>OX424556.1:13494663-14694663 GCA_949152475.1 Terebella lapidaria
ACCAAACCAGAAATACTCAGTTTGTGGAATACTGGTGCAATAGTTCTCCGCAATTGTAATAGTCCCAGAGCTGGAAGGGTTTTATTCAATTTTTATTTTGCCAAAAGTTTGGATGGTTGCTTCTTAAAATAAAATGTGTCCTGATTCGAAAAACCAATTTCTTACGAAATTCTTCTTGGAACTTTTCACAAAATTTGACCGTCAAAATATAGTTTTGGCGGTTTTGCGGCACGCTGTACTTCTATCGGTTTTTACGTTTGCATCCAGAGACCACACCACTTGACAGATAAAGGCATATATGAGATACCAAATTAATCAGTCTAGTGTACTGGTGAGTGTGATATGCTACATTGATATTATGTGCTATAAATGCCGTTGATTGAACAATTTTACAAAGTTATCCAAAAAGCTTTTCTGAACTGATGAGAACGGGCGGTTTAGTAATACATCTCCATTTCATTTAAAACTTTTTGGTGACAAAAGCTATGAAAACGACACTATTTATTACACTATAGTAGCACCTGAAACGTACCATCCTCATCAAAATCTACTCAGAACTTTTGAAAAAAACATTTTTTGAAAGGAGTACCGTCATATCGATTTGCCCAATTTTTGTGAGGCATTCGGCTCAGCTAAACTTTTTGGCTTCTGTCAACCTGATCCACAGATTATAACACAGTAATTCACCTAGAAAATAGACTGGATAAAAATGATTTTACAACCAATAATAATATATTTGTCAAATTAGCATGCATTACAATATCGCCTTAAAAGATACCGTGTTCAGGATAAATTATTATTGTGGAATGGTAGGCTTCAACATATTTTAAGTCCATTCCATAATTTTGAGGTAAGTTCTCTGTCAGTACACCTGCAGACAAATGTCAACACTATTTGTAATTGTGTACTGATTAACAGAGGTAATGGCCCCATTTGGCATTGACTTGGTATAGTAGTACCAGCCACCTTTTTTAGTCTCCTAGTTAAATATGTTACACTCCTCTCGGTCCCGAAAAACTCCACCTTTGCATCTGTTTCGGAACAGGTTCATGAGTTGTAGCTCCTGGCACTCTGTATTTTTCAACCGCGTTTTCAATTTCGCCATAATTCTGACTTCTCTGGAACAAATGGATGCAATACGTCACTCTTTGGTAGGCCTTTTAAAAGCAAATCTTTCATTTCTTGCGCGACCTGACACTTCTTTTTCCTCAATTTCAACAAAATTCAGTATGCGTTTGAATGCCCTTGCATCCAGTTTTCTGGGAACACGAAAATCTGAATGGCGAAATTGTTAATTATGTCGGAACAATCCACTCAATATCAGTTCATGGACTGAATTAAATATGATGGAATTCATTCCTTTGTCATACTATCAGTGAAACTGCAGTCCCGCCGAAACAGGATTCAACAAAAGACCATCCAGAAACACCCAATATCAAGAGATGTCGCGATCCTTGTGCAAATGCATTAATCGTCAGGCGCTCGTCACCCAGACGGAAACATTGTCATCAAATATCAAATTTGGACTTAACACATCACTACTACACTGAACACGATGCCAGCAGATGTACCCATATCAGCAGTGCACTGCCACAGACTAACCATGGATCACTCCATACTATGTACCCTGACCGACATGTCAACACTTTCGATGAACCAGAAGGAGCATATCAAAACCACAGACCAACATGTTGCCGACACCTGACCCCAGGCCCGGATAATCCTCGATGAGTTCAGGATTGTCCCCCGGACCGTGTCACCCACATGCCGGTAATACACCCACATGCCGTCCAACTCTATAAAGGCTTCTTGCTCATCCAGAGCTAGTTCAGATATCCGACAGAGGTACCGTACACAGAAAACATGGACTCTCTCACCCCAAAACTCTACTGCAAAACACGTCAACCACTACAAGAAAACATTCACGCAAGTTGCATCTGTTATTGCGACAAACATTTAATCTGCATATATCTTCACTAAGTCCAACTTTGAGATCAGCAAAGGACGTCATTGCTGGTGAGCTGCAAAGAGTCTGGACCAACACGAACTACGAATAGCTCGAGGGACATCCAAAGTCTATGTCATAACTCCTTAGGTAACTCATTGACCTCAAGCAGACAAATCTGAATTCAACCAGTGTAGCATCAATTCGCGTGGTGCAGCATCCGAAGACTGAACATACTTCTTACTTCACTGTAACGCCATGGAACGATCCAGATTGAGCCATCTCCCAATAGGTTTGGGTCTTTTGTCAAACAGTGACAAAATCACTCTTAGAGAAAATTATCATGAACTGTCCAGTCGTTATTATCATCAACGAGAAGCTTATTACACTGAAAGTGAACGATAATGGACATTTAGAGGCCTCTGCTACGCTCTAAACCTCTGCGAGCCAACCTTCTCAGCTACTGATCATAATCTTCTCAACCTTGCCACGCTCTCCACCTCTGCCGAGCCAACCTTTTTCCAGCTACTGATCATAATCCTCTTAACCTTGTTACCGCTACTTACATAGACTTTAATATAACGCCCTGCCCTAATGGTCAATGTCGAGTTTTTTCTCTCAATAAATATGTTCAAACAAAGGTACTCCGCAACCACGAAAGCCTAGTACTCAAGGATTCGTGTGCTGAATTACAGGGCAAAATGGACTAGATCAATTTCACCACCTAATGGTTTTCTCGATTTTAGATGGTTCGTCACTAACAGTGACGATTTGTTACCGGTAAGCACGCTTGTGTACCTGACATTGTTGATCTCCTATTTTACTGCTTCTGAAAAGTGTCTTCCTGTCAGAGGAGAGCGCTTCCAAAATATGTTGGAGTTTGAAGTTTCTTTTGCAGCATCAATTCGTCATAATTGTGTGTGAGATGAACGACTTACATGTATGGCTCTCCCTTCTTACAGCTGGCAGTAAATGGGGAGAACCTGGCTTATACTAGATATTTTATACAAAGATTTATTTCACATTGATTGTTCACATGAAAACTACTATCCACATACATGTAGCTATTATGACCGATGATTTAAACACACATGTCATACATACAATAAAACCTGGTCCAATAATGAACAAATATATCAAATACTGTTAACAGCGCGGGTTTTTTTTTTTTAAATCACAGCAGCATTTAAAACCATTCCAAATTTATAGAAGACCCTTGAATACCTTGAAGTCCGTTGTAACACGGGTATTATATGGAAGTGTCCTTTCTACCCAAGGAAACACTGGTTGATATTGAATTGTGGCATGTGTCACCTCAGATTTGGATTCCATGGCACTATCATCTAGGATCTTGGACTATCATCTTGGATTTTCCATCATATTTGGATAAGTATTCATTTGTGTTGTACTTCTTTTCACGAAAAGATATTTTGACATCAGAATCAGATTCTTTAGTTTCAACAACCTATACACATGTACTCAGAAAGTAAAAACTTACTTGTACTAGTAGCTGGTGCTGGCCCAGGGATATGGTGTTTTCAAATTTCGCGGTAACCATCTTGGATTTATCCCTCTGGCTGAGTTTGCCCAATGCTTTTATAAGTGTAACCTCAGCTTATTTTGATTAGTATGGCCAATTCATCTTCTATCAGCACTGAAACCATGATCCCAGAAAATTTGTTATGGAATCTAGTATAGGTGAGTCCCCTGCTTTGAGATTTTCAAAAGATTAGCCCAAGGGCTAAGAAAGGTTACCGGACAATTTTGGCTTTGAGCATTGCAAGTGACATATGACTTTGAGATTTGCCAATCAAGGTCATCTTTGTGAACTGCGATATCACCATTAGGTATGTTGCATATGACTTCATATGTTCATAATACAAACATATAAGCTCTATCAACAAATATTTTCTCTGTACAAGCCAATTTACACATGTCAGGTCAGGCAAGGTTATGAGATTTGGATTTCAAGGTCTTATATATTAAAGGTCAAATTCAAGGTCTCCAGGAGATGTGCTATAAATACATGACTTCTTGTAAGCTTATACACAATCCTAACCTGTATGCGCAAGTGTTTAAGCTTCGGTGGCTAATTTACACATTTCACATCGGACATTTAGTACTCAAGGTCATCTGAGGTCAAGGTCATCAAGTTGTTCCATATACGATTCCTATATGCCCATAATGCAAACCTAAGCTCTATCTACAATAATTCCATCTGTAGAGACAAATCTGGGCTTTTTTTACCCCAAAATGGCTGTTTTAACCTTTCAAGATCATTCAAGGTCACCACACAAATCGCCATATATGACTTCCCATTTGAAAGTGCCAAATCCTAAGCTCTATCTTCAGGCGCTCTAGGAGTACAGTTCCGGCAGCTCCCATTATGAAGGAAAAAAGTGGCAAAAATTTGCTAAGTCCAAAATTTTTTTCAAAGGGTGAAAAAATAATTGTCTAGAAATGGCCCAAAATGGATAGTAATGCGATTTGGGCCGAAAAAAAAAATTTTTCGTCGACCCGTCGAAAATTCAAAATGGCCGCCGTACGCAGACCGGCGATTCAAGGGCAACCAAACTTATACACATCACAGAGGTACATAAAGAGAATCTTTTGAAACAAAAATCTCAAATCTGATCAAACAGTTTTTTGAGAAAATGGCCGCCAAAGTTCAAAATTGACTGTTTTTTGAGAAAACGGCCGCCATTTTGAAAAAAATAATTAAAAATAAAAAAACTAAAAAAACACCCCCTTCTCGAATTATTTCAAGGTATCTTTTCCCAAATTTTCAGAAAGATTGGACCGTAACCTTTGAAGATAAAAATGTGGACGGACGACGACGACGCAACGCCATGGCAATAGGTTATCGGACCATAGGTTTCTTTGCCGATATTTACCCCAGTTTTGACACGTTGATCACAATCATCGTCATTTTCAAAAACTTCTGGACATTGTATTTTAATAATCTTCACACGAGGGATAAGATAATCATCTCATGTTTTATATGTCCTGTGCATATGCACAAATATCTAATAATTTTTCAGTTATTCATAAATTACTCCACATGCTTGTCGTGACACCGATTTGAGTCATGGGTTGGATGTACATGACAAAGTTATCACCGTGCACTGGATGGAACAACAACCAGCATCATATGTACATGCTATTTTGGAAGTTATCGCCTACAACTGCAGCAAAGGCCAGCGCACGAACATCAATCGTTCGTTCATGCCTTGCACAGATGCTTCTGGCTACGTGGGGTGTCTGAACACTTCTCGAGAACAACGCCCTGTCGACTCCAGTGATGAGAAGGACCGACAATGTCAGCTCTGTACATGAAGTGATGTTACTGATGTAAATTACTCGTGAAACTCGATTAAAACCACTTGAAAGATGACATTATGATGCACCTGAGATAAATTATACACCATGTATATTCACTAGACATTTTAAAATGCATATGTATCGTGGCAAACCTTGTCAATGTGGTCCAGTTTGAAATAAGAATCATGTATTTTGTACGCATGTACTCCGAAGCGTCGTCAGTCAAAAGTCATTAGATAGCATTAACGTACATTTTTATTCCCAAAACATTCACAAATATCGTTGTGACATCTACATGCTCAGACATTCCAAAAAAAATATGATAAATGTTTCAATATGAGATTGACAATATTGGACTGTTTCGGCCCTACAATCCATGTGCATATGTAGTTACTCACTGACGGTTACCTGTCATATTAAATCACGCTCAAACACCTTTCATTTGGTTCTTATTGCCAATATCAAGATATCAAGTCACCAGACACTGATGTAGCAGTACTCGCATAACTTGTGCTTTCAGTCATGCCGTCAACGCCAGATTTCTGATATGCACCGGAACCAAACAGCGACAGCGAGGTACATGGATTCTTCAGCTGTTGGCAGATCACTTGAAGAATGCGTAAACACCCCTCTATTGGAATGCATGCAATCACGGGAAGTGACAGTGCAATTTCTTTTGTGGGAAAGGGGTCGAAACAGGCATACAATTTGATATAATCAAATCGAGACGTCCGTCAGGCCATGAAGCTCACCTGCAAATTGTTAGACATCACAGCTCAGTTGATTCGGGGTTGTAAGAAATGTGTGTGCTTACCGGTACTATACAGGCAAAACACTGACGATGTCGACAGGACACGAAACAAGCTGTTCTGCTTACGCAGCATCCAATCATTCCATCCTCCAACAAAAAATGTACTGACGTACCATAATACGTACCAATTATCAAACCTGGGTGTGGAAGAAATCCCTCCAATCAGGTACCATGGTTCCAAGTTCTGATGGCCATGGGTTGGATGTACATGACAAAGTCATCACCGAACACTGGATGGAACAACAAGCATCACCACGTGTACATGCTATATTGGGAGTTACCGCCTACAACTGCAGCAAAGACCAGATGGTTCGTTCATGCCTTGCACAGATGGTTTTGGCTGCAAGGGGTGTCTGAACACTTCTCGAGAACAGGGTCCTGGTGACTCCAATGACGAGGATGACTGACAATGCCAGCTCTGTGCATGAAGTGATGTTACTGGTGTAAATTACCCATAAACCCGGTCAAAACACTTGTAGGAGGACATTTAATGAATATGAGATGGATTATACACAATGTATATTCAGTAGACATTCTGACATACACATGTATCTTGTCAAATCTTGTCAATGTGGTCCAGTTTGAGATAATAATAATTTGTACACATGTACTCCGAAGTGTAGTCAGTAAAAAGTGAATAAGTAGCAGGAACATGCATTTTTATTCCCAGAATAATCATGAATATCGTTGTGGCATCTACCAACATGTATTCATTTATGCAGTAACCAAAACAATATCGGGTTCAAACATTCCACACATTCGGAACGTACACTCCAAAATATAATAAAATGTCTCAATATGAGCTTGACAGCATTGAACTGTTCGGTGTCCCAAAACCCATGTGCATATGTGAATAGGCACAGACTGTTACTCGATATATTGAATGAGGCTCAAAATAGCTATCATTTGATACAAAATATTTGAAATTGGAGCAGTTTCATGTGACTAGCAAGTAATTTAGTAACTGTACCGTCCGATAAAATTGCACGAAAAGTTGCACGTTTGTGAAACCACCCCCACGATATAAAACTGTGTTGTCAGAAATCACGCACCAGTTTAAGAAATGACAACAAGTGGATTCCCACTCCGGAAAAACCCATTGACAATATAAAACACAAACAAATGTGCTTGAGGTGGGGAACGGAATGAAATTTTTCAGGTATTGGCGTACGGACAGCCATAATCTATTGCGTTAAATGAATTTCAATGAACTACACAATATACCGGAAAATAATGTAACGTTATCAATGTTCAAATTTTGCCAATATAAATATTTATTGCATTCGCTACATGGCATGGGAACTGGTTGGCAAGTTTCGTGCATCTATAATGTGCAGATGGTCAGAAATATATGTACACCATAGCGTGCAGTAGAATTCTTCAATCGTTCTGTCCTTAAACCTGTTTAATCCCCCGTAATACTACTCTCCCACAGGAAACATACCATTAATTCCGTCTCACCTTTTCCTTATTGAATATACGAAGAACAGTCAGCACCACCCACCTGGCCTTTCCATAATCTAACATACATGTACATATCGGCCGAATGCATCTAGAAGTTTAATACGGACCGATAGACCTTCGATTGCTTACCAGGGATTGTAGCTGTGTGTGTGTGTCACTGCAGGTCAGTAATTGAGCTGCCTGCCCGGGGGTATGTGGTAACCAGCTCGATTCCCGGATACTGTGGCTGGCGTGGCCGCAGACATCCACGTGAAGCTACACGATACCACCGGCCCGTCATCAAACACACGACGGTCGAGCGGCCTGACGTGACGACCTGCAAACTTCTCGAGGGAACTTGGAGACACGTGCCACATTCAAACTGGACTGGCTATGGACGTGAACACGAGGCGAAACACCGCGGAAGTCAAGAGAAGTGTATTCTGGTTCGCTTCTGTACTATCCGTACCAGTAGCACTCACAATTGGTAAGTGATACTGCGTTCGATTGCAATCCAAATCATGATCATCATTACCCGAATTTATCATGAGTTACATATTGGAACGCATTCGCAAATGTACTTAGTTCTACAGTTAATTTCCTATAGTCAGATTGCGGAAATATATTGTTTGATTGGTTCAGTATGAAATCATATCAAAGTAATCGACGGATAACAATGTAAACGAGTTGAAAATTCAGAGTAAATGTTCAATATGAAACGCTGGTTGTAGTTTTTATCTGCTTTTATCTTATATTTGTGTCACCCAAAAACTTGTCATTATTACTGAATATCACAATACAATGGAACATTATGAACCATTGTCCATGATTGTTATTTAATACCGAGAAATCGCGGGCGCACAGTTACACACCAGATTCAGGGGTAAGCCGTCAGGTTAAATGCAAGGTTGAGCTGAAGATCTTATAATCACTAAAAGTTAGCATAATCATTGTACCTTGACACCGCAATCTTCTTCACGGAACAACACACATTGTACCAGATATAAACAACGCTAAACTATTGTAGTCTATAGTATAAAAACATCGGGTAACTGAAACAGCACATGTGCAGTTCATACGGCAGTTCAGTGTTCATATGGTATATCAATTTCCCTTAACACCACATGTATTATTGCATTACATGAGTTTTTGCGTCTTGTTCTATGACATTTTATGGATATCAAGGTCCTACTATCGATATGCTCCCTTTTAGTGTCCGCACACATTTTTGTGATGTGATCACCATTGATTTCAATATGATGTTATCAGGACCGTGCCTTCTATTGCTGACTCCATCGGATAGAAAATATCTCTATCAAAGTTTTATGTTGTGAATGACGTGTGCGTATTTGATTAGATTTTATTTGGATTTCATTTCATTAGGTTTACCAAAAATAAAATCAAGTACTGCATTGTCAAGTCACTTACATGTTATCTCACTGAGCAAAGATTATGTAGCATGGTGTTTATTACGTACTGTTCATGGCGCGTGGAAATCGGTATTAACAATTCTCACCGTGATTCATAGCACTGTTTTATGTCTCATAACTTCATGATCTGAGTAATACTACAATTATATTTACTATGCCACCGTTGATACAAATATAGGCCCAAGTAGCGCACTTTACTCTGTTAATACTACTCACCTACTGAATGTAAACCATATTTAATCCGTCTGGCACATTTTTAATCTTCATTGAATTTAGAAGAAATAGTAAGCTGCGCTACATGGCCCAAATAGGGAGTAACGTAATACGTCGTATCGCAGCCATTTCGGTGTAAGAAATTCGGGTCGATGTACATTTATCTTGTGCTGCCTCTTAAATAATAGTTATGCAATGAATGTGAAGTAAGAGCTTACCTGTCAAAATTATATACCGAGCCGCGAGGCGGCGAGATTTATAATTTGACATGTACCGAACACGAAGTGGCTAACTATTACTAAAGAGGCAGCAGGTTGATACATTCGTTACAGGCATCTGCAGAACAATAGAGCCAGTAGCTGATACTAATCGACTGAAAAGATGTCATTGTAGTTTGATACATTTCGCGTCTTATTTATAATTATTGGTTATAAAAGAACAGAAGCTACCTACTCCGGAATCTGTGTGCTTTTATACGAGTTGCCACTTGTCGGTTCAGGGTCATGAATTCAAACGGACATCTAAAACGCAGAATCGAAACACGACAATAGTGAATGGAGAACTCCACATGGACATCCTACAACATCAAGTCGATAGCCGAAAGAGAACTACACGTGGGCATCCTACAACATAAAATCGATAGTCGATAGAGAACTACACATGGGCATCCTACAACATAAAATCGATAGTCGATAGAGAACTACACATGGGCATCCTACAACATGAAATCGATAGTCGATAGAGAACTGCACGTGGACATCCTACAACACAGGACCGATAGTCGATAGAGAACTCCACATGGACATCTTACAACACAGGATCGATAGTCGATAGAGAACTCCACGTGGACATCCTACAACATAGGATCGATAGTCGATAGAGAACTCCACATGGACCCCATACAACACAGGACCGATAGTCGATAGAGAACTGCACGTGGACATCCTACAGCACAGGATCAATAGTCTATAGAGAACTCCACATGGACCCCATACAACACAGGACCGATAGTCGATAGAGAACTCCACGTGGACATCCTACAGCACAGGATCGATAGTCTATAGAGAACTCCACATGGACATCCTACAACACAGGACCGATAGTCGATAGAGAACTCCACGTGGACATCCTACAGCACAGGATCGATAGTCTATAGAGAACTCCACATGGACATCCTACAACATAGGATCGATAGTCTATAGAGAACTCCACATGGACATCATACAACATAGGATCGATAGTCTATAGAGAACTCCACATGGACATCCTACAACATAGGATCGATAGTCTATAGAGAACTCCACATGGACCCCATACAACACAGGATCGATAGTCAATAGAGAAATCCACCTGGACATCCTATAACACAGGATCGATAGTCGATAGAGAACTGCACATGGACATCATACAACATTAGATCGATATTCGATAGAGGACTCCGCATGGACATCATACAACATAGGATCGATAGTCGATAGAGAACTCCACGTGGACCCCATACAACACAGGACCGATAGTCGATAGAGAACTCCACATGTACATTCCACAACATTGGATCGATAGTCGATAGAGAACTACACAAGGACATCCTACAACTCAAGATGGATACTTGATTAATGACTACAACGTAGGATCGTCTTATATCAGGATCGATGATTGATAGAGATCGATTTTTTTTTCGAAATATGGTGACGTATCCACATGTAACTCCGCATTATTATGACTTTGTGCGGAAAACTGATACATGTACCGACATAGAGGATGTGTTGCATGCATATGTCGCGGTCATATTTCTGCCAAATGAACATGAATCTAAACTCCGGTCTATAGCATTCATCACTGAATTATAACCCGAATGAATTTGTTTGGAATGTTGTGTCTGTCGGCTGGTTGCAGGTATTGTCGTATACGGTCTGGTATCACTGTCAGACTCGCTGGGTGGGGACGAATGTCCACTAGGCTACTTCCGCTGTGGGGAGCTGGCCGAATGTGTGGCCCAGGAGCACCAATGTGACTGGCATCCACACTGCTCCAATGGCGCGGACGAGGATACTCTGCTCTGCGGTATGTATCTGTACGGTGAACTTTCTCCATTCGACGCCCGCCTGTGTTCGCACTCACCATAATTCAATTATTCGAGTAACAGATTGATTGGTTTTCCTAATATATGTTTGGAAAAAATGTGGAAACTGGACAAATCGCATCTGTCGTGTTTCCTAAATGATATTAACTGCTGTTTTGTTATCATAGTCAGTAGTTGTACATCCATTTGTTCTAAATCTAATTTGAGACCACCTCTCTTACCATCAGTATTACTTACCAAGTAGCGGAAAAATTCAGGCAATCACAACTCAGTACCACAGTCAATGCATGTACCTATACTCTACGAAAGACTGACATTAGTAACATTAGTAGTGTATTTTATGACAAAAAGCAGCAGGAAAATATCACTTTACAGTTATGTCCAAGCGGCTAATGATACTGGATGGAAAGTACACGTAGTTTTGAGTCATCAAATTGCATAGACATGTGCATCTACAGTGCATCTATAGTGAACGTTTTACCATAAAAAAAACCGCCATCATTGTGAATGCGTCAACAACTACTTAAATACATGTAGTACTATCCATTTGAATTCCCTGAATGCCCGCTGTCATCACGAAGAGGCACTCTTATTCAGTTTGTGGGAACTGTGTTGATTTTTGCCCATTAGCCTATATCGTACATGTACCATTGATTTAGTTTTGATTTCCGATGTCTTTGGATTATAACGTTACCGTAGCCTCGTATCCACATATCCATGCATGTATTTGGTTACGCGATTACATGATGTAACGATTATATGACATTTGTATAATACGCGTATACATATGTATGTATAATCAGTTTCAATAATTGGCCCAAGACGATACGTGATACCCCAAAATTGAAATGAAATTGATTATGTTCCCCGGGTCGCGACATACCCGGGGTATTCCGTAATATGGCCCACCAGATTTCTAGCCCTTGGGCCATCTTTCGGGAAAAAAACCCAATAGATGACCCATGGGCGATAATTCGGAGTCATTTTTTCTTAAATTGGTGATGTTATTGCACATAACGTATATTCGATGAAAATGTAAACGATTTATCTTGCATTCAGATATTCAATTAAACATGTGTCAAGTTTTTACATCAAAGAACTGTCACAGGGGCGTCAAAATCCCAACGGGATGACCACGGTGGTGTTTAATTCTGTCACTGTTACCCCTATAAAAGGCGTCAAAATGTGAGGCGCAACTGGCACTGCATAATTATATTTTCAAATGAAGAACAGTATATCTACGTCTAGCTGTCCGTATCTCATGAGGCTAACGGTATAGCGATATGTGTATATGTTCATAGCCTAAATGTTGAGACACTGATGTACAATTTTTCTCTGTCGGTGTGATTTCTTTCTTTGTTGCCTGATGTATCTCCGGTATAGGCATGTATTTCAAAACTACACATATATTCGTCATATATTCAGTATTTTGGCTTGCGTGAGGCGCAGGTCTCGGTCTACAATAATTTAGGGAATAATTTTCTAGATAACGTTATGAGTCTTGATGCGCAGGTATAACATGGTATTAGTCATGATAATAGGTCGGTCGGCATGGATATTCGCTGAAATCCACGTGGAAAAAAGTGACCGCCTTCAAATGTTCTATGTGGTACTCCGATATTGAGATTGTGCGCCCATTTGAACTAAGAGTTTTCCAGACATTTTCACGAAAATGATTTATAGAAAGCTTGCTAGATCTAGGCATCCAGCTTGTACATCAAATTTTGAAGAAGGGTTTCGCCGCGAAAACTTACAGGCATGTTCATAAGGAGGGCAATACTGTACGATTGGTATTGAATTGTATAGAAATTTGAAACATGCAGAAGCGAGATGGTGACGTCTTTGTGGCTCAAGTACAATGTATAAAATTATGCTGGATTGTTCAGCATACTCCGCCCTTGGTTTGATCTTGGTGCCATGTATGGGGATTTTCCATGAATTAAACATATCAGTAATTACTTTGTGTTATGTTTTTTGCTGTGGGGGCACCGGTTGCGGTGGTGGACGACCGATTGTATGTATATATACATGTATAATCAATATACGTACAACTTCTGTGAATAACACCTGAACTGCATTTGCAGTTCATACATTTGCAGGCCATTCTTGACCTATTTTCTTTTCAGCGGACAATGAAGGGTATCTGCAGGTCTTTGGAGAACTATTTTTCAAATCGAAGACGACGCATTTCGATTATTGCGGTAAGACCTCCAATGGTGTCGTATGTGATTATACAGTCATGTACCTAATCTGGACAGAAATCTTTTGTCGTATAAACACGTTTTTAAATTAACCAATTATCTGCACCGTGCAGTACTGGACCACTATCCAAGTGCCTGCCACTGTAGCGCAGGGTCAATCCTCAATTGTCTGGAGCAAAACCTGACGACAGTCCCGCAGCCATTACCTGGAAACACCACGAGACTGTAAGTGTCGCACATTTCTATCTCCTGTTACCACTGGTTGGGAGCTTGCCCATGATTCATGACGAGTCAACTCGGTAAAACTCGAGTCAACTCGAGTCAACTTTCAGATGCCCCTGTGATTAAAGATTTTTGCCGAGCAATGCCCCTGCGAGGAAAGATTTTTACCGAGGTGACTCGTCAAGAATCATGGGCAAGCTCCCACCCAGTGGTTACCACGGCCATCTACAGAGCCAAATGTTCTCAAACACTTCGGGTGTAGACGGCCACATAACCATCCTGACGATCAAACAAACTCAATCAGTTAAACACAATGATGCGTTTAACAGCAAATAAAAATGGACAACCATACGAATAACATGCACGTGGTAAAAAATATTACCAAGGTGGGTCAGGGTGTCCCATATTAGAGTACTATATGTACCAAACGAAATCACAGTGTATCATCATCGACAAATTTATGAGTACACTCACTCTACCTGGGTGTTATTATGAACAGTTACCATTGTTGGTTGTAATCAACGCATATTAATTTCCTTTAATCTGTTGTGTTGAAACTATTACTGTCATCATAACGTTAATTACACAAACCTCTTACATGTTTTCGTACGACCCATTTTACACGTCGAACTTGAGATTACGGAGCCATGTTTTAATTAAGGCTATAATTTATCTACCAGAACAATGTATGGTCCTTGCTGTACTTCTAGAACGTGCATATGGGTTTTCCCCACAGTTTTCTCTCTCACAACCGTCTCGTGACTGTGCCGGCCAGAACTTTCCAACATCTCAATGTGCTCGAGAAACTGTAAGCCACCAGACACACATGTAATATCAGGTTATATAGTAAATTGTACAATACCTTAGTGGATCAAATTGATATAATACTATACGTAATCCACTCAGGATTGATATATTCAGTCGACAGTACATTTGAATTGATTGTTGCAGGTTTCTGAAATCAAACAACATAGAAAAATTGGAACCCGGCTGTTTTTCAGGACTTGGTAAACTAGAGTTTCTGTGAGTTCTTGCAAGATACTTTCAGATTATTTTGTATTATATCGTACGAATCTCCATAAAACATGTACCTATCGTATCGATTTCAAGTTCAGTGTACAAGTAATGGCGAGTCGTTCAAACAGCTCCATTAATTTTGATATTACCTAACTTGAAGAAATTTTCCGAAATTAATACTTAAATTTAGATTTTGCTCACACAAAATCGTGAACAGGTAAAAACAAGTAAAGTACGGAAGCGTATTAGGGCCACATGAGTTTTTTTTAAATTCAATTTGTCGACTTATTATCTCGATAAATCGAGTTAGTTATCTCGATAAATCGACTTATTATCTCGATAAATCGAGATATAATCTCGATAAATCGAGATATTATTTCGATGAATCGACTTAATTATCTCAATAAATCGAGTTAATTATCTCGATAAATCGAAAATAATTATCTCGATTTATCGAGTAAATAACTCGAATTATCGAGATAACTAACTCGATTTATAGAGACAATAAGTCGATTTATCGAGATAATTAAGTCGATTTATGGAGATAATTAACTCGATTTATCGAGATAAATAACTCGATTTATCGAGATAATATCTCGATTTATCAAAATATTAAATCGATTTATCGAGATATTAAGTCGATTTATCGAGATAATTAAGTCGATTTATCGAGATAATTAACTCGATTTATCGAGAAAAATAGCTCGATTTATCGAGATAATATCTCGTTTAATCGAGATAATAAGTCGAGATAATATGTCGACAAATTGAATTGAAAAAAAAAACTCATGTGGCCCTAATACGCTTCCGTAGGTAAAGAGCTTGAGAAAACTATAATTTATGATACATAACTGTTTACAAAAGGGGAGTCAATGACCATTTTGATCCTCATTGTTCGTGCTTAGTGGTTCGATTTATAGAAACCCATTCGGATAAGTTTAAAAGCATATTACATGTGTGTATTTTGAAGGTTACTGAGCAGCAACAAAATAACGACCATCCGACCCGGTGTTCTCGACTCTTTGGACAGCCTCAAACATCTGTACGTAGATCATGATATATTCAAGCTTAAAACCATTATTGTTGACACAAAAACTGCTCATTGAAAGCAATTTTCGGGCACATATTATTGTTCATGATGTAAGAGCCATTCGGAAGTACCACTCATGCACCAACCAGAAGTACGAGCGTGCTGCAATAGTTCATGCAATGGTTTGCACAACGTCGGTCCGAGAGCTACATGTCCCTCGTGGCCGACTTTTCAAGGGATCAAACGATTCGATCTTGGATTGGGCCACTGATCCAGCATGTTGTATATGCGGCTGGGATGCGAGCAACGGCTTTCCATCTTGAATCGATCTTGATCACAGGATCAAAACAATCGTGCTGGATCCCTTTTGAAAAATAAAATGAGCCATCGATGCTTTAGGCGTCATACTGAACTTCACACTCAATATACAGTCTTAATATAATGTTCTCCGCAGGGATTTGACAGACAACAGCATTAGTATACACCGTACCGACGTCCTCTATCTGCCTGGAGCGCTGGAGATACTGTGAGTCAACCACTGCTTCATATGCCATGTGTCACCAATACACACACACACGTATCACCGACCGTGTTACTCTCTGAAACATCACGTGTACGCGTCTTGCTATCATCCTGTTTGCTCTAATCTTGACGTCTACTCAATTTGTAGAAATTTAGAAAGGAATCATGTCAGCGAGATTGGGGAACGTTGTTTCCAGAAGACCCAGAAGTTACGAATCTTGTGAGTCGATAATAGTAATGAATCGAAGTTCTCTTTAGGAAAGTTGACATTGCATATACGATACCTGTTGAACTGGTCTTGTGGTAATTCCTACACTACACTGACGTAGTAGAATTTCATTTCTATTGTGGATTCACTTCACTTGATGATCTAGAACTCAATCACTTGCTAACTTTACCAAATGCAGATTTCCAAATCCGATCTATTTGATTGAAATGCACAAATTACCTTGTTACGTGCACTAGCAGAGAGGCGAATTGTTAGTAACGTTACACGTTTTGAGTTTAGTTGGGTTGGGTTTACCAACAGATTGCTGGCTTCCAATTACCTCACGTTTGTGCATCCGATGGCTTTCTCTGGTCTTCGGGACCTAGTGGAAATGTCAGTATCCATAGTACAATAGTCATTTTCTATATGAATTATAGCGACTGACTATAGAAAGCATAATTCAATCTGTTATTATGATATTTTTCAAAAAAATGATCTCGCCAGCATTAAATATTACGGAAGAGGATTAGGGCCAAGCTACTAAATTATTTTTTTCGATTTTTCGACTTTTGTATCTCGAAAAATCGACTTACTATCTCGAGATATCATCTCGATCAATCGACTTATTTTCTCGATAAATCGAGATATTATCTCGATAAATAGACTTATTTATCTCGATAAATCGAGTTAATTATCTCGATAAATGGACTTAATATCTCTATAAATCGAGATACTATCTCGATAAATCGACTTATTATCTCGATAAATCGACTTATTATCTCGATAAATCGATTTTGTTATCTCGATAAATCGACTTATGTCTTAAGCATTTAAAGTTCAAGTAAACTGGAAATATGCTTAGAGTAACATTATTTATATTGAACACTATATTGAGTAGGCTTATATGATCGACCATTATGACGTTGAATATCGAATAATACAGAACAAACTACCGAAATAAAATTTATACTGAAGTTATTATATCATATCTCTTCAAACAATGCAATACGTTCATGAATGAAATTGGTATAATTGTTTTTTTTTTAAATTATTTAGCTATTAAACATGGAATTATGTATACTCGTAACATTATCTGGAACGGCTTCTTCAATTGGATAGTTTGGTATTATATCAGTGATTAGTGTAATGACTGTTAAACTCCATATAATTTTCAATATGAGTAATCAGTATATATTCTTCATCCTATCGTTTCCAAGGTAACCAATGAAATGGTATATGGCTTGCCTATATTACGGTCGATGTATATTCATTTTACTTGTACTTTAAATGTCTGAACCATAAGTCGATTTATCGAGATACGTAAGTCGATTTATCGAGATACGTAAGTCGATTTATCGAGTTACGCAAGTCGATTTATCGAGTTACGTAAGTCGACAAATAGAAAAAAAACTTTTAGTTTGGTGGCCCTAATCCTCTTCCGTAATATATAATACAACGTTGCGATAACATGGTAATAATCAAAGCGTTTTCCATTGATTATGATTAATCGACCTACAGAAATCTAGGCGACAACAACCTCAGGGGCTTGGACTCGGCCGTACTGGAAGATAACACCAACCTGAAAAAAATGTGAGATCGGGCGAAATTAGATTAGACGGCTCTATGATATTTCACACTTATTTCCTGTCTGAATCTAGATAGTTGTCACTCGACTAATATAATGAAAAGTGACCTGATTGATACGACGTTCTTTTCGAAGTTAATTTCAGTAATAAATCATGACATACACCCTTTGACAAAAGTCTAGAAACGCCTATCACATTTAGGAAATAGGCAAATATTTTACAACATAGAATAAATTCAGTGACAAGATAAAGATACTTAAGTATATCATTAACAGCTATTTTGTTTCACGTATAGCTATGTGAAGCAACATGTGTCATAGCATTCAGGGAGTTACAATCAATGTGTGACATCATGCGAAGCCATGCGAAATTTGAAAGATTCGAGTTCTTAAAACGTTTTATTACCAATCAGTAAAGCATTTGTCCTCCGTTACTTGGGATACAAGTTTGGCATTGAGTTTGAACGACCTGTAGAGCTTCTGGATATCTTTCTGAAGTATCCTTGTGAATTACCCTCCTATTTCTCCATTGAGAATCCTGTTTCAGACTCAGAATAGGCCAACGAATTTCTTCTGAAAGGTACCTACCATAGTATTCTAGTATTAACGTAGTCCTCTACAAACATAGAGGTAATGACAAGTCAAAATTTAAGAGTTATATCTTGAATATTATCTCTCCAAAATAACATATTTTGTAGAGTAACTGATCAGCATTCTAATACTGGAAAGAAAATAGGGGGTCACCGTGCTGGTTTCCTCGACATATTCGATCAAAAATCACAAACTTTTACTAAAATGACTTAATTTATGGTATTTTTACACATTTTTTTGCCCATATTCACATATTGCATCTTGTTTTCCAAGAGAACGGATACGGTGACCCCCTATTTTCTTTTCAGTTTTAGGATGCTTATCAGTTTCTCTATAAAATATGTCATTTTGAAGCTCTAGATTTTGTGAATACAGTCATTTATTTTGAAAAACTCTTTGAACCCCTCCCCTCACTGTTTGGAGCGAACTACCTTAATACCGCATGTCAAATGTACGGCGCACGAGGTCGCATGTGAGATCAATTCTGAGATCACATGCCAATTACAACCAAAATAAGTCATGAACGAATTGCTATAATAGAAACGATTGGCTTACTACATGATATTTTAAACATAGACATAGAAGAGAGATGGACTGCCAACTCGACCTCAGTGACCTTGAGCTTGTGACCAGAGGAACATGGGTACTTTATTTCCGGTTTGAAGTTTCATGGGAAAATTGAATTGTCAAAATACGTCGAATACCGTACGTGACGTCAACACTCTGAGGATCGTCAGGAATGAACAATAGCAATAGGACGTTATACGTTAACAACGGAAGTGTAACTACCATCTTCCTCTGACCTTTTGTGACCTCAAGCTCAATGACTAGAAACAGAGAGAGTGATATCGGAGTTGGCAGTCCATCTCTCTTCTATGTCTATGATTTTAAAGGTGTGATTCCAGACTTTTGTCAAAGAGTATATTATCCTTGTGAATTAGGAAATAACCCATGGTAGTTTCCGGTTTGGTATTGTAATCGTAAATACGGTGTACTAACACCAAACATTTACCAAAACGTTCTTGTAGAGTTATTGGTCTCTGATGCATTGCAGTATTTTGGACGGTAATCCCATTGAGATGTCGAACGTGACAGCAGTGATCCGACCCACGACTTCCCTGAAGTCTCTGTATGTGTAAATATGTCCTTGTTACCAGTACTATTGGCGTGATTGTTACCTGCATATATGCTTCCATACTAAGATCTTGAAGTTGATAAATGTGTCTAATCATGCAACTGTTCATATGGACCACATTGGTGGATTTCTTTAATTATCAGATATATATACTTATCCAAAATGTGATATATTTTTATATGAATTTAAATTATATGATTTACTACGTAGAAGTCTGAAGAACATTAAGATGTCAGAGCCACAAATAGACGCATTCACAAGAATGGAGAATCTGACATACGTGTAAGTCATACATGTATAACATAATTAACTGTTAAACAATGATTATGTACATATACATTTGTAGATTTATACAATCATTTTGTCACTCACAGCTAGTATGCAGTTATGTACGCACATAGATAGATGTACATATTGTAATCTTGGCGTTAGTTAGATGAAACTGGCATTCGCTACTTATAGGGGCCTATTGGAAGCAGTCATAGAGAAATCGAGGAGAGATCTCTTCGATTGCTGTGAGACTAGATTTAATATGGTTAGTTTTCAAATTTCCATTGAGACCACTATAAATTTGATAAATGTTGGATTGTTGGTGTCTGGTGTTTGCAGGACGTTTACCAGTCACAGATACTGTCGATACGCGCCCCAGGCGCAGGTGTGCTACCCCAAGGGCGACGGCATCTCCTCTGTCCGCAACATGCTGGACCACATGGTACACCGCGTGTGTATCTGGGTCATTGCCATAGTAACGCTGAGTGGCAACCTGCTGGTGATTGTCTGCCGGATACTGTGGCGGGAAGAGAGTGACGTACATGCCTTTTTCATCAAAAACCTCTGTGGTAGGCTTTTTATGAATTGAGAATTGTCCCTTTTTCTAAACCATAACGTAAAATTGTCATTTCATTAGCCTCGTCTATGTTCGTCTCGTGTTATTGTTGTGATTTGTGCTGTTCGTGACAGCGGCAGACCTGATGACTGGACTGTTTCTGGTGCTGGTGGCTGTGTACGACTTGCTCCTCAGGGACATGTACAACCGCCACGCGCTGTGGTGGGTCAACAGCTGGACGTGTACGGCGGCCGGCGTGCTCGGCGTGGTTGCCTCCGAGGTCTCTGTGGCTGTCCTCGCCTTCATGTCCTTCGAGCGTTCCTTCACCATCTCGCACCCGTACCGCACTCGACTCGTGACGCTGCCCCGCGCCAAGGCCGTCATGCTCGCCCTCTGGGGCACCTCAGTCCTCCTCGCCTTGCTGCCGCTCACCTCCGAGCGAGCCTTCGGCCGGTTCTACGTCACCAACGCCATGTGCTTCCCGCTGTTCCTAGAAGCGCCCTACTCGTCAGGCTGGCAGTACTCGGTCTTCATCCTCGTGGGCGTCAACTTCACGGCGCTGTTGCTCGTGTGCTACTCCTACACGACGCTTTTCTACAGCATACGGCGCAGCCAGGCCCAGTCGTGTGTGGAGAGCAGGCCGCTCACCATGAGACTTCTCCTCATTGTCTTCATCAACTTCGCTTGTATCGTCCCTGTCGTCATCATCAAACTCCTCGCACTCGCCAACATTCCCGTGTCCGGTAGGTTATATTGGCCTTGTGCTCAACATTAGGCCTGCAGGTGTCGATATAGCTCTGACTGCCAGTTGATTCCAGCGTCTATGATCTAGTAAAGGCCCAGTCACACTGAGTTATACGATTTTATGGTCGCACGATTAGTTTCAATTTTGTTACGATTGATCGAGTGATCGCCACTAACGTTACAATGGCGATTGGTGATACGATCACAGAAAGAATGGGAAAGATTTTGTACGACCAGTGGCAGCGACCACCGACCTGTCGTACCCTAACTCATAGCGACAACTGACCTGTCGTACCTTCACTTGTAGCGACTACTGACCTGTCGTACATTCACTCGTAGCGACCACCGACCTGTTGTCCCCTCACTCATAGCGACAACTGACCTGTCGTACTTTCACTCGTAGCGACCACCGACCTGTCGTACCTTCACTCGTAGCGACCACCGACCTGTCGTACCTTCACTCGTAGTGACCACCGACCTGTCGTACCCTCACTCATAGCGACAACTGACCTGTCGTACCTTCACTGGTAGTGACCACCGACCTGTCGTATCCTCACTCATAGCGACAACTGACCTGTCGTACCTTCACTGGTAGTGACCACCGACCTGTCGTACCTTCACTCATAGCGACCACCGACCTGTCAGCTCGTTATATCTAAAGTATGATTAGATATAAGGGTATAACTTGAACAGGAAATATATTTTGCAGTTTTTTCACTGCATATTTCATCCTCGTTCTAAGAAACTGTGAATGGGTGGTTCCACCAATCGTAAGGTCGTACTACCAGTCGCTTCCGGTCATGAATCATCGCACCAATGATCGTGATGTTGTACGACTGATTGCAACACTAGTCGTGCATTTTGTACGACTAGTAGCACGACCATTTTGGCTAGTCAATAACGCGCGACAATGTCCGATTGGTGGTGCCACCTTTCCCGATCGGTGCAAGACCAACGTGCGACAAGAATTCGTAGATTCGAAGTTTTGAACATGTCCATCGACCTTGCTGCGTCCAGTTTCTTGTTCTCTGTCACTTACGACCTCCACGACCAGTCGTACGTTCGTGGCACGATTTGTAAAGAATCTCAGGTCGCAGCAATGTCGTGTCTGGGTCGCATCGTCAGTGTGACTGGAGCTTAACAGTTTACAGTTTGACCGACACCGATTGGTGGTGCGACCTTTCCCGACTGGTGGCACGATTGTGCAAGACCAACGTGCGACCAGAGATCGTATGTTGGAAGTTTTGAACATGTCCATCGACCTTGCTGCGACTAGTTTCTTGTTTGCGACCATTCAGTCGACAACCGACACAACTAGCAATAGTGATGAAGATTTAAAATATATATGCACCATGCTACACACATGTACAACTGCGTACATCAGAAATGGTTAGGGTTTCAGCATATGAATACTGTCGTATGATAGGTATGATAACTGAAAGTTCCAATGGGTCATCAATAACTATTTGAAAATAATGACTGGGATAACTGTAAAACTACTAATTTTGGCGGAAGATTTATTTGGCGGATTTGGCGGTAGGGGAAAAACCGCCAAATTAAAGGCCCAGTACGTCACACTGACAATACGACCAAGATACGACCTTGCTGCGACCTAAAACTTTTGTAATCGTGGACGAATCGTGACACGAACGTACGACTGGTCGTGCATGTCGTGAATGGTCGCAAACAAGAAACTAGTCGCTGCAAGGTCGATGGACATGTTCAAAACTTCCAACCTACGATCTCTGGTCGCACGTTGGTCTTGCACAATCGTGCCACCAGTCGGGAAAGGTGGCACCACCAATCGGTCATTGTCGCACGATACTGACTAACCAAAATGGTCGTGCTACTAGTCGTACAACCTGGCGACTAGTGGTGCAATCAGTCGTACAACTTCATGATCAGTGGTGCGATTAATCACGACCTGTGCCGACTGGTAGTACGACCTTACGATTGGTGGTACCACCCATTTGAAGCTTCTCGAAAGGAGGAAAAAACGCACAGTGAAAAATATTTTACCCAACACAACAAAAATTTTCAGCATTTTTTCTAAACTATAAAACTGCAAAATATGGTTTCTGTTCAAGTTTTGTGCCCTTCTGTCTAATCAGACGGACGGTCGTGCGTCAGGTCGCGATTTATCGTACGACTGGTCATTGATTGCAAGGACTGGTTGTACGACAGGTCGGTGGTCGCTACGACTGAAAGTATGACAGGTCTGTGGTCCCTACGACTGAAGGCACGACAGGTCGGTGGTCGCTGCGACGTGGTCGTACGACTGCTTGCTATCAATCTTTTCCATTCTTTTCGCGATCGTGCCACCAAGCGTGCCACCAATCGTATGAACAGTCGCTACTTGCGATTGCAGTGGCGATCACTGGTGATCAGTCGTAACTCAGCAAATTTGAACCTGATCGTGCGACCATAAAATCGTACGACTCAGTGTGACTGGGCCTTAAATCGTCCGCCAAATTAACTATGTATATGTTAAGAAATACAAGTGGTTTTGAAACCGCCAAATTAAATTTCCACCAAATAACGTGGGGCTCACAACCGCATTTTATGAATCACCAAAAACGTGCGCTCGATTGACAGAGAACGTGCACGCGTGGGTGACGGTGTTTGTACTGCCACTGAACAGCTCGTTTAACCCGCTGGTGTACACAGTAACAACTCCGCCCTTCTGTCGGAAGGTCCGTCATGTGATCCACAGTCGGCTGGATTCCCTCTCCGAAAGCTGTCAGTACCGGGTGTCGCAGAAATACTGTACATTATTAAAACAGCTGAATGTAGCGGCTTGTAAACGTTGAACAGAACAAAACAGAACATAAAATAAGAGAACCGAAATGCAATGTCCCATTTCATTAATATGTTCCCAAAAGTATCGTACTCCAACGCAGGACTTTGATGATAATCTGACTTATTTTCTTTGTATTGAGTTACAGGGAGCAGAACTTACGAGATGCGCCTAAGCATTGCAAAAAGTCCCGTCACAGTTCAACCTTGTGACCAGTTGTCCAGAGTGGCAGTCCATAGCAAGCATCCGCCCTGCTACAGTACCGGAGCCATTGGCAAAGTCTAGGCACGTGGTACGGCCTCACGAGATATTCTCCATGATCAATTTCACCATCGTGATCAAGTCGCCCCTTAATGTGTCACATATAGCTATATTGTGTACGTACATGTAATGTTCGTTTTGTTGGAACTGTGATGGTAAATTCGCATTGTACGGTATATATGCACTTGTTGCACTTATTTATTTGTGTATATTTATTGAACTATTTATTCCGAAGTTCTTTTTACACAATCAAGGTCAAATGTTCTTGTTGTCCATTATGTTTTGTTATGTCAATTTTTGTACTCACTTTGTCGTAAAATTAAAAATGATTTATATAATGCATACATCAGAATATATCGACATCAGATTCCTAGATTTATCAGAAAAATATTCAGCTTTCCAGTTCTTTGTCGTTTCTATGATGCTGCGTTTGAATTCGGATCTATAAGCACAAAACTATAAGGGTGACTTACTAACTGACGTAGTAATGGACGGATATTTCCCAGCCTTGGTTGGGAAATCAAAAAGTCCAGCCATGTTCCAGTGTGTTCATCAACGCCCTGTCTAAGTAACAATTATCTTCAGAATTATCTTCAGAATCATTCACGCTGGAGAAATTGTTCGCTAACCTGGGATTGGTTGGTGCATCTCAGGGTAAACGACATTAAAGCATGTTGATTTACAATTCTTATTGTAAGTGCAAGATATACTGCAGGAAATTGTTGAACCACTTAGTTTCACGGTGAACTAACTGCTGCGAATTTGATGACAAAGATAATATAAGGTACATGTTCTTCGCTTTGGGCATCGATATCCCTGGGACGATATATTGTCTGTTTAAAAAGCACATGATATTGTCTGCAAAAAGAATCCATTTCAATTTTATTTGATAACGTATATCAGTCATTGATGTATAACACAAACAGTAGACAGTTTCCTGAGACTAGAGATATAGCCTTGTGGGACCCAGTGTGTTGGAATTTTTCTGCAGCAAGTTTATGAATGATACTACTTCAACTATCGATTGAAATCAAACTAAATTAAAGCGCTCACTTCTGACATTCTGGGGATCTGCTTAAACTGTGTGTATCTGCGCATTTAATACTATCGAAGGAACGAAACTACGAAGCGAAAAGGCGAAATTACGAAGCGAAATAACGAAATCTAACTTCGTCTTTTCGCTTCGCATTTTCTTGATTTCGCCTTCGCTCTTTTTCGGACCTCTATCGTCACTTTTACACACCTTTTGGTGACGACATTCGAAAACCAAACATTTCCTAATTTTAGTATACTAGCATTCCAGCACAAGAGCCACCACAGCTAGAGCATACTCATAGTGGTCCCATGTCTGTAAGAGGTCAGGGCTGTGGTTCGCAATATCACAAGGTGAATTAGTAATCTACACTGAGACTTTCAAGTGGGAAAACATTTCGGGGGAAAATACCGACCGAAATATCAGATAACATTAACAAAGCCGCCAGAAATGGAAAACTTGAATAGAAAACGTGAAGATTGGATATGTACGCGGTTACACCGGAAAATGACATTCAAAGACCTAGTAGCATGCCGATGAAAGTGCTTTTCATTTAGTCCATTATGAATAGCTATCAATGAATTGAATTCGAACGAATTTTACAAATACAATCAATGGGTTTCGAGATATTGAATCAAATAGGCACTCCTTCCGTAAATTGCCGAAGATTTTGATCACGACTATAGTATGGGTCAAGTGGTTGGTGACGTCAGTTGAAGCAGAACTGAAAGTACATGTACATGTACACTAAGGGTAATCTATTTGCTGTGTACGATATTGAAAGCTAATAAACTACCCGTATGTAGCAAATATCCAAAGAAATGGGCAATAAATTGTAAGTTTTGCCAAATATGGTGAAATATCGGTATTAACATGGAAAACACACTTACCTGATATGCGCATTCCACATAATTATGTATTAGGCACTCATAGGTGAAAAAAGTTTCAGTCTAGTATCATTATTCAAAGAGAAAACATGTACCAAGCAGGCCTACCCCCCTCTAAATTCACCTATTTTCGTGAATGTCTTTAATAAATCGGCCCATTTATTGTTAGTTCACTGGACAAAAGACATCTGTGATCCAGGTTTATGGCAAACTGATATCCATTCTGGCATTTACAACACATACATCATCATTTAGTGATGCAAATCGGTCTACACACACATATTTGTTTAGCTGTACGCAGCAAATGGTAACTGTATGCAGCAAATCAATGCCGTGTACACTCATCATGAACGCGATGATAGGCTCGAATTTCACTTTCGGTATTTTTGGGCATAGTATACGTGGTGTTTTGGGGTGAGAGCTGCATGATGAAATCGACTGAAAAACCAAAGGGTGTAATTACACGATTTAACTAACAGCTATCATGATACAGTTGGTGTATCATGATAGCCTGGTATATGTGTAGCTATTTACATGATAGGACCGTCGCCTAGCACTGTTCAATGCGAGCCATTTAGTTTCAGAGTCGCCCTGATACTTGGATTTTTTTATTGTCTTGTATTACTAGAAGCAGAAATAGACTCTACATAAGACTTTTGTTCTTATGTATTTCTGCTAGAAGGTTTGTGATTTGTACATCGTGTCACTATGGTAAACCACTCCAATTATCAGCTGTAGCAGCATATATTTCCCTCCGTTTGACGGGTGTGAATTTAGAACGATAAATTTCTTGTTTTCTAGAATATGTGCTCGCCTTCTTGTTACTGAGGTAGTTTAATAGCTTTCAATATCGTACGCAGCAAATAGATTACCCTTCCGTAGTGATGTAGCCAGCGAGGAACTGCATGTCACATATTCATTCCCGTGGTGTATGTTTGACAATTCAAGTAAACGGGTGAGATGGTGGGAATACGGCATTTCTTGTCTTGATATTTAGAATCAGTATTATTTATTCTCCCAGAACAGAGGTTTGTTGAACTGCAAGATATCCATTACTTGCTGGTTTTAACGTGTTTTCTTTTGAATCGTATGCATTTTGGAGTGTTTTTCCATCTCTGAGCTGTCCAACAAATTACGTATTTTACGTTTTTGGCGAGCAATCCAAGCAAGTTTGCCTCAACTGACGTCGCGATTACGGAAATTGCCGAAGCTATTTTTTCATCGGCATGAGAAGGCGATTAACACTGGCTCAATATACTCGATCACATATATCGCTGTTATTAATTACCAATTAACGCGAACATCTTTTTTCATCATCAAATGTCTATATGCCTTTATCAGAACAGGAATAAAACTATATAATGGTACCTTGCGAGGGCGATAAATAGTTTGCGTGGGTTTCGCCCGGATTCCAACTCGTGGCCATGTAACATTTTTATTTCAATACTCATACAATTACAAACAAATGCAAATCAATGCGAGCGTATTTCGAAAGCATAATACAACGAGACAATCAGAGATTGCAGACCCTCGCCCTTCCAGATTTAGTTTTACAAAAAAATATATCGTTGATGACCCTTACATTTTCTACCTGGACAATAATCGGGGATTTTGGTCCTACTATCATTGGTCATATATCAATTGTTCGGAAATTGACCATACAAAATACAAAAATCATGGGAGGAATAATCATTAATCATTAATCGAGTTCTTTTTTCTATCTTCAACATATTGTCGACCTGTCGACCACGACCTGAATTCTTGATACTGACAACCCAAACTTCGCCAGCTATCACAACTGTGGCGATTTTGCCCAAAGATCGTGGCAGGTGTCTTTGTTAAACACTAACCAGTTTTACGGTCTATTTTTGGACGCTTCAGCTCGAAGCACGCGTTGCCCCGGCAACGCCCTCTAATCCTCTTATCCACTATACTGAACACTGGCTATTTACG
This sequence comes from Terebella lapidaria, assembly GCA_949152475.1. NCBI lineage: Eukaryota > Metazoa > Annelida > Polychaeta > Terebellida > Terebellidae > Terebella > Terebella lapidaria. The sequence continues at coordinate 13,522,922 of OX424556.1, forward strand.
TCATATCTCGTGCTCTCGCCTCTAGCATAAATACTGTGGTCACATTTTGTGTGGCCGGAGTTGTCTCAGAGACTGAGCACGACAGGTGAGCTCGCGCCATGAGCTCCTCGTCTCTGTCCGGGTAAAGTCCAGTCAGGCCTCAGGGACGACTTCCATAGGGGACCCAGGTGGGGGAGACCGTTGCTGACTCGGGGGCTCACGCCCTGTGGATCACCGGTTTCTTCCCACTTGGGATGGTGCGACACAGGCTCTGGCAGACCGTCGGGCTGTCCAGGGTTCTATCCCTACATCAGTGCCGTCGGCGAGGCTGGCCAGCAACATGCCCACGTGCGCGAGTTCTGTGGTGCCGCTCCCATGGCATATCAGGCTCCGCACACGGCTACATTGCCATAACTATGTACTATGCATGTTGTATATGATGTTGTTGATGTTGGTGATGGTGATGTGTTATGATGTGATGTATGACGGCCGGACTCGTCCAGACGAACTGTTACCTGGTTGTAGTGCTAGTAATTACCGACGCCCGCCGCGTGCGCCCTGTGCGCCTCGGGCGTCGAACTTTACACAACTTTATACTGCATACTTTAATTCACCATTCTTTTGAATATCGTCAGTGGTTTGGGAATTACCAAACCTCGAAATACTACGAATCAGTGATTTCGGCTGATGATCCTTACACTTTCTACCTTGGACGATAATGGGGGATTTTTATCATACGACCATCGGTCATACAGCAAATGATGGGAATTGAGCACTGAAAAATACGAAAACGATGAGGGAAATTAATCACTAATATAAGATATTGCAACTTTTCGATTTTTATCTTTTATCTGACCTTGACCTTGTCGTTCAATATTGGGCTGTAAAATTTCAGAGTATTGTTTCTATCATCCAGGCACATCTCCTGAACGAAAATGGGTTAAAACGATTGAAAACTAGCTTCACAATATATGGCCTTGAGTCTCAGAACACTCAAAAGTCGTAAAATTGTGACCCGTAATTTTTTGAAATCAGGCGATAATGAGGAATTTTAGTCGTACGACCATCGGCTGTACACCATACGATCCGGAATTGGCCCAAAAAATGAAAAAAAAAACAGTTGGAAAAATCAATATCAAGTAGAACCTGAGTTATAGCCATTTATGTGATTTTCACGTTTTCCGTTGCCAAGGCAACCGTTTTTATCCGATTCCGACAAAATTTGAGGAGGACCGAGCCACTGCCATACCGCTTCATCTCCATAAGTTTCATTTTCGAGTTATGCGCGCGGACAGACAGACAAACTAGAGGCCATAGTCATTTTTTGAAAAGTAGGTCAAAGGTCAAATTTTGACCCTTAAGTAGGTCACGAAAACCTACTTGACCTAGTTAGAGTGAGTGACCCCTAACATATGTACACTCTACCCCAGGAGTCCGAAAATGAGGTCCATTTCGCTTTATGAGCAGTATTAAGCGAGATACGGACACCCACACTGATTAGCACCTTAATGAGGCCATAACTCATTTAGAAATTGTCCGATTGCAGAAATTCTTGCACCTATCCATGTCTCATGACCATGCAACCATTTTTGGAAAAATAGGTCAAAGGTCATATTTTGACATCTGATTAAAGTTGGAATCAATTTTAAAATCAGCCAAATTTAGCAATATTGATTGTCACGCAAATTTGAAACTACATCTTGAGAGAGTCAGGAATATATAGGAAATAGGCACAGTTCGACAACAGATACTCAAAAATTGCCGTTAATCGTGCATGAAAACAGTGGATAGAGAATGATCGGCCTGCCTACATTGCCGGTTGCCACAGTATCTACACAAACACCAATGACGTCACGAGACTGTGTGTAGAAATCGCTCGCAAGGCGGGCCGCTTTGAGGAAAAAAATGATTTGAATCTTGATTTGACAACTCAATTTAGGCTCGCAAGACACATTTTCAGACCCAAATTTGTACGATATCTCATTCTATAGACAAAATAAATCTACCGCAGAATGAATAAATTTTGTCAATTCTAAAAGTGATTATAGCTTTAAGTCACGGTAACCTACTTGACCTTCTCTACAGGGATCAACCCCTACAACATGTACACTCTACCCCTGGAGTCCGCAAATAAGGTCCTTTTTGCTCTACGAGCAATATTAAGCGAGATACAGATCACCATTGTAATTAGGTCATCCTAATTAACTAATTATGAAGAAAATATGTCAAGGTGAAATCACCGAAGAAACGCTTTTTGGTTTGCTACAATATGGTCCTAGTTTGAAGTCTCTATGATGAATAGTTCCGGAGTTATATACATTCATGTGATTTTGACCTTTTCCGTGACCTTGGCCTTGACCTTTGACCTACTTTTTCAAAAATAAAAATTTCCCATGCCAGGGACATACAGAATATGTTGGTATAATTTGAAGATGGTACACCCAGGCATGTCAGCGCTACAACCTGTGACAGACAGACAAACAGACAGGGATACAGACAGGGAGACAGGGAGTCAGACAGACAAACTGACTGAGTAACATACTGGCCGGATTTTTAGAATCCGGCAAGTAGCAAACAGACCCAAATGCAATACCCTCTCCCCCTATCGTGGCGAGGGTAATAAATACATGCACCCGTGAGTGAATGAATGAAAAACTAAAGGGCAGTATGACCTGTACATGTATATCAACGTCTGGTGTGGACATGTGGAATATACATTTTTTTGGTGATGTATTGTTATCCCGATGTTATCCAGCATTAGTATTCTTTCATATTCGGATGTACATAGACCTGGGTTCGAGGTCTATGGGATGTAAAATTTCACGGTTTAAATGACCCAAGTGTAGGCCTACTTTGTTTGTAATACCGTGGCATATTAACTTCATACGGCCACTGAGCAAATTGTGCTTATAATTTACGCAACGCATGATGGGGCACTGTATACCGGGATTTAATATAAAGTTTGGTGCGAGTTGTCATATTCATTGCTGTTTTCCTAACTTCTAAAATCGGACAACATTCTCTAACGCGAAAATGAAAGTTACTGGACCAGCTGCGATATTGATGGCTTTCGCTGCCATGGGAGTTCTGCGATGCAGTTCTGGTAATTATGTTCAATTGCTTGTCAAATGTCATGACGCTGGTATCGAGTTATATTACCGTAAATGTAATATAAATCAATTCAATTCAATTCTGACGATGCCAGAAGTAAAACGGTGGCGAAATATGTTTTGAAATAGGAACAACACAGCCCCCATCGACTGACAACACACAGAGCACGTGTGTACGACAGGGTGTGTGTTGTCAGTCGATGGAGACTGTCAGGAACAACCAACCCGAAACATATCTCTATCAAATGTCACATCGGTGCCATCAGTGTCATCATAGTGTCACACTGTGTATAGCATTCAAATCATAAAGTAGTCGATTAGGAAATAAAAATCGTGAAGCAGTACGTTAGAATGTACCTTTATAATATTGCAGACACCAATTCACGATTTTGCTTTTAATCAATATCATCACATCATCATTTTTCACTTTACACGTACACTACGTTTTGTGGCCAAACATACCAAAAGCATGTATACAGGAATTGATATATTTGGTTGCCTTACATGATAAACGGAACACACAACTGCAAACATTCTTCTTCAACATTTCAGTTATTTATACTTTTTTTAATCTTTGATTCGTTGTCGTTCCATCTACCAGGATGTACAACGGGATGGACCTGTATAACCAGCTGTGTGGGGAAGCAAACCGGGGACTACCAGTCGTGTACGAGCTGCAACGTGTACATATCGTGTTCTAGCGGTAGAATGATTGACAACCGCCCCTGTGCGGCAAATACCATCTGGGACGATAACATGAAGAGGTGTGAACATACCAGCAACACCTGCACCCCTTGTTAACGGAGTCAATACTTCGCAATAAAACAAAGGAACTGTCTGCTGCATTTCTATTTAAACATAACGGTACAAATCTTAACAAGTCTGTTTCTGAATCATGATGAAATAATCATTAGTTGATGCACACAAAGCTGCCAGACGAGCAAATATTATATATTCCCTCGAAATATATATCAGCATGAATATCAGTGTACGAGTCTGTGATATGTATGTACGCATGTTTAGGGTAAAATACTCTACATAACACCCCTTCTGTCGAACTATGTCCTCAGAGTTTGAGTCATGTCGGAAAGCTGAACAATAAGAAAGTCACTAAGATGATCACCCACAAGCACACCTGATAATGAGCAAAACCATTGAGATACAGTGAAGTAATCAAACAATGACAGTCAAAACAAAATATGTCAGTTCGTCAAGCTAAGATATAAATTCACATGCGCGCATTTCGCTAAGACTGGCTGTTGTCACTCAATCGGCGTAAGTCTGAAGAACTCGGCATCTTTGAATCCTGGTCACATCACTAGTGTGATTTTACCTTCGGGGCCACGTGCTTGTGAGATTTAAACCACTGTGTAAAGAGAGGACAGACACATAGTTCAATCCAGGTTATTGAAGAATGGCGTATGGACGCTCTCACGGATACATCATTCTCATAATAATGCGGAACACTCAGAGTTCCCAAAACATACGTGTGCAATATTCGCCATAAGGTTATTTCACTATTGTTATGATATCTATTTGTAATTGCTTGACAATTATTTACTCCAATACATGTGTTACTACTTTTTCAGTGGTGGAACATCAGCTAGGGCGTATACGCTCTCTCCAGCAGCAAACCATGCCACAAACTCAAAATGGAAACGCCAACTGCCTAGTTATTTCTCTGTCAACGTAGTGTTTTATGCGATTTATGCAACATGTCAAGTAGGCTACTTCATTATTCCATCTGCAGTTTTGACATATTCTACACAGATCTACATGTAAACGGTGTGTAATATCTCTATATTCGAACAATTTCGATTTAATAGGGACTCTCATGCTGCCCAAAACAAATCAATGCAAGCTTATTACAAAGCATCATAGATGTACTGCCATGAATGAAAAGCTGAACCGCTACAGATATGTATCAACATCCGGCGTGGTATACAATTTTATTTGCAGGTGAATTGTATTCAATCGAAGCGCTATCAATTCATTCATCAGTTCGGGTTTGAATGTGAACTTTCATGGTTTACTTGTGCGTTGAATTACTAGTACATGTACTGTATTCAACGTCACGCGGTCACAGAACAAATTACTGTAACCGTGCTGTATGATACAAGCAACGCATACACCCAGGATGAGCCATTCAACTGGGATTTATGAAATTTGAATTGAGTTGTCATTTATTCATAATTCTGTACTCATTCGTCCCGAAATCACACAACCGTCTCTGACGCGAATAAGAAAATTATTGGGGCAGCTGCAATGTTGATGGCTCTCGCCACACTGGGAGTTTTGGAATGTTGTTATGACTATTACCATGGCTGACATACGCCATCTTTATTATTTTTCGGAACATCTCTCAAACCAGTGTTTACACAACCATTATATCGCAGCGATTTCAAGTTGTAGTTGGTGCCATGGTGTTGGTGTTGTTGTTTGTTGTTTTCTCTCGTTGTGTTCAAGTCTCGTATAGTCTTCCTGTCCGAACGCTATAGACAATTATTAGTGAGACGTTCGCAACTCCATAGTATCTCTCCGAGAAGAGAAAAGCGCTGAAGACATAAATTCAAATACACGGGCTTTTATTACCAATATACGACGATAAAATAGTCACTCACAAAATATACCAAAATCCCCAGATTAGACAGTGATCAGATTAGACTAAGTCACTGGGTTATGCAATGTTTGAAAGGTTACAGCGGGTCCAGGTTCAGATTAGACCCTGCTTGATACTAAGCCTACGATCTAGCGTCGATCTCGTCCCGTGCTTGTGTCCATGAGGAGGTGTATCGTCCCAGACTCCGCACTCATCCGTCCCCCGAGGTGGGTTGCTGTTGAGTCAAGTTGCCGTCGTCTACTGTGCGGAAGTACCGTCGGTGCGTAGGTCCTCGCCTCTATGGAGGTCTCTTGTCTCTGCGGAGATCCTCGTCACTGCGGAGGTCCGTGTCACTGCGGAGGTCTTCTCACTGCGGGGGTCCGTGTCACTGCGGAGGTCTTCTCACTGCGGGGGTCCTCATCACTGCGGATGGTCCACGTCTCTGCAGAGCTCCCTCGTCGCGGTGGATTGTGGTCCACACGACTGCCGCACTTCCTTCATCCGTGGATGTGGAGGTTCATCGCCTGCGAAGACTGGGGGTCTCTGCACGTCAGTGGAATTCCCTCTATACTCCGCAGGTGTAGAGTTAACGTCGGTGGTGCACGGTGGTGCAAACGAAGGTGAAGGAGGACCCTGACGAAGACTCACCCACGGAGTAACGAGGGAAGTCCACTGACGTGCGGAGACTCTCCAGTCTCTGCAGGAGACGAACCTCCGCCCCCGCAGACGGAGGAAGTCTAGCACACGTGGGGAGGACCCTCCGCAGTGACGAGGAAGTTCTACAGAGCCGTGGAACCTCTGCAGCGATGAGGGCCTCCACAGAGACGAGGACCTCCGTACCAGCGGTACTTCCGCAGACAACGGAAATTCCACAGTAACCCATCTTCGGAGACGGAAGAGTGCAGAGCTAGGGACTATTCACCTCCGCGTGGAAACAAGCCACAAGCGTGGGACGATATCGACGCTATAGAACTTAGGATTAATATTAAGCAGGGTCTTAGTCTAAACCTGGACCCGGTGTAACCTTTCTAGATTGTATAACCCAGTGACTTGGTAAAATCCTGGTCACTCTGTAATCAAGATATTTGGTCTATTTTGTAAGTGACTATCTGATCGTCGTATATTGGTAAGCTATGGAATGCTATGGAATTACGGACGTCTCACTAATAACTGTCTATATCGTTCGAACACAGAGACGAGAGGTACTACAGAAAGACTATTCGAAAAAGCATGATCTATACGAAACGAAATGATCAAAACTGTACGAAAAAATAAACACAACGAGGGAAAACAATCACAAAATCTCAGGGCACTAACCAGCAGCACATAAAATCGCTACAGAATGCAAAAAAAATTCATTTTGTGATAAAAATCAACGTAAAAGTTGTTCAAAATTGTCAACAAATACACTATATATAACACTCTATACTCATAATAAATAAATTATTAAGCCATATATAGAAATGTGTCACCTGCTTAGGCAGAATTCATAATTGACCACTCAATGTCAAGTTGGTCAAAATTGGTGACAATTAAATGAACCTCAAACGACATTGAATGACCATGCTCAATGGCATGACCACATGCTCAAGCTCAAGCTCGTGTGTCCATGAAAGGTGTAAACTGGACATTGGAGACGGGGATAGGGCTTAGGTTTGTAATAACTGCTTATTAATTAATTGTATAGGGCACTCGATGACCTTGAATGTACACGGGAATGTGTGAATTAGTATTCGTGAGGCAAGGTTTTGTTTTGTTTCAAGAGTGTACAGACTCGTTTACATATTTATCCTGTATAATTCAGGAGCACCTCTTGGTGACACAGTTCAGGACCAATGTGAAAACTTATGAACAGACGATAATCTGAACAAATGATTATTGTAGCTAAAGCACCCTTGATGCTACCGTATATATCTGCTTTTTCACGATCAGAACACATCCGTAAAATCATAGGAATGAGCCTATCTCTATTTTAAATTCCGCAGAAGCACAGGAATAGGCCTCTATAGCTCTATAGCAAAATTTTATTTTGTGAAAGAATTCCTGTAAATAAGACCACGGTCTTACTTCGGGGTGGTCTCATTTACGGGATGATGTCCAGCCTGTTTTTCCACATCAACGAGCGTAATCATGGAGCTGTCCTTGGGCCACGTTAGTTCAATATTGAATGCAAAAATTGGAGGTTTCTTTCAGCATTGAGTTTTTCTGTCAGAAAAGAAATATATATGGCAAAAAGATGTATGTTATGGCAGAAAAACATATTTAATGAATTTCATGTAAAATATCTAATACATGTACTATTCTTGAAATGTCAAAGGAAGACATTCTGCTGCCACTGATCCCGTTTCGTTCATTCTTTTTCGAAACTTTCGGCCAATACATTGTACAAATGTTGGTGAAACTCATCAAGTTTGAAATAAACAACACCAATTGTGTGTTATAACCTTATTTTTACCATCATTTACATGTATCAATCTCTATCATTAGCACTGAGTCAAAAGTAATGAAGAAGTCTTGGAGACAGTATGAAAAATGTTACAATACTGAACACAAAGCATGGAGATGACAAAATAAATCTCTACAACAATCTCTAGTACAAACATGTACACGGCTACATGGTATGTATATAATTTTATATACCCTGATTTTTCTAACTTGTTTACACCGGTTTTTGACGATATCTTTGCGGTGCTGAATCATATCGTTCCATAACTTGGCATACCTCACCTGACAGTCGAACGGCAATTTTCTACCAAATTTCAGACTTCTATTGCAATAATTGAAGAAGTTGGCAATCTACCCCAATGTTAAATTTCAGCCAAAACGGGATCTCGAGAATCTGAGCATATTCGAGGAGTTGATCCTGTTTACATCGATCAGGAATCGATGTATTGTTGTAATTCTAGACCAAAAGATACATTGGGGTGCATTCTACACAAACATGTTGATTTCAAAAGATTGAACCACTACAAAACCGAGCGAATGCACAAAATTGTGTGCGGACCCAGAAATTAAATGACGGGACTAAATTTAACATTGGTGTAGATTGCCAACTTTTTCAATTTTCGTGATAGAAGTATGAAATTCTGTAAATAATTGCCGTTTGACTCCCAGGTGAAGTATGCCAAGTTATAGAATGACAGCATTTAGCATCGCAAGAATATCAGCGAAAAACAGTGTAAACGAGTTAGAAAAATCAGAGTATAGTAGTATTGCAAGATACATGAAGCATTATCACATTGTATGGTACTTGAGTTCTATCACAATAATGCAGATATATTACATCTCAAGTAGTTAGTGACAAGTGCAGACACAGGTTGACACACTGCAGAACAGTCGTAGAAAATTTTGCAAAATTACCAACAAAGGAACCACGATGAACATTCATCACTAAAGCACTACTGCAAATATTCCCCACATACATACGTGGTTTCATCATGGTGTTCTGATCATGTTTGCTATAGAGCTGTACAACCTTGACATGTATTGAGTATCGCTATGTATCAGTTACTGTTAGAGCACGTGTAAGCGAGACAACCCCGTCAACACTGCTCCAGTTGTCGTTGTGGTAAACGCCACACACAGGATTATCACATTCCTCTTTCCCTGAAAGCAATATAACAACACTGAAAGTTCTGACATGAACAAATTTATCCTCAATAACAAATTAATCCTTCATATCCTTAATTTGTACATGTTCATATATGTATGTAAAACGACTGCTACTTACCGAAATCTCCTTGAAAAGACACATGCCCCACAATGTTGCGATCATCCCAGGGACCTGAAAATACGTACATAATGTGTCACGTTATAAATAGCGACCACCAAATTATCATAGAGAACCACATTAGCTCAATTTCTCAAATTGTTCATTCAATCTAATAATCCTTTCACTCAATATAATAATTGTTTGTTCAATATATTATATCTTTCACAATATTTGGCAAACTATTCACTCAATATTTAAGGTGTGATTGCACGTAACTTACCGGTGACTGCACTGAGGCACTTTTCCATTGACTTATAATGTGAAAGTAAAGGTAACAAAATCACCAAAACAATACAATCCCCTGACCTTAAACTTGGCTAGCATACACACATATACTCATGGATGATGAACCGAGACATGGTTTCATAAATGATATCACGAAAGCTGTGCAATTTGATGATCAGATAAATAATTTTATACGTTTCACCAAAACGAAGATTCGAGTGTTCTGCTTGACAAGCACTGGCGGTTGCATATATTTATTCCTTGTTGTCGTCAAAATAATGAGAATATCTAGGGCTATACTTTCTGTGAGATGAATACAATGAGCTGAACATTCATAATCCCAAACACCTCGGTGCACCCGAGTGCATATCACCTGTGAGTTTTACTGGCCTCACTAGCTATTTGCTGCACAGCATAATCCTTTCGATCGCCACTCTTGTGAGTGTATTTTGTAGACTGAGAAATAGGTCGGAAAATGACATATGAAAACGATGAATTTAACAAATTTAACATTGCTTAGTAAGAAACAGATTCTCGGTTAGTAATCCTTGATGGCTAACAATCAGAAAGACAAAGTTTCACGTTGATTGGAAGTGTGTAAATTCATGAATTTGTTACCTTTATATTTACATTATAAGTGAATGGACAGCTGGTCAATGCCAGGTTCATGACGACCACATGCAATCAATCCTTAATAAATTGATTGAGCATTTTATTAAATCATAGCTCATTCAGTTTAACGAACCATTCACTCAATATACTTCACAAACGGAGGGAATGATTTAATATATTGTAGGAATGGTTTGTCAAGCTGTGGGATCGATACAATATATATTGAACGAACAATTTATTATATTGAGTGAACTGTATATTAATTGCGCAAACGATTTATTATATTGAGTAAATGGTTTGTAAATTGATAAAACAGTTTACTTTTTTTCATGTCATGTCGTATTCATGTATTAGCGGCTCCATATCTTACCGAGGATATGATGGGGAAAGCCACAGGCTCTGAGAGTTCAGCGTTTGCTATGAACCATGCAGAATCAGCCACGGCCCACATCAGACCGGAGATGAAGGCAGGTAGGATAGCCCGAGGGTACACCCGCGGCCGGTTCCGCATCACCGCACAGTACAGCACAAAGTACACAGTACTGGTCGCGTAAATGCCAGAGAAATGGGCAAACACATAGTCTAAACCTGTGGTTAGAAATGTCGAACAAAGACAGTACATGTATTTATCATTAAATGTCACAATACATGTACAAGAACACATAGATCACTCACTTGAAATGATGAAATGGTAGAACTCCATTGATAGAACCATGTCAAAACTCTAGCTTACCATGCTGACTAGCGGTTACATTGTTGACAACATAATGGTCTTGAATGTAGATAACTGGCGTAAAATTTGCACCGAACAACAGCCCAGCCAGGACAGCGAGGCACAGCGCACTGCAACACAGGAAAGGAACGATAGTATTGAGCCAGATATATGTCTCATTTTATCTATTAAAGTGTAAAAACAGTAATCAGATGGAATATGAATGAACTTCACCCACCAAATCCGTCTTGCTTTCGGCTGGAGTTTATTCAGTAAATTAACGTCTACTTGGCTGTCAGAATCTGGCGGCAAGTCATTTAATGGTTCCTGTAAAGTGATATGACCAGTAGGCCTACATAAAATTGACACAAAGTTTCAAGTTTTATTTTCACAAATAGAGCTATTTGTACTCATCCATTTATTCTTTCATTCGTTCAGGTTCACAGTCAGCAAAAAGTATGTGTACCAAGCTGATGAATGTACAAGTAATGCAGACTGAGCAATGCAATAGACTGGTCATCCCAGCACATTGACGTACTCTGTACGCTAGGAAGCAGCTGCTCTAGTACACACCGAGTATAGGACCTCCGACTGTGTGTGACCTGCCAGGAGAGGAGAATCTTCCTCCTCTGACCCAGGTCGTCTACCCTCAGGCTCCGGCCCACCAACATTGGTCTTCAGCATAGTGTACAGGAAGGCACTGATGAAAACAAATACCTAGTGTAATCGATCGTGTGATAGTGAAATACAAACACCTACATGATGTACATCAATGTCTACAAATACATGTATATGTATGTCAAAATAAAAAATTATAAATTAAAATGCAATGGTAGTATTTTTGCCAGGTCCATTACATTGTTTGTCAGTTAAATTTTGTGAATAGTTTGACCCACCTGCAAAAGCAAAGAGCCATCCCAATATAATTCAATGTGATATTATGTGGAACTTGTGGGGTCGTGCCAAGAAATCCATACCTAACAACAGAAGAACAACAGCATGATGAGGGTGATAAAACAAATTCAAGCCAAACCCAAGTAACTATGTTTATTCCTGTTGTGTCCCACACCCACCGGCCTGTGGCCCAGCCTGTGATCAGGTTGAAGGAGGCCCACACCAGCAAACCCTGGCTCAGACCCACAGTCTGTATGATAGGTACCACAACTATGTTACCTGTAACAGAAATTATCTGTGATTACATGTATGTATAATGCTATATGAAAGTCATTCCATTTTGACAATTTATAATTCATCTCAATAGATCCTTGACTCGAGCATCATATGAGCTATTCAAACTCTATATATATGTCAGAAAAATATACATATAACGGAAAAATATACATTTACATTTACAATTTTATGGGACATGTGACAGGTATTTAAATACATGATGATCTATCAAACACAGAGACATCACATGTTTTTATATGTGTAAAACATCAACTACTGTTACCAGTGGCCCAGAGGAAGCCACCAAGCATGGCGAGAGGGTAGAATGGAGGGGAATGTCGGATTGCTTGCACCACTAGTCCTGTCAGCCAGATTGCTCCACACATCACCCACTGATAAAACACTCCTGCAACAGTTACAAAGTGAATGTGGCAAACCTGCGGTAAACTGAAAATGAATAAAAGGCATAGGCGAGAGAAGATGATATCGTTTGCCGAGGTCATTTTAAGCTCACCATCGCCAGTTTCAAACTTCTTTACTGGAAGAAAGTTGCTGCCAAAGAAGACAACTGCGACAGCGCAGGACACAAATCCCGCCGCGACATCGTTGTGAGCGTGTACGCTGTGTGCAGGCATCAGGGTGTACTCCTGTACATGTGTCGTTGTTGTGATGTTCATCATGGTTAACATCCGTCCTCACCAAAGTTGATGTACATATGAGTACTAGAAATGAAAATAGACTGGTATTTGCTATCTAGCACATGCTCCGTGGCACTGCTCCACGACCATTTTCACATATTAGTTGCTCCGAATATGGGACAATACCCTGTTCAGATCGATCATGAACTAATAATGAACGAATATTTTATCAGAATACACTCAATATCTCCACAGGCATCTGTCTCAGGAGAGGGCGAGCGGTACACCCCAGGCCCTCCTGAGAATGAGATAAAAAGCCTGTGAGTGACAGTTACTATACACCCCCCCCCCTCCCGGTAACAAGCGACTGTGTGCACGGAGGGTGGTGGGGGGGAAGTCGGATGGACATCAGAATAATAGAGACTCTCTACTATTCTTAGTCCACACAAAATCATAACACGCGAAATAGGCGGGACCTACAGGCTAGACTCTATATCACGATATGTCATAATAAAGTCTACTGCCCTATTTTTATGACAGATCGCGTGGCTACCTGTCTCTCTGTGTGTACGTTTCCTTGAGAATCCTAATAATCTTGGCGTCTGATAAATCGAAACATAGTTTTCGTAGTTTAGAAAAAAATTTCCACAGGCATTGTTTATTATAGTTTCAATCACATGATGATGATATTTTGTCACATGACCAGTGGACCTTGCACATTATCTATCCACGCAGGAGGGCGGTGGTCTAGGCCAACCATATATTTTTGCATTATGATAAAACCGAATCCGCTTAGACATGAATTTTTTATTGACGCCTACAGGGTATCCATACATTCTAAGTCTACCTTGCTCATGCTGGGTGCTTCCTGCCTCTATGTCAGGCAAATTACTCTTTATCGATTTTCGTTATTGATGTTGACACAAAATAAAAGAAATACTAAATCTTGTATGCCCCTACACTACAATAGTAAGAAGAAGTAGCCCATACACTTACTTTTGTAAACTTTTTGTAAATTTTTTTTGATCGATGGATCTTGAAATTTACCAGTACAAAATCAGTAATAGGACTACGAGATTTTACCCACTAAAAGCTATTAGGGCCTAAAAAACAAAATTTTATACAAAATAAAGTATCTACAAGCCTTCAGAAAAGATGTAGTCATTTCGTTATTTTTGTCCTACATGTGTACATCAGAAAAGATCAGGTAAAAGGTAAATTCGAGTTACTTTTTGGGAAACTAAGTGACTCACTCGTATTTAGCGCTAGGTAATTGTTAATGTGCACCAGGTTTTAACATAGTTGTTTACATAGGATTACAGTAGGCTATATGTATGCAGCAATTTTGATAAAATCTTCGGTGTGAGAATACGTACATGTAATTAGTAAATTTTAACTGTACTCACTCAACTATACATGTACGAACGGAAGCCCTGGGTACCGAACCATTCCCAACACCCGCTACAGCGGCTTGAATCCAGCACAGTCCCTTTCCAGCGATGACTTGTACCCGCACACTTAGGTCGTCCTGGAGACCCTTAGTGATCGGTGGAGAAGTCACACACAAGCTGTTGTCTCCTCCTCCCCCACCCTCCCCTCCCCTCCCCTCCCCTCCCCAGAGTCCATGGCGACTGGAAATCATTATAAAGGACAAGTCCCCTATATAAGGAGGTCCTCCTCCGATTAGTAGCATATAGGGATCAAGTGTTACACTATACAGCGGTTGACTCAAGGTTAATACTCGAATTAACTGATAGAATTAACTGTAAGATTAAGATCAAACTCCAGAAGAACAAAGAAAAAGGTGCAAAAATAAAGCACAGCACAGAGACTGCAAACTGCGGTTTGAACTGTATTAATAAACGTTGAAAAGTGGACTAACGCTTGAAGATTTTGGACGACAGGCGGGAATATTGTGAAACAGAAAGAACGTTCATAATGGCCGTGGTAGACGCGACGGAGGCGGCTTTTTTGACCACGACGGAAGACCCTCACGGCGGCCTGCCGGTGTTCGGTCTCCCCGGCTACCGTTTCCACCTGATCCACATCACCGCTCTCGTCTGCCAGACCATCTCCATCATCATTAGCGTCGGCGTCGTCGTATACATCCTGAAGACGGGCCCTCTTCGCAAGCGAGCCATCGGCGACCGCTTGGTCTTCTATCTGTCCATCTGCGATCTGGGCTTCACCTGTAGTCACGTCATGGATCACGCCTACATGGAGGCCACGCAGGACCACCCGCCCGACCGGGCGTGCGCCGCCTTTGCATTCTTCCTGAACCAGTTCATCCTGGCCCAGGCCCTCTTTGTCATCTTCACGGCCGTGAACGCCTTCTGGATGGTGGTACGCGAACGCAAGATCAACACGGGGCCGCACGACTGGCGCCTGATCGTCTACGCCATGGGAATTCCCTTCATCCTGGGTGTAGTCGGCACCTCGACAGGCCACTTCGGGCCCTCCGGAGCTTGGTAGGTAACATACAGCTCGGTCCCCAATCCAGTCGAAACTTATACTGTTATAAGAGGTATTAGTTGTCACATGCTAGGCATAAGTTGAAACATAGCACAAAGGTAGCTTACATGTACATGTAGGCTAAAACTCTCAAAGTATGCATTGAGTAGCTTTTTCGTTAAAAAAAACGAAGTGGGACAGACGAGTTACGCTAGTTTCTGAAAGTTCAAGATATCGTTTACAATGAGAATCAAGTTCGTCAGTAACTAATTCTCCCAGAGAATTTGTCACTTCCTACGCTCACAGTCACCCAATGACATGTTTATGAATTCATATTCTGTTTAATATTACATCAATTAGGGACTTTTGTGGAACTATTTTCCACTTGATTCAGATGATATTTTCAAATTCAAACGGTACATTGTTTACCATGAATTCTTAAAATATTCTTTCAGACATGACTGAAGTCAGATTTTGAGTTATAAAAGCTAGGTGTAAGTTGACACCTAGCACCAAGGGTACTATAGATTACTGAAATTTATTCGTTCTCTCCCAGTATTAATCGCCAAAACGGCGTAGTGTCACAAACGATTGTCACGTCAAGAGGTTACCGGACCAAACATCCAGTAGAACTAAAACCTGATTATAGTAAGTTGTCAAAATGATGTAAAGTGCACCCAAGGTCAAGAAGGGTTACCGGTGAAATGCACGGTGTTAATAATAAGCTTCAAAGTCCGAAAATGGTAGCAGCTCTCCGACTGGAATAATCATTCCGTCACCACTCTGTAAATCGCCAAACACGACTGTCCATTTGAATGTGCCAATATTGAAGCTCTATTTTGAAACATATTCTTATTATACATGTAGTAGTAACAGAGAGCTCCATTATAACAGGGAAAGTGACCGAATATTTTCAAAGACAAAAAAAATAGACAGGGAATGGCTTGAAACACTAGTAACTTCATTTAGAACCCCCAAAAATATTCTTTACAGTAGCCGAAGGGCTGGGAAATGAAAATAGGGTCATTATACAACCCTAAGTCTATCTACGATAGTTTCGTTTGCTGATGCATGTAGGGATGCCTATATCAGTTTAAATGTGACCTTGGAGTTAATGTCGAGTCACCATATCCAGTGTATGGTGTATGACTTAAATCATATACGAGTATGGTCATGATACAGTCTTGACAATATTCCCGACATGGCCTTCTTTCGGACGATATATTTGAAAGGCGTTTATCAAGCTCTTCAATGTGCACGCAGCGGGGTATACTAGTATATGGAGTTGCCGAGATTGAATGTTCTTGTATGCCAGGTCGTGTCTCACAACGACCGCGATATATCCGATTGTTCCCGGGAGCAGTCGAGTGTGAATCGGTTGATCCTTACCAGAAACCCATAAGAAATATCTCTTATGGATTTCTGCCCTTACTGGCACCTATATATATATATATATTGATCAGTCCATTATAACAGTATCGAAATGTATGGTTCCTTGTTATTCTCTGACAAAAAGGGAATTATTCTGGTGAATCTGCGTCAGGTCAAACATTGATGTTCTAGGCGGTATACCGTTGAGTTTAAATAATGAGTTTATAATGGGTCAAATAAAACGAAAATATATAGTATATATTTAGTGAGATCAGAAAAGAGTATTGATTACCGATGCCGTTCTCGAGACGGCAAGATAAATTGTAATGGCATATTATTCTTAGAATAATGCATACACGTGTGTTGGATCAGTTGACAACTACGTGTATATGACCATGACTTGGATTAGTTCGTTGATGACATTCGGTCGAGGTGTATTGTAATACCGGTCATTCAAGAAGTTCGCGGTGGGTGATCCTCCTGTGAAGGTCTAACTCTCCCTTTCTTTTCCACACCAGGTGTTACATCGACCTGCGCAAGCAACCCATCGGTAACCTGCTCAGCACCGCGGTGTCTGGCGTCATCGTCTCCGCCTTCATCCTCAACTCCGTGTGCTACGCCATGGTCTGGGTCAAGATCAAGCAGGTCTCGGAGAAGCAGGCCGGCGGCAAGAAGTACCACGGCACGGCCAAGGTCATGATGATGTTCGTGGCCGTCTACATGATGCAGTGGGTCTTCTTCGTCATCTTCTGCTTCTGGGCTTTCTTCTCCTTCCCGCACATGGTCGTCATGTGGGCCGCGGTGTTCTTCAGCAACATCGGCGGCTTCTTCAACTTTCTGGCCTACATCGTCATCAAGAAGAAGTACCAGAATGTGGGCGCCGACAAGAAGGCCGACATCGAGACGTCCGTGTCCACGGTCACCAAGTCCACGGAGGTGACTCGGTAGACTTCCGTGACCTGAAGACCTGCCCGTACCGGACGGGCACCTGCACTGGGCCTTGATGCTGGGACACGACAAACCGTCGGTCAAACTTCTCATTACCGAGTGTCTCATTCACACATCATGTAATTCGCGCCAATTGTAAACAGGCGCGAATTACCGGTTTTCGTTTCAGTTCAAATTGATATTCATTTTATCCTGTGTATAGAGGAAAAAAAACTCTTTTTACAAACTGCATACTGCCCCCGACACCCCAGACCGCACTTGTTTTGTTTGCTGCGGAAAGCTGCCTCCAAGTGTCAAATCCTGGATCCGCCCCTGGTAAACATAACACATTACGCTCTATCATTAGTGTACATATATGTAAATGTACAAGTTTATCATAAAGTTTGACCTCCTGGATCTCCATTTGTTTATGTGTGCGCGTTTGATAATTGACAATAAACAATAAACAATTGAGCTTGAAATTAGTGGTAATGAAAACACGTGAATATGCACATGATTGTATAGTTTGATATGGTCTCGGAATGTACATGTAACAAAATAAACAATTGGCTCAGACAGAAATATTCCGATACATCTTATTGTGAGTTAATAATGAATATACACGTATACTCTATTGTGTACATATCAATGGAAAAAATAGTCTATATGTGTATATAATGTACCTTGGTGTTAATCTTTATGATGCTGTTTTGTCCGTAAATGTGGCTTTACTGAAATTATATTACAAGTTCAATCGTGTAATGGGCACGATATTGAATTATTGGAAAACAAAAAAAGAAATAGGCCTACACGACCACGCAATCATTAGTGATATCATCAATGTAAGTTCATGTGATGGCACTTTGAAATAAAGGAATTACAATTTATCCGACTGTCGTACTTTGACATGTATACTCGATTATCTATTTGAAACATATACAGTTACACACATGTGACAATCACGAGAAAGTGAACGACAATACCCGTGACCTCTCGACAGATACAGAATAATTGAAACATGACACAACTGACAAGTTGGTCCATACAGTGGCAATCTTTCATCTATCACGTTAGTTCAATGGATGGAACTCTCCGATAACGACTTGACCTTTCTTGTGCAATAGAACAACAAAATCTCACGCCTCCGGTGCGTCTGCACGGTGTCTAGCGGTGTAGTTCAATACACATGTATGGTGTTCTAGGAGTGTCGTATCGACCCCCGTCACACATCAAATGTATAGAATTCATTCAGTTTACAAGGTTTTCTTCCACCACTCAAATCTACATCAATTCAATTGAGTTTCATACGTGTATTTGAAGTTCAGAACTTGTGACTGGACCCCTTTCCATCACACCTATCATATAGCAGGTACCGTACACGTATAGACAATTCCCAAAGATTCCACGTCATAACACAATCGTGATTGACAACTTAAGTGCTTGATACTTTCAAATAAACGATATCTTAATTGCTTTTAAATGTTCTTGTTTACTTTGACCGTGATGCTATAGTAGGCCCAATCTAACGGGTCTATAAATGAAATGTGTATCATGGTTTCCCATGCGACTCATGGTCCCAGCAATTGTCAAAACTTGACAGTCATTACATCACGAGGCATTACATTGCTTATGCATAAATAAATCCAGCACATTATCGCCAAAACATGCAAAGTACGTCGTTGTACATGTATGTCCTTAATTAATGACGATTAATGACATTGCCATTCTAGACGTTCTTCCAGACTTTCGTCCCATTAATGTTCTTTTGGCGGAGATATTCAATTTCTGCTTTGATGTCACACGTTTCTCATATATAATAATGCATGTATTACTAGCTATACAAGTATGGGCTGGGGTTGCGCATATGATAATAAATATCTGCTGTATGCACATATATACGAATTCTTTGACCTTCCGAGGGAAGCACGTTGAATTAATCGTCCTTGCTTACATACAGCTCCGTGTGATCATGTATCGGTAATCACGACCGTTGAGTTTAGAGGAGCCCCAGAAGACATGCCCTGCGGTGTCGGGGCGTGCCCCAGACCGCCGTGAGACGCCCGCTCTCATTGACGCCGTATTAGCGGCTCCAGTGCTCGCTCAAGTGCCTGCTAGCTTTGATGAGCCGGATGTCGCCGGATGTTTAATTGGGATCCATGTCGGTCGGCCATGCAGCACGAGAAGCGGTTACGGAAATACGTCACACATCGTCCGGACGTCCGTGGTGCACGCTAAGGCGTCCTTCTCTTGTGGGAAAAACAAACTTCTGAGGCTTCTCCAGATCGCCATTCGACCGGCTCTTGTCCTAATATAGCTACATGTATGTTTGACACATGCAGTGTATATCGTTGCCTAAGTAACTCATGAAATGTGCAAACAACGCCCATGGAACCTGGTATACTAGTATGCTATTGCATTGAGTTTAAGCGAGAGTAAAAAGCCCAAATGTCTTCGGGCCATTAATCCACAGTGATCAATACCTAGACAGGGATTGATGTTTGAGTTGCAATGATTGCGGACGTTTGCTTGCATTGGGAACCCACTCGGGTGGTGAACGCTTTCTAGAAAACTGACAAAGTGTGCCAGCAAACACAATTTTTACTGCTGTTCCAGAAAAATTGTTCGATCTTGGCGTGTTAATAGATTTAATGCACCACATAAGCACCAGGCTACAGTTGTTCATTGTGACGGGAAATGCGAGTACACGATTCTCTCTCAGACCAAGAGAGGTGCCATAGAGCGGCATGGGGGTAGGCTACCCTGATTAGGCAGGTCTCATTGAGCACTGTCTGTATATCTTGGAATGCCCAGATATGTTTATTTGCACAGTAATTGGGATATCAAATCAAATAGTGCAGGAGATGTATTGCTCATTTTGGGGTACATGTATATCACTAGCTTAGAAAGGCGCCATATTTTTGGTCTTTTGTGCTTGATGTATGGGCGCATAGAACCAGAGTCTGATGTATTCTACATGAAGAGTTCTATAAGACGTTCTATGATCTGTCTACTACCGCAAAACAATTTCTGTAGTGCCATAAGCCTGAATGTGAGAGTGGAAACCGCTACCAGAGAGCAGGTTTATCCCTAATCAACTGATTGAAATCGAGCTTTGGGTTACCAGTCTAGGCTTCTTATAGATAATGCAGTACATATAAATGTGGAGATAACGCCCCACATACTCACACGCAGCATTTTCTCTTATTCTTTCTTCTAACCAATATTGGCGTCTAATGTCGCGTACTACCACTCCTCCAACTTTCTGTTAGATTACCGAACCTTTGGTCTTTATGAGTCAGGTCACTCACAGTGTGCATGGAATGTTTATAACTTGAAAGTTCCCAAATTTGGAGTTTTTGTTTGAAAGTAGTTTTTCTTTCATATCATTCTGAAAAGTCTCTGATCTGAAGAGGACCACTTTCGATGATAGCTTATTAATTTGCACTGATGATTTCTGAGGCAATAAATAGACGGCCAGATTCATATACAACACGTACATGTATCACAAACTATAGCTGAAAATAAAAGTTAGCAAACTCGTCAACTCAGCAGTCAGTACTCCATCTCTAGATGTCATTCAAAGTCACCATTTTTAGGCCATACAAAAATTCTCTAAGTATTTAATAATAATCATTACTCTGTAGTCGTTTTGGACCTAAACCTGTTTCCCCAAAATAACTCACAAAAATCTTTCAGATGATTGTTTATTGTGCAACAAACATAATTATTTATCAGCATGAGCCACAATATGCCATGAAAACAACCTGGTCATACATCTAAATGTAAACAACGAATATATTCATAACACTATTTATCATTTAAACGCTGTTAGCAGCTGCTTGCACACACGAGAACAGTTATTTTATTTTGAAGCAGTAAAGATGGTTGTCCCTGGAGCCCACCACAAGACAATCCCTGTACACGACAGGTGAGGAGTACACCTCAGCGGATCCTACATTCACCTCCGACAAGACCGAACCTGTGCGCTGATCCAGGAGCTTTAGCAGACCCCGCGAACAGCACACAGCAACCGTCGGCCGACGTGCGACTGACCAATCAGTGAACGCAAACACGCTACTGTACACTTTAGATGACAGTCTGTGCTCCCATAGCAACTGTCCAGATGTCGTCAAGCAAAACACTGATCCCTCCTGATTGCCAATGGTTATAAAAGTCGAGGTGGTTTTGGCAGTAAATGAGTCACATTGTGTATCACAGGCAGGTAATCCACAGTCACCACTGGTGGCAGTCCTTTCCATCACTCTGAATTTCTCATCACGTAATGAGTCTCCTTTCTGATCGTTTGTGAACACACAGGGTGACGAAAATATTGGACTCTTTGTGTCATATGTCCACAGCTGCAAAAGTTCAATTCAAGATTTTTTCTTTTCAAGTGTATGCATGATGCACATCAGAATATAATCTGAATACATTAACTGGTATGTATACATTAATGTGTTACAACTACAACCAGTTCTACAACAGCAACAAATGCTATCATACCAGGAAGGTTGAGGTTCAAAATTGAAATTGGTATGAGTTTTAGGATTACCCGAAGTACATGTACTTGTTACATTTGTACATGTACATGTATGTTTTAACGAGTATATTTTCCCGTTGGAAAGTAGCCTACAAACTTTCATTATTACCTGTCTTTGTTATAACGCATATATCAGTGTCTTTGTAACTTATAACGTCAATTTTTAGGGTTTTTCCCCTAGTTTCAAATGGCATACAAACACTTATTACTATTGCTACAGTACTACATATATTTTGTACATGCTTGAGTTCTTGTTTAGTACTGACCGTGTGACCGCTGTGGCTGGAGTGATGTAGAACGCCAGAGACGGCCGCAGCACAAACTCCCCCAGGTGTCACAGCTGGACTGGAGAAAATCGGCAGGTGGAGGTCCTGCGTCCACAGCCGTGTACCGTCCTCCTGATCGCACAGGGAATATAAGTCAACAGAATATACAATGTAGGAGAGAAAACCATGGTTGTGATTGTTAGTAACTTTTCACAGTATCAATTGAGTGAACAACCTTTTGAAGTAAGAAATCTTCGCTAACACATATAATTAAAGACACACATGTACATGGAAGCTGCTCTAACACTATTGCCACCTAAACCCAAAAAAATGTACACCTGACATGACAATATAAGGTAGCAGGTCTCACCGGGTTGAAGCAGTACAGCTCGCCAGCCAGAGTGCCGACATACACACGGTGTGGAGACTGGGAGACACAGGGGGATGAGAATACACTGGCACCGACATCCGCAGACCAGACACACGCATGCTCCTGGACGGAGACAATCCTCGTGCATGTACATGTAGGGGAATCATTGCACCAAGAAAGCACATCTTGTGGCTTACAGAAGCTTATACAATGAAAAATCTATAGAATGTTGATATATGCCAATTCATTAGTTGGTTCCTGAATGAGTTGTTATGACTACATGTATGTGGCAGGTGTTACCTGTATATTGAGACAGTAGAAGTTATGGTCATGTGAGCCGAAGTACACAAGTCCAGTCCCTGGATCCACACATGGAGAGGACTTGATACTGGCGCCAGCCTGGTACGTCCATACTGTACGGCCAGTGTACAAGTCTACCACATAGAACACACCATTGTAGCCACCTGAAAATACAGGTAGGCGTACGTGTTACACTAAGTCTTCAACAGATACACTAACGTGTATCTGTTGCCATAAAATTTTCTGGACATAATGAACATTATCCTGCCCCACTACAACTGTCTTACATAAGATAATTTTAGTATAATATAGCCTAAATGTACTATAGAGTACTAGTACCATGACATGCTTTGAATTATGATACCTGCAAAAACATATTGCCCACACGCAGACAGGGCAGGGGAGGCCTCCACTCTCGTCTCTAGGGGGCGACACCAGCGCACATCCCCCGTAGCCACATCAACCGCTGCCAGGGTGCGCTTGTAGGAGTGACAGCCGACCACCGCCAGCACAGCCCCGCTCCTGTGTGGTGTGAGAGAGTAGGATATGGTTGAGACACAGACACAGATCATAACGTGACCACCGCCAGCACAGCCCCGCTCCTGTATGGTGTGAGAGAGTAGGATATGGTAAAGTTACAGACACACATCATAATGTGACCACCGCCAGCACAGCCCTGCTCCTGTGTGGTGTGAGAGAGTAGGATATGGTAGAGTTACAGACACACATCATAACGTGACCAGTGCCAGCACAGCCCCGCTCCTGTGTGGTGTGAGAGAGTAGGATATGGTAGAGTTACAGACACACATCATAATGTGACCACCGCCAGCACAGCCCCGCTCCTGTGTGGTGTGAGAGAGTAGGATATGGTAGAGTTACAGACACACATCATAATGTGACCAGTGCCAGCACATCCCCGTGTGGTGTGAGAGAATAGGATACGGTAGAGACACAGACACAGATCATAATGTGACCACCGCCAGCACAGCCCCGCTCGCTCCTGTGTCGTGTGAGAGAGTATGATACGGTAGAGACACAGACACACATCACAACGTGATCACTGCCAGTATAGCTTTGCATCATAATGTGACTGGATACACTCCAATAACTTTAATTTTTAGCATTACAGTGATTATTCATACTTGACAATATGACAATTATAAAAAGGGTTATGACACCCGGTACATGGCTAGATTGAGCAGATAAAGGTTTACTCAAACCTACCTGAGCACACAAAGGAGTGGCGATGAGTCTACACACTTGTGCAAGTAACAAGCCCACATCTCTGACAGATTCAGCTGCGAGTTAGGCTCATGTAGCTGAAAATGATTCACTTCTGGTTCAGTTCTAGTGCTAGTTGTGTGATACCGAGACGATCTGGACACAGACATCACACACACATCATCCTCAGCACAGCCAAGATTCTCTGATGTTCCATTTGACATGTTAGAACTACTAGTACATGTATCCACTGTTCTGTGAAATTCCATTTCGAGAGATGTGTCCTGCGACTCGTGCTTATGCTTCCGTTTCTTTCTGGCTGATGTCTCGGACCCAGAATCTTCATCCTGTTCGTGTGTCACACGTGTAACGAAAGTCGTCCCATGGACTTCAGATTGCTCTGTCTCTATTTCTTCGCTCTTCAATTGCACAACCCCTGAGTCCCACCCTCCACCTCCCAGCACCAGCTCTAGGACCTGACCCAATGTTTGCTCCAGGACCGCTTCTACCAGACCGGATATCTCCCTATCCACTAGCCGCTCTATGACACCGGACAGCCTCACGGCCCCCAGAGAATCACCACCACTCTTCAGGAACAGCGAGTCCAGGTCAGGGGCTGTGTCACTCCTTGTCAGGATCTGGTGGCCAGGATCATTATTAGAATTTACTGTGCAAATACATGTTTCAGAATGTTTCTTGTCATATACATATCAAATATTTATACAAGAGACATGTACCTGTAAACATTTATTGTATAAGAGGATGTAGCATGGTCAAGTATAACTCATACACATACATGTACAATGTACATATACCTCACATACACAAATCTAGACAAAACAGGTACCTGCCATTGCTGTATTACTGCATCTCGCAATGAGCTACAGAGAGGGAGAGTGAAGGTTGACTGGTAAGTATCCAACAGCGCTTTCTTGTCCACCTTCCCTGGAAGAATATGCAAGATCTTCAATGTGAGATGCGAGTTGAAACTTCAAGCACCTTCTCAACCATGACATTCGTATAATATATCCACTACATATGGCAGCTACAAATCTAGTTGACGGCCCCAGTTACCATGAGCAGTTAGCGGCAAGGACTCCACCACAGCCAGATCTCCAGGCAGGGAGTGTACAAGGAGGTGTTCCTTCAGGGCTTGCTGGACCATCTCAGCAGTGTCTCCACTGCTGGGTCCTGACGAGTCACCACCTGGACCACCCTGGTGCTGGAGGTCTGACACTGAGCGAGGCTGGACAAACAAGCACAGCTGACCACCGGAGAGCCCCTCATGATCAGTGAGGAGTGCAGCGGCCCGCGCCACACCAGGACATCGCTCGCTGACCTGTCAACACAGGGAGTGCTAGGATCATTCCACTGAACCCAACATGAACAATATGGTACATACCGGTACATTGAACCGAAGATTTCTGAAGCTGTACATATATACATGTATCATGCATTTACATGTTTACATGTATATGTTTATAGTATATAGCTTATGACGCACTGATTATATGTTGTATGTCATGCAGTGATGTTTACAGTTGGGAGGAAGTCACTTCAAGGCATCAGTTACTAAATCCCGAAATCCCTTTTCCAAAACTATATAAAGCGTCAAGATTTCTAGCAGAACATATTTGTAGTCTTTTTAAGCTGACCCTCTCAATCTCGAGAAGGTTGACTCTCTTTCCATGGAGCTTGACTTGGTCGTCCGTCCGTCCCACATAGTGCAATACACCATCCTTGTCTGACTGTACAATATCACCTGTACGACGCATGTCTGTGATAATGTCCTCCTCACCCCCATACACATGGCACTGCCGTGTACTGCCACCTGCAACACAGGGACAATACACAAATAATGTATGTGAGAGAGTTGGTCCACATTTATACCTGTGTACAACTTCAATCAAGAAGGTACATGTGAAGCGAACTAGCATCAACATAATACTGCAAAGTCCTATACATGTATACCACATACTACAAGGCAATTTACATACCAATAAGTAGTTCACTGACGACATTTGTGATGGACGAATCTTCATCAACCAGCGGCCGCAGTTCGATTTGAGTATCCTTGAGGGGTCTACCAAGAGGTATGTCTCCTCTGTGACAATCAATTATGGACCATCCAATATTCACTTTGGTAGAATGATTCATTATTCACTACAGGTGCATTTATTACTCCTTGATACCTGTCCTGGATGTCAATAGTGCGACCCCAGTTGGTACTTATGGGGTGCCAATACTTGGGTACGTACAGGTCGTGTTCGGTGATGACATGGTAGGTGGCCCAGGATGACACCTCTGTGATGCCGTACAAGTTGATGAAGACCGTGTGGTTGCCGGGACACTGCCAGGAGCGGAGAGTGGACAGTCTGGGGCAGCGCTCACCCCCTAGAGCCAGTACCCTCAGGCCTTCCATCCCTAGCAACGTCCTTGACAACAGGTCTCCACCCATACTGGACACCAGGGTTGGCGTTGCCTGAAATTGTCATGACTCGTCTGTATGTGCATCATATCATTACCATTATTACCAGTTAAACCTGACAATACAATTATATATAGTGTGGACTGACTGACCTGCAGGACAGTGGTGCCGTGTTTGTGTAGAACTGTGGCCAATCTCCGTGGCGTCTGCCTCAGTGCCTCCGGCAGGATCAGCAGCATGGCGCCCTGGGACAACGTAGTGAACATCTCAACAATGCTGGGGTCAAAGGTCAGCGGGGCCGCCTGGTAAACTGTGTCAGCAGGCGTCAGCTGGTAGATCTCCCTGGAATATCACACCAATACATGTAATACTGGTAGTGCTTCAATATGGAGTGAGTTCGTGAGAACACATACATGGTATGATCAATGGGACATGTACATGAATCATGGATGGTTTCCGAAATTGGTGAAATACAAGACATTTTTTTTGTTTCAGTACCTACATGTACCAGTAAATTTATTGCACAAAGTATTAAACATGGTAAACTACTGGTATAATGAATAGATATAAGTTCATATATACTTAGCTCAATCATAGTTGCTGACCTGAGGTGTTGTATATTGGGGGTGATACACCTATGAGGGACACAGACCACCTTAGGCCGTCCTGTTGTCCCAGACGTAGTGATCACATACGCCAAGTTGTCCGGCATGCTGATGATCGCTCCAGTCTCCACCGCAGACTTCCTGATCTTGATGAAATACAGGTCTTGGCCAGAGATCTTCTCATGACAGAGACACAAAGAACCTAATGCTGTCAATAGTTTCTGCAAAAACAAAGTACACGTGGTGACATACTTTTGGTGAAAATTCTTGAGTGTACATGTACCAGTAGAGACTGGTAGTATAATGTGTGACTCCAGATTCACTACATGCTTTATAACGGTGCATAATGTATCCATTTTCATACCTGACAGTTATAGGTATCCGTCAGTATCAACTGAATGTTCAACATTCCTACATGTTGGTGAAGACGCAATGTTGGAATGGCGCTGTCGAGTGGCATGAAAGCAGCTGGCACAGACATTATCCTGAGGGAGGAAGGAACAGAATGTTACAGAAGGATAGCAATCATATCATACATGTACCGATACATAGCATCGATATATAGACTGTATAGGAAAACACATGAACAGAATATATGCTGGGAAAATATATCATTGAGGCAGAAACTGTAAACATTTAATACATCTAAATCATCTTGATGTACCTGTAACTTGCATGAAGACAATTAATATGTTCTTTTAGGCAAGCATATTTTTGCAATGAATCTACATGTACATGTTTGCCATGATAGGCCAACATTTGTACATCAGCACATGATCAGTCTTCCACAGAACACATACATGTACATGTATACAGTGGTCCCCTTCAGATAAGACCCCCCTCATTAAATACTTAGTACTTCCCACTCTATAGACATTTTTGCACAGCGTTAGGAACTATTTAACAAGTAAATGAACCCATCTAATGAGACTTCCCCTCAGATAAGACTTTAAGTTTGTGGCAAATGGGTAGGTCTTATCTGAGAGGGACCACTGTAGTAGATGTGCATACTGACCCTATCAGCCAGGCAGGTAGCAAGTACTGATCTGTACACATGACCCCCACCACAGCTCTACAGCCACTCCAGCACTGCACCTCATGCTGGATCTGAGCAAAATAGTACATGCAAATATATGGAGGTACGTGTTTATTCAATGAAAACATTTTTGACCAGATAGTGCTGTAATGAATATATAGATTATTGTAAAATGAAAATATGATTGCATATTTTACATGTTATACAAGTTTGACATACCTTTCTGGCATGAGCCACCAGCTGAGAGTACGTTAATACATGGACTTTTTGTTCCTTATTGTTGCACTGTATGGCTGGTTTATTGGGTACAGAGGCAGCCATATTGTAGACCATCTGATGAAGACTGCATTGTTCATTCTGGGTGTTTTTGGTACCAAACATCACACCCGCCAAGCCTGTATGGATGATGTCAGGATGGCTACAGCATATACAGAAATACAGTTTCATGTAGTTCTACATTTTGAATACAATATTTTGTATTTCTGCAGGAATACAAAAAATAGTATTTCTGCAGAAATAAGCTTTTGCTATATTGTCTGGACTGTGATATGTTATCAGGTAATGGTTATGATCTGATGATTGTTCTGGTCAGTAGGTTTTAATTCAAGAAAAGCCCAAACTCAAAGGTTATTGTTTCTTGAATTAAGATTTCACATAGAACTATCGGTCAGGAAAAGTCACTTCACACTCTGGCCCAGACTGTCTGGCCTCTGGGTGGATGGCCCGACCCATCCCACCCCAGAGTGTGAAGTGACTTTACCTAATCTACCGGTAACTCGTACTTAAATCGGCTCATGTGCCGGTCTTGCTAATAACGTAGTATGACCCACAGTAACGTTGGACCATCGTGTATAGCCATAAGGGGCCGGTCATTATTTATCAGGTGGGGGGGTTGGGTAAAAACTGGGGGGGTCACACTTTCATTTTCAACATTATTGGGGGGGGGTCATACTTTTATTTTCAATGGAACTGGGGGGGGTCGGAGTTCGAATTTTAGTTAATTTGAGGAAAATTTTATATTGAAATAGTGAATTGGGTGAAAACAATCCACTCAACCTGGACTATAAGTATCACTGGAGTAAACAGCATTTGGAAACCATCCTTTTGTCACATTATCAGTGAAACTATAGTTCCGCCTGTGATATGTTATCAGGTAATGGTTATGATCTGATGATTGTTCTGGTCAGTAGGTTTTAATTCAAGAAAAGCCCAAACTCAAAGGTTATTGTTTCTTGAATTAAGATTTCACATAGAACTATCGGTCAGGAAAAGTCACTTCACACTCTGGCCCAGACTGTCTGGCCTCTGGGTGGATGGCCCGACCCATCCCACCCCAGAGTGTGAAGTGACTTTACCTAATCTACCGGTAACTCGTACTTAAATCGGCTCATGTGCCGGTCTTGCTGATAACGTAGTATGACCAACAGTAACGTTGGACCATCGTGTATAGCCATAAGGGGCCGGTCATTATTTATCAGGTGGGGGGGTTGGGTAAAAACTGGGGGGGTCACACTTTCATTTTCAACATTATTGGGGGGGGTCATACTTTTATTTTCAATGGAACTGGGGGGGGTCGGAGTTCGAATTTTAGTTAATTTGAGGAAAATTTTATATTGAAATAGTGAATTGGGTGAAAACAATCCACTCAACCTGGACTATAAGTATCACTGGAGTATACAGCATTTGGAAACCATCCTTTTGTCACATTATCAGTGAAACTATAGTTCCGCCAAAATTTGATCCTAGAAAGGACCTTCCAGGAACACCCAAAATCAGGAGATGTCGTGAATCGACAACCGCTCATCACCCACAGACTGAAACACTGTCACCACGGATCAACTAGGGACCTTTCGTAGAACACAGCAGCACTGAAGCTGAATAGGGTGCCAGTTAGGATATTCAACATTCAGGGCACTGTCACAGACCAACAATGGATCACCCGGCCCATATCTTGCTAACCAACATGCCATAACATCCAATGACCCCGAACCAGCATGTCAAAATCACAGACCGATTTTCCACTCAACACGTTGCCAACTCAGGAACCTAGGCCACTGAGGATAATCCTCGATGAGCTCAGGACTGTCCTGGACCACCGTGAACAAAATATGGACATTTCCATCCAGGATTGCAAAATAGTCCTGGATCGTCCCGGATGACGATATAGTGAATCTGATTTACCTGACTTTCTTGGTGGCCAGGACATTGCTAGACAATCGCGGATCATCACGGAACATTATGAACCCATCATGGAGCTAGTTCATGCTCCGAACGTGGGTATTATCCCACGTCCGGAGCATGAACTATCATGGAGCCAACACAGATTTGATTCAAGGTCGGGAAAGTACCAGTCCAGGATGGCCTGATTCATCAATGATTTGTGGAAGAGTCATAATTTTTCCGAGTTTCACTCGGAGGCTGTCACCACACCGATATAATATGCCCACAAATCACAAATCTAAATCAGTTGTAATGGCACAAATTCATAATATCCACTTACGTTATAAGAAAAAGAAATTGCGACAAAAGTCACAAATGTTTTAATAGAGATGTGAATGAAGTGTAAAAATAGCATTTAGATATCATACTGGTTCCTTATAATTGTCATCAATTGCGTATTATGGCCTTGTATATGTACTTGGGGATTGGGGGGGGGTCACACTTTTATTTTTGATCTTGGTGGGGGGGGTCATATATTGTTTTTCAATATCGGTGGGGGGGTCAAACTTTGAAAACTCATTTCTCGGAAAATCCATCCAACCCCCCCACCCGATAAATAATGACCGGCCCCTAACAAATGACTGGCCTTCGGCGCTCATTGCGAATTTAAGCCAGTCATTGTTATGGCTAATCGTGTACAACAGCCATAGCCTGTACAAATCACAGGCACTATTTCTCAATCCCCTGGGCCATGTATCACCCTAAAAATGTGTGGTTTATGAGAAATCTATGGTTACCAACTTACCATATTCAATTTTACTCTCTGTTACCAGTCTGTTTACCTGAGCGATAATCGAGAATGATATGGAGTTCCTCATCAGACTTGCTAGACTCTAGTACCGGGAATCCCCGTATTTAAGCCCCTTTTTGCGGGCGTTTTTGGATAAGCCCATTGGCTAATACAAGGGGAGTACTAACTACTCTTGTATAGGCCCATGGGCTTATAAACGGAAAAAAATTGCCTCGCATCAGAACTTGGCCTATATTTGGGGATAAGGTAGTTGACGTTTTGTTTCTCGTAGGAGACGTTGGTAAGTGCTGGTACCTAGATAAGCTACTGAAATGAATAAAAGACGTACAGTGTGCCTTGCCTAGGGCCAATGTATGCACGTGACCAGCTGGATTTTATTCGGTACATGCATGCATAGGAAGTATGTGTACCTTTTTATTCGTATGCGTGCGTTTAACATGACTTTGAATATATAGGCCTATGTGGTTATACACTGGATTAAATGTTTGTATGAATATAGTTAGGCATATTACGCATATAAGAAGTGCTCTACCGTCTAATCCATTGTAAATTCAAGCGTGCAAAATAAGTTCTAAAATAATTATTCCCCAAATATAAACCCTTATTCCTATATATGGAGTTAAGTTTTATTCGACACATCACTCTTCACCAATTGCAGGGCTTTAAAAATACGGGGATCCCCGGTGACATGTAGTAAGCATGTTGCAGTCACAGTGAGCAATCCGTTCGCAGAATAGCTCACTGGAAGTGGTCCTTTTCTGCAAACAGGAAATGTGTCAGTATAATACTATTCCGTATCTAGATTCATAGCAGGCGTGCTCATGTATAGCCTACCACCATCCACCAAAGATTGAGGAAGCAATTCCACCACGTCCAAACGGCCCGTGCTCTCACGTGGTAGATCTAGGCCTACCCGTCCACCGTCCCGCTGATCAAACAATAGTGAACCATACGATTCCTCTATTGACATTTTTGTATACGTAACGTTACACGTCAACAGATAACGTTTGATGGATATTTAAGTGATGCATTTGCTGAAGAACTAGGTCTATATCTTATCTACATAGGCCTACATGAAAACCTTCTAATTCACTTCATTTGTGCACATGTAACAATAAGTGTTTAAATAAATCGTTGTTTTCCGTGTGGGTATATATGAAACAGTCTATATGAAACAGAAAGTTTTACACTTTCACACAAATAAACAACAACAATAACAACAACAACATTGTGGTTGGGCCTTTTTCGAAAATTGTTGACCGATGTATAGGACGATGTTTATTTGCAACAAAACAAGTATTTTAGGAAGATCTATATTTGAAATGGTCGTAATTTTGCTCTGCATGTGTAAATAATGAAAGTAGACCTATCATACAGGAATGTTTGCTTCGATTTTATTCTGTTATAGATGTCAGAAAAAAATACGTGACTCGGGTTAGCCTTTTTACAGAACAACCATGCATGTGATACACGTGACGTGGGCCTATACGATACGTGTACGGTATGTTTTTCAAAGACTGGTTCGAGATGTTTCCGAAAGAGCTTTTTTTTGTTTAAAATGCGTACTGAATTATGTGGCGAATAGTTTTTCGAAGCAGCCTAAACCACGGTGGGTAGGCAGACAGTACTTTTGCATGATTTCTGAACTCTAACTGATCGCTAAGAACTCTTGCGTAAACAAAACGCACATGGCAGTAGAAGGAAGATCCGAATTGCGTGGAATCAGATAAGGTTTTTACATGTATGTGATTTGCACGGAACATTAGACATATTAGACTATTTTATTATCAATGGGGAATTTTCATACATATCTTTAGTATCACACAGTCGTCCACACAGAACTTTGCGTGAAAGTGGGATCAAACAGGGCCAAAATATATATTTTATGGAATAGTTCACAAAATATACTTCAGTTATCTGACCAATCGTATCTGTGCAATTGGTTAACTTTAAACGATTGGCACATCGAAATTACTGTGAAGACGAAGAATAGCAATGCTAATTAATAAAAAAACAAATCCGAACTCTTGCATGATGTACCTCAACACTCTTGCATGATTCCTCCCAAATAAAAGTGGTATGCCATGTTTTTTTCCCCAGAATTTATGTGGCTGTTAATTAAATTTTTTTTACAGATGTCTTTTCTCAATGATCTGGGGTGTACCTCTTTGCAGGGCGGAGGCACATCAGGTAGCATACAACTGAGGTGTTGCCGTGTTTTACTTCATTTCAAGATAAATATATTGTTCAATATCAGTAGATGCGAATGATATAACTTATTGTAAGAAGGAAACAACTGGTCTATACAATCTACATGTGGTCCACACGATTGCCCGGGCATCACTACAAATGTGGATGGTACATTGACTTCACATAAGGAGGCGTATTTTTGCAATAAATATCGAACAGGAGATACATGTGCATTACCTTGCATTGAAGGAACATCACATGGGTAAGAATGTATGGGCCTAGGTTATTTTCGGAATATTTATTGTTCATTTAGTCTTATGTAAAAACGTCTTTCAACATGCACGGTTTTCAAATAATATTATTGACTTCATATGGATACGAACATTCTCTTTTGAAGGCAAAATGGGAAACATAGGCCCAAGGGACCTTTAGCTTTCCGGCTAGCCAATAGGTGATCCGACCAAAGGTCCGGTAACCTAAAAACCCCGGACACTGAATGTCACCAGTTACCCAAATCTTAGTAGGGCCTAATTAATGCATTATGTTCACTTCCAGATTTGAATACTGGTAGTTATTTCATCGTGATATATATTTGTAAAATTTATTCCAAGGGCTAAGGAAGGTTACAGAACAATATATGTTGTAGATCTTAGCCAATTTGTTCAGGGACCTTGAAAGTATGGTCAAAGATTAAATTCGAGGTCGCAAAAATATTCATTCATTCGTCGCAAGATCATTCCATACATGTACATGTTCATAAGATATTAGCCATTTTGTGATCTGACCTTGAAAATGAGGTCAAAGGTCAAATTCAAGCTCATCAGAATATTCGGCATATATCATTTCCTATATGGGCCGGTACGCTATTAACAAACATATATTTTCGAAAAAAAAACCATTAAATACACTCATGGGCCAATTAACGGACGGGCTTGTTTACGGGGGTTTCCGGCAATAAAGTTGGTAAATTTATGGAAAAATAAATGTTTATGGAATAAAAACAGTCGCGGAATATCGTCCACGAGGGAGCATCCGCAGGTGACCCCAGTTTTGTTTTCTCTTTTCGAAAAGTAGACATCTTATATAGTATAGGCTACTGACAAATTTCCATGCAGAGCCGACGGCCTCTTCTCGGGAGAGATTTTAGGTTACAGTGACAGAGAAACCATCTGCTATCTGAATGAATGAATTATCGGATAGTTATCTGGTGTAACGATATCTGGTGTATCTGGTGTTAGGATGCACCATTTATATTCTGTCTCCGTCTACAAAGGTTCGATGTTGACGAATCATGCAAGAGTGAGATGCTAGGTATTTGCCAATCATGTTAGAGTGTGTAAATATGCATAAATAATTTAAAATGTTATATGTGATGATTATAGATAATATTTAGCTGCAAGAGTTGAAAGTACAATAGAACATGTCTGTATAGCTGTGTAGATTGCCATGTACCCTGTAAATAAACGACGACGACAGGAATACATCCCATTGTTTCAGTCGGCGGCTATTTCTTTTGATCAACATTCATTGCAGTGTGAGACATTTCGAACACAAAACGTTGTTTAGTTTTACCGAAAATTCGTCCCTATCAACATGAGTTACTCAAATGTTCCATGATATGGTTGGTTACTCATAATATTACCCAATTCCCGTATTATTAGGTATTTTGTGGAGGTCCCCACCTCCGCATCCATCATAAAATCATGCAAGAGTTCTTAGTGCATCAGTTAGAGTTCGGAAATCATGCAAGACTACTGTCTGCCTACCCACCGTGTAAACACATTTTACGTCCAATGTGAACGGATTTTACGTCCAATGTGAACGGACTGATACAGACTTAGGCCTATAGGCTAGTTGCAACAACATCATTTCATGGCATAGATCTAAATCATGGTAGACGAGAAGAGGGCGCCTGCTGTAGAAAATGCTTTACAGGCGTTAAAAGTACTGAAAATTCTACACAGAGCCAGACCCAAAGCCGTCAAATGCTACACAGGTTTACTGTCCTTATCAAGTGTTTCAAGTTCTAGTCAGACTATGAAAATGATAATAATAATAATAATAATAACGATGGTTTGCCAGGCGGTGTCAGTTGCGGTTTGAAGGCTCTCCTTGGTCCATTGGACGCCTTCCAGACGTTGTCTGCCCGAGCCTTCATTCGAAATGATTGCTGTGTCACGCTGTAAAAAGCGTATGCACGAATGTTTATTCACTCTGGACGTAAGATTTAAATTACTTTAAGCTTGTATACGCAGTATCGGACACTGTGCTGAGCCATGCAAGTCTGCACCTCCTGCAGCTGGGCCAACAATTCAGTATCAACAGATGATCTGTCCCTCCCAGTGATACGGTTGTCCATGTAATGGTTGGAAACCGCCCTGGCGATATAAATAAATCGTCTACTGGTAAGTATAGTTATAAAAGTTGAAAACATCAATACAAACATAATGGTATGGTAATGTTTAATGGACAGCTCCAAAAAAACACTTTGTGTGGTCATGAAACTGACCTGGAGGTTGGCTCTCGCATGTACATGTTGACTTGTTGAGGTGGAACTTTGTCTCCGGTCGGATGTGATACAGGTGGTGAGCCAGGATGACTCGGAGCTCAGATTGGTTTACATTCTCCTTCCAATTCTGCCAGTTTGTTTGACAGTACCCGTAGTAATTCACGCGGGTCAAGCGAACTTGAATTATTCGGAAGAATATTGGCGCACCAGAATTGGGAGTGGGGGCATGAGATCTTTGGAAGAAAACATGGCAGTAGGCTGCAAAAACAGTAAGTAACTCGCCTACGATGTGTGTACAGACAAAGCAATGTTACCGTAGGGTATGGGGTATAGTTAGGCTATATGTATTCATTGACAATATACAGGTTCCCTATAGCTTCCCTATTTTATTCACAATCATGTTCACCGATTCTTAATACCGATATAAATGAACCCACGTGGGCCATCAATACGTGAAAATACTCTGGTTTTGAACCCATAAACACTCAAAAGTAAGCCTACCCTAACTCCGAAGGATATCAATAGTAAGGTAGTACTAGAACATCGGCTTGAGATTGTATGGTGTGTTATAGTGTTTTTGTTTCATCCAAGTCATGTGTTTTTCTTGGCCGGGGCAAGTATCATTGGGATGGGATACATAAATCATTCAATACAAACATGGTATGCAGTTATGCACGCCCGAGACCAGAACTGGCTCTCCTTGCGGGTGTTCTCCTCTACCTCAGGGTGATACCGGGCCAAGCTCGAGTACAGGTCCGTCGTCCCGGACTTGGTCGAACCCAAGGTGAAGAAGTACGGGAAACAGCGGATTCTCCAACAAGGCTTACTCGGGTGACACTAGCCGATAATTGCTGTATAACAGTATAACTATTTCTATCGCAATAACATTTATGACTGTAACAGAAAGATATTGTCTGCTTTATATCGATATTTTTATATAAACATGTCAATATAAACATATCGATATAAACAGATAACAAATTAGTAGGTGTTATATTTATTGACAACCATGACAAAATATTGACAACATGTCTCCAGTGAAGTGAAATATCAATATATTTTTCTAACAAGCTAAAGGCCACCTGTGACCCTCTAACATTCCAATATTGTTCCAAGAGCCAAATGTTGTCCACTCTTATAACGAAAGGGATTACGGTATCAGTGTTATATATTGTGTTAACGAACTTCAAATTGTTGGCATTAAGTGTAAAAGTGTTTAGTTATGGAATGGTGTGAATGTAAAACATCGGGGCATCAGAAACTTTCTTAAAATCAAACCTTGTCTAAAACCGAAATACATTTTAGACTAAA
Source organism: Terebella lapidaria (assembly GCA_949152475.1). Classification (NCBI taxonomy): domain Eukaryota; kingdom Metazoa; phylum Annelida; class Polychaeta; order Terebellida; family Terebellidae; genus Terebella; species Terebella lapidaria. The sequence goes on from OX424556.1 coordinate 13,560,235, forward strand.
CCCCAGTGTATATAGCACATTTACTAGGTATCCCTATATATATATGTATTTTTTTTTTTTGGGGGGGGGGGGGGGGACTGAATTGTTTTGATTGAAAATCTTTGAGACAATCCAGAATCATGAAATTCTTGACAGTATTATGACAGTATTATTTTACATTTGACAAAAGCAGCTGAAGCCTCTAGGCTTTATGTATTTTAGTATCTTTAGTATTTTATTAAGCATATAGCATATAAATATCATGGTTTTCAAATTTATTCAATAAGTATGATTATTCTCATCATCATTTTTATTATTAGTATTAGTAGTACAGTAGAACCTGCAATATAAGGACACCTACATATCCAAGCAAAAGTGTCCTTACCTTGGAGGTGTCCCTTCATCAAAGGTGCGCCGTTATTTGTTCATCCACATTTGCAAAATTCACTGTTACTTCAGTGTATTTTCATTCATTTATTCAGTTATATATTTCAATATCAAATATTGATTTCTTCATCAAGTATATATATCCCAGTAAATTTATTCTTTTATTTGATACTTCTGATGTCAAGAATATAAAAAATTTGAATCTTTAAGCCAAATATATTACAGTATTTGACAAAAAAAACAAATTGACACAAAAAATACACACACATACATTCACACACACTAGAAGTTACATTTGTAGAAAGTCTGTGATGTTCTTCTGCTGGGCTTGTGATTGCTGGTTCACACGATACTGAACTGTAACTGTAGCTTTCGTTTTTCCACACAATTATTTAAATGTTATTATATCAGCCACACTCGTAACGCTGCATATTCTGTTGACTAAACTGAACTGAATTGAATTGCATGAAAGTACCACAGTCTACATGTACCATATGTATCGATATTCTCTTCCATCATATCAAGTCCAGGAAAATATACTCAGATTCGAGCCTGGCCTTATAAATGTTGTTTGAATACCACAAAGAAAGCCAAACAAGCAGTGCTTCTTTGTCTAAGAACTTAATCTCTGGCCTACCCTAAATTGTAATACGTGTACCTGTTATGCATGTTCCATGCGCCATGCATCTCGGACCGAATTGCGGGCTACAAGATTCCAGCTTGCTGGCATTCGGTTGTATTTTGAGGCTGGATCCAAATTACCAAATTATCTTTGAGCTGTGTTCCACTTAAACCCAATATTGTTAATAATTACATGGAATGGCAACATCATACATGTGCATGGAAAAAAAATACCATTTACAATACAGGCAACAGTTTTAGCCTACACTGATATGCACCCAGAGAGCAGGGTTGGCGTGACTGGTTCAACTAAAATCAAGAAGAATTAGGAACAATATTTTAAGGTTACCGGACCTTTGGCCTGGCCGCAAATGCCATTCCGCTGCCAGGCATGGACACTTCAGGATTGGACCTATCCCAATCATCTTCGACAGGACCTGTTGCTTCAAGGGACTTACAAGCTCTTTGAGCCTTTGGATATCATTTTGAACGGATTTTGATGTGTGCCATTGCTGTTATAAAATGTTTATCTTGTGATTTTAATAATATGATATGATGATGTTATTTTTTAAAAAAAAGACATATATGTCTTCATTGAATAAAACTTTGTTTTCACTGTAGAAAAAGAATGAATAAACAGTTAAAAGTAATTTTGGAAGATCTTTCAAAATAATTACGTGCTAAAAAGGTTAAATAAACAGTTAAAAATAAATTGGAAATTTTTTTTTCCAAAATATAGTAGGCCTACGTTCTAATAATACACAACACAAACACTTCGGATATGAAAATATCTTTATTGCATGTTAATACACGTATGATACATTATCACATATGAAAGTTGTCATGGGCCCAATAAACATTTTTTTGTTAATAATGTTTTATTGGTAGGCCTAATATTGTATGCAATTATGCTATATTTTTAATAAATTAATTGAAAACAAACCAAACTGTGGCGCTAACGGCTGTCACGCGTCAACGGAATAAACTGATACAATTAATGGTGAATGATGATAATCTGCACTTGGTTAAAACTGACATTGACATATATAATCAACTATTCATTAAATATCAAGACGCCCATCAAGAATATCAAGCTTACTTGAACGAAAATGATGAAGATGAGGCGCTCAGAGATAACACTCGTTATCTGGATCATGAAAAGACAATATTAGAATTTCAAGAGCATGTCAGAGATTGGATAGCGAATGCAGAGATGCGTCTCAGCAGTCAACTAGACAAACGAACTGTCACATCTGCAAGAACATCACGAACGTCGATACAATCAGCACGCGCGAAAGAGAAGGCCAGATTAGCAGAGCTAATGGTCGAAAAACAGCGCCAGAAGGAACAGCTGGAGCTAGAACGAAACGTCAAGAAGTTGGGGCAGCGGAAAAGGAGCTTGCACTGGATATTGAGATAGACAAAACGAAGGCACGTGAGCAAGTTTTTGCTGAAGAAGAGGAGGTTTTTGAGCGTCAGGAACAGAAACAGGAGCAAGCCATACGTCCTCACATATATCCTGAAACACACGTGATTACTGAAACCGTCGACGGAAAAGCCAGTGATGTCTATCCAGTGATGATGCCAAGAAATGAACAATACAATCCGATTGTACACATCCTCAAAGGTGACACTCCTAAACATGCACGCTCACATGGCACCAGACTGAATCCGAATGCATCACCATATGAACAGCAGTATCAGTATTCCAGTCCACAGCAGCTCAATGACACAACGGACCATGCTACAGAATTGCTTGCTGCCATCACGCTGCCACAGCCACAAGTTCCAAAATTTGCAGGCGACGTCCTTGAGTATCAATCCTTCATCCGAGCCTTTGACACCAGAATAGCCTCACGAACACCAAGTGATACAGATCGACTGTACTATCTGGATCAGCATCTGGAAGGTGATCCAAAGAGCTTGATTGGAGGCTGTTTATACATGGATGCAGTCAACGGATACATTGAAGCAAGACGTCTACTGAAGAAGGAATACGGCGATCCATATAGAATATCTACAGCATATGTTGACAAAGTTCTACAATGGCCGACGCTGAGGCATGATGATCCTCAAGGATTGAGGTCGTTCTCCATTTTCCTGAGACGATGTTCTAGCGCCATGTATGCTATGAAAGACTTGTCTGTACTCAATCACCTGACAAATATGCAGTCCATCGTCAAGAAACTTCCTCCGTACTTGCAGAATAAATGGAGAGACCGAGCCTACAAACTCCGAGAAGAGGGTGAAACAGCCATATTCAAAGACCTCGTGGACTTTGTGGTATTTGCATCTCACTCTGCCAATGATCCTGTATATGGCAAAGATGCACTGACTGAACATCGACTGAAGTCATCTGATCATCAGGCGAGTACAACGAGAAGCTTGTCAAAATTGGCATTCCAAGGGTCAAAGACAAACAAAGTAAACCCCAGGGATAACCAAAAATCCAAGGCTCTGAGCTTCGCCACAGACGTAGAGCAAAATACGACAGCCCATGAAAGTAGAATCAAGTGCTACTTTTGCCAAGGCCCACATGACATCGACGTCTGTCCTGAATTTCTGAGTAAATCCATTGATGAGAAACGATCGTTTATACCAGAGAAGAGGATGTGTTATGGTTGTTATGGTTTCAACCACTCATCCAAGGGATGCATGCGTCAACGCAGGTGTAAGAAGTGCAAGAAACGTCATCCAACAGCACTCCATGATGACAACTTTACACTGTCACAGGGCAATACACAGACCACAGACAACAACGATAGCCAGTGTGACCAAACAAACACTGAGGATGTGCAACGAATCTCCAACATGTCAACCAGCACATCCTCAATAGCTAACATACTTCATGCCATAATTCCAGTCAAAGTCTACCAGAAGAACAAGGATATTGCCACAACTGTGTATGCTTTCTATGACAATGGAAGCAGTGGATGTTTCCTAACGACAGACCTCAAAGACAAGCTCAACGCACAGGGGAATGATACCACATTACAGCTGCAAACAATGCATGGCACAAGCTACATAGAAACAGAAGCTGTCAACGATCTTGTCGTCACTGATATGAACGGAAACAACGCAATCGATCTCCCAAGATCATATACCAGGGACGTCATTCCTATCAGCCACTCACAGATTCCCAGGCGAGAAGTCTTATCAGCATGGAGTCAACTCAAGGAAGCTTGTGATGGTATGCACAAGTACATGCCACATGTTCCAATCAGCTTGCTTATCGGCAATGACGGTCCAAAAGCAATACAGCCACTGAAGGTGATACCATCCCAGGGAGATGGTCCATTTGCTGTACTTTATCCTCATGGCTGGACAGTCAACGGTCCTACACGATGTGATCCCAGCAGTCTAAACGTCATATGCCATCGTGTTGACACACGGGAGACAACAGTAGTGAGAGAATCGCTCACTCCAAAGCTCATCATCGACATGTTTCAACAGGACTTCAATGACAGTTACCATAACAGTGTACCTGGAGAGTGTGGACCATCACAAGAAGATCTGGAGTTCATGGACAAAGTTACTCACAACATGCGACGTCAGAATGGTCACTATGAAGTACTGCTACCTTTTAAGACCAACCATCCAATCATCCCTGATAATCGGTCTCAAAGAGCCACATGGCAGAGGAGAAAGATGCTAAGAAACAAGCAATATCACACAGACTATGTGCGGTTCATCGACAATCTGCTGGAGAAGGGGTTTGCAGAAAAAATCCCCGAAGATCAGCTATCGACAGGAAAAGGGCAAGTATGGTATTCGCCACATCATGCAGTCTATCACCCAGCAAAACCAACGAAGATTAGGGTGGTATTTGACTGCAGTGCCCGCTTCCAGGGTGTATCGCTCAATGACTGCTTGCTACAAGGCCCAAATCTGACAAATCTGCTTATTGGTGTGCTAACCCGCTTCAGAGAAAACAAGTATGCATTTCTTGCTGATGTCGAAGCTATGTTTCACCAGGTTTGGACAACTCCGGAATGCTACAATTACCTCCGCTTCCTCTGGTGGCCCGACGGTGATCTAACAAAACAGCTCGAAGAATTCTGCATGAAGGTGCATATCTTTGGAGCGAAATCTTCACCGAGTGTAGCCAATTATGCTCTCAGACAAACTGCTGAAGACACAGAATCAACGTATGGATCTACTGTAGCAAACAATATCCGGAAGAACTTCTATGTGGATGATTGCCTCAAATCCCTGTCATCAAGAGAAGAGGCCATAGATGTTATCAAGAAGTTACGAGAAGCTTGCCATGAAGGTGGATTTCGACTTACAAAGTTCTGCTGCCATGATGACGTTGTGCGTCGAACAATTCCTGAAAGTGAACGTTTCAACAGGCCACAAACAGATGTATCGAGTGGAGATCCAGTAGAGCGAGCTCTTGGCGTAAAGTGGTCGATGGAAGATGATCACTTTATATTCACAGTGAATGAAGACATGACCAAGAACGGTTCATGCACAAGACGAAATATCTTGTCCGCGATCAGCTCAATCTATGACCCTCTCGGGATAATAGCTCCATTTAGTACTGAGAGCCAAGAAGATTCTTCAGGAATTATGCAAGCTGAAGGAACTTGACTGGGACGACGAGGTACCTGAACCACACCTCACTAAATTGAGAGAGTGGCTGGATGAGCTCCCAAACATAGAAGCCATCAGTCTAAAGCGCTGCCTGAAACCAACTGGATTCCCTGACAACTGTTCCAGGCAGCTTCACGTTTTCTCTGATGCTAGTTCGACAGGATATGGATCAGTAGCATACTTACGCCTATGCAGCAATAGTGATCAGATTCATTGTTCCTTCCTGATGAGTAAGTCTCGTCTTGCCCCAGTTAAGTACATGACAATACCACGACTGGAGTTGACAGCGGCAACAGTTTCAGTACATCTTGGCCGATTACTGCAACGTGAACTCGAAATACCTCCTGATGAAACAGTATATCACACTGATTCAACAACGACTCAAAGCGATTCCCAGTCTTCACAGCAAACCGCATACAGCTAATCAGAGATTACACAAGCACTGATCAATGGCGTTACCGTATGTGGATACAAAGCAAAACGTTGCCGATGTTGCCTCCAGAGGCATGACAAGTCAAAAGTTACAAAGCCAGGCTCCAGGGACCAGATTTCCTCCACCGGCCACAAGAAGAATGGCCTGAACAGCCAATGACACTCAAGACAAAAGACGATGACAATAACTGTCCTGAATCTGGCACTGTGATGACTGCTGCCACAAACACACCACAAGGATCAGGAGCGACAGAAACACTCATAAATCACTACTCCAACTGGTATAAGCTGAAACGGGCAGTGGCAATTTATCGGAAGTTATTCACTCTGCTGAAAGCACAAAAAGACAAACAGATTGCCACATGTCATCTGCCTTTGAACGTTCAAGAACTGGAAGATGCAGAGAGCGCCATATTACGCTATACCCAACGTCGACACTTCAGTCGAGAAATGAATGTTCTACCGAATCGCGAGATTGGAGACAGTGACAAAATCAAAGTCAAACATGTGTCAAAGTCAAGTGCTCTGTGCCGACTGGATCCGTTAAAGAGCAAATGTCTACTGAGAATTGGTGGAAGGCTGGGTAAAATATACTTACCTGAGCAGACAAAACACCCCGTCATCTAGCTGCCTTCAAGATGTCACGTAACGACATTGATCCTGCGATCAATCCATGAGAACCTGGGACATGTCGGACGTAACCATGTCCTAGCAGAGGCCAGAAACCGCTATTGAATAATACATGGAAACTCTACAGTACGAAGGATACTTTTGAAGTGCATTAATTGTCGTCTACACAGAGCCACTCCAAATATACCAAAGATGTCGGATCTACCAGCTGAACGAGGTGCAACACATCCACCGTTCACATATACCGGGGTTGATTATTTTGGGCCTTTCTTGATCAAGATGGGCCGCAAAATTAACAAGTGCTATGGAGTGATCTTCAGCTGTCTTGCAAGCCGCTCAGTGCACATTGAAATTTCTGATTCACTCGACACAGACAGTTTCATGAATGCATTGCGACGATTCATAGCTAGACGTGGGATGGTGCAGCAAATTCGCAGTGATAACGGAACTAACCTTGTTGGAGCGTACAATGAGTTACGCAAAGCAATTGCTGAGATGGACCCTGAAAGGATCAACGACAATTTGATGAAGTACAACATTGACTGGATATTCAATCCACCTGGCGCCAGCAACTTTGGTGGTATATGGGAGAGACAGATCCGTAGCATTCGTAACATTCTTACCCAACTTATGAACGAACATGGAGAGAGGTTGGACGATGAGTCTTTCAGAACCTTAATGTGTGAAGTGGAATGCATAATGAACTCTCGCCCCATAACAAGCCTGTCAACAGATCCAGATGATGCAGTTCCTCTCACGCCAAACATGATCTCGATGTCTAAGTGACCAGTAGTTCTACCACCACCTGGACTCTTCCAGCGACAAGATGTGTACATGAGAAAGCGCTGGAGGCGTGTGCAACAAGTTGCAAATGAATTTTGGCATCGTTGGAAACGTGAATACATCTTGACCCTCCAGACACGTCAAAAGTGGATAAGACACTCACGAAATATGGAAATCGGTGATGTTGTGCTTATCCAGGAGGATACTCTGCCTAGGTGCCAGTGGTCTATGGGCCGCATCATCAAAACAGAACCGGACAGGGAAGGATCCGTTTGCAGTGTTGTTGTCAAGACTATCACAGGTGAACTCAGGAGGCCTGTCAACAAGTTGGTTTTGATCCTTGCTACAGAAGAACAAAGTGACATTTGATTAAGTTGTGTTCGTGTGTGTTTTTTCAGTGGGCATTCGAGTGATAGAATTTGATTTGCATATTGTTGTAAACGTTTGGGGGGAGGGTGTAAATGCGTAACAAACATTTCATCGGTGTTGCCTTAGTTGAGTAAATCATTCAAGCGTAACGCATTGTATACCGGGCTGGTCTGATAGAGCTTTAGTATTGCTGGATATATTTACTGGACCGGACACCAACATGTGTAATATGTCGAACGTTTATTCATGTTTTCTTGTCATCACTGCATATGTTTGGATTAAATACGTGTCACCAGAACTATGTCCTTTTATTTAAGAAACAACGAGGCGCTCAGCACCTACAGATTTGGAGTTGTTGCGAAGTGAAGCCGGAGACAAACGGAGAACCACTCCCGACATAAGCTGGAGGAAGCCGTCGCGAAGCCAGAATTTCGCCCTCACTCAGTAAATATGCCGGGGTATAAGCTGGAGTATCTCTGGAGTAACCCCAACAATGGCAAAAATAGTCGGAGTATCCATAGAGAGAAACCCAGAGAAAGGCGGAGTAACCCCGGAGTAAGTTGGAGAAAACCAGAGTATTTCCGGAGTCAGTCAAATCTTTCTACAACCTGACACCGAAGACATAACAACCCTCGAGAGAACAAGAAGAAGAAAAAAAGAAAAGTAAAAAATAGAAGACAGAAGAAAAGAAGAAATACTTCCGAAGATAGGGCCAAGACAAACCAGCCTGATGAAGAACCTCCGACATCTCCAACCCCTCCGCCTCGAGACATATCGGAGGCGGAAGAAGAACCTGACACCCAGGCCTCAGGGACTCCAGGGAGTCAGGTCGTCAAGAAAAGGGCACCGAAGAAACCAACCACCATCAACGATGATCAGGGGCTCAATATGAAGCAGTGGCTGGAAGAAAACACTTGGCTTTTCGATAAGGGCAAAAAACTTTTATAAGGACAAGGACCGAAAGAAGAAAATGTGGGAAGACAAGGCGAAGGATGCGTTTCGAGACACTTCGGGGCCCCGGCGAAGACGGTCGGCGAGAGGGATCAGTTACATAAAGGACAAGTTCTCCTTCCTCCGAGAGCACATCGCAGAGTCGAGGGCAGAGTCATTGTGGATGTAAGTGCATCCATCATGAACTATACCTGTTTATTTCATGTATTGTGTGCTTACTTTTAAGTATTGTTGAACCTTCTGTAACTTGCAGACGACTCTGAAGCGGCCAGAGCACTTAATTAGCATTTAAGTCTAGGAAACTGAGACGATTCAATGGCGCTTGGGTTTAATCACAGACACACAATTTCACATAGAGTTGTGATCCTAAAAACAAACAAAAAATATTGTCTAAAATTACAGACACATACAAATCCTCAACGACTTGTGATCCTAAAATGATATCGGAATATTTTCAGGCACTGTAACTACGTCAAGGAATAGAAATGATAATTCTCACCACGTCGATGCTTACTATGTGTTGTTCTTCTAAAATGTTACGATTATCTAATGTGCGAATCTCATTCCGAAAATCCCACACATGGGAGTATAATATTATTTGATATGGATGTCGGTTTTTGCCGGTATGCAATCATGAATACGTCTTGGAGGGTGTGTTGATATGTAGAAGCCAATTCTCGTGTCTATGATACAGTCCATTGGAGGATATACATAGCCACGCATACACATAGGGATACAAAAATATATAATTAGCCCAAAGGCTAAGAAAGGGTACCGGACAATATGTTTTATATTTTAAATATTAACCATTTTGTCCCGTGACTTTGAAAATGAGGTCAAAGGTCAACTTCAATATCACGAGAATATGCAGCATATATATCACTTCGTATATGTCCATAATTGATTCCTAAGCTGTAAAGTCGATAATAAGCGAGATATTAGCCATTTTGTGCTTGCTATGACCTTGAAAATAAGGTCAAAGATCAAATTCAAGGTCACGAGAATATCCAGCATATATCATTTCCTATACGTCCACAATCGATTTCTAAGCTGTAAAGTCGAAAATAAGCAAGATATTGTCACTTTTGTCATGAGACCTTGAAAATGAGGTCAAAGTTCAAATTCGAGAATAGGGGGTCATCGTACTGGTTTCTTCGACATTTTCGATCAAAATCACAAACATATACCTAAAATGACATATTTTTTGGCATTTTTGCACATTTATATGTCCATATTCACATTTTGCATCCTGTTTTCCATGCACAGATACGGTGACCCCTTATTTTCTTTCAGGTTTAGCACGCGGGTCATTTACTGTAAGCTACAGATTATGTTGATACAGTTATTTATTTTAAAAACTATTTGACCCCTTCTTACCTCGCTGATTGGAGCGGACTACCTCAAATGAGATATTTGGAAAATCGTGTCCCATTATGCATACGAAAATTTAACATGGGAAAGTTCCATTTGGGCCGAATCTGGGTCAAAATGGCACAGTTCGAGCGATTCAAGGGTAACGAAACTTATAGACGTCACAGGGGTACATATGGGCAGTGTTATGCATCAATAAGAAAAAAAGTTATTGAACAGATTTTGAGAAACGACCGTCAAAGTCGAAAATTGGCCGTTTTTCGTTTGAGATGGCCGCCATTTTGGAAAAAATTTAATAATCAAGAAACTAAAAAAAATCTCCCTCTTGAAATATTTTTAGGTATTTTTGTGCAAAATTTTCAAGAAAATCCAACCGTAAAGGTCCGACCTAAGATATTAGCCATTCTGTTCTCTGACTTTGAAAATGAGGTCAAAGGTCAAATTCAAGGTCACGAGAATATTCAGCATATATCATTTCCTATATGTCCACGATTGATTCCTAATCTCTAATCTCAATACTGAGTGAGATATCAGCAATAATGTGTCCCATTATAAAGCAAAAGGAGAATTTAACATGGGAGAGTCCCATTTGGGCCAAGTTTCGGCCAAAATGGCCCACTTTGAGCGATACAAGGGCAAAAAAACTTATACGTGTCACAGGGGTATGAAAGAAACTTATGCATCAATTGAATAAAAGTTACTGAACAAATTTTGAAAAAATGTCCGCCAAAGTCAAAAATTTGTTCTTTTTGGTCGAAAATGGCCACCATTTCGGAAAACTAAAAAATACATCCCTCTTAGAATACTTTTTAGGTATTTTTGTTCAAAATTTCAGAAATATTCTACCATAAAAATTTAGATAAAATATAAACGGACGACGACGCCACGGCAATAGGTTATCGGACCATTTTCCGGTAATCTAAAAAAAGTTCTCGGTAAACTTGTATTAACCTAACAGAGGTGTCAATAGTCCCAGAGGAACCTGTCGTCCTGTACGAGGTTTGCCAGCAGTTTGTTCCACTTCCTGTAGAAAGCCCGCAGTCTGTTGATGGTATACGGCTTGGGCGGGTCGTTCTTTGGGTGGTTCTGACCCTTCACTTCGGACGACTCCAAGGCCGCCACAATGTCCTCGGTCACGGGACCTGTTGGGGGAAATAATGTACTGGGTGACTCTTCATAGGCCTACATATATATATTGCCCCGATTTAGACGAACATTAATCCTCGCAATATCAGGACGTGACTGGCTATGGCCTTCCATATGGGTATGATAGGCTGTCCCAGTACATTGTATTGCCATTTGTACTATAAATCAGAACTATTTACCACTTCCCATCTCTGAGAAAGTTTGTATTTTCAACATTGCCATCTAGTTAGCCCCTTGGTGTATCTAATCCAAGGCAGTTTGTGTTGTCACTTGCGCCCAATGTCATGTCTAGGAAGCTAGGAGCACATGTTAAATTTAGTGGGCAATACTGTTTCTCCATGATAATCAATGATAGTAATGAGTTTATCAGTCATACAATGGTGAGCACAGATGAAAAGAAATAAATGGTGTGTCAGAGTAAACATTTTTCTTTCATAAACAATTGTCGTTCCGGGTCTTAACTATAGGAAATCAACTTGGAATGAGATTGAGCCAGTTGAAGAAGGCCCAGCCACTTAAGGAAGGTGCATTGGCGATTATACCATCTATCATGGCTGGTCAACCATTTACTGTCTTTGATGAAGTTCTATCATGAATTGTATCATCTATCGGGAATAGGCGACCACTCACTGAATTAGATGAAAGTTCATTGTCAATTGTACTATCTATCATGGACAGGCAATCACTTACTGATTCCGAGGAATTTTGCCACATCGTTCAATACGCCATGTTTGTTGGCGGTGTACTCTTCGAAGTGTAAAACAAAAAACTGCTCTTTTGGAAACAACTCGAGCCAGTCCTTGAGAAACACGCCGTACATGCCTCGTACCACTTGGTTGTTCTGTAAGTAAGCCAAGTCACGTGTTTACAGCAATAATAGAATAACGTCGCAGTAATCATCATGACATTCATATGTGATGCTTTGATTATTCACATAGCACAGAATAACAATTGTCCCAAATGGAACTATAAAAGTGATGTTGCAACGTAAAATCGGTGTTACTTCGAGCTTGTATACGCAGTATCGGACACTGTGCTGAGCCATGCAAGTCTGCACCTCCTGCAGCTGCGCCAACAATTCAGTATCAACAGATTTGTTGACTCCAAAGATACGGTTGGCCATGTAGTGATTGGAAACCGCCCTGGCGATAAAAAAAAAATTGTCTACTGCTATGGACAAGTATAAAAGTTCAAAACAAAACAAACATTATGATTTACATAAATGGTTCATTGACAGCTCCAAAAATCGTTTGGTGTGGTCACGAACCTGACCTTGAGATTGGCTCTCGCATGTTGAAGATGAATTTTGTCTCCGGACGGATGTGATACAGGTGGTGAGCCAGGATGACTCGAGGCTCAGATTGGTTCACATTCTCCTTCCAGTTCTGCCAGTTTGGTTGAGAGTAGTAATTGGAGGGTGAGTATTCACCTGGTCAACAAAATCCACTCTTTGTATATGGGTGCGATATTTTTCATGAAACATTTTAATATGTGATTCTGTATCTCCTTTATGATTTCCTTAATTATTATTCAGTTCTGACTGCATTATCAGAGCAGTAGTAGCTAATGATCTTGATTACCTATTATATGAGAATGATATGGTTTTCCGTTGTGTATAGTTGTTTTTTGGCGAATTGATTCTGCTGCCCAGTCGAACAGTTCGATGAATTCTCCGTACGAAATTTCCTTTTGGTCTGTACCTGCATGTCCAATCACATAGCAAAATATGATGACGAGTGGGGATCTCAACATTGATCTCAATTAGTACGTGCTTTATAGACGTACATTCGCCGTACGACAGTCGTACGACAATCAAGTGTTTGGAACTTTTTTGGAAATCACGCCATTGGAGAGCGTATATTGTTACATTCAATGCAAACCTTGTAAGCAGTTATGTATGCCTACGCCATGGCGGCCCCGGGACCAGAACTGACTCTCCTTGCGGGTGTTCTCCTCTACCTCAGGGTGATACCATGCCAAACTCCAGTACAGGTCCGTCGTTCCGGACTTGGTCGATCCCAGGATGAAGAAATACGGGAAACAGCGGATTCTCCAACAAGGCTTACTCGGGTGACGACAGCGCTCACGCAGTACCTTGCTCATGCTGTCGAAGTGGCGCTGCTCCCCGATGTGTGGACAACCCTCGACTTGGCGGATCCTAATGTAGAAATTGTCCTCGTATGAGTGGTTCGGGGGAACGAGCTCCATCCAGCAGGGGTTCTTGTAGTTCGGCAACAGCGGAGGCAGCGCCTGAGGGAGGTAAGGCGCGACATTTAACAGCTGTACGTGAGTGAATAAATGACCAAAAACATCAACGATTCCGGTACTTGAATTCGAATACTTACCGCTTGATAATTGTGGATCATTTCCGCGGTAACTGTCAGAGAGTAGTCATAAGTTACCTGCAAGTATGAAATAAAAAATACAAACACGTTAATTAAGGTATGATCATGCATTTAACACATTTGTTGTGTTTCATATTAATCACGTCTGAAAATGAATACTTGTATAACGTTTTGGTGATTTGAGAAGATTGCCAAGAATTAACCATTGGTTCGCTGATATTTGTGAACTCCAAAGTTTTTGTTGATGTGATATCCGTGGAAGTTGCCGAGAAGAGCAGCAGCTCGTAGAGACATGTGATAACTGCTGTTATAACAATGATCTGTTTGCAGACTCTAATGTTACAGAAAGTCCCGGAGATCCGGGCCGCCCAAGCGGTATCCCCGTCTGAGTGTGCTGTTTCCGTCATACTTCCAACAAATCATAGCTATACACGTGAGTGAGAGGCGCCACGAAAATAATTGACTACAATGAATGAACTATGTGCATTGAGCGAAGGTCACAAATCGATTATTACAGTGGCATAATCGGTTTTTGATTCCCCATGTGAAACTGATCAATATTATCTGTAAATCTGTTGGACAGTGCTAATTTATCACGAAATTGGTTAAATTTGACATTGAAGCTCTGAGTGCTCCCATAGTTTTGCACGAAACAGTCCGCATGCAGAGGCACAAAATAGCCAAAATTTTGGAAAGAAGTGTCATCACAAAAGCAGGTGTGCTTGTGCGGCCACGGGGTACGAATGAGATCAGGACCAATAGCCGAGGGTGAGTGAACAGAAACACCACGGTCATTGTCTTACCCAAACAGTATTCATTATCCGTGTATGACAAACACACTGTCTATTGATCAGTGTGCTGTGATGATAGCAGGCGAATGCCAGGCATCAAGATGATAGCCAGAGCTCACGATTTATGTTGAAAGTATGCCTGCATGTATACGTGATGAGCACAAGTAAATACTAGTAGTAAGGTGGGATTTCACGTTTTCCACGTGTGCATTTTGGCTGAAAGCGTTATGATGAACGTTATGGGGAACGTTATGACAATATTAGGACGCATAGGTCCTTTGTGACAGACCCCTATGGCAATCGCTATGGAATGACCTATAGTGGTAAGGGGGCACTTCAGGGCTGGTTGTACTCAATGACCTACACTCAAAGGCATGTAACGTCACGATGGTCATACGACATCCGCTAGAGGGAGCCACTCTATGCCAGATATCATAACCCACCTATAACTGCTTTGAATATCATAACACACCCATAAATGTTTCGAAAATCATAACGCATTCAATAGGTTTTTAAAAAGTCATACTGCACCATAAATGTTTTAAGCGTTATGATATAATTTTTCTAACTTTAATTATTTATTTTTAAATATTATTTTCAGCATATTTCATGAAATTATTTTGATTTCATTCTGTTTAATTTTTTAGTCAATTCATAAAAAATCGTCTGGAACCTGGACAGCCACAAGAACCAGAGGCGGAGAGACATTCCAAGGGCATGTGAAGATACCTGAAATCTAAGTGCCATGACCAGCTTGAAGTCATCACATTTAAATCTGAGGGGAAACTTTTGTCAGATGCCCGGGATAAAGCCAGAATAATGAGTCAACAATTCTCATCAGTGTTCACCCACGAGGATGAGTCTGACCTACTAGACCTGAACTTGTCTACACACCCAAGCATGCCCAAGGTCCACATCATAGAGACATGTGTCACCAAACTTCTGTCGAGACTGAACCCCAGAGAAGCCTCAAGACCCAATCGAATGCCAGCAAAGTTCTTTAGGGAGATCGCTGATCCCTCAGCTCCATAGTCACGGTCAAATACCAAGAGACCTTGGATCAAAGCATATCACAAGGCATCTGAAAGACATCACACGTGACATGATCTTCAAGAAGGGTGACAAGAGCATATCTATCTGGACACCACAAGCATATGGGAAGTCATATTCGGTGCATCTTTTGGTGAACTTGAACTTGACCTCATAATGACCTTGAATGCTCAATCTCATTATCATGACATCATGAAGGTGTGTAATTCGGTCAATGAATACATAACAATATATAACACAATCACATAAAGAGACGTTTGTATCATGAGCATAAAGCAAGTCCTCTACTACTATATAGTGATAGTGTTACAATAGTAGTTAATTATTTCCCAAATTCCACTCTATCATGTGTGTGGACGCTTTGTGGTAAGGCCATTCCTGTTTAATTTTCTGTTTCTCGTCCCCTCGCGCCTAGCTTTTTGCGAAATTTTGAGAAAAAACAAACAAGATTAATATGTATTATTATGGAGTTAAAAGCGATTTTGACACACAAAATTCCGCCAATACCCATATTGGTCTCGCAGCAAAATTTATCCGACTGGCTTGTGTGTATACAAGATGTATCCAGAGTTTTTAAGAGACTAACATTTCAAACTAACAATTCTTACCAGAAGTAAGTTTATAAGATTCAATATGAAACTATGATATATTTTCAGATGCTCAAAGATATAGGTCCCCCACCAAAGCATCGTTTACACTCAGAGAATCATTGCGCGGTATATCATTTTTTATTTGAGGGTCTGTTTGTTTTTTCCGCCCTCCCTCCTAGCTTTTGATTTTTCAAAGGACGAGAAACAAAAAAATAAACAGGAGTGGCCTAAGCAGTTTTGTTCTGGTGGTATCCTGTAAAAATACAACCCATATCTCCCCAGACGGGTAATTCGTTTAACCTGCCGCACAGACTACCGACCACCACTGTACACGCAACCTACAAGACGCAAACAGACACACAACACACGCATTCTGGGTTGAGTATTGGTCACATTGAGTATGGTGCCTACATGGTGCACCGGGTAGACGCCGGTGCTTAAATAACGCTCAAGTAGCGCCGATGGTCCTTTTCATGGTCAATCTCTCCCCAGTATGTACATGGTGGGGAAGAAGTCGAAACAAGGTGTCAGCGAGGCACCAACATGGTGTCATCATGATGTAAACATGGCATAGACTGGTGTGACCCTGGTAGCCACATTGTACATCACATTGCTACATTTTTTATACCGGCGTTCACAGAGGTGCAACATGTGGCAACCGTCTCACCAGAATTGAGTAGTGGACATGGGGGTACACGAAAAAGTAGTAGTAGAGCCATATAGTGGATCAGACTCATGTATATTGCGGTCTACTAGGATGGTACTTGGATAGCTTTCCAGGCAATCACTGCAGGGTATCCTGCCGGGCGGTCGATGAATATCCGAAAGGCACCCTTCAGATAATCAGCCGATTTGTACATATCAGATGGTCACCGAGCAGGTATCAGTAGTGTATCATGCAGTCTCCAGTCGGGCATCGTTGACTAGTCAGTTTTTCTTGAAATTCTGGAAATTAGAACAGACACGACGAAGATGCACGATCGTAGGTGAATATAGCGGTCACCAGTGGACAACGCCTGGTGGTTTCTTGACCACACCAATATGGGAAAGATGCCTGACCAACTATCACCGGCGGCCGGAACATCGGTAAATACCACTGATGTCCCCACACAGGCCAGCGGCCTGTGCAAATGTTATTCAGGTATAATGCTAGAGTCACATTTACACTGGTCTCTGGCCGATGTGGGGACATCGATGGATTCCACTAATGATCCGGCTGCCGCTGAGGTTTTTAGACATCTTTTTCAAATCTTTCGAGTCGTCATGAAACCACCGGTTATTGCCCACAGAAGGTCTGCCAAAGCCTGAAGGTGGCCCGCCAGATTCCATGCAAATTCCAACAATTCCTAGAAAGAATTGCCAACCAATGATGCCACACTAGAGACCACACGATATTATGCTGATTCCTGCTTGGTGACCATCCCATATGTACCAATCAGCCGATTATTTCAGAGGGAATCTTGCGAAAATCCGTCGGCGCCCGGCAGGATACACTGCAGTGATCACCAGGTGAACTACCCACATCGGTTGGCCGAAATGCATTGTTTTCTTCTAATATCTCCATCCACATTGCTATGATGTCCGATTCGGTGCTCGGTGGGTGACCAGCAGGAATGGATAAATTTCAGCCTTTTTGGGCATCGGATCCGGGATTACTGCAGTACGGGATGAAGTAAATGATACCGTTGTCTCTGGTGGTGGAAATCACAGGGGTCAGGTACATCTCGACTGGTATGCACACCAGGGCATGGATAGCCGGATACAGGATGGTGACCTTGGCCTTGGCTCTACGCTGTTAGGTTTGTTTTTTTTTTGTTATATTCATTTTTCATTGTTTTGCGGTGTGTGTGTGTGTGTGGGCAGCTCCGTTAGGACTTTTCATGGTTAGATTGTTGGCCTGGTAGGTTTTGGGAAAAGTAAACTCCGAGGGCGTAGTTTGACGAAGGGGTGTTATGTTGAATATTTTATGACTGTTACGGCCCGACATACACTACATGGAATCAATAAACGGTCGATATATTCACACTACAAGTACGCGTGTACTAACAAGTACAAGGAAACTCTCAAACACGCATCCATCACCTACACAGACATGTCACCACATGCACAGCCATTCAGACACGACTTCGGCAACACTAGGCAGGAAAAATACACAGACACAGATTCGCCCAAAAAAAGAGTTAGGAAGAGATTCCAGAGAGTGAAGACGTGCTTTGGATAAGCTCTGAATAAGTGGAAACGTGCGAAACTGTACAAGGTATAACATATAATGTGGACTGGGTTAAATTAGGCGAACTATCGATAGCAGCGTGCAAGTGGTCGTTATCGTGACATTGAATTCGCTTGTGCCAAATGAACAATATTTTTTTGTCGAACACTGAAGTGTGATTTAACACAACACAATGCTAGCACAAACCTATACGACGTAAAAGGGTTGATAGAGCCCCGACGAACTATAATCTCGTCACATTAGTATATCATTTTCAAATAACAAAAAAACTTTAAGACCCGATAGTCTTATATATTCGGGTCCTGTTTCACTTTCTGGACCCGTACTGAAATGGAAGTTGTGATCCAGCCCTTTGTTCTTTGCTTGGAATATGTGTAATGCATTGTACAGAACTGTGGTATCCCTTACATAGTTCTGTAATGCATTGTACAGAACTGTGATATTCCTTACATAATTCTGTAATACATTGTACAGAACTATGGTATTCCTTACATAGTTCTGTAGTGCCTTATACAAAACTATGGTATTCCTTACATAGTTCTGCAATTCATTGCACAGAACTATGGTATTCATTACATAGTTCAGTAATACCTTATACAAAACTATGGTATTCCTTACATAGTTCTGTAACACCTTATACAGAGGAATACCATTCATATATATGCACACCAGGCCAAAATTGGACATAGAATAAAAATAACAGAAACAAACCTGATTCTATGGGAACAAACCTGATTCTATGGGTAGGGTGTTGTTATAGCCATGGAACTAAGAGCTTCTCGATGCTGAGCTTGAATAAATATAGTATTGAAGCTTGATTTTATGTTCTGTTTCTAGGAGAAGGTCAATTACATGGATGACAGATCGTAGCCCAAAGTTCCATGGTTATCAAATAAACCTACCCATAGAATCAGGTTTGTTCCCATAGAATCAGGTTTGTTTCTGTTATTTTTAATCTAAGATCAATTTTGTTTGATTGGGTAGCTGATTAAACATCTAGGAACAATCAGAATGTCAACTGAACTAATTTTGATCCAGATACCCAGGTAGGTTGGTGTGAACGCTTTACAGTTGGTGATTCATTATGGATAACTGCTCCACCACCTGGTCGTTCCACTCTTGTGCGACAAATGTATGAACAACGGTGAACACTGCATAAGAAACTGAACATAATCCATATTCTGCAATGATTTATTGAGTAAATAGTACATATGCCATCAGATTGTGTTGAGAAATTTGTCGTTGATCCAGCATGTTTTACTGGTGCCCCACCGCTTACTTGCTTATTTGCCCATAGAATCAGACAATTTGCTCATAGAATCAGACTTTTTGCCCATAGAATCAGAATAATGCACATAGAATCAGACAAACGGTTCCTCCCTGTGACTATGGTATCAATTCCACGCATCTAAATGTACGAGGCTGTTTGTATATTGTTGCGCTGTACTGGATTCGTTTGCCACATTGGCCTCGCAAATATCCTCATCGAGTTGACTCGCAGGAAAGTAATGTAAGTACCAATCTATTACCAGCAATACAACTACATTTTGATGATGTCAATAACAAATGTGAAATACAACATTCTGGAATTGAAACAAAGCCCTACTTTATAATAGTTTATCCGATGACACACTGGCGTCATCAGTTGCATACAATGTGTGAAATTTAGTTGTTTCTATTGTACACCTGATGGAATTAGCATACAACTGCCCAACAACCTATGAAAAATGTAGTAATTTTAGCGACAGTGACGCCCGCCCTCCCGCGCACTACACATTCCTATCACAACATATACATTCTACATGACTTACATACAGGACAGGTACAGACTATACGATCACAAGCATAAATAACCCCAGAACCATATCGACAAACACAGGTCAGTTCACGCGCACTTTCGGCCCAGTATACAGTACATGCGACCCAGTTAGTTTCGGCCTTGACCTTTACAAGCACCTACTTCTAAACATAGAACATGACACACCCACCGCTCACATCACGTGCACAGATACAAGCATAACAAGTCTTGACACGCGCTGGGGAAACCCACTTTCCCGGTGACATCAGCTCATACCACACACATCTATCCAATCACAACACCGCATGCATTTGGCGGGAAAGTCTACAACACATGTTGCCGGCCCCGCAGTATCTCTGGGAGTTGAGTAAATGGCCGCAGTGAGCACAGACGTATCGAAATATTGTTAGAAGTTTGGCCGTGCTCGTATTGGACTATATCAGTTAACTGTGGACTAAATATATGTTAATTGTAACAGAGAAGGACTATAGTTTTCGGATATCTTGTCGACAGGGAAATCACCGGACGTAGGTGTGTTTGCGGCCTTAGATGTGACTGTCTGAGTCATTGGACATTGTCGACCGAATAAATTATTGAACTGTAGCTGCCGGCCTTGTGATTTACACGACGATCACAGACATTCGGCCTAATATCGGCCATCGAACGATATTCTTCACATTGGCGCCGTTCGACCAGGATCTGAGCTAGTCTCGGATTACTAACCCAGAATTACCGGCAGTGATGGCATCGGCTCCAGGTAAGCCGCCCGACCAGACAGATGAAGAGGTCACGTTCAACCCGAGCCCGACCTTCCGACCTTCCGGCCCTCGCTCAGTTGCCATGAGCGACACAGTACCGTTGTCAAAGGAGCAACAACCGACCGGCCTTTTCGACTCCCTTGGCGACCATTCGACCCTGAGATCGGCTTCGCCACCTGTCGACCTGATTGAGGAGTACCTCGGTGAAGACCCGCTAGCGCCCCTACACACGGTTAGTGACATTATAAGTGCGCATGCAAGGGCGTATTCGGCCACGCCGGCTAGAGCAGCCTGGAAAAGTGACTTTATCGGCAGAGACTATACACGCTCACGTCAAAGAGCGAATGTGTATGATGGTGTCGACCCAGAATCCCCTACGGTGAATGTTCGGCCTGTAACCATAGAAACGTCCATGGTTACGCACCCGCCAAGTGACTCTCGGATACGGCAGTGGGTTTGTGACACTGACAATGTTACAGAACTGGTACCGCCGAGCGCATATTCGGCATCCCGACCTCCGGTACAATCGATATCGGCAAGACGGTACGACCCCGCGCCAGAGATGTACTCGCGCATACCGACCGAGCCAACGGTCGTAGAGTACGTTCGACCCAGCCAGGCGAGATCGACCCCGAGGAGCGTTCCGGCGTCAGCTGCTGCCCCGACCGCGACATCTCCGCAACTGCGACAACCCAGCGACGCGGCAACGGAATCCCGCGACCACACGCGACCAGCGCGACCGCGACGATCGCCGTCGACATCAAGTCGCCGACCTCACGACTCCGACATGCCGGCCTCCGACTCGCGCCCCCTCGCGTCGACCGCTTCCCGACCATCGCCGACCGACGGAGAACAGCCGCGCTTCGCCCCGCCGCAAGACCCAGTTGTGTCTGCTCCGGCAGAAAGTGTTGTGCCCATGATCGGACCTCCGATCTCTCAGCCAATCGGCTACACCACTGGATACGGTGTACCGCCAGTCGGATATTATCACCCCCATGTCGGCTACGTGAATCCACCAACTGGATATGGTGGTATTCCGACAGATATCGGCTATCATGGTGCGCAAAGTGGAGTAGCGTACCATGGTGTGGCCCCGAACGGATCGGTATACCGATGTCCACCACCGGCCATCTTTCCACCCTCCACCGGAGTGCCGTGGGTGACGCCACCATATGGTCAACCGGACCCAGCCACGCAAGCACCGTATGACTCTGGCTACGCTCCGGCACCACCCGCCGCTTCGCTCGCCGTCTCCGCGACGAACGCGCCGGTTGTCCCAGCGAGTGCGACTCCGCTAGTTCCGACCACTACGACTCCAACTGTTCCGGCCATCGCGACTTCAGCGGATCCGGCTACGACCACGCCGACTGTGGTGAGTGTTGATACGCCCACGCCTCAGAGACTCACGTCTGAGCCCCAAACGTTGGCTACGGCTAAAACGGCTCAATGGCGTGCGACCTTCAAGGAGGGCAATCTCACCCAATACATCCGGAGTTTCGAACAATTTACTGCGGCCTTCACATATTCCGACCTGAATAAAACAACGACCTTCCGGAGTACGCTGCGCGGTCGGGCCGAAGCGTTAGCTCTGAACATTCCGGTCGAAACTCCTTGGGAGGAGTTCTGTTGTCAGCTCTTGGAGGGCTGGGAACCTGCACCTCGTCGGCAGTCCTAAAGGGACGACTTTCCGTTTCTAAAAAGAGAGCGGAAAGAGAATGCGGAACATTACTTGGAACGGCTTCAAGCTCTGGCTGAGCAAGTGTTTGATGATGTGACGCCAGAGTCCCGGCAACGGACAGTGATCTCTCAGTTCGGCAACGGCCAACCCGACCATATTGCCGACAGACTATGCGTGCTCACTTTCAATAGTTACAGTGAGGCACTTACGGCCGTCCTCAAAGCTGAGAGCCGTCAGCAACGGACAAACAGAGACCGTCATAAGGGCACGCGACGTGCCGACATCTCCGTGAACGGATACACGGATGATGATTGTGTCGACCAAGAACTGTCTTGTGCTATGGGACAGATCAATCAGGGAGAAACGCCGACCCCTGAACAAGTTGCGGCTTATTACGACCCTGCCGACAGTGACACGACCGGCCTTCAAGGATGTGAAGAACATTCCGTGCCAGCCTGTTCACGCGAATGGGTGGCGGAAGCTTTCCAGAGCGTCCTCAGTGACGAGAATGGACTCTGTGAGGAGACAGCTATCTATTCCGTCCTACGAACTACGGCCCCGACTAAAGGTGATCGGCCTCCACAGCCCGGACGACCAGCCGTATGCTTCTTCTGCAAGAAGCCCAGCCATCGCTGGATGCGGTGTTTCCGGCTTAAAGACGTCTTAGTGCGCAATGGCATGAAGCCACTAACTTTTCAACCTAAAGGTGTTGGTACTGACCGAAGGACAGATCAAGTATTGTCAGTACCTAACCAAATCGGCAACCAAACTAAGTCGGCCCCGACAGTGCCAACGGCTCAGTCGTTAAACCAGTAGTGGAAGGTGCTGCGGAGCAAGGACCTTCCGGGCAACAGAACAATGTTACATGCTCCACACCTGCGGTTGTCGTAACTACTAAACCGACAGTACCAACAGTTACGACTCCACAGCCGGCCCAGCCCACACCTCAGCTCCTTGAAGGGGTGTGTACCAAGTGTCGAGCTCCGACCCCAAAGCCGGCTCTCCCTCATGAAGGGGTGTCCGCGCCACTTCCACAACTGCCTCCACGGGAAAATCGTCGTCTTGAAGGGGTGTCGCCCCCGACCGCCAACGGCACCGGAACAGATAGTATGTCCGAGGTGGAGTGGATCTCCGATGATGGAGGGTTCTACGCGTTCCCATTCGGACCGGAATCCAAATTGCCGCCGCTGCACACACTCTTCAAGCCATCGCCAGACGACACCGCAGTTCCGGCCGTCATAGACAACTCGCGAGCGGCACACGGATGTTGGAAATTGTCGGTACGTGTCGGAGACAAAACAATGAAAGCCGTACTCGATTCCGGGGCACAGATCTCCCTGCTCAGACGGGATCAGCTACGACATGTCCCTGCCGACCAACGACAGTTACGACACACTTCGGCCACGATTCGTGACGTCAACGGACAGTCAAGCCCAATCGATGGATTGATCGACCTCCCAATCCAGGTCGGGACCAACCATATGATTGTGACATTTTGCGTAGCTGACATCCACGATGGCATGATACTCGGCATGAACTTTTTCCGGCAAGCTCACGCTGTGGTGAATTACGGCGAAGGAACAATACAGGTACACAAAGAAATCCTGTTCGCGCACAAGGACATTGAAGCCAATGTTGTTAGAATGGCCGTGCGCCGAGCCGTCACCGTCCCCGCACGTAGCGAGGCAATCGTAGAGCTAATTCCGACCTCCAGAGTTCGAGTTCGGCAGCATCCACGGATGATCCAACCACTGACGGCCTTTCCCGAGGACACCGACCTCCTCATGGGAAGAACATTAACGACCTTGGACCGGCAATGTGTAAAGGTGTCTGTAGTCAATACGGCAGATACCGGTATTACACTCACTCGATCCGACCCTGTCGCCATAGCCAGTCTGATCGAGAGTGTCGTCGGAGCTCTACCAAGACCCGGAGAGGAGCCCGACCTGTCCACGGCCGACGCCAGTCACTACCGCGACCTGCCGCCACATCTACAAGAGATGGTGGATCGCGCCGGACTAGCGCCAGAACAACACCGGCGTTGCGCTAACCTGATCCATCGATATCAGGACACCTTCATGCACCCGGATGGACAGTTGGGACGGACCCAAGTCGTCCAACACAAGATCGACACCGGCAATTCGGCCCCGATTCGGCAACGTCAACGACGCGTCCCTCAGGCGCAACAGAGCATCATAGATGAGGAGGTCGACAAGATGCTTCGCTTGGGGTGCATTGAGCCCTCAGTTTCGCCCTGGAGCGCACAGGTAGTGCTCGTGCGGAAGAAAAACGGCCAAGTAAGATTTTGCGTCGATTATCGGCTCCTGAATGACGTCACTCGCAAGGATTCATATCCTTTGCCTAATATTCAGGACACTCATGACGCCCTGGCGGGCGCTACATACTTTTCGGCCCTGGACTTGGCTTCCGGCTACTGGCAAGTCGAAGTCGACCCTACAGACAGACCGAAAACTGCCTTTGCGACAAGGAAAGGACTGTATCAGTTTAAGGTTATGCCATTCGGCCTCAGCAATGCACCGGCAACATTTGAACGGCTAATGGAAACCATACTCCGTGGGTACTTATGGACACGATGTATGTGTTACCTGGATGACGTCATCGCTTACGGCAGAACATTCGACCAGGCACTCGCAAACCTGGAGGCGGTCCTGGATTGGATTAGATCGGCAGGCCTGAAGCTTCAACCCAAGAAGTGCGAACTGTTCCAGAGGGAAATTCTGTACTTGGGGTTTATAGTGAGCGGCCAAGGAATTCGTTTCGATCCCAACAAGGTTAAAGCCATCAGAGAATGGCCGACCCCGTGCGAGATCTCCGATGTCAGATCTTTCCTTGGTTTCGCCAATTACCACAGGCGATTCATCAAGGACTATGCTGAGATCGCCGAACCTCTCGTAGCACTCACCCGAGGTGAATGTCATTTCACTTGGGGACCGGCTCACCGACGCGCTTTTCGGCGGCTCCGCGACGCTCTCATCCAGGCGCCTAAGCTCGCGCATCCGACCCAGAGTCCGGATGATTACTTCATCCTCGACACAGACGCTAGCGGCTATGCTGTGGGAGGCGCGCTCTCACAGAGGGTCAACGGGAAAGAAATCCCCATCGGGTTTGCCAGCAAAACCCTATCCCGGACCCAACGGAACTATTGTACCACGTACCGAGAACTGCTGGCAGTGGTAGAAATGGTTCAACATTATCGGCATTATCTTTGGGGTAGGAAGTTCCTCCTCCGGACCGACCACAGCTCCTTGAGGTGGCTCAAGAACTACAGCGACGCGGACGGCATGCTCGCCAGGTGGCTCGCTAAGTTGCAGCAATACGACTTCAAGATAGAGCATCGGCCCGGCAAACTTCACGGCAACGCAGACGGCTTGTCACGGTGTCACAGTTGCAAACACCAAGACTGTCCCGGACGACTCGTCACACCTCCAACCGACCCAGAGACAAGTTCCGGAGAACTTCCAGTTCGTCGGGTCACTGTTGTTTCGGCTAAGACAAGGGCAGATCTACTGGACAGCGATTCCATTACATCACCGGTCTTGCCCCAACTAGTTTCGGCACGCCAAGTCCGTGCTTTGGACGCCACACTTGATGGGCAAAAGTGGCTTTCGGACTATTCGACTCAGGACATTGTCGCGGCACAGCAAGCCGACCCGAGCGTCGGAAAAGTGCGACAGTGGATGTTGATCGGCACTAAACCAGACTCTAAGGAGGTAGCGCGCCATGGGGAGGAGGTAAAAACACTTGTTTCCAGATGGAGCCTCCTGGCGCTACAAGACGGGGTACTAGTTCGGCACGTAAAACCCGACCCCGTAGCACTCAGAACGCAGGTTTTGCACCAACTTCACGACCTGAAGATTGTCGGACATCTCGGCATTCAGCGAACCATCGAGAGAGTCAGGCGCCGATTCTACTGGCCCGGCCTGGCACTGGATGTCGCCCGCTGATGTGCCCGCTGCTCGCAATGTGTCACCCGCAAAGGAAAACCGGTCCCAAAACGATCGCCTCTGACACAGTTGCCGACAGGAGCGCCTTTCGACCGGATCGCGATGGACATTCTCGACACCCACAAAGTCACGGGAAGAGGCCATCGGTATATCCTTGTTGTGTCGGACTATTTCACGAAATATACGGACGCCTTCCCGCTGCGGCGACATACTGCCAAAAATGTTGCCGACATCCTGGTAAACAGATGGATAGTTTATCATGGCGTCCCCAAGGCAATCCATAGCGACCAGGGCACCGAGTTCGAGTCGGCTCTATTTCGGCATGTCATGCGTCTTCTGGGCGCTAAGAAGATCCGCACGGCCCCATATCGACCTCAGAGCGACGGCCAAGTTGAGCGATTCAACAGGACATTGCTCAACATGCTGAGTGCATTCGTCAGCGATCGTGCAAACGACTGGGACGTGCACCTGCCATATATGTTAATGGCCTATCGAACCTGTGTACACTCGTCCACGGGATGCACCCCGCACCTGATGGTGTACGGGCACGAGTGTAACTTGCCAGTCGACCTCATGTTTCCGACCTACGACCCTGAGCCTCTACCCCCGTGCGGCCCGGAGTATGTGGAGTATTTGCGGCAAGCGATCAGGACGGCCCACGGTTTCGCTCAAGACCATCTTGAGAAAGCGGCAATTCGGCAGAAGATGGGTTATGACGCCCACGCGAAACCACGACCCCAGTTTCAACCAGGAGAACTGGTCCGATATTATTATCTGCCCCTCACGCAGAATAATAAGTTCGCTCGGCCTTGGACTGGTCCCTGGAGGATCGTCGACCGTGTGACCGAGGTAGATTACCGAATCGCCTTGGTTTCCAACCCTCGGAACACTCGTGTTGTTCATCTGGACGTACTCAAGCCATACGAAGGTGACAACCAAGCGGCTCACATCTATTCCGACCCTGTACGACCTTCGACGTCGTCAAGTAAATCCGGCTCAGAGCAATCGGCTGACCCCCTGGGGCTCCTCAAGGAGTTCTACTACCCCTGGGAGGTCACAGTACAAGATCGGCATACAGATACAGACCAAACAGCTGAGTCTGACTCTACAGGGGCCCAAGATCGTAAATCGCGATCTCCAACTTCATCCGGCTCAAGTCGTCATCGGCAACGGAAAAGATCACGCAGATCAAGTTCCGACACACCAAAACCGGCACGCAAGACACGCAGGCAAAAGCCTGTGATATCATCCGACCCCGAGACAAGCGAGGCTACGCCCCCGCCTGCACGACCAAGTCGACCCAAACGCAACGCACGCAGACCGGCCCGCTACAGATAACCCCGGCCTTGTTATCTGATTGATGCCATTGATGATGAAATAATGCATGTCTAATGGACTATGATATCATGTCTTTCCCATAATAATATAATATATTACAATAACAATATATGTATTTAATATGTACAGATGTCAGTGAGGCAAATTTGATATATACATACTTGATATGATATTATAATTACGATATCGGTGAAAAATTGATTGCATTATGATATGTGTTTCGACCCCGTATAATATATGCCATTGTTCCGCGTGTGTTACGCACTAACTAAACTTATCATGTCAGATTCAATCCATGTGCCAGCCGAAGAGGATAATAATTCCAGTCACACCGTGAGTAAGGCCACTTAGTTGTCGAAGAGGTGATAGTGTGATTCGTTCCGGAGTATGCGTCGAAAGAGCCTCTACTCACTCCATGTAACATTCGGAGGAACGGCCCAGTGGTACGGGAACCAGTCACTAAATAGCTATCATACCAAGATGCGGTCTGTCATCAAATTCATCAAATTCACCAGCTCATTGCAATTTCGACCCCGACAATATTAGCGGCCCCGTTGTCTTGTGAACTGGCTGAAAATGAATGGAACGAAGTCCGCCCCTGTGAGTGATTGACATTAATGTCTCAGCCTTTAATAACTGTGTGTCGTCTGCTAGACAGCAATTCGGCCGTTAGTTTATTGTGCGCTAACTTATGGAGAAAAGGAACGATTAAAGTAACAGGTCACAAGGAACGCACGAGCGCAAATAAACGTTTAAGCTGTTTACAGCACCCTCATGAAATCTTCCCTGATAAACAATAGTGAGTCGTCGGGCAAAAAGAGCCCAGTAATTTGAACAGTCGTTAGCACAGATAGACAATGTATCGGAACGTGTAATCCAGGGGACGGCTGCTGGATATTCGGAAAAATGGACAGTGTGAGGACCCCCCTACTGTCGTAATGGACTGACCCGGATAGGTCAGAGAGAGATCGACCTGCGTTTCCCTGACAACAGCCCGCCTTGCTGCAGATACGCTTGGAACAATGATATATAGCGTAAAGACGTTTTTGTATATCGGCAGAGAGCGCCCCCCGGCCCGATTCGTGGAATTGGGATACAGATAAGCATCTCAGTGTACGGCAGTGGAAATTAACGGCAAGTAGGTCATTTGCGTCTGAGCTTCTGAAGCAGCAGGAGCTCGATAAATACGGAGAAAAACTTTGTCTTGATTCAGAACACTTATCGGATACTTACGTGGCATTCAGTGACATTGAACTGGTGAAGTTTGTGAATAGTTGTCGGATATTGGGGATAATAAAAATCACGATCGGCCTAGCTGTTTTGAAGTGACATTTGTGTTGCGGCTTCCGCCATGGCGGATAAGCCAAGTGATGGAAAAGACAGTGACGGCTCTGCTGATAATCGGCCTCGTTCCATCAAATTTGACGGCACTAAATTGACGGTCGAGGTTGTCGAACGAGGTGATGAACAAGACAACCCCATCGTGTTGACGGACGATGAAATGTCCGCTATCGGCCCCGAACCCAGTTCGGAACAGACAAGATCGGCTTCCGGCAGTAACAAACAGCCACGCTATGAAATCATGGCGAAATTAGCGCAACGCGGCGTCCGGCACACCCTAGTCCTATCTCTGAGACGCTGCGGAATTAGGCACACCCCGAGTCCGACCTCAGAGGACGACCCGGAACGGTTTCGGCAGTTGGAGGAAGGCGGAGAAATCGTCCGTCGAGCCTTGGAGGCTCAACGCGCGGCGGAAGCTGCCAGTTCGGCAAAGTCGGCTCCCGCTCAGCAGGTGATGACGCCAATTGAACCTGCCCCAGCATCTTCGGCCCCATCAACGCCGGTAGTTCGGCCCCGTGCCGTCACGTCACCGGCCCAGTCTTCGGCTTCGTCTTCGTCCGTGAGCTCGTCATCTGGCAAAGGCTCACACTCGTCAGCGAGGAGTTCGCGACGCATCAGTTCCGGCCCCGTGACACGCGCATCAGCTTATCGGCGACAGATATAGTCCTTGGGCCAAACGTGGATTTGGGACGGATTTATACCATTTTTAGGGACCAAGGGGGACCTATATTTTTTGAAAGCCCTGAGTCTGTATTTCATAAAAATAATGGGGGGCCATTTTAAAAATGATGCTTTGGGTGATTTTTTGGTTGCCATAGCAACAGTGTGGGTGGTAATATTTAAAATATACACAGATTGCAAATAACCATCCCTCAGAGCCTATTTTGTATATATTATGAAATTTTACATCCATTCTGATAGAATTGAAGACGTTCTATCCGATAAGATAGTTTTCATGACATGCCAATTCATAGTTGTCATGGTAACCTGCATGGCAACGAAAAAAATGCATATATTATCGAAGTTTCACACAACTTATTGAAATGTTTTTATTCTAAAATGTAAAAAAATATAAAGAATATTTATTTTATTGAATTGTCCATGTACCCTGACCTCATGATAATAAAATAAAACACCAGGATAACTTATTACATGCATCGGTATCTATGGTTATATAGTGAGATTTCGTATAGTATAACGGTGTGAAATCGTTCAATTAGATAATGGTGGGGCAGACATATATAAACATCTGAAAGGATTGTGGATTTGGTGGTATAAGCATCAAAATTGACACAGATGATGCTAATAACATATGGTTTCATTTTAGATATGAGGCCAAGCTGGATTTTGCATTATTCCGGAATTA
Source organism: Terebella lapidaria (assembly GCA_949152475.1). Taxonomy (NCBI): domain Eukaryota; kingdom Metazoa; phylum Annelida; class Polychaeta; order Terebellida; family Terebellidae; genus Terebella; species Terebella lapidaria. The sequence continues at coordinate 13,590,750 of OX424556.1, forward strand.
TGACGAAAAATTCAAGATGGCCGCCCACTTGCCGCTGAATCAAGTTATTGCAATATCTCAGTTAATATTTGCATTAAGATAATAAATGATATGTCTATTCCTATGTTTTCAGGCATGCAGAAGTCGATTATGGGGTCTGTATTGCAATAAATGCAAAATATGTCGTTTTTTGTTGGGAATGAGTGGAAAAATCCAAGATGGGGACCACAATTCGCAGTTAATCTAGATTGTTGCAATATCTCGGTCAATATTTGCACTAGGATGAAAAATGGTAGGTCCCTTCGTATGTTTTCAGACATGCAGAAGTCGACTGTGGCGTCTGTTTTACAATACATGCAGAAGTTGTCATTCTTTGTTGGAAATGAGAGAAATAATCCAAAATGGCCGCCACAATTTGCAGTTGATTCACGTTATTCCCATATCTGGCCCAATATTTGCACTAAGATGATGAATAACAGGTCTATTCCTATGTTTTCAAACATACAGAAGTCGATCGTGGTGTTGTTTTTGCAATAACTGCAAAATCTGCCTTTTTTCGCTTGAAATTGAGAGTAAAAATCTAAGATGGCCATCACAATTCGCAGTTGAATCATGATGACGCAATATCCCGTCAATATTTGCACTACGACAATGAATATCAGGTCTATTCGTATGTTTTCAGGCATGCAGAAGTCGATTGTAATGTTTTCAGGCATGCAGAAGTCGATTGTGGGGTATGTTTCGCAATAAATACAAATAAATGGAAACATCCAAGATGGCCACCACCGAATAATGTCATATCCAAACAATGAACCATCCTGAACATAATGTATGAGTATCATGTATGAGCTTATGTTCCCAGCATTATGAGCATATGGGCCTTAAAGGCATTTAGTCTGAATGACACTCTGCCATAAACATTAGAGCAAGGTCGAAGTTCATCCCTGATACGTGTACCTGCAAGACATTTCACCTAGGCACGTGTCCCAAAATACTATATATTCAGCTGTACAGTGCTCCGTTTCCGAGATATCAATTGAAACACGAAACTCTCAGCAAAAAGAATAGTTGACAGACAAAATTCATTACTAATACCCTTTAAAGACGTTTGTTGATGTCCAAAGCTCTGATATAATGTCCGTTCCACTCAACGTTTCCGAGATCGAAGAAAACAAAAAAGGCGACTCAGCAAAAATAACAAAATCCGAGATATTAACAATAACACAAAATGTCATCTCGGCCGAGAAAATTGGGTGAATGACAAAAATCATCCCTAATATCCCTACGACATATTCGTCTGGGCGAAGTCCATTTAGATCTACATATGATATGAAACAGTAAAATCAGGGTCGAAGTTCACCAAACATACCCTAATGAAATGCTTGTCCAGGGCGACAAGTCCAGAAATAATGCCACTTTTGCTCTACAATGCACCATTTCCGAGATACGTGTATGGACAAAAATAAAATGCTGACTTGGCAAAGAAAATGAAGGACAAGGTCTAAATTCACCCAACAACCCCCAAAATAATGTTTGTCTAGGTCGACACATAGATCTGTTTTATAATGCTCGTTTCGCTCTACGGTGCTTCATTTCCGAGATATCAACAGAAATGCTGACTCGGCAAATAAAAATTAGCCCAAGGGCTAAGATAGTTTACCGGACAGTTTTGGTTGAAGCACGACAGGTGAGATATGACGTTCAGATTAACCAATAGAGATAATCTTCGTTAACTTCAATGTCACCATTAAGTCTGCAGCATATAACCTTATATATGTTCAAAATACAAATACAAGGTCTATCTACAAGTCTTTTGTCTTTAGACAAAATTTACAAATTTCTTGTCGGACGTGACACTGAGATGTAGCACCCAAGGTCATCTGAGGTCAAGTTCAAGGTCACCAAAAGATGTGGTATATACGACTCCCAATTCTGCAGCTCTACCTACAAGCATTTTTTTACTGTAGAGGTCAAATTACACTTTTCAGGTCTCTGTGACCCAAAATTTAGCCTTCAAGGTCGTCTGAGGTCAACCTCAAAGTCAACAAAATATGCACATATATGACCACCTATATGCTCATAATACAAATTTATGTAAGCGTTTTTGCCTTATATCATGTATATGGCAATTTGTGCATATCAAATACTTTTGGACCATCCGAGCCCACATATATCGGGTCTTTCAAGCAATTCAAGGCAATCCATCTTCATACACAATGTCAAGGACCCCATTTAGCGTGTTTTGAAACAAAAATCTCAAAATGATCAGACAGTTTTTGAGAAAACAGCCAAAAAAATAATTTTGGGCCATTTGAGCCTAGATTTTGGGCCTTTCAATTGATTCAAGAGACTCCGCTTTATACACAATGTCAGGGACCCCAATTAGCATGTTTTACAACAAAAATCTCAAAACTGATGGAATAATTTTTGAGAAAACGAACAAAAATTGAATTTGGGGCCTTCTTCAGCCTTTTGAGCCTATATTTCGAGCATTCAAGGCACTCCATCTTTATACACATTGTCAAAAAATCGAATTACTATGTTTTGAAATAAAATATCTAAAGTGATCAGACAGTTTTCGAGGAAAGACAGACAAAGACCAAATTTGACTGTTTCGACCTTTTAAGGTCATCCAAGGTCAAATTCAAGCTCGCCACACAAGTCGCCATATATGACTTACCATTTGAAAGTGCCAATTTCTAAGGTCTATCTTCGGGCGTTCTAGGAGTACAGTTCTGGCAGCTCCCATTATGAAGGAAAAAAGTGCCGAAAATATTCTAAGTCCAGAATTTTTTTCAAAGGGTGAAAAATATTGAAATGACCCAAAATGGATAGTAATGCGATTTGGGGCAAATGTTTTTGCTGAACCGTTAAAATGGCCGCCACACAGAGACCGGCGATTCAAGGACAACAAAACTTATACACATCATAAAGGTACATAAGGGCAAACTTTTAAAACAAAAATCTCAAAACTGATCAGACAGCTTTTGAGAAAATGGCCGCCAAAGTTCAAAATTGGCCATTTTTCGTAAAAAATGGCCACCATTTTGGGAGAAAAATACGAAAATAAAAGATTATGACTCATTCTTGAAATATTCTTAGGCATTTTTGTTCAAAAATTTCAGAAAGTTGTGTGAATATCCAGCTTAGCGTTATATCTAAAATGAAAACATGTGTCATTGACATCATATGTGTCAAGTTTGATGCTCTTGCCACCAAATCCACAATCCTTTCAGATGTCTATATATGTCTTCCCCACCATTATCAAACTGAATGATTTTCACACTGTTATACTATATGAAAGCTATATGAAAGTATTATGTAACCATAGATTCGGATGCATGTAACAAGTTATCCTGGTGTTTTATTTTATTATCATGAGGTTAGGGTTCATCGGCAATTCAATAAAACAAATATTTTAGAAATATAGAAATATTTCAGAAAGTTGTGTGAAACTTCGAAAATATATGCATTTTTTTTCGTTGCTAGGCAGGTTACCATGACAACTATGTATTGGCATGTCATGAAAACTATCTTTTCGGATGGATCATCTTCATTTCTATCAGAATGGATGCAAAATTTCATAATATATACAAAATAGGCTTTGAGGGATGGTTATTTGCAATCTGTGTATATTTTAAATATTCCCACCCACACTGTTGCTATGGCAACCAAAAAATCACCCAAAGCATCATTTTAAAAATGGCCCCCCATTATTTTCACGAACTACAGACTCAGGGCTTTAGGAAATTATAGGTCCCCCTTGGTCCCTAAAAATGGTATGAAAAGTTGATTTGGCCCATGGACTAATAGAGGAACTGATGTCCCTCGTTCCGGCCCCAATCACTCCATACGGCGCTCAGCCGATCTGCTGGCGTGATATCCCGTTTCGGCATAGAAATCGACATGACGGCTACGCGCACGAACACAACTTCGGCGCACCTTCTCGGTTAACAGAAGGGAACTTGGTGACCCTGTCGCCACTACGGGAGGAGGACGGCCGGTACTTGTGCCCTTTTTGTATCGGCGAGGAGGACAATGAGGAGAGTAGGGCATGGCCACGGTACCACGCCGTGGTCCTTTTCGTTCGGCCTCGGACCTGGACGGCCACGTCCTGGCCTACCACTTTCCGCTGTTGCGGTACTTCGTCTGTCCGGCCAAGGACCATTACTTCACTCTCACATCTGAGGATATGGTTCGACATCTGAGTGAGGCGACTCGAACTCATATCGGCACTCTTCCACTTTTCGACAAAGGACGACTGCACGCTTCCGGCCCTATGCTGCAGCGGTTTGCGCTACGGTGTCGCGTAGACATTCAGCCCAACCCGAATTATCGGCCACCCCGTGTTCCGGCAAACATTCCCATATTCCAGAGGGATGTCGACCGGGTATTGACTTATGGAATATGGCACATGGCTCCCGAGCTATTCGAACAATACCCGCCAAATTTGGCTCCGGAGATTTGGCAAGTACTCCGGCGCATCGAGTACATTCGGCCTACGACTCGAGCAGAGGAGGATCGGCTGGCCAGGATGACCAACGACATCCAGGCTATGAACCGCTGGGTGAATGTACGTCGGCTCAGCACCATCTTTTTCACCCGGCCCATCGCATACCAGACGGACGCGATCAAGTTTACCGGCCCGGTAGTTTCGAAATTGTCGGCTCCGTCCACTCCTGTGACGACCCAGGCGCAGACACGGCCTTCGGACATTATTCCCCGGAAAATTGTGGTAGAACGGCCTACTGCAACTAATGTGACTGATTATCGGGTGAGGGAGGGCTTGGTTCCTCCACCGGAGGAATTTCCTCCTTTGTCGGCCCAACATTCCGAGGATCAGGAAACTGATAGGAAGGAAATAGCGGCCCAGTCGCAGGACTCACCTCCACCTTTACAGCTAGCCGAGGAGGAAGTCCCACAGGACGTAGTTTCGGCTTCGGTCAGTGACCGCGAGGATTCGCCTCCACCGTCAGGACAGATGGTCCTACAGACGGACGTACCTCCGTATCTTGACGGCAGTATGGAGGTAACACGGACAGTTATCACCAAAGGCCGCGACTTCAGTACGACCAGCCTGAGTCGCTAGAACCCCTCCACAGAGACGTGGATGAGCGATTTCCGCTACACGGATCAGGAGAGTTTTCGGCCGATTTACAATTTGTTCGGCAGCATGGGACTCGGCTTCTAACCAGGATGTTACCCGGCCTACAAGCCCTCCCGGGGCAGAACCCGGACTTGGTTAACCCTCTTAGGAGTCGGGAGGCAAACCAGCTTCCCCACAACCCCCGTCTTCATGAGGAGTATTGGACGTCCCATATCGGCCAGGCAGCCCACAACGCGGATCCACTGATCCTTTGCGGCCCGGAAGAGCGACCATCTTCCCACTCTGTTCCTGGCCCGTGCCGACGACATGGCGAGCCAGCATTTCCGTGAGATCCGCCGGTATTATCTGGAGGCCATGGATCAACACATTCGGCAGGCAGAGTTTAACGGCCTCTCAGTCGGTTTTGGAATGGGTGTCCTCCACGAGCGGCATCTACCGACCTTCCCTGATCGGCTTGAGGAAGAAACCGACCACCTGCGTCGGCGTTTACAGCGGCTGGAAACCGAAAACGGAGAATTGCGGCAGGAAACTGAGCGACTACGTGCTCGGGTAGCACAGTTGGAGCAGTCGACCCCAACTTCGACCCCAACCGTTTCGGCCACGACGCAGAGCGACTCGGGTCCCACCATCCCGGGCAACCTGCTCGCCACCATAGTTTCGATCTTGCCCCGCCTGCCTCCGGACGAACAACAACAGCTTATGCGGCAGGCGTCGCCGGCACCACCACCCCCTCCTGCTGGTAAACGTGGTCAGAAGGAGTGAGTGATTCCGGCCTGATATGGAATAGGTGTAGAACTGTCGGCCCTGTTTGTGTCGGCCTGTTGGGAGAAAGTGACTCTCAAAAATCCTGGTCACGGTTGTCCGGTTGGACCTGGAACTTGTCGGCCCATCACTATGTCGGCCAAGAAAAATCTGTAAATAGTTGAAAATAGTCATCCTAGTCACGGTATTTTGTTCATGTAATTTAGTTAAGATTAATCCAAACATTTCTTTTTCAGTTTTATAGACTTTAAATTAGTTTCCGTTTCACTATGAAACGTCGAGGAGTTTTGTTCAATACATTCCATTCATATCTCATCATTCGTTGTAGTGCATGTATGTGTAAATGTATCATCGTAGTGACTATTGACGGACTGACTGATGACGTTTATTTTGACGGTTAGGAATTTTTATTGTATGCAGTGTTTTTCCATTTTCGCGCGGTGTGTGTGTGTGAATGTTGGGGTTTGACCTTTTAGGACTTCTTAGCTTTTTATTGTTTAGTTTTCGCGACGGTAGGGTCGGGGAGGGTAATTCCGAGGGCGTAGAATTAATGAAGGGGTGTAATGTAGTAATTTTAGCGACAGTGACGCCCGCCCTCCCGCGCACTACACATTCCTATCACAACATATACATTCTACATGACTTACATACAGGACAGGTACAGACTATACGATCACAAGCATAAATAACCCCAGAACCATATCGACAAACACAGGTCAGTTCACGCGCACTTTCGGCCCAGTATACAGTACATGCGACCCAGTTAGTTTCGGCCTTGACCTTTACAAGCACCTACTTCTAAACATAGAACATGACACACCCACCGCTCACATCACGTGCACAGATACAAGCATAACAAGTCTTGACACGCGCTGGGGAAACCCACTTTCCCGGTGACATCAGCTCATACCACACACATCTATCCAATCACAACACCGCATGCATTTGGCGGGAAAGTCTACAACACATGTTGCCGGCCCCGCAGTATCTCTGGGAGTTGAGTAAATGGCCGCAGTGAGCACAGACGTATCGAAATATTGTTAGAAGTTTGGCCGTGCTCGTATTGGACTATATCAGTTAACTGTGGACTAAATATATGTGAATTGTAACAGAGAAGGACTATAGTTTTCGGATATCTTGTCGACAGGGAAATCACCGGACGTAGGTGTGTTTGCGGCCTTAGATGTGACTGTCTGAGTCATTGGACATTGTCGACCGAATAAATTATTGAACTGTAGCTGCCGGCCTTGTGATTTACACGACGATCACAGACATTCGGCCTAATATCGGCCATTGAACGATATTCTTCACAAAAATAATTCAGAAATCCGAAACAAAACCCATGGAATAGATCTATGACAAGTACATATAAGTACCTAATCACAAGCCAAAAGGCTACTGAGTTGATGGTATCCTCGGGGGAAAAAGCTGCATGTAAAATTGTGAAAATTGACATTTTGGTGAATGCGACAATGACATATCAAATCAATAACTAGAGTGCGGACTTGGAATTTCAAGTATTTTAGTGGTAAACGTCACCATCAGTTACTCGTGTTATTAATCAATTGTTTCACCTTCCATCAATTTACACTGTGCAAATTATACATCCATTCACGCACCTATCATTTGTTCATGGTTGTAAGCTATTTCGTGGCGCTTTTCACTCACGTTTTCAGTTCTGATATGTTTGAATTATGACGGGAACACCACAATCAGACGGGGATACCGCTTGGGCAGCTCGGATCCCCGGCACTTTCTGTAACACTAGACTCTGCAAACAGATCATTGTTATAACAGCAGTTATCACATGTCTCTACGAGCTTCTGATATTCTCGGCAACATTCACGGATATCACACCAACAAAAACTTTGGAGTTCACAAATATCAGCGAACCAATGGTTAACTCTTGGCAAACTTCTCAAATCACCACAACAATATCTTTATACTAGAATTCATTTTCAAACGTGATTGATATGAAACACAACAAATGCGTTAAATGCATGATACCTTAATTACCATGTTTGTATTTTTTATTTAATATTTACAGGTAACTTATGACTACTCATTGACAGTTACTGCGGACATGATCCACAATTATCAAGCAGTAAGTTATTGAATTCAAGAACCGGATTCATGTTTCTGTCATTAATTCATACACATACAGCTCATGTCGCGCCTTACCTCCCTCAGGCGCTGCCTCCGCTGTTGCCGAACTACAAGAATCCCTGCTGGATGGAGCTCGTTCCCCCGAACCACTCCTATGAGGACAATTTCTACATGAAGGGTCGCCAAGTCGAGGGTTGTCCACACTTCAGGGAGCAGCGTCACTTCAACAGCATGAGCAGGGTACTACGTGTGCGCTGTCGTCACCCGAGTAAGCCTTGTTGGAGAATCCGCTGTTTCCCGTACTTCTTCATCCTGGGATCGACCAAGTCCGGGACGACGGACCTGTACTCGAGCTTGGCCCGGTATCACCCTGAGGTAGAGGAGAACACCCGCAAGGAGAGTCAGTTCTGGTCCCGGGGCCGCCATGGCGTACATAGCTGCTTACGAGGTTTGCATTATATACGCTGGTCAATCGCTTGATATTTTTCCAGAATAGTTTCAATCGCTTGATAAACGTACAACTGCCTACAGTGTATGTACCTGGGTGGAGTGTGTACAATTGTAATTCATTGTTGATATTCCCACCCGTTTTCATATATTTCCGTGGAATCGGACACGCAGGTACAGACCAAAAGGATATTTCGTACGGTGAATTCATTGAACTGTTCGACTGGGCAGCAGAATTAATTCGCCAAAATGCGACGATACGGGACGGGAAGCCATATCATTCTCATATAATAGGTAATCAATATCATTAGTTGTTATTGTTTTCATGATGCAACGCCTATTCAAATGTTTCGTGAAAAATATTGCATCTATATATATCATAGTTTATGCAATAAACAATTTTCATAGGCATGTCGTAGTTCATTGTTTGGGTAAATATTGGATGTCGTTGATCAGGTGAATACTCGCCCTCCAATTACTATTGTCAAACAAACTGGCAGAACTGGAAGGAGAATGTGAACCAATCTGAGCCCCGAGTCATTCTGGCTCACCACCTGTATCACATCCGACCGGAGACAAAGTTCATCTTCAACATGCGAGAGCCAATCTCAAGGTAGTTTTTTTGTCCACACAAAGTGTTTTTTGGAGCTGTCAATTGGCTATCTACATAGACCATGATCTTTGTATTGATGTTTTCAACCTTCATGACTATCCATACCAGTAGACGATTTATTTATGTCGTCAGGGCGGTTTCCAATCATTACATGGACAACCGTAACACCGGAAGGAACAGATCTGTTGATGCTGAATTGTTGGCCCAGCTGCAGGAGGTGCAGACTTGCATGGCTCAGCACAGTGTCCGATACTGCGTCTACATTCTCAAAGTAACCATTATTTCACAGTTATGTGTGGTGGAATTTTCCGATGTATAGTTGCGACATTACGTTTGCTTTTCAGGAACTTCCATTCGAAACGTGTAGGCTACTATCTTATTGTGCTGTATGAATATTGAAAGCATCCTACACGAAAGCTGCCATGTTTACTTCGATTTCATTCTTTTATCGATGTCAGAATATATTCATATTTATCAGGTATGTCTTTATAAACACGTTAGGCTATTTGGGTAATACTTACAGAACAACCTAGTGGTGCGAGGTATGTACGGTGTGTTTCTCAAGGACTGGTTCGAGGTGTTTCCAAAAGAGCAGATTTTTGTCTTACACTTCGAAGAGTACACCGCCAACAAACATGGCGTATTGAACGATGTGGCAAAATTCCTCGGAATCGGTAAGTTGTTGCCTGGCCACAATAAAAAGTGGTACATTTGACAATATAAACTTCCTCAGCGTCGGCGAATGGTTGCATGGCTCTGATTTATATGTGATAAGATGACAATACAAACTCCTTATACTCGGTAAGTGGTTTTCCAACTTCCTATACCTGATAGTTGGTACAAGTGATGATACAAACTGCCTGGAAGTAGATACACTATAGAACTCGATCCACTAAGGGTTATCTATCAAGGAAGATAAAGCCATTGAAAATGCTCGTCAAAATCTTGACAATACATGAAGAGTGCCCAATATGCTTTTTACTCAACAGGTCCCGTGACCGAGGACATTGTTGCGGCCTTGGAGTCGTCCGAAGTGAAGGGTCAGAACCACCCAAAGAACGACCCTCCCAAGCCGTATACCATCAACAGACTGCGGGCTTTCTACAGGAAGTGGAACAAACTGCTGGCAAACCTCGTACAGGACGACAGGTTCCTCTGGGACTATTGACACCGACCTCTGTTAGGATGTGTCATAATAAAGAACAGAGAGTGTTACTTGCTGATAAGCGACGTATGTTATTTGTTTGCATGCGAGTCTTGTGCCGTTACAAGTTGTGGTTTCGCATTGTCATTAATGCATCAGTGTGGAATGTATGTATGGGTAGCCGTAATTCATCATTGTCCTGAGCGGTTGTGTTGTCTAAATCAGCGTATGTAGGCCTATGTAGTTTAACAGTAACTGAGGGCACAGGTTTTTGGGGATTCAAAATACAAAATAATTTTACATAAAATTGCAAACCATCCGACCATCCTAAATCATTGGAGTGTTTGTGCTGAACTAGGCCCATATCTCTGTGAATAAACATTTTCCCAAACCCTTTCTTTTCCCAAACCCTTTCTGTCCAAACCTTATCTTGTTCCAAAACAAGCCTTTTTTACCGTTACACTGCCTCGCACATCACCGAACACAACCGTACATATAGCCCACAATATGCAAACGGGTGTATAAGATGCGCAAACAGACATACTGGTAACGGGGGAATGCAGGATGAGTCTCCAATGATCAACATAGCGGATATCACCTGACGAAGAGTTGGTTCATCGAATAAGAGCAGCACAGCGAAACGAAAACCAACAGATAGCCAAAAATGTTATATGTTCTCATCCATTTGTCTCTGTCACAAATGTAACAGGCCCATTAGACAATGTTCCAGGACATAGCGTCGACGGAAACGTTTTACTTGCTGATATCTTTACGAAAATTATTGTTTTGTTTCCATTTTGTTTTGCACGTTCTAGCATTATTTGTGTTTTGTCAATGCATGAAATGATAAGCTCTTTGAATAAATGAAGAATACTTTGAATAAATGAAGTGTTCCATACGGCGATTGTGACTCTGATTCAGACTAGGTTAAAGACAATTGGTCTGACCAATTTTCATTACCAGGGGTAAGTTTCCCTGTATATGAATATTTACTCACTACGTGTCTTATATCCAAAATGGTAACAAAGAATCTAATGATTAAATCAAACTTTAATTATCTAGAGTCAAAACAAAAGTTTGTAGCTTAGGATGATATCTCGGGTTTCAGTTGCAATCCAGACCTCGAAAATATCAGTTGATGTTTTGATGCTTCGAAACAGGAATATGCCTATGACCTCAGAGTTGAATTCCCTTGACCCCAAAAAATTAGAAAGATTGCTATTTAAAAAAACATAGTTTAAATAGGAGTTTAAATATGAATGCATATTTTATTCGATGGTGACCATTATTAGATTTTTTTCTATATCTGCTACCGGTTCAAAAAGCAGATATGAAGAACTGGGATTTGCCAACATAATTGATGTTGACGTGAACCGTCTGATGGTAATGCTCTCTTATACATCATAGCAAGTTCGAGCTTGGTCTTGGATTGATCTTTCTTGAATGTGGTATATCATGTTCAAATATATACTATTAAAAAAGGAATTTAATAGTCCTCATGACCGGATAGTGTTGTATATTATGATCATATTTTACACCTTTCACGTTTTGGACCCTGAAATTGAACTTGTGGCCCATCTCTTTATTCTGAAAAGCTGGAATAATTGCTTTATTAATTATATCGATATACATATAGAGACATAAATGACCCGTGTACAACTTGAACTTAAAATATTACTGCGAAACCAACGAACTACACGTAATACATGATTATGGTATATTTTTCACTCACTAAAATGCATGAGGTTGTCTCTACATTGTTGCCGTGTACTGGATTCGTTTGCCAATGTGGCCTCATAAATATCCTTACCGACTGAAAACTGCATGGAAAATGATGACAGTTGATATTTTGTCAAGTGGAAATCGACATATGAAATCAATAACTGGAGTGCGGACTTGGAACTTCAAGTACTCAATAGTAAGCGTTACCATCATTTGCGAGTGTTATTAGTCGATTGTTTGACTTTCGTTCAATATACACATATAATGCATTATACATCCATTCACGATCTATAGTTCATTGTTCATTGTAATGAACTATTTCGTGTTTCACGTTTAACTCTGGTCTGTTTGAATTATGACAGGAACATCACAATCAGACGGGGATACCGCTTGGGCGGCCCGGATCTGCGGGACTTTCTGTAACACTAGAGTCTGCAAACAGATCATTGTTATAACAGCAGTTATCACATGTCTCTACGAGATATTGGTCTTGGCAACTTGCACGGATATCACACCAACAAAAACTTTGGAGTTCACAAATATTAGCGAACCAATGGTTAATTTTCGGCAATCTTCTCATATCACTCTAGCAATAACGTTATACAAGTATTCATTTTCAAACGTGATTAACATGGAACACAGCAAATGTGTTAAATGTCTGATACCTTATGTGAGTATGTGTTCTTAATTTAATTTTGCAGGTAACCTATGACTACTCATTGACAGTTACTGCAGACATGATCCACAATTATGAAGCAGTAAGTTTTCAAATTCAAGAACCGGGCTCATGTTGAAGATTTCTGTTATTCATTCAGTCGTTCACGTACAGCTCATGTCGCGCCTTACCTCTCAGGCACTGCCTCCGCTGTTGCCGAACTACAAGAATCCCTGCTGGATGGAGCTCGTTCCCCCGAACCACTCCTACGAGGAAAATTTCTACATGAAGAGTCGCCAAGTTGAGGGTTGTCCACACTTTGGGGAGCAGCGCCACTTCGACAGCATGAGCAAGGTTCTGCATGAGCGCTGTCGTCACCCGAGTAAGCCTTGTTGGAGAATCCGCTGTTTCCCGTACTTCTTCATCCTGGGGTCGACCAAGTCCGGGACGACGGACCTGTACTCGAGCTTGGCCCGGTATCACCCTGAGGTAGAGGAGAACACCCGCAAGGAGAGCCAGTTCTGGTCCCGGGGCCGCCATGGCGTACATAGCTGCTTACGAGGTTTGCATTGGATACGCTGCTAAATCGCTTGATAGGCCCATCTTTCCAGAAGTTTCAATCGCTTGATGAACGTACAACTGTCCTACAGTGTATGTAAGTATGTAGTGTGCGTACAATTGTAATTCATTGTTGATATTCCCACCCGATTTCATATATTTTCATGAAATCGGACACGCAGGTACAGACCAAAAGGATATTTCGTACGGTGAATTCATTGAACTGTTCGACTGGGCAGCAGAATTAATTCGTCAAAATACGACTATACGGGACGGGAAGCCATATCATTCTCATATAATAGGTAATCAATATCATTAGCTATCACTGTTTTCATAATGCAACACCTTTTCAAATGTTTCGTGAAAAATGTTGCGTCTATATAAATCAAAGTTTATGCAATAAACAATTTTACCTAACATTTTTAAGGCATGTCGTAGTTCCTTGTTTGGGTAACACCCATTCAAATGTTTTGTGAAAAAAAGTTGCACTTATATCAAGAGTAAATTCTGTTGATCAGGTGAATACTCGCCCTCCAATTACTACTGTCAAGCAAACTGGCAGAACTGGAAGGAGAATGTGAACCAATCTGAGCCCCGAGTCATCCTGGCTCACCACCTGTATCACATCCGACCGGAGACAAAGTTCATCTTCAACATGCGAGAGCCAACCTCAAGGTCAGTTTCGTGACTACACCAAACAGTTTTTGGAGCTGTCCTTTAACATACCATGATGTTTTTCATTGTTGTTTTCAACTTTTATAACTATACATATTAGTAAACGATATATATATGTCGTCAGGGCGGTTTCCAATCATTACATGGACAACCGTAGAACTGGAAGGAACAGATCTGTTGATACTGAATTGTTGGCCCAGCTGCAGGAGGTGCAGACTTGCATGGCTCAGCACAGTGTCCGATACTGCGTCTACAAGCTCAACGTAACCACAATTTTGAGTCTAGTGTAACCTGATAACGTACGGTACCGATGTATTGTACAGTAGTAGCTTAGTGATAACATTACTTTTGTGTTTTAGGAAGTTCCATTAAAAATGTCAGTAATTTTTCATTGTGTGTGTAATGAAATTATCAGTATCATAAAGTATCATATAAAAGCTGCAATATTTACTTCGATTTTATTCTATTATCGATGTCGAAAATATTCATATTATGTAGATCTATCTGCAAATATTTTACTCGCGTTACTTACAGAAAAACCAAGTGGTTCGAGGCATGTACGGTGTGTTTCTCAAGGACTGGTTAGAGGTGTTTCCGAAAGAGCAGATTTTTGTCTTACACTTTGAGGAGTACACCGCCAACAAACATGGCGTGCTGAACGATGTGGCAAAATTCCTTGGAGTCAGTAAGTGGTTGCCTGTTCCTGATAGATGGTATAATTTACGATACACTGTCCTGGGACAGCCATATCATACCCATACTGCAAGGCCTTAGTCGGTCACGTCCTGATATTGCCAGGAAAAGTGTTCTTCTAAATCGTGAAAATATGACGAGTCCCCAGTATATAATTTCCCCTACAGGTCCCGTGACCGAGGACATTGTTGCGGCCTTGGAGTCGTCCGGAGTGAAGGGTCAGAACCACCCGAAGAACGACCCTCCCAAGCCGTATACCATCAACAGACTGCGGGCTTTCTACAGGAAGTGGAACAAACTGCTGGCAAACCTCGTACAGGACAACAGGTTCCTCTGGGACTATTGACACCGACCTCTGTTAGGTTACAGATTTACGGAAAACTTAAATACAAGATAGTCCTAAAGATGATATCTCATCAAATCTCGTATTGGTAAAATATGTCGTGAAGTAAAGAAAAACATGTGTGTTTATGTAAACTTGTACATGTGTGGCTATGTATGTCATCCGATGGACTGTATCGTAAACATAAGTGTCGGATTCTCTACATACCAACACACACACCAAAAATGCTCAATCAACTTACAGTTGTTGTTGTTGTTCTTGATATTTGTTGTGTAATGTTTGGCGCCCGGTACCAAGGGCGCAAGCGCCCTGCACTGCGGCACGGTCACGGCAGGCGCCGTGATTACTTAACTATGACCAGGTACTAGTCCACCGGACGAGATCCGCCCGTCATTCACAACTCAAAAACACATCATCATGGACATGTAGCACGGTGTGTCGAGCCAGAGAGCCATGGAAGCGGTAGCCCGGAACACCAGCACGTGGGCGTGTTGCTGGCCAGCCTCGCCGACGGTCCACCACAGGGATTGAACTCCGGATAGCCCGACGGTCTGCCAGAGCCTGTACACACACCATCCCAGGGCAGGAGACTACTAATCCAGGGTGCGAGAGCTACGAATAAAAGTAGCTCCCCTCCTGGGCCCCCAATTGACCTTACGACGGTGTATGCTTTGAGTGGTTTGTCCGAGGGGATTACTATTGTTCGGCAATATTTGTCCGAGGTGTACGCTTCACAGAAAAGGTGTCCGCCTATGACAGTCGTCAGGTCAATTGGAATAGTCTCTGGGGCCCTAGGACCCTCTAGCCAGAACGAGGGGGACAGGAGCACATGGTCGTGCTACACCGTCGTCCTCTCGCTTTGGGAGCTCGGAGACAACTCAAAGAAACCAATACGGGCTGGCTTTATACATAGCAGCCAGCGCACAAGAACAAGGGTGTGACGTCATGACCAATGAAACAGTGCAGTGGATTGACAGGAAGACACGAACTTCGAATCTGAAGCAGCCAAAATATGTTGTACGGAGAAGACCAAATAGCTATCGCGATCTTTGGGCAAATTGCCACAGTTGTTATTATATTGTTGTTTATTAGTGATGAAGTGTATCAAGCACTGACTCTTTCATACAGACAGAAAAGTGATTTATTGATGCAGAAATACATAATACAGTCATAACATAACAACATAATCTCTTTATGTATTTCTGGTAACACTTTTTGTAGGCCTAACATGCGTATGAAGTGAATTAGAAGTTTTTTACGTATTTTTACCTAAAACTTCAGCAAATGCGAGACTCATACCCGTCAAACAACATCTGACGTGTATTGTATTCAAACATATCTATATTATTGTTTGATCGGAGGGAGGGGTGAGAGCCCGGGCCGTTTGGACGTGGTGGACGGTGCTACACTGGAGCTTGTTCTGGACGTGTTGCTGAGCGTGTCGCCGCCCTGTGCCAGGTCCGGCCTGTACGTCCGTGAGAAGCGGCCGCCCAGCCCGCCCATGTCACTGCGCAGTCCGTCCCTGTTGCCCTTCTCCACCTCGAGCTTAGCGCGCTCGTGCTGAGCCTTGGCCTCGCCCAGTACACGCCGCTTGAGTCGCCGCTCTCCGCTGTACAGCTCCCTGTCAGAAATAAATAGCACCGTCTAGTACAGGGTATATTATGGGTTGCTGGTCATATCTAGAGATACGGCCAGTGAATAAATAGGTCAGATGAGACGAGGAAATATTGATACTGACGCCAAGTCGATGGTGCCATTGCCGTCTACATCCAGATAGTCAAAGATGGAGTCAATAGCAGAAGCGCTCAGCTCAAAGTTCTCCATCTGTGGGAAGGGGAAAAAAATGGCTGCTACATGTAGAGTTGACAAATGATGGTGATTGAAGATGTATGTCTCCTTGTTTTGTTTTTTTCTTAATCATAATTCGTGATCGGATTCTGACCTTGAGTGCCTTATGGACCTCCGCTTTGGTGAGGGAGGCGTCACCGTCGACGTCCATCTTGTTGAACATATCGATGACGCGAAGGTTTTTCTTGGCGTAGAACAGGATGCGGACAGGATCGACGTTGAAGACTGGTTTCTCTTTATTGTTCATGAAGTCGTCCCACTTCTGTTTGTGGACGGGCAGCGAGCGGTCGTAAATGACTGTGAAGTCGGGGCGGGTCTCTCTGATCTCGTCCACAACCACGTCAAAGTCCTTCTCTACCACCACGCCCTGCACAGGGGTAGGAGGGCATCGTAACCATGGTATTATAACTCACAGGGCGATGACAGGAATAGCGATCTGCACAACAGTGCACATGGTATAAGACTAGACATGTATGTGTGTGATCGGTTTTGTTGATTGCGGGTCTACTCACAGACAGGTCAATCGTGTCCAGGTCCAAGTAGGGATTGTCACGGACTTTACAGATCAACGGTGTCGTGCAAACGGACTGTATTGGATTCTGCCCTATCTGTGCTTTGTACAATCAGAAAATTGAAAGTTAAAAACGTATGTCAGTTTATGAACCAATATGAAGTACAGAATATGGTTTTGATTGACCGAAACATGTAAAAAATTGATCAAGTGCCACATATACCTTAATGGTATTACAATATATCTATATTATATATATGACATATTATATTATATGTCACGGATCAAACAATGGTTCGTGGTTCTTGCATGAATTACCGCTCCCGCACGAGCCCTGACCTTGATGGTCCGGAGTGTCTTGTTGCCCATGACGCCCTTCCACAGCTCCCAGGCGCCGGCGGCGTAGATTCTGTTGGATGACATATCGAGATCTGTCAGGGAAGTGTTCTTGCTCAGGGCACAAGCCATGGCTGAGCAACCTTCCAGTCCGAAACCGTTCCAAGCCAGGTTCAGCCGCGTCAGGTTCGTGTTGTTCTGTGGTGCGGAATAAGTGAAATTGGATGATGTCCATTCTGATATGCCACATGTGTAGGTCTACAGAAGATGTGTATTTTGCCAAACATGTACTTTTTCGCGCATCAAGAAGTCTCACACGTACCATGAGTCCAAGCGCTACACACTCGGCGCCTCGCCCCCTCAGGTGATTCCAGCTCAGGTCCAGTGTATACAGCGTGTCATTGGCTCCTGTCAGGTGAATACACGTACAATTAGAGTACAATTCAGCGTACCAAACCTATCCATCAGAGTGTCGTGATACTCAGAACGCATTTCTCCATAAAGAAGCATTCTGTAACCCACTTACGCATGGCGTCCCCGACGTGCATTCCGCCCTTCTCCCGCAACTCATTGTGACTGATATTCAACTCCCAAAGATTAGGACTGTTCTGGAAACATGAAACAAATCAGTATTATATAGAATACCATGTACATCCTAATGATGTTGCTTTGCACCTTTCATTTAAAATAGTTTCATGCAGAAATCAGACCTTGATCAGATTTGAAAGGTCCGTGGAGTCTTCATCGTTAATTTTGTTCCCTGTCATGATAGAAAAAAAACGAATGTAATACTGAAAATTTCCGATAATTTTATTGTCAGTTTCATTGTCAATTATAAGTATGTGAAGATTTAGCTCAAATTGAAAAACGACTAAGTAATATACTATTATAAACGCAGTGTTGTCACATTCCAGACGTACCGGATATGTTGAGAGCTTTGAGGTTTTTGTTCGATTTGCTGATTTCTGACAACATTCGGACACCTTGCGTGATGCCAGCCCCGTGTCCCAGTCTGTTTTCCGACAGGTTCTGTATGTGTACAAACCATTACATCACATAGCATTAGAGAAACCAATATATGATGTATGGTATCAGCTGGGTTCATGAAGATATGGATCTAACAACGAACAATCCAAGGAAAGTTTGGGGAATAATTCTTACATCGAAACATTATAGATGTAAAAGCAACTGCATAGACATCAAAACCTTTAGACCTATACCCAAATAGTGTCCTTCTTATACTCTTCTTATATGTATGACTACCTGTACAGGACAAGCGATGCACTCGGGTACACATTGAATACTTGTACATTTTCATAAATTATTTTTTGGCGTACCAATTCAGTAATGACAGTATTCTTGTTCAGCAGCCTGGCTATGTATGTTAGCGACAGTGGCTCCAGACTGTTGTCGCCCAAGTTCAAGACGTCAATGTTGCTGTGGTTCTAGAATATATAAGTATAAAATTAATATAAAATTAATATAAAATCTAGAATATATAAGTAAAAAATTAGTATAAAATTAATAAAACAAAATGGCGGGACAATAGCTGAACCAAATTTTAGTCGATTTGGAGTTTGCTACATGCACATATAACCTCACCAACAAAGCTGCGCATATGGCGTTGACATCACTGTCTCGGAGACCTTCGCTCTCCATGTTGATGGCCTGCTTGCCCAGCTGTTTCAGGAGACGAGACAGTGGGGGAAGCCCCAGCTGACGGCACGCACGCTGGTATCGCTTTCGATTTCTGATACAGGCGCTGGAAAAACGCGTCTTCTGGGTCTTCTTGTTTTCTTCTGAATTTCGTAGTTGAAGTGCGAGCAGAAAGTTATAATTGCCTAATACTCATTTATTTAAGGTCATTCGGAAGTGTAGAGGGACAGTCATTGTTTCCGTGCGACAGCTTAACCAAATTATGATGATGCAGAGAAAATATGTGAAATATATATATTTCCTACCTTCATCGTGGTAGAGAGTGTCTTCTTTCGGAGCTGGTGTTTTACGATCCAGGTGAGCTGTGGCCGCCATTGATGAAGATTAGTCCAGTGATGAGTCTGTTGGAAACTCTTGAATACCAATTCATAAAGTTTAGACCTCATAAAATCGTATGTATTCTTCCGAGTGTTTCGCATTCAAATCCTTGTCTGAGAATATTCCTTGACATCGGTGTTCCAAAAGAAATATTTCCTCTCAAACTGATTCAATCACTCGCACATGTCAAACTGGTTTTATGCACAATATTTACAATAAACAATCGTCTTGATGAGCATGTATGAATCTAAATACTGATAAACAACATGTTTTTAAGTAACAGTATGCATTAATAAGCATTTCATTAATACCCTTGAGTGCAGCTAGGCTATATGTATCCACAATTATACACAATTACAGGCAATGAAATGACATATAAGGCCTCTAATCCGATTATCCAATGTGTAATCCGTTCTATCAATTACTTGTCGAGAAGATTATGTCATGATCTCTTAGAGACATCATGATTGCTGTGGGTCTGTGAACTGATATAATCGTTTTAGTGCAACGATGAAAACAATCGGACCCATTGACTAGACGTTTAGATTACTGCCGAGAGTGACACAACGTCCTTGGTGATTTGTTGGCAGAACCAGCAACACGTGCATTATTCTTTTGACGATGACGGATGTCAACTGAACTCATTGCTATCGATTTAAGGATCATAATTATTCGCCAATTGAGGTCGCAATCAACACTATAAATTTGTGAAGGTGGTCTCGGTCAAGATATTTTTCTTTTTAATTTCAGCAACGCATTCATTTTACCTGATTTGTATTATGGTAAAAATTGCTGACTATTTTGCTATTTTGTATGTTAACATCTCAAATTATCTACATAATTAAGTTGTTTGGAATGAGGGCCAGTGTGATAACAGTATTTGGTTAGTATCTCACAACGGCAGAAGTAATTTTTTGTTATTTCCGCGTAAATAACGTTATTTCCGCGAAAATAATGTTATTTAGGCATGAAAAAAGTTATTTCCATGTAAAAAAAACTTATTTCCGCGTAAAATAATTTATTTAAGCGTGAAAAAAACTTATTTCCGCATAAGAAATGTTATTTCGGCGTAAATTATGATAATTATGTATCAGTCAGTATTACTTTGAGAAATAAATAAATAAATCTCACTTATCAGCCATTGTAGGTTGGAGGTTTTTTTACAGAGATAGACAGACACAATATTATAGCAAACACTGAGTTTATTGTTCTGATATTCTGGACAACTGCGGGACCGTGAACCGACCGTGAACAATGTGTCATGTTTTGTAACATACTGGAAAAAACCTTAATTACATTCGAGCAAGTAGGGAACACAGAACAACATCAATAGTCACCGGTATAACGGACAGACATATAGTACAGATATTGACACTGATCTAAAGACAGTACAGGCGGACATAAAAACGGAAGTGACGTCATGCATTGGCTATTGCCATAAAAGCACTACAATATTGAATTGAAAATTTTGAAATTCGTTATCTAATAACAATGAGAACTCAATCGATATAGGATATCACATAACTCTTCAAACATGTATGCGAGGGACATAGCTATGATAAATTCATTTATATTGGTGAATAACAGTACCAATAACTCCATGATCGATTACAATGAATGTCAAGCAGGTGCTATAATATAGCACCTCATATTATATTATCAGATATAGAACACAGCATGACGTGCATCACATTGTGGCGTGTTTATTTAGTACACAGACACATCTATTTGTGCTGCAGTTCAATGCATCAATAAACATCCAATAGTCGACCAGCATTTAGCTTGATAACTGTATGTGTATCAACAGGGAATTATCAACAGTTTCACGTGTTTAGTGTTTATATACCTGTTGTCAATAATGCAGCTATATTGGAACTTACCATGACGTATTAACTTGACATACCTCAAGTAGGACTCAAACAGCAACTTCCTACAAAATTTAAGTTTCATGAAGCTCGAAAACTTACAGAGTTGGCAATCTACTCCAATCATGGTAATTTCAGCCACATGTATACGGAATTGCTGGTTCCGCAGTCCCGCAAGCGATTTCGTGCATTTGCTTGCCTCATATAGCGGTGTAAACTTTTGATATCAGCATGTTTATGTATAATACAGCCCAATGGGTCTTCTGGTAAAAAATTACCACAATACTTTAACTGGTACATATCCATGTCAACACGACCAAATATGCTCAGTTTTCTGAGATTTCGTTTTGGGCTAAAACTTTACATTTTTCGGCTAGATGTCAAATCTGGTAAAATATTGCTTCATACTTCAAATCTGGTAAAACGTATACTTCACTCTCAAGTGAAGTATATCAGCTAAGTTATACAACATGCTACGTAACCATCACATCGCAATAATATGCACAAAAACGATGTGAAAGAGTTTGAAAAAACTAATGTATCCTGCATGTATAGTGTCAATAATTTGCTTTTATGAAAGTGTAAATTAAAGGACCAAATCATAGCAAAGTACCTACACTTCAACTCACATGCATTTTTGATTATGCAACAAACGAACAAAACATATCCGGACCTCAACTTACAGTAGCATGATGATGTATATCGTCAACTCCAAAAGTTCATGAAGTTTATTTTAGATGATGTTCGATACAATTATTTATATATATATGTCACATCTATAATATCGATAATACAAATTGCTATTCCGAAGACTATACATGTTTACGATAGTGACGTCACAGTTGGAACCCTGTTACGAATGGCGAGTAGCACTTTCTAGCCTGTGTTATCCTCTGTCTGCAGTATGTTTATTGCATGGTGATGTAGTTAAGACTCCTGTTAGCTAAGGCCTATACTGGCAAGCCAATCACAACAAATAGTACGATAATCAAATTACACAGTCTGGCTTCTTATGGTTTCAATGTATGTAGCACTTCAGTAGCTCTCTGTACCATGCATGTGTATACTGAACACACAATGATAACAGACGGACAAGCACACACACAAATTGCACCGGGAATATTTTTGCTCACATTGCATAATATAGTTAGTTTATCCAGGTTCGTCAATTGCAATTTCAATAAATATTTTTTTGTGACAATAGATTGAATATTAACGATAGTGCCCCTGTAAAATAGGCTTTTGTGAAAAGGATAATTGTGAGTTCTACCATTCAAGACACAACGAATACAAACACTGGGGATCCCACGTAAAGTTTGACAGAAAACACAGAGTTCACACACATATACTTATACGTGAATACTGCACCTTTTAAGGGGACGAACACGACATTAACATGACACGTCACATATCGATAAATACTGCTAATTCATTAACCAACGGATAATATTGTGAAAACGAATAAGTACATCTGATAACTCAACATAGACACCAACGAAAAACGCAAACAGCACGAACTGGAACAGAATGAGAGCCCCATACGACAACATTCAAATACTTGATGTATGTAGGTACCCGTTATCCACAACTAACCCCACATAATATTGTGAGAGGGCGTACACAGCTATTGTCACTGCTCCTGGTCAGTACTCAACCATCGTACAAAGTATCGATACTACTGAAGCAGGTGTACCACACAATACCGAACTCCAGTGTACCATGTGGTACTAAACCAGAATGTACCACCGCTACACTACTGAACTCCAGTGTAGCGTGTACAACTGAATCTGATTGTACCATTTACTGCATCTCATCATACATGCACATTGCACATGGATGCACTGATCAGCATCTGAAGCCCAACCTCAAGTCGTGTAACATCTCTAGCAAACACATGCATCAAAACCTCAACCAACGAGACGAGGAAGAACGCACCTCGAAGCCTAACTCCATAATCGAAATGCCCTAAACGTTTGCAGCAAGCTCGGCATCACTCCTGAACAAACAGATATCCTGCAACACAACTGAACGCAACAAACAGCTATGTACACAGTGACGTCACTAAACTACCAACTAAGGTACAGGGAAATCGAGCAAAGTAACAAATTTATACAGCAAAATAATGGAGATTTGAATGTGGAGTTCAGTTAAATCGGTCAATATATATAAGATTTTGAAAACTCTTTGTGACATTCTACGTGAGAGATATGCGTAGTTTAGAGAGAACGTGAGCACAATCAGACCACATCCGGGACGTAACCATTGAACAGACATAATCGTTTACTTGAACATGAATGGTAAAAACACTGAACTTGAACACTAAACATAACAGGGATCCACAGGATGCATGCACGGTTATGTTACATATACAAATGTAGTATGGACGTTACATGTACTTATCAAACGAGGCCTACTGTGTTGCCTGAACATACATGAAATCATCATACTTTGGCCAAATGTCTGCACATATTCACATAATTGAGCAAGTCCTCGAATGTAACCTTGCGAGGAAATCTTCTTATCGTTTAGTTAATTAACGTTTATTTCCGTTTGATTTATCCACCTTTACACTTTTATGGATCGAGACCTGCATGACCACTAACAACTCTATCATATAACGCCTTGAATGGAAGTCGATAATATAATTTAGAACCTTCTGTTGGAAGCTTCCACACTTTTACACATGACTTGGTTAGTTGCAGCTGAGTGTCCGGTGTAATCTCAGAGGGTGGTGTCCTAGACGGCGGCTAGGCGGTGCCGCTGTCGCGCTCGGCGGCGTACTGTTCCAGACGGTCGTCAGCGGCCTCCTCCCACTCTCGGAGCTGGTCCGGGGTCAGCACAGCCCGCATCACCTCGCCCATCAGCCGGTCACAGTCCCCGAACACCCGCGACCCCAGTCGGCTCTCCTTGTCCTCCTCCGCCGTCACGTAACACAGGTGGTCGAACGGCGTCGGCTGTCTGCTCAGACACGAAAAACTCAGGTATTGATAAGGTTAATATACTAACATAGCAATTAATTTCATTCACATGACAACACAGACGCAATGGAGTGTTTAAAGGTGCATTCACATGACGACAATTAGTGATTCTGGTCACAAACAACAATACGTTTGTAATTTTCATATATTTGTGAGTGTTCTTTCTCGTGTTGTGGGAAATATCTCGGGTATACAGTGGGGTCCAAAAGTCTTAGACCACCTTGAGTGTGTCATCATAATTAGCGTACAATAAGCATGTTTATTACATGCGGACTCTAAAGCTGAATCATCTGTTTATATTCATAGACACAAATTATATTTTAATAATAGGTTTTAGAAAAGGTGATATTTTCAGGGTGGTCTAAGACTAAAGGACCCCACTGTATGTAGACCTTCGTCGACATTGTACATTCGTTTGTTCGGAAAGCATAACTACATGTCGCCATGTGACCTTCTCTCAATAGTTAGTTAACCAGTTCACCTATCACTCTCATAATGATGGATACATGCACATGTGAACTATATGATACAAATGGTATGAATTTCGAGTGCGTCATGATGCTTCCTGTCATAAGTGTCTTTTTCATAGATCACCAGCGAATAGCTGGAGCTAAAACTAACGGTGAATGTGCACTGCAGTGGGCGACTACGCACCTATTACAGATGACGACCCTGAGGGGTTCCTGTCCCATCTCCACGAGGTCGCAGGCGGGAGTCACCCTGAGGGAGGAGCCCAAGCACAGGGTCAGGTCACTCCGCTTAGCCTGCTCGCCTGCAGTCGACAGCACTCGTTTCTCCAGACTGTCTCCGAAGTTAATGATCGTGTTCATCAGATAACCGTCACAGCCCTGCGAGCGAAGCGTTATAAGGTACTATTCTATCGTCGATGAACACCAATATATATAGTCGATGAACACCAATATATATAGCTAGGGCCCCAAAGCCACAATCTGACGTAGCTAAGTTAATTAGTCTAGACCGTGGATGAAGGCGTTTCCTGAAGAGCATGTGGCACCTACATGTACGCTAATTTGGCAAGTTAACGATAGAAATGTATCGGTTGATGTTTGCCATCCTTACCTTGCGTTCGCAGACCCGGCCAGTGCGGTGGTTGAAGTGGCAGTGTACACACATCCTGGGAGGCACCGTGCATTTTGTCCGGCGCATTGCGAACGGTCGCTCGTACCGCGCGCCACACTTCTCGCACCTCTCGTGGAACGAGTTGCCATGAAGCTCGGAGATCTTCTCGCGCGGCACTCCGGACAAGCGGTGCAGGCCATCCGTGTTCTGAGAGATGATATGTTTGAGGTAGCCCATCTCCGTTAGCTTATATAGGGCCTCGTGTGTGTAAGTCGGCCGAAGGTTCTCGTACACGAAATCTCGTCGGTTCTTGTGCTTCACGCTCGGACCTTGCAACAACAACGACTGTCCATTTGAAATTACCATTTGGGCCTACATTCTAGTATGTAGTATTGTGGGTCAACAAATAGGTCAACAAATGGAGTGAATTTACTTCCTTTGGACCGATTTGCGTAGACTATATATAGTGGTTTTGGCATTGCCTTATAATATGTACATGTACATTAGAAAAATATCGTATGTAGGCCTACAAGGACGGAAGGCAGTGCTTTCAGTGTACCAACCATGTGTCTTCTCTCGGTCCCGTTCCGTCCACTTGCCCGCCTTGCCTCTGAAGTCTCCGATACCAGACGCCGTTGATACTCCGGCTCCTGAGATTTGAGTACATTTGAATTAACAAGAGAATAATCCCAAGAGGGGATTGATTTATCGCGGGTAGACTCAAACCAGCAGTGAGTAGTAGTATTTAAAAGGGTTACTCACCAGTGAATGCGACCGCGTACTGAGCCGACATCAGCAGGCGTGCGATCCTCCTTGCCTCAAACCGAACTTTCTCCAGCGAGTCGAAGTACTCGGCCGTCTTCCTGGCCTCCTTCATCATCTCCTTCTCCATGGGACCCAGAGAGAACGGGTTGTCGACCTTGATGGAGTCGAGCACGGCCTTCCAGCAGATGTCGTGGAACATGGCCTCGCCGGTGTCTCGCCAGGCCACGATCATGCTGGAGAGCTCGTCCTGACTGGCGTTCGGGATGAAGGTCTTCACCTCGACGTGTGCCATAGCCATATCCAGCTCGCCCTGGATACACTTCTTCAGAGAACACTCGGGCCGGCTCGCCATTGTCGCTCACTGTCTCGCTCTCTCTCTCTCTCTCTCTCGTCGAACGGCTCGGTCACAACTGCACGGAAAAAGTAAAGGCCTCGTATATTGTGTCGGATGTCAAGTAATAGATCTATCTAGTCTAGTGCATGTAGTTCTGATTCAATCGCTGCATCACGAGCCGGGAAAATGGAATGGTGCAGAAACTGGAAGACCAATATGCACCAATGACCTTGGGTGCTCAATACGTTTGTCGATAGTTTAAATGCGAAACGTTTCAGCCAACTTCTTCGGTATTCAAAGCATGAAAATCAGGGAAATGAGCTTTGTTCAGTTTTGAGAGTAGTCTGTGCTGTAAACTCTATGCTACAATTTTTTTGGTCCCAATTTTAAAGTGGATGATTCATTCTTTAAGCCCCTTCTCTTCGAGTGGATAAATAATCCCAGGGTAAATTTGGCCACCCATGCAGCAATTTAAGATATGAAATGATGCGGTGCCAAATGTACTGTGAAGTGCTCGACAGCGAGGGAATGGCCTTCGGGCATGCATTGTCGCATGAATGGCCCGTGGCTCGCGCACAATCAGGCACAATAGATAACCCAATCTCTCCATGCTGTGATTGTTTGCACAAACTGGGAGAGGTCTCCGGTTGAGAGGGCTGCACATAGGGATGTCAGCGGCTAGTCAGGGGAGGGGCAACTAGATTGACCGAGGGATTAGCGAGTAAAACTGCTATGTGTTCATTAGGTCACTTCTATCAACAGCTGCTAGTCGTAGCTTGGTCACAATACCTTCGACCTCAGTGCAACTGCTCTGCCTTCAGTAGACCCCCGGAAGCGCTCCTGTCATATGCACCATATACTCGTGTCCCCAATACACCACCACTACCAGAATGCATGGTTCCATCTACTGCATGCCAGCCACAACTCGACCAATCACCATCCTCACCTATGTTTTTCCTGATCTAGACCAGTTAGTCTGTCGCCGTCACCTGAAATATTCATGATACGATCATCCACGTTATGGGGCTGATTACTGGTACATTTTACATGTGGTGCGTCGAGTCGAGTGGCCGGCAACCAGCACACAGGTGAGTTATGTGTGTGACCGATCCACACCAATATCAGAATGCCCCTCATCACAATTGCAAAAGCAATTATTTGAAAAGCAAATGGATGCACCTTTGTTCTTCGCCGGAGAAACCATTCCGCAAATAGATATCATAGCAATGACACGGACGGGGGAGGTGCTTCTAGTGGATCGTAGAGCAGACCTACTTGGGCATTTTATTGCGATGCTTGTTTTTTATTTATTTCATGCAGGTACAAAATATCCACGTATACACCCCCATAGAGTATTTGTAGCTTGTTATAATAGTATGATCCTGGTATTACGGGAACCTCTTTACATGCACCCCACACATTAGAAACCTGTTTTAGACAAGCAAAGTCAATTCGTAGTGGTTTTTTATTTTACGTCTGGAGTCAAAAGATTCTCCACCAAATTATAACGTTTGATTAACGCATCTCTAGTTATACATCTCTAGATGGACTGAATTTCAAACATATTCATTGCGCGGTGTTCATATAAAAAGCTGCAACCAGTTTACATAGTATGCCACATTTTATACAATCTTCAGGCATATGGATAAAATAAAATGATGTTGATAACGGACTATCACTTCCAGGAATTGCCCTGGGTAACAGGGAGAGTGCGAATACAGAAGGGATCTGTAAAGCACCTGTCCCCTCCGATAAGTTGTCCTGTAACTAGTCTGGGGGAAATCATCCGTCCGCTCTCCCTATTACCCGCTCCCTCGTTCCCCCAGCACGGCTACCCGCCCCGTCTGGTCTTCCGCCCCGGTGATTCCTTCCCTCCATCCCCTGCAAGACCCCCGAGCCAGGGAGAAAGAGAGTCTCAGCAGCCAGCCAAGCTGTCTGACAATCGGGCCACGGACTCAGACTACCACCGTGTACGAGCCCACCCAAACAATGGAGGTAATACCTGCCTCGGGCTGTTATCACCCCATGCTAGAACTGATTATTGCCCAGCCAAATTGAAATTGAATCCGGCACTGGTGTCGCGTTCATTACGAAATAGAGACGACGATGAACAGAAACGTTCATACTATGAAATTTCAGCCGTATCAGATTTCAAGCATGAATTGCAGCCGGCGGCGAAGACACCTGAAGCCGATCCCAGTGTGCGATAGATGAACAGCTTCCGCGAACCTTATCTGTGGAGTGGCCTTGAGTGGAAATAATGAAATCAGTAGATCTACGTAGCACGTGTGCACAGCTATAGCCGACACCTGAGGGACACACGCAGACAATATGCCAGTAGGGCGGCTCCTTGCTGTGATGGAAGACTCCACATCGTGTCGCCGGGCTCAAGGTCACCGTCACTACCACGCGGTGTGATCCTTAATTGGTATAGAGTCAGTGTACTTCTGTGATTTGATATACCGGTACTACTTCATTCATCATCAGCTGAACATTCTAGATCGTACGTCTAGCTTGACCTTGATTCCTTTACATCTTGAACATGCGGAAGCTTGAAATATGGTTTTGTTAACATCGGTATGCAATAGCCCATCACGCACGCAGCATGCCACAAATCACTTGCTCTCCATAGCACGACCAGTGAGTTAATGTTATTACTGTAACGATTTTGTTTGTGGTTTAATTTTTGTGAGTTGTGATTGTTTTTTTTTCCAACTTCCTGCTTGTTGAGGTCAGACCATCGCCTTGTTTATGTTCTGAAGAACTCTCCAGAACTTGTCAGCTTGGTATTGATTTTTTCAGAGGCTGGCACCAGCTGTGCGAATCCGTAATAGGCTATCTTTTTTCCACGATACAACCAGGTTTGAATACATCTAACGATGAAATCTACATGTACATGTATTTATAGAGATACATGTACACAGAGATCTTTGTACGTTCAAATGGTGGGTTGAATTTTTTCCATATTTCATTACCAACTATCATAACAATTCGAGCAGAATGAACCAAAAATCTATATCTTATATTTATATATATTGTTTTAATGTGGCATCATCGTTCTTGGTTCTCTGTGTGGATCTGTTGTGAAGCTGCTAGTAATACACAGTGCAAATTTCCCAGTGCACAAACAAATTTGACATAATTTGACATTGAAAATTTGATTTTTGGAATAGTTTCACACGGAACAGTTCCACTGCACGTGATACGAAAATCACAAATATATAGAAAGACATACAGTCCAGTGACCCGTGTACGTAGACCTATATGTGAGGTAGATAGTGATGAATCCCAAAATATTTTATTTGAGATCATTGTATTGCATATAAGGACCATGGATATGCATGTCTTTGTTTATGTTAGCATAGAATGATAGATGTTAACAATTCGTTCACATCGTGCATATTTTCGTTAAAACTTCACTGCAGATCTACTATAGGGCCTTTTTTTAAAGGATAACGACTTTATATCATCGCATTTTATATGTGATAGCCAGTTGATCTATGAAGAATTCAAACAACATATTATGTTACTTTAATTAGAATTACGTGTACGGCAAATTTGATTATATGCATATATGTATGTCATTCCACAAATGATAAGACAGTAATTATTAATAGAGTCCACCTGATTGTGAGTTTCTATAGCGGCAAGTACCCATACATCGACAATCTTTACAATACACTTTTCAATACGCCATAGACACGATAATAGTAACCTACAAGGTAACGACGCAGGAGAAAAGTCACAGTATATTCCGGACTGGTAGGCAAAAAAAGGAAAACGCCTCGTGTGTTCTGAGCAATGAACACAGCACTAGAACCTTTTTTCTGTGGCACTGTACATTGGCTTCGTTACCGGGGGTTTCGCAAGCCTTCAGACCGCCAACAGGAGCCGTACAGCAGTCGACTTCCCAGCATCAACAGTGGCCAGCACAGATTTGTGATGAGTGAGCCTCGGGTCAGAAGACCGTGAGTCACGATATGGCACGACAGCCTGCTTCAGATGGCACCATACAGCTACCGACTGCGGGGGAGGGGAGGCAAAGATTGTCCGGGTGCTCGGACCGACCAAACAGAGACAGGCCACGAGGCAATCCTTGCTGTCTCACCGTGTACATAGCCAGAGATCCTTACCTTCATGGAGTCCCCGGTCACACAGGCTGATCCCGTCCTCCGGTCACAAGTCCGCCATAGCTGAGTTGACCGCCGTATAACAAAGCCTCTACTATATATAGACTTATTTCCGAATGTCCTAGCTTCTGTCCCCGCTCCGACACCAAAAACTAACAAAGTTATTTAATATGTCAGTCAGTGAAATGAGTGAGAAGACGAAGTAGCCGGTGCTGTGTTTTCGCGCCGCGCGTGTCGTAAGGTTTTTGCCGCGCCGGGTTCCGTGTTCTGATCGATCTGGCCCGTGCAGTGTGTCGACGGCCGACCGACCGGACTACTTGGTGCAGAGGGTGGTTGGCGGGGGAGGAACCATGGGTCTGATCCTGGGGGGTGTCCCTGGTCGGTCGGTTGGTCGGTCGATGTGCGCGTGTCTGGCTTCTGTCGTCGTCAGCCCCACGTCCCTTCCCAATCCTCATGTCCCCGTCTTCTACCCCTTTCCTCCCCCCACCTCCCGTCGTATCACTCGCTCACTGGACCCGTGTATATGTGTCCTCATCAGGCCACTGCATCCTGTCTCGGCAGCAGCCAGCACATAACACTTACCGTCAGCACGAAAATGTGCAGAAAAAAATCAATGATAGCTGCTTCCTGGTTGCTGCTCGTGCAAGCGAATGGACGCTCGGCTGGAGGGCAATATCATGTGTTATGCACTACATGTTGCTTATATCGCGACAGCCACGTGGTCCAGAGAGGGCAACAAGCAAGTATGCCGACTCGGCACAAAAATGTGTCAATACTGGAAGCCTCCGTGATGTCACTTTGTTGCAGGTATGAGTCATTGCCATTAAAGGCAAGCTTGAAGACGTGCCAAGAGATAAATATTTGTCAAAACCATCGTGACCCTCACAACGTGGTCCACAATGGTCAATATTGTTGTACCATCGAACAAGTTTGGCGGGGCCCTATACATTATACATGACGTGTATTATATGCGATGTTTGTAAACCTATAAAATGAACACTGAAATCACGGTAATCTCTCTTTTATAGGCTCGTACAATGTCTGACCAAAATAAAGTTCTTACATGATCGGTGACTTAGACTCGATGTCGTGCTTCCTCTCGAAGAATATACGCACAATATGATAGGCTATCTTTAATATGTTGTATTGTGGGGAATCGCAATATTGTTAATAAAGCCTGAAACAGAGCATGATCTAAGAAAAACTACCTAAATGTCGGAGCAATATTTACAATTAGAAATTACAACGCACAATAACATTCACATTCACGATTATATATATACCTGTGTATGAGGTAACGCCAAAAAAACATGTAAAGCTAACACAGTGGAGTAACTATGGACTAACTATTTCACACCATTCAACACCAGCGACTGGTGGGATAAATATAGTATCCCTCGATGACAAGAGGTATGCATGCATGTGTACATTTGCATACAGATTCCACATATATCAGCTCCACTCGGCCAAGGAACGTACTACATTGTAAGAGTACTACACAATAAGGAGTGCGTACGTGTCTCGAAGCTTTTTATTGATGCAAATTTGATGACAAAACAATACCGATAAAAGATGTCAAAGCAAGCCTAGTCCCGTGTCATGAAAGATGTTCTCACAATTCCTCATGAAATACAATAAAACTTCCTACACTTTCCGGAATGAAAATACATAAA
Source organism: Terebella lapidaria (assembly GCA_949152475.1). Classification (NCBI taxonomy): domain Eukaryota; kingdom Metazoa; phylum Annelida; class Polychaeta; order Terebellida; family Terebellidae; genus Terebella; species Terebella lapidaria. Next base: position 13,623,108 of record OX424556.1, read on the forward strand.
TGTACCCCTTTCTTTATGAATGTAACGCGATAAGAACATGTACCGAGAACGACGCCACAATTGGTGGATAATCCAAGGGAAGGGTGTTACATAACTTCAGTACCACTCGGTCTGGCATTCGAGCAGCGAGCTGAGAACACTACCTGTGATGTCCCGAAGTGCCGAGAGCCGACAAAAAGTCACAGAATCCAGACTCCACGAGCGTCGACCACGTGTGAATGGGGTCCATGAGGGTCATCGTCAGGCTATGAGGAGCGGGGTGTATGGTCATCATAACGGGAAAACATGTGTGGGGTTCTAGGTTGATGTGGCCAGAGACACATGATGTAACGGGCGGAATGTTAAGTTTTTTTTAATGCTTTTACAAGTGAAAATCAATTTTGTGTTCAGCTCTACACATGGAATTCTACGCGGTATATTATTATCACGATAGCCCTGTTATACGTACACCCACAAGTCAACTTATAACTTGAGATATAAACTTCCCATGAACGCTGAAGCAGAAGCTTGTCACATGCCGGTTGCTGTATATAATTTATGAGAAAACAAAACAATAAAACAGGCGACTGCAATAACTAACCATTAATAAATCATGCTGTGCTAAGTAGTCTGATGTCGTCTGTGTGCCAGTCAATAGCTTGCATAAAAGCGATAATACCTGATATTACACGTGTTATCAGTGAAGTTCTTATCACCGTTAATGGATCAATCATTTATTGATACCTGTTATCAGTGTACCGCCTTCACTGCCTCGTGTTGGGATATCTCTGTGTTTACCTTGTCATCGACAGCTAATTTAGTGTGATGACGTCCAACATCTGTCTGAGTTTGCTCATCTGTCTGGGTTTTGGTGAGTTCAAACCATCGTCAATTCACGTAAATCATATCTTGTAAAATATCCATGAGTACATGTATGGAACAAGTCTATTATGACGTGCATAAATCATGATGGGACCAGCTCGCGGTACCCTCGACAGCGGTAACTTAATGAACTCAATAACCATAAATACATAATCTCTCCTGTATACTCTGCTTTTATCAAATTCCTTTACACCGTTTTATGCTCGTACATATATTGCGATGTTAACTGGTATCGTGTTAGAACTACCAAATTTCATACTTCTGTAACAAACACTTTAGAAAGTGGGCATATAAAAATTCTTGTCTATCAAGAACCTAGTCATTCAAATTTGAATTATATTTCATGACATTACAGAGAAGAAACGTTATTTTTTAATTGAGAAATGCACATATATCATTGCATAGAAAGTTATCCCGAGCTGCACCCCACGATGGTTTAATGATTGCTGATCCATTCCATTGAGTTTAAATTCGATCCTACATGACCACATACCCTATTTGGCAGTATTTTCTGAAAATATGTGGTACACTTACACAGACAAATCGCCACTTGGTAACAATGTATGAATGATTGCCTCTGCCAGCCGCCCGGTGTTTGACCGAGGATGCGTCCGGTATGGGTCAGTGTGAGGGATCATGTACAGATGGACGGGTGTACGAGGAACAATACCGTCTCCAGTACCACTTCTCACCGGAGCAGAACTGGATGAACGACCCGTGTGGCCTGATCTACTTCCAGGGAGAGTACCACCACTTCTACCAGTACAACCCTTATGGTATGCAATACAATTCAACATGGATACTGGCGTGTACATGTCAGTGTACCAAAATATTTCGATTCGGATCAGTCTCATTTAGAACGCACATAGTTACAATTTTTGGTCTTATTGTTTATGCCTCCTGTAGGTGACCAATGGGGTAACATGCACTGGGGACACTCCGTGAGTACGGACTTGGTACACTGGCAGCACCTACCCCTGGCTATCCTGGAGGAGGACGGAGTCATGATCTTCACGGGATCATCCGTGTATGACGTCAACAACACCAGCGGCCTGGGCCAGCCCGGCACACCACCCCTCGTGGCTGTCTACACAGGATACAGCCCCGACAACGGAAAGTACGGGAATTATTGAAATACATGCAGTAGTGTGGACCCCACTTAATGGCCGGATGTGACGTCACACATAAGTAAATCAGTGTGGGTCGTATGATTTCAGAATCAGTTCCAGCTACATCATTCTGTTCATCAGTTTCAGCTACATTATTCCTGAATACATGTATCATATCACAGATGAAAATACCACATTCACACACTGACAGTATTCAGGACCAGCGGCTGGCCTACAGCTTGGACAATGCCCAAACCTACACCAAGTACTCGGGCAATCCTGTATTGGACATCGGCTCCACCGAGTTCAGGGACCCAATGGTTTTCTGGTATGATCCAGATGCAAAGGTACGCAAGATTGAACTACATGTGATAACACTGATATTTATACATAAACGTTATGTGCACGGTATATATTAGTGCTGACATGTTTATTCATGACATGTGCAGTGGAAGATAGTAGTGGCGTTGTCGGTAGATCACATCGTGCGGGTATACGAGAGTGAGGACCTCAAGCAGTGGACGGCTCTCAGTGATTTCCAGGAAGGCGAACCTGGCCGAATCTGGGAGTGCCCTAACCTCTTCCAGCTCGCTGTGGACGGTGACCCCGCCAACACCAAGTGGGTTCTCCAGGTCTCCGTCAATGGCTACGACGCCGTGCCCACCGAAGACTTTGGCATCCAGTATTTCATAGGTAATATCATAGGTCGTAGGTCATATTCATAGGTCGTATCTGTGTGCACCTCATCTGTGTACAAATTCTTAAGCACATGGTGTTATGAAGTCTCAGTTCCCCTCCTCGATTGTCTATTTGTAGGTGACTTCAATGGCACACATTTCATAAACGACAATCCACCAGACACGAGAATGTGGCTGGAACAGGGCAGAGACTTCTATGCTCCACATTCTTTTGCAAATATTCCTCCTGAAGATGGTCGCAGAATTTGGATGGGCTGGTTCAACTAGTAGGCATATGATCTACATGTAGTTATTGTATGTATATGTATGAAGTGCAATATGTAAGAAGTCCAATATGTATGACTTCTCAACAAATCTACATAATATTGTGTTTAAAATGTATTTTCGCGAATACCGTGAGAGGCCTGTTGTCGCGAATAATAGGCTGACGAATATAAATAGGGCCTATCTATCAACCGTTGTTAAATTGTAATAATATCTGATTTGGTATATCTGAAGTATATTTTTGTTTTCGAGCCCGGACTATGCTGCCTTGATGCCAGTCTCCCCTTGGCGTGGGTCACACACAATTCCCCGAGAACTAACCCTCAAGACCCTGGGACAGGAACTACACATGTGCCAGACTCCTATCTCTGAACTTCAGGACCTCAGGACGGGCAGCAGCTGGACGTACACTGATCTCACCATAGATCAGGTATTGCACGAATGCTAAGATACTAATACGTCAGAGATATTTTGAAGATCACCAAAAGACTGCACATATTTATGTGGCCCTGCACTAAATGTATATCTATTGGCAGTTACAAGCAGCCATCGAGGCTGACAACCTGACGGGGAACCTCTTGGAGATTCGACTCATTCTGGAGCCAGTAGACGCTGTGGCATCATTCGGCATCAGTCTGCTTAAGGATGACATCTATGAGACAGTAGCCGGTCTGAACAGCACTGAGAACACCTACACGACATTTGCCGACACTAGGAGAGGTGGTGAGATTTTCGACCCGCATTACCCGGCTGTATACCAGATGGACATCAGTCTGGATCCCCATGGTCATGTGGACTTCATCATCTACGTGGATCAGTCGTCTGTGGAGGTCTTTGCGGCCTCTGGGTCAGCTGTCTTCAGTCTCAGGGCCTTCCCACTCACAGACCCCAGGGGCGTGGCAGTCTTCGGCAGTGGGGTCCACGTCGTCAACTTTGAAGCGTATGAGTTGTCGTCTATATGGATGTCATAAAGGACGGCATCAACCTTGTCTTCCATTCACCCAATAAAAGAAGGCGAAAATTACTCAGACCTGAGACTGTACGAATGTATTTATTTCATGAACTGTGAATAAATAAACTATTGTACAATGGAACCACAGACTGTTTATCAGATCTGAGCTCAAGTGTTCAACTGCAGGTTTCAGCAAGGGCCTTCATTGCTTTGCTCACAATAGGCGCATTGGCATCTTCCCTCTTTGACAGGAAGATGCTACCCCTCTGTTGTTCATCTCCCCGACATGTTCGGTTTCACTCAATCATTCACAGTCTAGTGTGTGTTGGAATGTGGATGCACGACCTTCGCTACGTTTCTGCTGAGCTGGGCGATCTTATTGGTCCAGAATTGCTTCTTGATGCTCTTAATTTCTCTGAGCCTTAGGCTAACCCGACCAATCTGCGTCTCTTCAAATGGCAAATTCTATTGGACCGTGTCATTCAGCAGTTGTTGAATATTTCACTTGTGCTCCTTCTGACTTTCTATCGACTCCCTGCAACCATAAAAAAAAACATCATACGCTTCGCCTAAAGAAAATGCCGTAGCTCACCAAATAACCCACATATGCATCGGAGTCCATGAGAGCCATCATCAGGCTCAGAGGAGCGAGGCGTTTGGTCATCATAACGGGAAAACATGTGTGGGTTCCTAGGTCGGTGTGGCCAGAGCCACGGGCCGAATGTAGAATTTTTAAAATGCTTTTAAAAAGCGGAAAGCAATTGGAAGTGGGAAAAAATGTGTTCAATCTAGTGTTCAGCTCCACACATGAAACTCTACACGATATGACTATGATCAAGATTATACGTGCACACTGAGGCTCACCCAAAAGTAAACACATATAAACTTCCCATAAAAATTATTCACTTGTCACATAACGGTTATAATTTGTGTGAAAACAAAACAATAAGACAAGCAACTGCAATAACTAACCATTAATAAATCATGTGCGTAAGTAGCCTGATGTCTTGTGTGCACCAGTCAATAGCTTGCATAAAAGCGATAATACCTGATATTACACATGTTATCGGTGACTCTAACACAGACAAATTGCCACTGTGTAACCAATTATGAATGATTGCCTCTGCCAGCCTCCCGGTGTTTGACCGAGGATGGGTCCGGTATGGGTCAGTGTGAGGGATCCTGTACAGATCGAAGGGTGTACGAGGAACAATACCGTCTCCAGTACCACCTTTCACCGGAGCAGAACTGGATGAACGACCCGTGTGGCCTGATCTACTTCCAGGGAGAGTACCACCACTTCTACCAGTACAACCCTCATGGTATGTAATACAATTCAACATGGATACTGGCGTGTACATGTCAGTGTACCAAAATATTTCGATTCGGATAAGTCTCATTTAGAACGCACATATTTGCATGATTTGGTCTTATTGTTTATGCCTCCTGTAGGTGACCAGTGGGGTAACATGCACTGGGGACACTCCGTGAGTACGGACTTGGTACACTGGCAGCACCTACCCCTGGCTATCCTGGAGGAGGACGGAGTCATGATCTTCACGGGATCATCCGTGTATGACGTCAACAACACCAGCGGTCTGGGCCAGCCCGGCACACCACCCCTAGTGGCTGTCTACACAGGATACAGCCCCAACAACGGAAAGTACGGGAAGTATTAAACTAAGTACAACTAGACGTAAAGGCCTAGGGGCCTTGGGGCCAACCATGAAGTGCCTAGTCGGCAAAAGAGGGGGTTTCGACACAAGGGGTCGTCTTGACCCAAGATACGCGCTAAGCTAGTGCCAAGAGGCCGAAATTAAGCTTCGTTTCATTGTACGACGGATTGTTCACGAGATACGGCCAAACAGGTAGTGCCGAGTCAGCAAAAAAAAAGTTTCAACACCATCTCGACCCAAGATACTTACCAGATTAGTTTTGTCTATGAGCCCAAAATGAAATTATCCTGCGTTTCACTCAACGACACACGCCGAGAGGGGTCGTCTCAACCCAGTATACTCCCTAAACTAGTCAACTTAGTATCAGGAAATTCCGTTTCCGAGATATTAAATTAAAAATTAGCCCAAGGGCTAAGAAAGTTTACCGGACAATATATATTTTAGATATTAGCCTTTTGTCCCATGACCTCGAGAATAAGGTCATTGGTCAATTTAAGGTCACGAGAATATTCAGCATACATCATTTCTAGTATGTTCGCAATTGATTCCTAAGCTGTAAAGTCGATAATAAGTGAAATGTTACCGTATTGATCCGCATATAGGCGCATGCGCCTATAAGTGAATATGCGCCTATATTCGAATATAGGCGCATGAGCCTATACGTGAGACACTTTATATTTTTCCAGCCGAAAACCAATATTCACATATAGGCGCATGTCATCGGAAAAACAATGAGCACGTACATGGAATGGATCGCAATTTAGAAAAAAAATGTCTGTTGCTGTGTTATAGGCCTACAGTGCCGTTCGCGGGGTACATGAGTACAGAATGTTTCCTCCTAGACATATGCAGATGGTACTGGCGCTCGATAATATGTCGAGATACAGACACGCTGTTAGTGTGCTTGACCTATCACGTGATATCATTTCACTATGATCAGGGGCGGGTATAGGATTTTGGGAGGGGGGGCAAAACCATGTCGGCCGGGGGTCGGGGGTCCGCTCAAGGGCCCGAGACGCTGAAGGTTTATGCATCCCCAATGGTGTGTTCTAGGGCTCTCCCTGGACCAATTTCATGGTCTTGGAGAGTTTATGAATGCCTAATCTGGGGTGGATCGAGGGTTCTGAAGGAAGGGCCAAGATATGAAATGACGTGAAGCGAGGTGGTGAAGACCATGAATCTGGGACCCGCTTGAGGGCCTCAGAAGCTGAAGGGATATGCAGTGGTGTGTTTTATAGGTTTTTTTTAGTCCATTTCCCATCCCCCTAAAGAGTGTATGCATGGCTGATTCAGGCAAATCTAGGATTTTGAGGGAAAGCCTAGTTCTGAAATGTTGTTAAGCAAGGTGAAGCAAGCCCCTGTCGGTCGGGGGTTTGGGGCCCTTGAGCGGGCCCCAGAAGCTGGCGGTGTTCGCGTGCCTAATACAGCATCCCAGAGCTCTCCTGGGTCTAACTATTAAGCATTACTTAACACCCATAAATGCATGATCACTGTAGTTGAAACAGAATATGACATAAAATATTACTTGGTTTTGGACCCAATCAAAGGATTAAGTGCATTTGGCCATGTTCTCAAATCATTTATAGAAGGTGAAGGTCATAAAGTGCTTCTACTGAGAACAGGTGGGTTGGCTATAGAGTGAGTACACTGCTCGTGACATGGGGCCCCAGAAGTTAAAGCTACTTTCCGGTGTAATTTATCTTGAAAACACTTCCTCCACTCCCTTTTTCCCCTTTTCCTTCTTCTTTTTTTCTTCTCTTTTTCCTTCTTTTTTTTTGGGGGGGGGGCGGGGCAAGGCCCCCTTGCCCCCCCCCAAACCCGCCCCTGATGATATCACTTGATAAAGTGGGATAGATAACCGTTTGATAATATTTGGCAGTGAAAATGTAAATATACATAGACATAGATATATATATTGACCCATTATAGGAATTTGTGAATTTATTTTAATAGGGGCCTACTTTATTTTAATATAAAAATCTGTGTTATTTGGAGGACTTTGGGGGTGCACCTATAAGTGAATATTGGAGGTGCGCCTATGAGTGAATATTTAGGTGCGCCTATATTCGAATATAGGCGCATGCGCCTCTAAGTGAGACAGATTATTTTTCAACCGCACTGGAAAATATGCAATAACTCGCATATAGGCGCATGCGCCTATATGCGGATCAATACGGTAGCCATTTTGTTCTCTGACCTTGAAAATGAGGTCAAATTCAAGGTCACCGAAATATTCAGCATATATCATTTCCTAGATGTTCAATATGGATTCCTAAGCTGTAAAGTCGATAATAAAGAGATAATAGCCATTTTGTGCTCTGACCTTGAAAATAAGGTCAAGGTCAAATTCAAGGTCATCGAAATATTCAGTGTATATCATTTTCCATATGTCCACAATTGGTTCCCAAGCTATAAAGTCAATAAAGAAGCAAGATATTAGTCATTTTGTCCTTTGACCTTGAAAATGAGGTCAAAGGTCGAATTCAAAGTCATGGAAATGTTCAGCATATATCATTTTCTATATGTTCACAATTGATTCCTAAGCTTTAAAGTCGATAATAAGCGAGATATTAGCCACTTCATTTCCTATATGTCCACAATTGATTCCTAATTTCTAATCTCAATAGTGAGATATTTGGAAAAATGTGCCCCATTATAAAGCATCGAACATGGGAAAGTCCCATTTGGGCCGAATTTGGGCCCAAAATGGCCCACTTTGAGCGATTCAAGGGCAACGAAATTTATACATGCCACAGGGGTACATATGAGGAGTGTTATGTATCAATAAGAAAAAAAAATTACTGAACAGATTAAACTGAACAGGTCAATGTCCAAAATTGATCGTTTTTTGTCAAAATTAACCGCCATTTTGAAAAAAAAAAATTGAAAATAAAAAACAATAAAAAATACCTGGATCCAAATATTTTTGGGCCTTTTTGTGCAGAAATTCAGGAAGATTCGATTGTAAACTTTAAAGATAAAAATGTAGACGGACGACGACAATGGACGACGGACGCAACGCCACAGCAATAGGTTATCAGACCAAAGGTCCATTAACTTAAAAACAGTCCATCATATTGGGGTTGCTGGACCGGTTTTGGGTTCGTGGAACGCCCTGCAAATCAACAGGGTTGTTATCATGGGTCAAGAAATCAACTTGCGCAACCTTAAGTTGATACATTCAGTATATTTACTGTTATCATCTGGAAATGAGGAAAGTGGTCGCCATGAATGAACCGGTCCACGGGTAACCACCTTTAAACAATAGTCACCTTCCTTGGACAATGATAATGGCTGGTTCCAAATTCGAAGTGACTATCTCTAAGCGTTCTCAAGTTATTGTCTAGAAATGACGTTTACGTGAAAAAAGAAAGAAAAATAAATCAGGCTAAAGCATGAGGGCATTTCGAATGATATGTGACGTCACACATAAAGAATTCCGTGTGAGTCGTATGATTTCAAGAATCGGTTTCAGCTACTTTATTCTGTTTATCACTTGTATACATTATCATATCGCAGTGGATATATCATTTCACACACTGACAGTATTCAGGACCATCGACTGGCCTACAGCTTGGACAATGCCCAAACCTACACCAAGTACTCGGGCAATCCTGTATTGGACATCGGCTCCACCGAGTTCAGGGACCCAATGGTTTTCTGGTATGATCCAGATGCAAAGGTACGCAAGATTGAACTACATGTGATACCAATGATAATACATGAAACATTATGTGCACGGTATATATTAGTGCTGACATGTTTATTCATCACATGTGCAGTGGAAGATGGTAGTGGTGTTGTCGGTAGATCACACTGTGCGGGTGTACGAGAGCAGTGGACGGCTCTCAGTGACTTTCAGGAAGACGAACCTGGCCGAATCTGGGAGTGCCCTAACCTCTTCCAGCTCGCTGTGGACGGTGACCCCGCCAACACCAAGTGGGTTCTCCAGGTCTCCGTCAATGGCTACGACGCCGTGCCCACTGAAGACTTTGCCATCCAGTATTTCATAGGTAATATCATAGGTCGTAGGTCATATTCATAGGTCGTATCTGTGTGCACCTCATCTGTGTACAAATTCTTAAGCACATGGTGTTATGAAGTCTCAGTTCCCCTCCTCGATTGTCTATTTGTAGGTGACTTCAATGGCACACATTTCATAAACGACAATCCACCAGACACGAGAATGTGGCTGGAACAGGGCAGAGACTTCTATGCTCCACATTCTTTTGCAAATATTCCTCCTGAAGATGGTCGCAGAATTTGGATGGGCTGGTTCAACTAGTAGGCATATGATCTACATGTAGTTATTGTATGTATATGTATGAAGTCCAATATGTAAGAAGTCCAATATGTATGACTTCTCAACAAATCTACATAATATTGTGTTTAAAATGTATTTTCGCGAATACCGTGAGAGGCCTGTTGTCGCGAATAATAGGCTGACGAATATAAATAGGGCCTATCTATCAACCGTTGTTAAATTGTAATAATATCTGATTTGGTATATCTGAAGTATATTTTTGTTTTCAAGCCCGGACTATGCTGCCTCGATGCCAGTCTCCCCTTGGCGTGGGTCACACACAATTCCCCGAGAACTAACCCTCAAGACCCTGGGACAGGAACTACACGTGTGCCAGACTCCTATCTCTGAACTTCAGGACCTCAGGACGGGCAGCAGCTGGACGTACACTGATCTCACCATAGATCAGGTATTGCACGAATGCTAAGATACTAATACGTCAGAGATATTTTGAAGATCACCAAAAGACTGCACATATTTATGTGGCCCTGCACTAAATGTATATCTATTGGCAGTTACAAGCAGCCATCGAGGCTGACAACCTGACGGGGAACCTCTTGGAGATTCGACTCATTCTGGAGCCAGTAGACGCTGTGGCATCATTCGGCATCAGTCTGCTTAAGGATGACACCTATGAGACAGTAGCCGGTCTGAACAGCACTGAGAACACCTACACGACATTTGCCGACACTAGGAGAGGTGGTGAGATTTTCGACCCGCGTTACCCGGCTGTATACCAGATGGACATCAGTCTGGATCCCCAGGGTCATGTGGACTTCATCATCTACGTGGATCAGTCGTCTGTGGAGGTCTTTGCGGCCTCTGGGTCAGCTGTCTTCAGTCTCAGGGCCTTCCCACCCACAGACCCCAGGGGCGTGGCAGTCTTCGGCAGTGGGGTCCACGTCGTCAACTTTGAAGCGTATGAGTTGTCGTCTATATGGATGTCATAAAGGACGGCATCAACCTTGTCTTCCATTCACCCAATAAAAGAAGGCGAAAATTACTCAGACCTGAGACTGTACGAATGTATTTATTTCATGAACTGTAAATAAATAAACTATTGTACAATGGAACCACAGACTGTTTATCAGATCTGAGCTCAATTGTTCAACTGCAGGTTTCAGCAAGGGCCTTCATTGCTTTGCTCACAATAGGCGCATTGGCATCTTCCCTCTTTGACAGGAAGATGCTACCCCTCTGTTGTTCATCTCCCCGACATGTTCGGTTTCACTCAATCATTCACAGTCTAGTGTGTGTTGGAATGTGGATGCACGACCTTCGCTACGTTTCTGCTGAGCTGGGCGATCTTATTGGTCCAGAATTGCTTCTTGATGCTCTTAATTTCTCTGAGCCTTAGGCTAACCCGACCAATCTGCGTCTCTTCAAATGGCAAATTCTATTGGACCGTGTCATTCAGCAGTTGTTGAATATTTCACTTGTGCTCCTTCTGACTTTCTATCGACTCCCTGCAACCATAAAAAAAAACATCATACGCTTCGCCTAAAGAAAATGCCGTAGCTCACCAAATAACCCACATATGCATCGGAGTCCATGAGAGCCATCATCAGGCTCAGAGGAGCGAGGCGTTTGGTCATCATAACGGGAAAACATGTGTGGGTTCCTAGGTCGGTGTGGCCAGAGCCACGGGCCGAATGTAGAATTTTTAAAATGCTTTTAAAAAGCGGAAAGCAATTGGAAGTGGGAAAAAATGTGTTCAATCTAGTGTTCAGCTCCACACATGAAACTCTACACGATATGACTATGATCAAGATTATACGTGCACACTGAGGCTCACCCAAAAGTAAACACATATAAACTTCCCATAAAAATTATTCACTTGTCACATAACGGTTATAATTTGTGTGAAAACAAAACAATAAGACAAGCAACTGCAATAACTAACCATTAATAAATCATGTGCGTAAGTAGCCTGATGTCTTGTGTACACCAGTCAATAGCTTGCATAAAAGCGATAATTCCTGATATTACACGTGTTATCGGTGAAGTTCTTATCACCGTTAATGGATCAATCATTTATTGATACCTGTTATCAGTGTACCGCCTTCACTGCCCCGTGTTGTGATATCTCTGTGTTTGCCTTGTCATCGACTGCTAATTTAGTGCGATGACGTCCAACATCTGTCTGAATTTGCTCATCTGTCTGGGTTTTGGTGAGTTCAAAGCAACGATAATTCAGGTAAATCCTGTCAGGTTTACAAATTATATACATGTACATGTAAAAAGTTATATGACTTGTGCAAATCATGCTGTGACCAGTTAGCGGTATGTCTATACGACAAGGGTAACTTAATGAACTCAATATACATGAATACATATCTCTACGTTCTGTACACTACACTGTCATTTACTCCGATTTTATCAAATTCCTTTACACCGTTTTATGCTCATATTGCGATGTTAACTGATATCGTGTTAAAACTTGGTATACTTCACATGGGAATGAAATGACAATTTTCAACCAAATTTCCGACTTTTCTCTCAAGCAGATAAACAGATAAACCTTTATCACGAACTTAGTAATTCACATTTGAATTACATTTCATAGCATTATGAAGAAGAAGCGTTATTTGTTAATTTCGAATTTTACATATCATTGCATAGACAGGTATCCCGAGCTGCAGTACTGAACTTTTGAATCCCACGATGCTTTAATGATTACTGACCATTCCAACGAGTTTCAATTCCATCCTGCATCAACGCATGATCCTACATATATTTAATTAACACTATGTGCGCCTGAGTTGTTGTCAGATTAACATTGAGGAGGCGTGATATGCTACATGATAACAGGATAATAAGACAATACTGTCTGAAAATATGATGAGGACTCTAACACAGACAAATTGCCACTGTGTAACCAATTATGAATGATTGCCTCTGCCAGCCGCCCGGTGTTTGACCGAGGATGGGTCCGGTATGGGTCAGTGTGAGGGATCCTGTACAGATCGAAGGGTGTACGAGGAACAATACCGTCTCCAGTACCACTTCTCACCGGAGCAGAACTGGATGAACGACCCGTGTGGCCTGATCTACTTCCAGGGAGAGTACCACCACTTCTACCAGTACAACCCTCATGGTATGTAATACAATTCAACATGGATACTGGCGTATACATGTCAGTGTACCAAAATATTTCTCATTTAAGTCTCATTTAGAACGCACATATTTGCATGATTTGGTCTTATTGTTTATGCCTCCTGTAGGTGACCAGTGGGGTAACATGCACTGGGGACACTCCGTGAGTACGGACTTGGTACACTGGCAGCACCTACCCCTGGCTATCCTGGAGGAGGACGGAGTCATGATCTTCACGGGATCATCCGTGTATGACGTCAACAACACCAGCGGTCTGGGCCAGCCCGGCACACCACCCCTAGTGGCTGTCTACACAGGATACAGCCCCAACAACGGAAAGTACGGGAAGTATTAAACTAAGTACAACTAGACGTAAAGGCCTAGGGGCCTTGGGGCCAACCATGAAGTGCCTAGTCGGCAAAAGAGGGGGATTCGACACAAGGGGTCGTCTTGACCCAAGATACGCGCTAAGCTAGTGCCAAGAGGCCGAAATTAAGCTTCGTTTCATTGTACGACGGATTGTTCACGAGATACGGCCAAACAGGTAGTGCCGAGTCAGCAAAAAAAAAGTTTCAACACCATCTCGACCCAAGATACTTACCAGATTAGTTTTGTCTATGAGCCCAAAATGAAATTATCCTGCGTTTCACTCAACAACACACGCCGAGAGGGGTCGTCTCAACCCAGTATACTCCCTAAACTAGTCAACTTAGTATCAGGAAATTCCGTTTCCGAGATATTAAATTAAAAATTAGCCCAAGGGCTAAGAAAGGTTACCGGACAATATATATTTTAGATATTAGCCTTTTGTCCCATGACCTCGAGAATAAGGTCATTGGTCAATTTAAGGTCACGAGAATATTCAGCATACATCATTTCTAGTATGTTCGCAATTGATTCCTAAGCTGTAAAGTCGATAATAAGTGAAATGTTACCGTATTGATCCGCATATAGGCGCATGCGCCTATAAGTGAATATGCGCCTATATTCGAATATAGGCGCATGAGCCTATACGTGAGACACTTTATATTTTTCCAGCCGAAAACCAATATTCACATATAGGCGCATGTCATCAGAAAAACAATGAGCACGTACATGGAATGGATCGCAATTTAGAAAAAAATGTCTGTTGCTGTGTTATAGGCCTACAGTGCCGTTCGCGGGGTACATGAGTACAGAATGTTTCCTCCTAGACATATGCAGATGGTACTGGCGCTCGATAATATGTCGAGCTACAGACACGCTGTTAGTGTGCTTGACCTATCACGTGATATCATTTCACTATGATCAGGGGCGGGTATAGGATTTTGGGACGGGGGGCAAAACCATGTCGGCCGGGGGTCGGGGGTCCGCTCAAGGGCCCGAGACGCTGAAGGTTTATGCATCCCCAATGGTGTGTTCTAGGGCTCTCCCTGGACCAATTTCATGGTCTTGGAGAGTTTATGAATGCCTAATCTGGGGTGGATCGAGGGTTCTGAAGGAAGGGCCAAGATATGAAATGACGTGAAGCGAGGTGGTGAAGACCATGAATCTGGGACCCGCTTGAGGGCCTCAGAAGCTGAAGGGATATGCAGTGGTGTGTTTTATAGGTTTTTTTTAGTCCATTTCCCATCCCCCTAAAGAGTGTATGCATGGCTGATTCAGGCAAATCTAGGATTTTGAGGGAAAGCCTAGTTCTGAAATGTTGTTTAGCAAGGTGAAGCAAGCCCCTGTCGGTCGGGGGTTTGGGGCCCTTGAGCGGGCCCCAGAAGCTGGCGGTGTTCGCGTGCCTAATACAGCATCCCAGAGCTCTCCTGGGTCTAACTATTAAGCATTACTTAACACCCATAAATGCATGATCACTGTAGTTGAAACAGAATATGACATAAAATATTACTTGGTTTTGGACCCAATCAAAGGATTAAGTGCATTTGGCCATGTTCTCAAATCATTTATAGAAGGTGAAGGTCATAAAGTGCTTCTACTGAGAACAGGTGGGTTGGCTATAGAGTGAGTACACTGCTCGTGACATGGGGCCCCAGAAGTTAAAGCTACTTTCCGGTGTAATTTATCTTGAAAACACTTCCTCCACTCCCTTTTTCCCCTTTTCCTTCTTCTTTTTTTCTTCTCTTTTTCCTTCTTTTTTTGGGGGGGGGGGGGCGGGGCAAGGCCCCCTTGCCCCCCCCCCCCCCAAACCCGCCCCTGATGATATCACTTGATAAAGTGGGATAGATAACCGTTTGATAATATTTGGCAGTGAAAATGTAAATATACATAGACATAGACATATATATTGACCCATTATAGGAATTTGTGAATTTATTTTAATAGGGGCCTACTTTATTTCAATATAAAAATCTGTGTTATTTGGAGGACTTTGGGGGTGCACCTATAAGTGAATATTGGAGGTGCGCCTATGAGTGAATATTTAGGTGCGCCTA
Source organism: Terebella lapidaria (assembly GCA_949152475.1). Taxonomy (NCBI): domain Eukaryota; kingdom Metazoa; phylum Annelida; class Polychaeta; order Terebellida; family Terebellidae; genus Terebella; species Terebella lapidaria. The sequence continues at coordinate 13,638,487 of OX424556.1, forward strand.
TATTCGAATATAGGCGCATGCGCCTCTAAGTGAGACAGATTATTTTTCAACCGCACTGGAAAATATGCAATAACTCGCATATAGGCGCATGCGCCTATATGCGGATCAATACGGTAGCCATTTTGTTCTCTGACCTTGAAAATGAGGTCAAAGGTCAAATTCAAGGTCACCGAAATATTCAGCATATATAATTTCCTAGATGTTCAATATGGATTCCTAAGCCGTAAAGTCGATAATAAAGAGATAATAGCCATTTTGTGCTCTGACCTTGAAAATAAGGTCAAGTTCAAATTCAAGGTCATCGAAATATTCAGTGTATATCATTTTCCATATGTCCACAATTGGTTCCCAAGCTATAAAGTCAATAAAGAAGCAAGATATTAGTCATTTTGTCCTTTGACCTTGAAAATGAGGTCAAAGGTCGAATTCAAAGTCATGGAAATGTTCAGCATATATCATTTTCTATATGTTCACAATTGATTCCTAAGCTTTAAAGTCGATAATAAGCGAGATATTAGCCACTTCATTTCCTATATGTCCACAATTGATTCCTAATTTCTAATCTCAATAGTGAGATATTTGGAAAAATGTGCCCCATTATAAAGCATCGAACATGGGATGCTTATTGATACCCGAATTTGGGCCCAAAATGGCCCACTTCGAGCGATTCAAGGGCAACGAAATTTATACATGCCACAGGGGTACATATGAGGAGTGTTATGTATCAATAAGAAAAAAAAGTTACTGAACAGATTAAACTGAACAGGTCAATGTCCAAAATTGATCGTTTTTTGTCAAAATTAACCACCATTTTAAAAAAAAAAATTGAAAATAAAAAAAAATAAAAAATACCTGGATCCAAATATTTTTGGGCCTTTTTGTACAGAAATTCAGAAAGATTCGATTGTAAACTTTAAAGATAAAAATGTAGACGGACGACGACAATGGACGACGGACGCAACGCCACAGCAATAGGTTATCAGACCAAAGGTCCATTAACTTAAAAACAGTCCATCATATTGGGGTTGCTGGACCGGTTTTGGGTTCGTGGAACGCCCTGCAAATCAACAGGGTTGGTATCATGGGTCAAGAAATCAACTTGCGCAACCTTAAGTTGATACATTCAGTATATTTACTGTTATCATCTGGAAATGAGGAAAGTGGTCGCCATGAATGAACCGGTCCACGGGTGACCACCTTTAAACAATAGTCACCTTCCTTGGACAATGATAATGGCTGGTTCCAAATTCGAAGTGACTATCTCTAAGCGTTCTCAAGTTATTGTCTAGAAATGACGTTTACGTGAAAAAAGAAAGAAAAATAAATCAGGCTAAAGCATGAGGGCATTTCGAATGATATGTGACGTCACACATAAAGAATTCCGTGTGAGTCGTATGATTTCAAGAATCGGTTTCAGCTACTTTATTCTGTTTATCACTTGTATACATTATCATATCGCAGTGGACAATATAATTTCACACACTGACAGTATTCAGGACCAGCGACTGGCCTACAGCTTGGACAATGCCCAAACCTACACCAAGTACTCGGGCAATCCTGTATTGGACATCGGCTCCACCGAGTTCAGGGACCCAATGGTTTTCTGGTATGATCCAGATGCAAAGGTACGCAAGATTGAACTACATGTGATAACACTGATATTTATACATAAACGTTATGTGCACGGTATATATTAGTGCTGACATGTTTATTCATCACATGTGCAGTGGAAGATGGTAGTGGCGTTGTCGGTAGATCACACTGTGCGGGTATACGAGAGCGAGGACCTCAAGCAGTGGACGGCTCTCAGTGACTTTCAGGAAGGCGAACCTGGCCGAATCTGGGATTGCCCCAATCTCTTCCAGCTCGCTGTGGACGGTGACCCCGCCACAACCAAGTGGGTTCTTGAGGTCTCCATTAATGGCTACGACGCCGTGCCCACTGAAGACTTTGGCATACAGTATTTCATAGGTAATATGCAGCCTGTGTGCAACTCATATGTGTATGGGGCTTAAAGTACTAGGAACATGAAAATATGATGTGAGCTTAGATTAAAAGACCATGTGAGTTGATCAGAATGGTTTTTACAGCACGTGAATATCTCGATTACTTCGAAAGTTACAGTGCTTCAAAGTTCAAATTGCCCAAAGTACAATTTGAAAAATCACATAGCTCATCAATATGCAAATTTGTATGCATGACGTCACAGGGGAACAATTTTTAATTAGATGGTTTTATTGGCTTATTGAAGTCTTAAGATATTGCAATTATTCAACAAAGCTTATTCCACATGGTCTACATAATTGATAGTCAATGAATTTCACATCCGGATAGTTGCCAAGGTCTTCAGTATTGATGTAAGGCCCCTAGCAACCAGGGTTGCTATGGCCCAAATCCACAGTCATATCGATAAGCAAACAAAACCAAAGGTGAAAATGCATTGACTCCACATGCATAATTAATATACAATAATCAAATTCTGTCAAAACCCCTATTTCTGGCAGTTAGGACAACCATTGGTTGCTAGGGACTTCAGCAGGTGAATAGTAACCATGGCAACGGTAACACTTTGAACAACACTGATTATTGACCATGCGTATCAATGTTTGCAGATTGGGTTTGCAATAATTCTGACCAGATCAGTTATATTAAGACACAAACTTGTTTAACTAAAAATATTCCCCTTTCTACGTCACGAATATCTCATTTGCATATTAATTAGCTTCTCATAAAATCCTAAAGTGTTTAATCCAGCACATGTCATAACCTGCCAAAATGTGACATTCAAATTGCCATAACTTTTCAACCAATAGAGATATTGGCATGCAGTAAACTGCATTTTGCTCAGCAAAACCAGGTCTATCACATGAGTTCACATCATATTTTCATGTTCCTATCACATGGTTCATGTATTATACAAGTTTCAGTTGTCCTCCTCGATTATCTATTTGTAGGTGACTTCAATGGCACACATTTCATAAACGACAATCCACCAGACACGAGAATGTGGATGGAGCAGGGTAGAGACTTATATGCACCACATTCTTTTGCCAATATTCCTCCTGAAGATGGTCGCAGAATTTGGATGGGCTGGTTCAACTAGTAGGCATATGATCTACAAGTAGTTACTGTTTATATGCCAATACGTATGAGTTCTCAACAAATCTACATAATAGTGTTTTGAAAATATATTTTCGTGAGAGTTTTATTTTCGCGAATTCCGTGAGAAGCCTGTGGTCGCGAATAATAGACTGACGAATATAAATAGGGCCTATCTATCAACCGTTGTTGAATTGTAATCAAATATCTGATTTGGTATATCTGAAGTATATTTTGTTTTCAAGCCCGGACTATGCTGCCTCGATGCCAGTCTCCCCTTGGCGCGGGTCACACACAATTCCCCGAGAACTAACCCTCAAAACCCTGGGACAGGAACTACACGTGTGCCAGACTCCTATCTCTGAACTACAGGACCTCAGGACGGGCAGCAGTTGGACGTACACTGACCTCACCATAGATCAGGTATTGCACGAATGCTGAGATACTAATACATCAGATAAATTTTGAAGATCACCAAAAGAGTGCACATATGTTATCATATTTATGTGGCCCTTTACTGAATCTACTGGCAGTTACAAGCAGCCATCGAGGCTGACAACCTGACGGGGAACATCTTGGAAATTCGACTCATTCTGGAGCCAGTGGACGCTGTGGCATCATTCGGCATCAGTCTGCTCAAGGATGACATATATGAGACAGTAGCCGGCCTGAACAGCTCTGAGAACACCTACATGACATTTGCCGACACTAGGAGAGGTGGTGAGATTTTCGACCCGCGTTATCCGGCCGTATACCAGACGGACGTCAGTCTGGATCCCCAGGGTCATGTGGACTTCACCATCCACGTGGATTGGTCGTCTGTGGAGGTCTTTGTGGCCTCTGGGTCAGCTGTCTTCAGTCTCCGGGCCTTCCCACCCACAGACCCCAGGGGCGTGGCGGTCTTCGGCAGTGGGGTCCTCGTTGTCAACTTTGAAGCCTATGAGTTGTCGTCTATATGGATGTCATAAATAACGTCATCAACCTTGTCTTCCATTCACCCATTAGAAGAATACGAAAATTACTTAGACCTGATACAGTGCGATTGTATTTATTTCATGAACTGTGAATAAATATAATTATTGTACAATGGAACCAAAGACTGTTTATCAGCGTTGAGCTCAATTGTTCAACTGTGGGTTTCAGCAAAGGCCTTCATTGTTGTGCTCACAGGAGCATTGGCATCTTCCCTTTTCGACAGAAAGATGCTGCCCCCACTGTTGTTCGTTTCTCCTGACACGTTTGGTTTCACTCGATCATTCTCAGTCCGATTTGTGTTGGAATGTGGATGCACAACCTTCGCTACGTTTCTGCTGAGCTGGGCGATCTTGTTGGTCCAGAATTGTTCCTTGATGCTCATGATCTCACGGAGCTTGAGGCTGACTCGGCCAATCTGCGTCTCTTCAAATGGCAATTTCTGTTGGACCGTGTCATTCAGCAGCTGGTGAATATTTCGCTTGTGCTCCTTCTGGCCTTCTATAAGCTCCCTGCAACCACAAAAAACATCACTACACTTCGCCTAAAGAAATGCTATAGCTCAGCACATACCGCACATATGCATCGGGAATTTATCACACATATTCACCTGGAATATCATCATATACATATACCTACTTGAATTCGACTTCCCCGTTTCCGTTGGAATCCAGTTTCTTGACCAGTTTGTCCAACATATTTTCAGTAAGTGGAACGTTGTTCTTCTGCGAATAGCCAGACATTTATGGTGAAATCAAACACAATTAAAAAGTAAAGCTTGCGTTTTTGACATTCTGATTCAGGAACAAATGTTTTGTTCATTTGATAATTTGTGTGTATAGTTTTGCCATTAACTCAAACCTACATAAAAGAGAGGGGTTATTTTTCGGGAAAGCATAATAATATACATTAATATTGGATGCTATCATAACGCACCATGAGTCCGAGTTTGAACTCGTCCTTGCTGAGCGAGTTGCTGCGGTCGTTGTCGAGGCTGTGGAACAGATCGACAAGGCGCAGGTTCTTGAGTCGCATGAACTCCATCAGGACAAGCATTGGGTCGCCCTTCATGAAGACGTTGTCGATGCTACTCGTATCCAGACGGTTGTGGAGCAGGGAGAGTCGGTACAGAAACTCGAGGTCAGGCCGCTTGACGAGTACACCCTCCAGGCGAGCATTGAAGTCCTTGTCCACGTCCTGGCCCTGGGCGACAGAATGGCACAGATGGGACTTGCGGAAATATTAGATATACATCCATGTGCGAAGTAATTAGCATAGTTAGCATTTTATGGGCCTACAGTGATGTCGATGTAGACCAGTTGTGATGAAGAGCTGAGGTCGATAAATTCCAACAGCAAAGTCGCTCCCTCTGTTGTGACAGGATTCCTAGCCAACTGTAACGCGTGATGTGGAGAAAAGAGTTATGCGTGTGTGTGTGTGTGTGTGTCCGGGTGTCTAGGACTCGCAAGAGACATTGATTTTGAAGGTGCGATACCGTTATGTGTTTGAGCATGGAGTTGCCACGGAGTCCCCGGATTATGTGTTCCATGCACTCGTAGTTGATTCTATTACAGGTGATGTCCAGGGTTTCCAGACAATTATTCACTTCCAGTGCTTTGGATAATGCACGACATCCCTCCAAGTAAAAACCATTCCACCCCAGATCCAAGGTCTTCAGACCAAGATTGCGCTGTCAGGAAGAAGGATAAGTCTCACTATATTGTTTTTACAATTTACTCATTCAATATTTCTGTGGTTGAACTCACATTTTTGCACGAAGCATATTCATACGTGCATATTCATATGTATATATGAATATGCACGTATTCAAAACTCGGAACATAATCCACAATTTCAGCTTTACTTCATTCAAAATTTGTACCTGTAACCCTTCAGCAATAGCGATGGCACCTTTCCGCCGAATATGGTTCCAACTTATATCCAATTCTTCCAGTGTCGTATTATCCGCTGAATCATGCATGCACAAACGATTCACGACATTCCGAACCAATAGCAGTATTATGGGCCCACTTGGTGTACAATAGTAGTTACTCAATACTTCATTTGCTTCCATGGTATGTTCATATACTACACTATGTAATATTGGACATTATACAGCTTTTTACCGAGAGCGTTGCCAAGAATGATCGCTCCGGCCTCCATCAGCTCATTGTGACTCAGATCCAGATACGTCAGGGACATGTTCTCCTGTTCAGGGGGCACGATTGGAATGGGTTCAGTATTACTTGTGATACACTATCGTGCGTCGATCGCTGAATATTTTCTACCATTTCGAGGTACTGATTTCTAATCATTCACTTTTAAAATCTTACCCGCAGAATTGTTGCCAGGTTTTCAGCATCTTTCTCGGTCAATCCGTTGCCTGGAAAGAACGCGGAAAAGGAAATTGAGTGAGATTCTTGGTGAACGTGTTTTCAGACGTCCATGCAGTTGAAATGCGTCGCCTTTGATACTCTGCAACAACCACACACACATTGAATCATGGTGGAGAATTCTAGATTTACCGGACAATGACAGCCACCAAAGGAGTGTGCTGGTACAATTGGTGGAGAATATAATATATTTACCCGACATGCAGAGACAGCCAATGAAGGAATGTGTTGGTACAATTGGTGGAGAATAATAGATTCACCCGCCAAGACAGCCATTGAAGGAGTGTGTTGTTACAATTGGTGGAGAATGCTTGACTTACCGGACAGGGACAGCCAATGAAGGAATATATTGGTACAATTGGAGGAGAATGTTTGACTTACCAGACAGGGACAGCCAGTGAAGGAATATATTGGTACAATTGGAGGAGAATGTTTGACTTACCAGACAGGGACAGCCAGTGAAGGATGATGTTGGTACAATTGGAGGAGAATGTTTGACTTACCGAACAGGGACAGCCAATGAAGGAATGTGTTGGTACAATTGGTGGAGAATGCTTGACTTACCGGACAGGGACAGCCAATGAAGGAATATATTGTTACAATTGGTGGAGAATGCTTGACTTACCGGACAGGGACAGCCAATGAAGGAATATATTGGTACAATTGGAGGAGAATGTTTGACTTACCGGACAGGGACAGCCAGTGAAGGAATATATTGGTACAATTGGAGGAGAATGTTTGACTTACCAGACAGGGACAGCCAGTGAAGGATGATGTTGGTACAATTGGAGGAGAATGTTTGACTTACCGAACAGGGACAGCCAATGAAGGAATGTGTTGGTACAATTGGTGGAGAATGCTTGACTTACCGGACAGGGACAGCCAATGAAGGAATGTGTTGGTACAATTGGAGGAGAATGTTTGACTTACCAGACAGGGACAGCCAGTGAAGGATGATGTTGGTACAATTGGAGGAGAATGTTTGACTTACCGAACAGGGACAGCCAATGAAGGAATGTGTTGGTACAATTGGTGGAGAATGCTTGACATACCGGACAGGGACAGCCAATGAAGGAATGTGTTGGTACAATTGGTGGAGAATGCTTGACTTACCGGACAGGGACAGCCAATGAAGGAATGTGTTGTTACAATTGGTGGAGAATGCTTGACTTACCGAACAGGGACAGCCAATAAAGGAATGTGTTGGTACAATTGGTGGAGAATGCTTGACTTACCGGACAGGGACAGCCAATGAAGGAATGTGTTGGTACAATTGGTGGAGAATGCTTGACTTACCGAACAGGGACAGCCAATGAAGGAATGTGTTGGTACAATTGGTGGAGAATGCTTGACTTACCGAACAGGGACAGCCAATGAAGGAATGTGTTGGTACAATTGGTGGAGAATGATTGACTTACTGGACAGGGACAGCCAATGAAGGAATGTGTTGGTACAATTGGTGGAGAATGCTTGACTTACTGGACAGGGACAGCCAATGAAGGAATGTGTTGGTACAATTGGTGGAGAATGCTTGACTTACCGGACAGGGACAGCCAATGAAGGAATATGTTGGTATAATTGGTGGAGAATGCTTGACTTACCGAACAGGAACAGCCAATGAAGGAATGTGTTGGTACAATTGGTGGAGAATGCTTGACTTACCGAACAGGGACAGCCAATGAAGGAATGTGTTGGTACAATTGGTGGAGAATGTTTGACTTACTGGACAGGTACAGCCAATGAAGGAATGTGTTGGTACAATTGGTGGAGAATGCTTGACTTACCGAACAGGGACAGCCAATGAAGGAATGTGTTGGTACAATTGGTGGAGAATGCTTGACTTACCGGACAGGGACAGCCAATGAAGGAATGTGTTGGTACAATTGGTGGAGAATGCTTGACTTACCGGACAGGGACAGCCAATGAAGGAATGTGTTGGTACAATTGGAGGAGAATGTTTGACTTACCAGACAGGGACAGCCAGTGAAGGATGATGTTGGTACAATTGGAGGAGAATGTTTGACTTACCGGACAGGGACAGCCAATGAAGGAATATGTTGGTATAATTGGTGGAGAATGCTTGACTTACCGAACAGGAACAGCCAATGAAGGAATGTGTTGGTACAATTGGTGGAGAATGCTTGACTTACCGAACAGGGACAGCCAATGAAGGAATGTGTTGGTACAATTGGTGGAGAATGTTTGACTTACTGGACAGGGACAGCCAATGAAGGAATGTGTTGGTACAATTGGTGGAGAATGCTTGACTTACCGAACAGGGAAAGCCAATGAAGGAATGTGTTGGTACAATTGGTGGAGAATGCTTGACTTACCGGACAGGGACAGCCAATGAAGGAATGTGTTGGTACAATTGGTGGAGAATGCTTGACTTACCGAACAGGGACAGCCAATGAAGGAATGTGTTGGTACAATTGGTGGAGAATGTTTGACTTACTGGACAGGGACAGTCAATGAAGGAATGTGTTGGTACAATTGGTAGAGAATGCTTGACTTACCGGACAGGGACAGCCAGTGAAGGAAAATGTTGGTACAATTGGAGGAGAATGTTTGACTTACCGGACAGGGACAGCCAATGAAGGAATGTGTTGGTACAATTGGTGGAGAATACTAGATTTACCCGACAGAGACAGCCAATGAAGGAATGTGTTGGTACAATTGGTGGAGAATGCTTGACTTACCGGACAGGGACAGCCAATGAAGGAATGTGTTGGTACAATTGGTGGAGAATACTAGATTTACCCGACAGAGACAGCCAATGAAGGAATGTGTTGGTACAATTGGTGGAGAATGCTTGACTTACCGAACAGGGACAGCCAATGAAGGAATGTGTTGGTACAATTGGTGGAGAATGCTAGATTTACCCGACACAGACAGCCAATAAAGGAATGGGTTGGTACAATTGGTGGAGAATGCTTGACTTACCGGACAGAGACAGCCAATGAAGGAATGTGTTGGTACAATTGGTGGAGAATGCTTGACTTACCGGACAGGGACAGCCAATAAAGGAATGTGTTGGTACAATTGGTGGAGAATACTAGATTTACCCGACAGAGACAACCAATGAAGGAATGTGTTCGTACAATTGGTGGAGAATGCTTGACTTAACGGACAGTGACAGCTAATGAAGGAATGTGTTGGTACATTTGGTGGAGAATGTTTGACTTACTGGACATTGAGAGCCAATACAGGAATGTGTTGGTACAATTGGTGGAGAATGCTTGACTTACCGGACAGGGACAGCCAATGAAGGAATGTGTTGGTACAATTGGTGGAGAATGCTTGACTTACCGAACAGGGACAGCCAATGAAGGAATGTGTTGGTACAATTGGTGGAGAATGCTTGACTTACCGGACAGGGACAGCCAATGAAGGAATGTGTTCGTACAATTGGTGGAGAATGCTTGACTTACCGAACAGGGACAGCCAATGAAGGAATGTGTTGGTACAATTGGTGGAGAATGTTTGACTTACTGGACAGGGACAGTCAATGAAGGAATGTGTTGGTACAATTGGTGGAGAATGCTTGACTTACCGGACAGGGACAGCCAGTGAAGGAATATGTTGGTACAATTGGAGGAGAATGTTTGACTTACCGAACAGGGACAGCCAATATAGGAATGTCTTGGTACAATTGGTGCAGAATGCTTGACTTACCGGACAGGGACAGCCAATGAAGGAATGCGTTGGTACAATTGGTGGAGAATACTAGATTTACCCGACAGAGACAGCCAATGAAGGAATGTGTTGGTACAATTGGTGGAGAATGCTTGACTTACCGAACAGGGACAGCCAATGAAGGAAGGTGTTGGTACAATTGGTGGAGAATGCTAGAACTACCCGACGGAGACAGCCAATAAAGGAATGTGTTGGTACAATTGGTGGAGAATGCTGGACTTACAGGACAGGGACAGCCAATGAAGGAATGTGTTGGTACAATTGGTGGAGAATGCTTGACTTCCCGGACAGGGACAGCCAATGAAGGAATGTGTTGGTACAATTGGTGGAGAATGCTTGACTTACCGGACAAGGACAGCCAATGAAGGAATGTGTTGGTACAATTGGTGGAGAATGCTTGACTTACCGGACAGGGACAGCCAATGAAGGAATGTGTTGGTACAATTGGTGGAGAATGCTTGACTTACCGGACAGGGACAGCCAATGAAGGAATGTGTTGGTACAATTGGTGGAGAATGCTTGACTTACCGGACAGGGACAGCCAATAAAGGAATGTGTTGGTGCAATTGGTGGAGAATACTAGATTTACCCGACAGAGACAACCAATAAAGGAATGTGTTGGTACAATTGGTGGAGAATGCTTGACTTACCGGACAATGACAGCTAATGAAGGAATGTGTTGGTACATTTGGTGGAGAATGTTTGACTTACTGAACATTGAGAGCCAATACAGGAATGTGTTGGTACAATTGGTGGAGAATGCTTGACTTACCGGACAGGGACAGCCAATGAAGGAATGTGTTGGTGCAATTGGTGGAGAATGTTTTACTTACTGGACAGTGCCAGCCAATACAGGAATGTGTTACTACAATTGGTGGAGAATGTTTGACTTACCGGACAGGGACAGCCAATGAAAGAATGTGTTGGTACAATTGTTGAAAAATGCTTGGCTTAAATACAGCGACAGCCAACACAGGAATGTGTTGGTACAATTGGTGGAGAATGTTTGACTTATCAGACAGGGAAAGCCAATGAAGGAATGTATTGGTACAATTGGTGGAGAATGCTTGACTTACAGGACAGAGACAGCCAATGAAGGAATGTGTTGGTACAATTGGTGGAGAATGCTTGACTTACCGGACAGGGACAGCCATTGAAGGAATGTGTTGGTAAACTTGGTGGAGAATGCTTGACTCATCGGACAAGCACAGCCGATGAAGGAATGTGTTGGTACAATTGGTGGAGAATGCTAGACTCACCAGACAGGGACAGGCAATGAAGGAATGTGTTGGTACAATTGGTGGAGAATGCTTGACTTACCGTACAGGAACAGCCGATGAAGGAATGTATTGGTACAATTGGTGGAGAGTGCTTGACTCACCGGACAGGGACAGCCAATGAAGTACTGTGTTTGTACTCATCATGTCTGTAACATAGGTCAGACCCTCGGATCCCAGCCCATTTTCCGACAGATCCTGAAATAGTACATTGGTCATCGAAATCAGGCGTGATCTATGAGACTTTGGAACCAGCTAGGGAGCATTGCACGTATACGGACCAGGTGTGTGATACTGATGTTCTCTTCCATCATCTGGCAAACATACGAAGCACCTTGTGGTCCCAAGGCGTTCCCATGCAGATCAAACTTCGTGACATTTAGGGTTTCCTGAATTTCAACATAAAAAAGTAAATCAAAAATCCATTACATTAATGTAGTCTTAAAATTGGCATGTTGAGCCAATGAAAACACTGCGTGACCTTTCGTAGTAGGGGAGAGACGTGTAATATGAACCACTTAAGACTTTTAGACACTTTCCAGCAAGACTTCTCAATAGTTCGATATATCTTACACATGTGTGAATTGTATAAACAATACTTCGTATGTGGCGCTGTATAAGAATGATGTCACACAGGAACAGACACCGTAACGAAAGATGTAAAATAAGCATACAAGTGGTCCATATTACACGCTCTTTGTGTAATATGGACCACCCTGTAATTAAAATGGACCACGGCCCGTGAAATTTGTTTTTCAACGAATTCAAGGCCTAATCACAACTAACCGTCCAAATGCTATGTTTAGTGTTTTGTACAAGGAATCAAAACCTAGTCCTCGATAAAAACAATGGGATGACCACGCGATAATATTTACATTTGAAAAATTACATCAATTTTAGCGATTTTCATTTAAATTTCATTCCATATACCCTGCTTTCTATGATGTTGCTCTCCTCAATGGCAGAGGGTTGCAAATGATGAGCGTCATAATTACGTCAACCACCATGGAGATAGATGTCATCTTGCTGCTACAACCCGGGGTGGTCCATATCACACACTGGTCCATATTACACGTCTCTCCCCTACATGCATACTTACAAATAGGGTTATTGCACATGCTTTGGCGCCTATCGGACCTATTACGTGGTTTCGGAGACTGATCTCATTGGTTCGGAGTGCGTCGATGAAAATTGTGGCGGGTGTTATTCCCAATGATTTACACGTGCGACGGTACAAAGTTTGAAATTTGTTTTCCTTTACAGTCGGTTGAGCCCCAGATTCTTCGCCTGGAACAATTGATCGAGTGAATTATAGGATTTATTTCAAGCATTTCACACAGAAACAACGATGTAATTAGCCTAAGATGATATTTTACTCATATTGGACGTAAAATATCATCTTACAATATATTGGCCCATATACAGACCTAACAGGTGATATAATCAAATTGCTACCGTCATCAAAGACGCTGTCGTCCAGTTCCTTGACATTATAGTCGAATGCCGTGCCGTCCGACTCGGTCAGGATGCTCCTAGCCTCATCGTCCGAGGCGCCGAGATTGGTTGCGGACGAGGAGGCGGTGGTCCGGCGCCGGCGCTTGACGCTGCGACCGTTGACGTGCAAGCTCTGATGTCTGGAGCGGCCACCTGTAACGCGCTGGCCACCATCACCCCTCTGGTGGATCCGGTGACGGGACGCTAAGTGCAAGCTCTCGAAGTCCGGCAGGTAACACGGCAACAAGCCCACGAGGGGGCCGGGTCCTCTGTCCGCTCTCTGAATAATAGAAGTTATAGATAATGATGTTAATTTCGTATGGGAAATAATTTACGACGAACAATTAGAGCCTATGTATATATAGCAAATTACTCGTGTCTCGTGTAAATACCTGTGAATCAACGTCCTGGTCAGCTTCCTCGCTTGCTAAATCCACGTGTATTGAGACCTTCGGGTGATCCAAAGTTGCACCATCATTATCCTCGGATTCGTCTCCTGTTTCGTCGGCATTGCAGGGCCAGACCCGTCCATCTGGAGGCATTGCATGCTCTTGTCCAGCAATGCTTGAGCCGGAATCATCCGACATTTTTATATACCCTACTGTTTAATATCTATCCGTCAATTTGGTCGCGAGTCCTGTCTCTCGGAGGCCAAGCCATTGGACTGAGAAAGCCTAGATCATACATTCGTACGCAGAACATGTCTTATTCATACCCCTGTCCGTTATCGAAAATGCTCAATGTTATAGTTAGCGTAGTTGGTTATGACTAGTGCATTCTGTGAAACAGTGCAATTAACACCCGATAGGAGAGGTCATCTTGTGTCACAGACTATTAGGCATAACCATTCGTATCAATACAACATACTATTAGTATACGTAAGCCTATACTTGCGTAAATTCTTACAGACCAATAGCGGCCATGCTTATATTTGTCATTAATGCGTTTATTCTGCCCATTAATCTTCTCGATATCTGGTTAGTATCGAATATAACCATTGTAACATTGTAACCATTGTAACATAGTTTTGTGGTACACTGAGAAATAACAAAGAATTAGTGTTTCAATCGATTTGACACAGTATATTCGATTGACATAATACACACAAGTGCCAGGGCATATCAAATAGTCGTTGTTTTTAGGTTACCGAACATACTCTGATTTTTTTCAGCTCGTTTACACCGGTTTTTGCTCATATTATTGCGATGCTTAAATTAAGGCATCGTGTTATAACTTGGCATACTTCACATGGAAGTCAAACGTCAATTTCCTATCAAATTTCAGACTTCTATCGCAAAACTTTGAAAAGTTTATTCCGAAACGTACCAAGATATCATCAAAAACTATTTGTTCACGTACATCGGGCCCTGAGGTAATGAATTTCAGCCGAATCGAAAAAACAAGATGACCGCCACAAGAAAACAATTTTTTTTTCGATGAAACGACGTCACGCACTTCGAAGATAAAGCTTATATCTGTAGGAAGTCTTTTTTTTATCCTGAACTTTACCTAAGTTGACATTGAATCGTAAAATTCATGGTTAGGTCCATGTGTAAATTGTTATTTGGATCATTTACCTGTAATCTTCCTGTGGGATATACGGCCCTTAACCATATGTACTACTTGTTTGGGTTTTGTGACACAACACTGTGCATTCTTCCGATGCCCATTCTACCCTTGGAGTATTTTATTTCTTTTAGGCTACCGAACCTTTGGTCCGAAAACCTATTGGCGTGGCTTTGCGACCGTCGTCCGTCCGTCCACATTTTTATCTCTAATGTTTTCAGTCGAATCTTTCTTAAATTTGACAGAAAAATACCCAAAATGTTTTCAGGAAGATTTTTTTTCAATTCTTTGATTTTCGCATTTTCAAAATGGCAGCCATTTTCGACGAAGAACGGCCAATTTTGCATTTTGATGGCCAATTTCTTGAAATCTGTCTGTATCAGTTTTGTTGCCCTGGAATCGTCGGTCTTCGCATTGCGGCCATTTTGACAGGTTGGTGAAAAAATTTTTTTTGCCCCAAATCACATTACTCTCCATTTTGGGCCATTTCTAGGTCAAGAAATGCTTCACCCTTTGATAAAAATTTTGCACTGCACCTTCATGATGGGCCGGAGCTGTCACCATTGTACTCATAGAACGCCTGAAGATATAAATATTAGCACTTTCAGCTCGAGAGTCAAATATGGCGATGTGTATGGTGACTTTGAATCAATATTTTGACCTTCGATTACCTTGAAAGGTCAACACAGCCATTTTGAGGTCAAAAAATGCTCAAATTGGCCTCTACAGATGAATTGCTTGTAGACAGAGCTCGAATGCTTGTATTATGAGCATATAGAAAGTCGTATATGGAACAACTAATGATGACCTTGAGCTTGACCTCGGATGACCTTGAGTGCTAAATGTCTGGTGTGGAATGTATAAATTGGCCGCTGAGATTCAAACACTTGCAGCTAAAGGTTAGGATTGTAACGTTATTATATGCTTATAAGAAGTCATATGTGGCACATCTTTTGGTGACCTTGAAATTGACCTTAGGCGACCTTGTAGTTTAAATCTCAAAATCTCGCCTGACCTGAAATGTATTGGCCTCTACAGACAAAATACTTGTTGATAGAGCTTAATTTGTTTGTATTATGAATATATAGAAAGTCATTATGCAGCACACCTAATGGTGATATTATAGTTCACAAAGATGTCATTGGTTGGTAAATTGTCCGGTAACCTATCTTAGACTTTGAACTAATTTTACTGTACATATATTTGGCACAAATATTGTAATTTGTAGTGAAAAGCATTGCTTATTAGGTCGACGTATATTCATGTTATTATTGTTTCGTGCAGTAAGTGATCTATTGTATTTTTGCCGGTGGGAGAGGGCTTTCATTATGCCTACTAATAGTCACGTGTGTGTGTGTCTTCTCCCAGATATGATATGACAAATATGACCTTGAAATCAAACTGCGGATACGTCGTGCATCCGCGATTCGGAATACCATATGAATCTTTAAATTTACAGACAGCAGTATCTGGTTAAACTAGGTTGCATTTCAATTCTTTAGCAATGAACTATCGCAATAGCAGAGTAAAAGAAGGTCTAGACTATGCTGATAGTTATTTACCCTTGTCAAATAAATACATGTACATATAATACAGGCCTAGGCTTATATTATCCTAGGACATTTCTAAAAGCATGTCAAGACTAACTTTTCAGTCCCTAAACTTAAGAAATGAGGATGTTCGCTCCCTTTGGACCCAAGCAGAGGGGCTAAAATTTGAAATTCGTTTAATGATTTTCAGAATTTTGAACAATCATCAATATGATATTGTGCATTCGAAATAAAAAAAATTCGCATCAAATATTCTCTTTAGTGTGGATTTATGGGTAATTTCGCGTCCTCTTCTCACCACAATCGCCGCTCAGTCACATGCTGAAATTCCCACCCACCCTCGGTCCCAGGATATGTGCCACTTTTATTTGTATCGCTTCATTGCTATATCGCTGTCAACTCTTGTTATTTTATCAAATGTTTTGTTTATTTCAAACTAACGGTTCGGTATATCCATTGTATTCGTATTTAGATTGTTTGTACATGTCAAATTGTATGTATTTTAAGTCATAAACAGGGGCGAATCCAGGAATTTAGAATAGGGGGGGGGGGGTGGTGCTCTTCCTAAATGTACGTAATCTTGAAATATAGTGAGCGAGCGAAGCCTTATGCGGTCTGGGGGTTCGGGGGGCGCCGTAAGCGCCCCTCGAAATTTTTGGAATTTAGGGTCTCTGAGATGGTTTCTAAGGTGTATTTTACAACTGTACTTTGTGAAATCAATAAGTAGAATTTTACTTCAGAAGTCTGCTTAGTTCTGTTGTAAATAAAGGATAGATTTTCGAAGAAAGGAAGGTCTAATAGTCCTACCATATTAAAGCTGTTCTGAGGTTCTTATATGCACCACATGGAGATGGTCAATCGTTTAATAATAAAGATGAGATATAATTATCTTCAAAGTTATGTCGACATCCAGAGTTAGTTATACAGAACTCTGTCTGAAACAAACAAATAAATAAAATAAAAATATCCCCTGTGTATATTCAGTATGAAGTCAAGTGTGTCAGACTAGATTTATTATTGGAGGGGGTGAGTGTGCCAAGCAGGTTAGAGGAGTCAAGCGACCGAGCGAGGTGAGGTGGATAGGTGGTAGCTTACACGGCGTGGGGTCTGGGTTTTTTCATGTTCTGTGGTTGATTCTGAGCTCTCTTTGGCTCTGATTGAGTATTTTTCATTCAACATGCATGTAAATATAACGAACTCATAAAACCACCGTCCTCCTCCGCAAAACCACCCGCGGAGGAGTGATCACGTTCTTGCGGAGGTTTGACCACGTGCATGCGGAGGATCGGCCACGTGCTTGCGGAAGACCAGGCATGCACATGCGCAGAACAGCTTCCTGTGGAGAACCCAATATAAGGAGGCAGCCACAGCTCTCTGGGAGTCAGTCGGGGCAAGGTACCAGAGGAGACACATCACCCTGAGACGGTCCTGTCCTCCTTGGACAGGCGAGGGAGAGGACTTAGAGTTTTCCGTACCTCCAGTGCGGAGCCCCAGACTCCATGTATGGGAAATGTAACAGGGAAGGGTGTGGGTCCCAGATGATGTCAATCGTATGAATCCGGTCCAACGTCCCTTCAATATATGAACCCCGGCCCTCTTGACTTACAGCTGACGGCAAGGCGGCTATCTCTTCTTGCACAGTGGTGCAAGCGTGAGGGAAGTCTCTGGTGAACCTCCGCAACCCGCGGACCTCTGAGGGACGTCCCCTGATGTGCGGAGACACTCCGTCTCCGCAATAGACGAACCTCCGCAGCCGCGGACTGGTGAAGGAAGTCTCTGCAGTACTCCGCACCCGAGGAGGTGGCGAGGGAAGTTTCCTGACGTGCGGAGACACCCAGTCTCCGCAGGCGACGACCCTCCGCACCCGCGGAAGAGGGAGGTGAAGCAGACGTGCGGAGGACCCTCTGCAAGGACGAGGGACCTCTGCGGAGCCACGGAACCTCCGCAGCGCGGAAGACCTCCGAGAGAGAGGACCTCCGCAGTGCGGAAGACCTCCGCAGAGACAGAGGACCTCCGCAGAAGTGAGGACCTCCGCACCGGCGACACCTCCGCGGAAGACGGCGGGACAGACTCCGCAAGTACCTACCTCCGGAGACGGAAGAATTGCGGAGCCAGGGAACCTTCACCTCCGCATGGACTTCGCGTAGGAAGAGACTGACGCTAGTTCTGATGCCTAACGTTAAAAGCAGGGTCTTAGTCTAAACCTGGACCCGGTGTAACCTTTTATTATTGTAAAGCCCGGTGACTTAGTCTAAACCTGGTCACTGTGTAATTTGGGGAAACATTTCATATATTTTGTGAGTGAGTAACTTGTCGTATTTGGTAATAAAACCAGTGTCTTTGAATTAATATGTCTTCAGCACTTTTCTCTAACCAGAGAAATACTATGGAATTGCGGACGTCTCACTATTAATTGTCTATAGCGTTCGGACACAGAGACGAGAGGTACTACAAAAAGACTATACGAAAAATAAACACAACGAGAGAAACCACGGCACCAAATAACCATCAATCGTAAAATCGCTACAGGAACTTGGTGCCGTGACCAGGATCCTTCGAAGAAGCATACAGCTCAGAAGAACGAGCCCGAGATGTCCGACACTGAGGGAAAGGATCTGAAGTCCTCCTTGGAAGACGAGGGAAGATCGAGGAAGTGCGGAGGATCTGGTGACGCAGAGGAGTGCGGAAGACAATCTGAGGACGCGGGTCCGGAGGACTCCGGAAGATCAGAGGCCTCCGGATCTGGTGATGACAGATGTCCTCGCTCCATCCGGAGTGAGGAGACCCCCGAGTGGTCTGGATGGACGGAACATGACAGGAGGCGAGAGCGGGAGCGCTACCTGCAGAGAATCCGCGAGAGCCCGGGGCTCAGTAGAGTTTTGGGGAGACCCAGCTCTTACCTGGGGGACAGCGAGATCCTCGTGTCTGAGGACTACCTGCGAGGCAGAGGACGAGCCGCATCGGAGGGACGAGGAAGAACCCGATCGGCCGAGGGGAGGCAGCGAGCACCTTCCCCATCCTTTCTGAGGTCTCTCACCCACGGGGGACCTTCGGTCCAGAGAGGGTGGCAGGAAGAGAGGGGGCTGAGCCATGATCAGTCCCGAGCCGGGCCTTCCAGCCAGGATCTGTGCAGGATCCGACGGCCTCCGCAGGTGGCTCCGCAGGTGGCTCCGCAGCAACTGCCACAGATGGCTCCGCAGATGGAGCGGCGAAGGAGGAGAGACATGGATTCGGAGACAGACGGGTCTACCACCGAGAGTACCCTCTCTCACCGGGGACGTCGACGGTCTTCGGGTCCGCAGAGACGGCGAGGCCGGAGGAGTGACTCCGATGGGAGCACCTCATCCTCCTCCGCATTTGCACCGGCACCTGCGGAGCGACGGAGACAGATGTTCCCGGACAAGTATGACGGTGTCTCGATGGAGTGGCCTGAATACCTGAGCCACTTCTCGGTGATCGCTGAAGTTAATAGATGGGGAAAGACGGAACGGGGGCTGTACCTGGCGAGCAGCTTGACGGGAGATGCGAGGCGGATCCTCACGGGGATGAAACCGGACCAGTACAAGGACTGGGATCTCCTCGTGGAGAAGCTGGCCAAGCGTTTCGACCCCGCCTGCCAAGAAGAGACCTACAGGGCGGCGTTACGAAGCAGGACGCGGAAGACTGGGGAGACGCCGCAGGCCTTTGCCCAACATATCCGGCCGTTGGTTGAGAGGTCTTATCCACACCTCGGGGATGAGGCTCACGAGACCATCGCATTGGAAAGCTTCCTGAAGGGTCACGGGGACGGTGACATGAAGCTCATGGCCCTGATGAAGGACATGAAGACCCTGGAAGAGGCGACGGCTTTCATCACCCAGTATGAAAGTGTCAACCGCAAGCCAGTGCGTGCAGTCCGTGCCTTGGTGGAGGACGAGAAACCGGTGGAGGCGCCACACGATGTGATGGCCTTCACCAAGGGGGATCGGCCTCCACCGAAGAAGGACGATAAGAAGAGTGGCTTTGGGCCTCGACTTCCCTACTTCAAGGGAATGTTTGAGACCCAGGCCCAGAAGATGGACCAGCTAATCGAACTGATGGGGACGGTCTTGAAGAAGGTGGAGGGAGTGACGACTCCGCGGACGACCTCGGCACAGGGACTTCGAGGTCGGGACCGGGAGTGCTGGCTGTGCCGACAACCCGGACACCTGAGTAGGGAGTGTCCCCAGAGACCGAAGGATGTCAAGTCCCTGGCGCTCCTGCTGAAGCAGCTGGAGGACGAGGACGTCCTTGAGGAGAAGTTAGAGACGGAGGACCTCTCGTCAAACTAGAGGGGCCCGTTTCTGACGCCGAGACAACGGGCAATTCCTGGCAAGCACAGGTCAGGATTAGAAGGCGACAAGACGAGACAGAAGGTGGAGATGCAGGATCTGTACATAGTGTGAATAGAGTTACCCACAGGGATAGTCTCTGCGACCTCATATGGGAATATATTTGCGGAGGTGACTCCTGCCTCCGCGACGATGATGTTACTGATGTTCATGATGTGCCTGATGATACTGATGTTTGTGATGTGCCTACGACTCCAGGTGTCTTACCTGAGGGGAAGGTGAACCCTTCTCTGTCTACTGTAAATAGCAATGTTTGTGATGTTCGTACGACTCCAGATATCTTACCTGAGGGGGAGGACGGCCCTCCTCTGTCAACTGTACATACTGAGGCCGAGACTCCAGGTGTCACGCCCGAGAGGGATGCAGAGCTTCCCTTGTCCTGTATAAAGTTCACCAAACCTAAACCCTTAGCTTGGTACGCCCGATGTCGCCTTGAGGGACGAGAAATCAACCTCCTGGTTGACACGGGTGCTGTTTCCACAGTTGTGGATGTTTCTGTTTTTGATAAGTTATCTGGGGGACTTGGAGGTACCATCAGAAGTCGTCATAGGACGTGTGGGGATGCCTGGAGTGCTCGGTATGGACGTACTACACACTCTGGGCGCCACACTCGACCTCACCCGTGGAGAGATGAAAGTAGAAGAGCGGACGGTGTTCCTGAGTGAGAGACCGGAGCCAACGGTCCTAGGGCTACGTGCGGGGGATCCCATTAGTCTCCCGGCATGGTCCGAAGTCCTGGTCTCCCTTCTGATCAACGGTACACCTGGTACGAGGCGACCACGAGTCGGCCTTGTGCAGCCGCCAACCGATGGTGACGTGACGGTGGGAAGAGCCCTGGTAGAGCCATGTGGAGACGAGGTGACGGTGCTTCTCCTTAACACAAAGGAGCACGAAGTGACAATACCAGGAGGAAGCCTGCTGGCACACCTACATGAAGTTGAGGAGGTAATGCCGGTGCCGAGTCAACATCAGCCGGACTGTGCGGAGCCTTCTCCCTCCAGAGATGCGGAGCAGTGCGTAGCAGGATGCATGCCTCTGCAGAGACGGGGTGCGAAGCCGCTACCTCCGCACTTGCAGCCACTGTTGGAGAGTGTTACCTCCGCACTGACTCCTGCAACCTGATTTTGGACTTCACGGATGTGTTCACAGGGGAAGACGGGGGACTAGGACGGACGTCACTGGTGCGACACACGATAGATACAGGAGATCACAGACCCATCAAGCAACCCCTCCGGAGAGTGCCCTACAAGCAGCAGGAGCTTATAGAGGCAGAGGTGGACAAGATGCTGAAAGCGGGAGTGATAGAGCCCAGTGATAGTCCGTGGTCATCTCCCGTAGTCCTCGTCCGTAAAAAGGATGGAACCACAAGATTCTGTGTGGACTACCGGAAACTCAATGATGTGATGAGAAAGGATGCTTATCCTTTGCCCAGGATAGACGAGAGCTTCGACACTCTGGCAGGGGCCCGGTACTTCTCCACGCTCGATTTGGCGAGCGGGTACTGGCAGGTGGAGATGGAGAAGGAGGACAAGGGGAAGACAGCGTTCACCACGAGGAGCGGATTATACCAGTTCCGCGTGATGCCGTTTGGTCTTGCAACTGCCCCAGCCACCTTCGAGCGGTTCATGGAGCTTGCGCTGCGAGGGCTGCAGTGGAGAAGGTGTCTCGTGTACCTGGACGACGTGATCTGCATCGGGAGTGATCTGGCGGAGGCGCTGAGCAACCTGAGGGATGTGTTCCAGAGGCTCCGGGAGGCGGGCTTGAAGCTGAAGCCCTCGAAGTGCCAGCTACTTCAGAGGGAAGTCCGTTTCCTGGGCCACAAGGTGTCTCAGCGAGGCGTCAAGTGCGACCCGGAGAAGGTGGAGGCTGTGAAGCACTACGAGCCTCCCCGGGACCTGGCGGAGCTGAGATGCTTCCTTGGCTTCGTCGGGTACTACCGGCGGTTCATCAAGAACTTTGCCACGAAGGCGGGTCCACTCACGGCCCTCCTGAAGAAGGATGTCTCCTACAGATGGACGGACGCCTGTCAGGAGGCCTTTGAGGCGCTGAAGGAACCCCTCACGAAGAGCCCTCTGCTGGTCTACCCGGACTTTACCCAGGATTTCGTCCTGGGCACGGATGCGAGTGGGTACAGCATAGGAGGAGTCCTTTCCCAGGTCCGCGAGGGTCAGGAGAGAGTGATCGCCTATGCCAGTCGTTCCTTGCGTACCACCCAGAGGAACTACTGTACCACGAAGAGGGAACTCCTTGCGGTGGTGGCGATGATACACCACTTTCGCCACTACCTATGGGGCAGGAAGTTCCTGCTCAGGACCGACCATGCTTCCCTGAGATGGCTTCTTAATTTCAGGGATGCGGAGGGCATGATAGCCCGCTGGGCAGCACGGATCGCAAGCTATGACTTTCGCTGTGAGATTCGTCCCGGAGTGAGGCATAGCAACGCAGACGGCATGTCCCGGTGTCGGCAGTGTGAGAGAGAACGATGTGGAGGAACGGAGGACAAGGGAGGTTCAGACGAGGAGCTTCTCCCTCCCCTGAGTGGGGAGAACTGGGATGGCCTTGTGGGGCTCTTGCTCTCTTTGCGACCGGAGGAAGGATGGCGCTGGCAGGAGGATGACTTTTGCGGAGATGGACTGGGGAGAATGGACTTCGAGGTGCGGAGTGCGGAGGTTAAAGGCCTGACCTCCGCGCGGCCCTTGGTGAAGAGGATCACCTCAGTCGTCAATGCGGAGGACCCTCCAGAGCCGCGGCGCCGACGAAACCTCCGGAAGCCGAGCGGAGACTCCACAAGTGTGTCGGACCTCTCTACCTCCGGAGCCGCGGAGGAAAGATGGGTTGGTTATTCTGCGGAGGAGCTCAAGACTCTGCAGGGCTCTGACCCGGACCTTCGCCATATACTCGATTGGAAGACGGCGGCTGACGAGAGACCGGAATGGACAGACGTGAGGACTAAGAGCCACGCAGTGAAGGCCTACTGGCAGCAGTGGGACCAGCTGGTTGTGAAGGACGGACTCACTTTCCGCCGTGCACAGGTGGACTGGCAGAAGGAGCCCCTACTCCAGCTCATCATACCTTACAGTGTGCAGAAGGCAGTCCTGAAGGAAGTCCATGATCGGCCTCTTGGGGGACATCAAGGTGTCAGCCGGACGCTCCGGAAGATCAAGGCACGGATGTACTGGTGTGAGATGACGAAGGACGTCGAGACTTGGTGCGGAGCCTGTCCGAGGTGCAGTGCGCGGAAACCACGGCCAGGGCCCCGGCATCAGCCCATGGGTAATGCACCGGTGGGTGACCGTCTAGAGAGGGTGGCGATGGACGTGATGGAGATTGGCGTGATCTCAAAGAGGGGGCAGTGGTACGTTCTCGTCATCACAGATTGTTTCACTCGATGGACGGAGGCCTACGCGATGCCTGGCCATAGGGCGCAGACGGTAGCGGACGTGTTCGTCACGGAGTTTGTGTGTAGATGGGGAGTTCCGGCCCGTATTTTCTCAGATATGGGTCGGGAATTCGAATCTGGCCTCTTCCGAGAGCTAGCCACGATATTGGGCAGCGAGAAGATCCATGCTAGCCCATATCACCCGCAATCTAACGGCATGGTGGAGCGATTCAACCGGTCGCTCCTCCAGATGTTATCCGCGGTCGTCAATGACCACCATGACGACTGGGATGACTGGTTACCATATGTAACGTCTGCGTACCGGGCTTCTGTCCATGACAGTACGGGCTGCACGCCGAATCGGATGATGACGGGCAGGGAGGCGACTACTCCTCTCGATCTGATGTATCGGACGGACCCTGAAGGGAGGGAGGAGGCCCCACTTGCGTGCTCACACGAGTATGTGGAGTGGGTGAGAGAAGCCACTGCCATCGCTCACGAGTACGCCCGTACTCAGATGAAGGCGGCTACGGTGCGGCAGAAGAAAAACCACGATTTGAAGGCGGCATGGAGACGGTTTCCAGTTGGTACCTGGGTACTGTACTGGTATCCACCGAAGGCTCGACCGAAGCTCGGGTTGGGTTGGACAGGACCTTACCTGGTCGTGGACGCCCAACTGGGCTGGCGTGTTAAAATCCAGAAGTCCCCGACAGACGTGCCGAAGGAGGTCCATATTGACCATCTTAAGACGTGCCCGTACACTCCTGAATAGGCCCCTTGGGTTCGCACTGGTGGCGGAGACCCTGCGGAGGATGCGGAGGAGGCGTCAAAGGAGGACGAGATGGACGGACCGGAGGTGACGGCCGTGGAGGACGCGTCGGGCGCAGAGGAACTGGAGGTCCCTAGGGAGGTGACGGACGCGGAGCCGTATGTGGAGCCAGACGAGACGGTGGAGGAGAAACGGCCGAGACGGAGCCGGAGGGCGCCACAGAGGTTAGGGGATTGGGCGTACTGGGCCACTGAGGCGCCTGCTGCCCCCCTAGCCAAGACCAGAAGCACTTCCGCTCCCAGTGATAGGCCTGAGCAGCCATCGTCTCAGGGACCCCCAACTTGGCTTCCGTGGCTCCTTGGCCTGGGAGGGATTCTAGCTCTCTCCTACGTCCGTTGGAAACCCTAAGGACGAAGGCGGGATAAAATCGGGAGTGATGGAAACGTGATGCCTTTACAGAGACGGGTGCCAATGATCGGAATTATTTTCGTCACTACAAGAAACTCGACAATAATGTTGAAAATTATTTTCAATATTAAAGAAGTTTGGTGCCGGCTGCGGGGACTGACCTACCTCCGCAGTTGCGGAAGACTTACCTCCGCGGATGCGGAGCCTACCTCCGCAGATGCGGAGAAAAGGGGATTTTACAAATATGGAGTGTCCATGTCGGAGGTGAGGACAAAGAACTAGTGAGGGAGCGTCAGAGTAGCGTCTCAGGGAAGCGACACACAGAGAAGCCTACAACCCCGGACACGAGGACGTGTCCAAACCAGAGAGGGTGGAAATATAACGAACTCATAAAACCACCGTCCTCCTCCGCAAAACCACCCGCGGAGGAGTGATCACGTTCTTGCGGAGGTTTGACCACGTGCATGCGGAGGATCGGCCACGTGCTTGCGGAAGACCAGGCATGCACATGCGCAGAACAGCTTCCGGTGGAGAGCCCAATACAAGGAGGCAGCCACAGCTCTCTGGGAGTCAGTCGGGGCAAGGTACCAGAGGAGACACATCACCCTGAGATGGTCCTGTCCTCCTTGGACAGGCGAGGGAGAGTTTTCCGTACCTCCGCACATCTTGACCTCCGCAGTGCGGAGCCCCAGACTCCATGTATGGGAAATGTAACAGGGAAGGGTGTGGGTCCCAGATGATGTCAATCGTATGAATTCGGTCCAACGTCCCTTCAATATATGAACCCCGGCCCTCTTGACTTACAGCTGACGGCAAGGCGGCTATCTCTTCTTGCACAGTGGTGCAAGCGTGAGGGAAGTCTCTGGTGAACCTCCGCAACCCGCGGACCTGTGAGGGACGTCCCCTGATGTGCGGAGACACTCCGTCTCCGCAATAGACGAACCTCCGCAGCCGCGGACTTGTGAAGGAAGTCTCTGACGATACTCCGCACCCGCGGAGGTGGCGAGGGAAGTTTCCTGACGTGCGGAGACACCCAGTCTCCGCAGGCGACGACCCTCCGCACCCGCGGAAGAGGGAGGTGAAGCAGACGTGCGGAGGACCCTCCGCAAGGACGAGGGACCTCTGCGGAGCCACGGAACCTCCGCAGCGCGGAAGACCTCCGAGAGAGAGGACCTCCGCAGTGTGGAAGACCTCCGCAGAGACAGAGGACCTCCGCAGAAGTGAGGACCTCCGCACCGGCGACACCTCCGCGGAAGACGGCTGGACAGACTCCGCAAGTACCTACCTCCGGAGACGGAAGAATTGCGGAGCCAGGGAACCTTCACCTCCGCATGGACTTCGCGTAGGAAGAGACTGACGCTAGTTCTGATGCCTAACGTTAAAAGCAGGGTCTTAGTCTAAACCTGGACCCGGTGTAACCTTTTATTATTGTAAAACCCGGTGACTTAGTCTAAACCTGGTCACTGTGTAATTTGGGGAAACATTTCATATATTTTGTGAGTGAGTAACTTGTCGTATTTGGTAATAAAACCCGTGTCTTTGAATTAATATGTCTTCAGCACTTTTCTCTAACCAGAGAAATACTATGGAATTGCGGACGTCTCACTATTAATTGTCTATAGCGTTCGGACACAGAGACGAGAGGTACTACAAAAAGGCTATACGAAAAATAAACACAACGAGAGAAACCACGGCACCAAATAACCATCAATCGTAAAATCGCTACATAAATATTGCTGCTATTTAAATTTATTATCCCAAAACTACTTATTGTCACTATACATATTATATGAGCATCGCAAAACACGGTGTAAACGAGTGCTTTCACAGTAATAGACTCTATAATCTGTATGCACCCCATAGAGGTACATTATGATGCACCCGCACGTCAGGCTGGTCGTACAGATGGAACTGTTCCTGCCGGTCGTTGATGCGCATGCGTCGAAAACGAAAATGGCGGTTGTTTTGATGTAAAATTTTGCGTTTCTGGTTGTCAAATCCTAATAAGAAGATAGTGTACCTGTGTCAACTGAATTTATGTATGAAATGGTGTTTGGTATATTAGTATAACTTTGATTATTTTGTTCATGAAGTCTTTGCATAATGAAGTATTGTAGTGGAATTGGCAGCACAGAATTGCCACCTGGAGAGTCATACGGTTTGGACAGAGTCTCCACCTAGTGAGTGAACGACCCGACAGGTTACCTCGCCCAGTGGCGCCTCCCAGGGACATCGTCGAGCCCTTGACGCTTTGTATTTACCAGCAGACGTGACTGGAACCTTCGGACAAACAACAACAACTGAACTTCGCTGCCTATTGTACAAGATTCCAGTGCAATGTGAGACTCAATACGGTCTTGCACAACATTGGCGACGAGGATTAAACCGGAGGATACGCGGCAACGGGTGTGAGCCCGTATTACACGTCTCACAGTCGCATATTTTATTTATTTTCCACGAACATTTGGCGTGGGAAACTTTGAAAAATTAGTTTTCACGCAGCCATCGCCATCTTGAATTTCACGTGAGGTTTGCATTGAAATTCGAATAGGCAAGCCCCACGAGATATAGAACTAGGTATAGCTAGTTAGCTTAAGATTATCTAGTTCAACTTTTTTTTCTAGATTTGATAATGTAGAATCTAGACCCAAACTAGATAGAGAGTGATTTGGATTCTGTCCCCAGATTGGTTCGGATTTCGAATCTGTCTAATGCTAAGTTTCATTATTCGATAATTTCAGTATCTGGTCATTTATTTAGATTACTAATTTTCTAATATTAGATCAACTTAGATCCAATTTCTGGAACTCAGGCCAGTACTTGGATATTTCTCCATTGCAACATTGTGTTATTCCGTGTGTGGTTAGTGTACACTGTCTCGACACAGTCAAGCTAGCCACGGGTAAAAAAAAAAACTACATGTATATAGACTATAGTGTGTGTGGTAGTGTACACTGTCTTGACATAGTCAAGCTACCACGTAAAAGTAAATACATATGATCG
Organism: Terebella lapidaria; assembly: GCA_949152475.1. NCBI lineage: Eukaryota > Metazoa > Annelida > Polychaeta > Terebellida > Terebellidae > Terebella > Terebella lapidaria. The sequence continues at coordinate 13,666,463 of OX424556.1, forward strand.
GTGTGTATATTTCATGTTATTGGTGTGATTGTAATTTATTGGTGTGAGTGGATTTATCCTCGAGTGCATGAGTTGAGCTGAAATAGGCGTAATTGTAATTTATCGGAGTGACTGGATTAACTTTTTGAGTGATAGTGTTAAGTTAATTAGTAGAAACAGTCAACAACCTGCTACAAGTAAACTGTGTAAAGAACATACACAAACACAACAATACAAACTGACACCTAATCATAGGTAAATTAACACAACTTGGTTAGCTCTCACAGTCATGTTACAGTCGGACTAACCAAATCACCAAAATAAAGTCAACTTGTATGGGTAGTAAACTTCATTCACGCCTATAATAATTAACTTACCACAAACATAATACCTGTGTGTGCGTGTGTGGAGTACCCCCTACTAATAAACATGTCCACCATGTCTCACAATGTACCCCGGCCCATGGATGTAAACATCGCCACAGTGGACGATCTCAAATCCGTTCATGGCATTGGTGACGTCCGAGCTGCTGCAATCGTGGGTCTGCAACGGGAAGGGTACAGCATCACCATCGAGGGATTGGTGAGAGTTACAGGCCTCCCCTCAACCTACTTCTCAGAGCTTGTGGAGAAAAATGTTCTGCAAGAAATCCCACTCGATGATGCAAGCGTTCTGGATTCTCAAATCCAGAATCTCTCCCTAATAACACCTCCTGAGACTGGAGCCCCATCGTCAGAAATACAGGAGCGACCAGTGGAGCAATTTAGAGCCCAAGTGGAGGAGGAGAGGAAACAATTTTGGGCAGCATGGGAACGGAAGAAGGAGCTCATGCAGAGACAGCTCGAGCTCGAGCTCACGCAACAGAGGAAGGAAGCGGAGTACCAGCACCAGCTTGCGGAGATGCAGTACAGGCTCCAACGAGAAAAGTGGGAGAGGGAGGAGGCAGAGTACCGATGGAGGCGCCATCATAAGGAACATCGTTCCCGAAAGTCCCGTAAATCTCGCACTGGCACCACAACAGTAACCACCAGCACTGGGAGCGAGGCCACCTATGACCCAGTCAGGATTTGGAAGTGTGACGGAGGACAGCCAACACTGCAGAAAGAGACCAGGGACGATGAGGCTGGCAAGGAGAAGCACCAACCACCGAAGGAAGAGCCAGACCGAAAGCTGGAGAAGGGGGATGTGAAGAACGAGCCACTAGGTCCTGAGGTGGCAAACGAGCCACTAGACCAGGACGTCAAGCCACCTGGCCCCCTCACTCTCAAGAGTTCCCAGGAGAACTTCATTGACACGTTGATGGCGACACAGGCAGCGACACAGGCAGCGTCTTGTCATGCTCACCTGTCTGCTGGCCATGCAGCCACCATGCCGAGGGCACTGATGCCCCAACCACAGCAGCACCCAGGCGCCGGGTTGCCCCCAGCAACCAGTGGGAGCCGACCTCAGACATCAGTGCCTCACGAGGCACCATTACCAGGGAGAGTTGGCGATAGCATCTACCTCCTGAGGGTGCAGGAGGATCCACTGGCACAGAACACACCAAGCGAAAGGAGCACACACCACTACCACCGGATGGTGACCAGGGACCCGTCAGCGGGCCCCCCCAGCCGTGCGCTACATCACCATAGCGATCGTCCGGGCCAAGTGGAGAGTCAACCTCCGGTGGACATCCCGGCACTGTACTTACCATTCCGAGGAGGCGAGAGGGCCCCAGGACGCGTCATCAGACCTGAAATTGGACGCAACAGCTATCATGAATCAGCTGCCATGGGCTACCCACTGGCAGTTCCTGTTCCGCAACGAGTGGGCCAAATGTATGCTGACCAACTGCAAGCCAGTTCTGGCCCATCCAAAATTGACTGGGGTCACGGGGAGGCAGCGTCCTGTCATGCTCACCTACCTGTCCCTAGTCCATACATAGTCCGGAGCAGTGGCATGCAGCCCAGACGCGAGCAGAGTCCAGCATACCCCGGCCCCAACCAAGAGGAGCACCAACATCAGGAAGTGGAGTATGGAGTGCCTAGCCGAGGTCATCAGCACCCCTTTCCCACACCACCCCTGGAGGAGTTCGAGAGACCAGCATCACGACAGGGCCCGGACCAAGTCAAGGGCATGCAATCTAGGAGCCATGAGAGACGGGCCAATGACGGAGCTGATCTTTACCTGCCGGAGTATGGAGGGTCTAGCCAAACTGATCTGTGCCCCTCACCCTCACTACCAGTGGAGGAGCTCGAAAGCCAGAGCCCATCATCCCGACAGGGCACGAAGCGACCTGATGCCACAACCAGAGGGAACACAGAGGAATGGGACGAGGATCCAGTTGATCCCCACCTGCCAAAGCTGCCCACCTTCGATGGGAAACTATCCGAGTGGGAACCATTTATACTACAGTTTCGGAATGCTGCTCGGATCAGCAGGTGGAACTCACAAGATCAGCTTGATCATCTGACAGCATGTCTCCGCGGACCAGCCATCAAGTACGTGTACACCAGGCCCGAAGCTGACCGCCTGACCTATCAAGGTTTAGAAAACTTATTATCGCAACGGTATGACAAGGTAGACCCACCTGTTATTGTCCGTCGGCAACTGCAGACAACACGTCAGGAGGAAGACGAGAGCCTGGAGGACTTTGGGGACCGGGTCTTGGCCCTCGCCATCGAGGGCTACCCTACAACGGCAGAAGACCTTGTACAGTCCGTGGCTGTGGACGTCTTCTTGCGTGGGTGCAAGGACCGAGAAATTGCATTCCTGACCATGGAGAAAGGTCCAGGGACACTGCTCGAGGCAGTGAGGCTTTTCAGGGCAACATTTCACAACCAAAAGGCCGTGGCATGTAACAAATCTCACGGTAACACCCGCCAGGTGATGTTTGATGGAGAGTCAGGTGCGGTGGGTTAGCTTGAAAAACTTGTGAGTCCATACATTTCATTACCCATTGGTCATTCATGGGATGATCACTGTCCTGTCACAGTTGTCTCCCATGAGCTTCATCCTTTTCACCCTCATGAGCATCCCTGTAGGCGATCACTGTCTTTGCTATAGTCGTCGCTTACGGACCCCATGTCTTTCGCCTTCATCCATGGGTGGTCACTGTCTTTGTCATAGTCGCCACTCACACCCTGTTTATATGTATATATGTTCTGTTATGTGTTTGTTTCTCTATGTTCTCCTGTTTGTGTTATTTCGTCCATGTCGCCGTAAGGTTCTGTCTACAAAACGGGGGAGGATGTAGTGGAATTGGCAGCACAGAATTGCCACCTGGAGAGTCATACGGTTTGGACAGAGTCTCCACCTAGTGAGTGAACGACCCGACAGGTTACCTCGCCCAGTGGCGCCTCCCAGGGACATCGTCGAGCCCTTGACGCTTTGTATTTACCAGCAGACGTGACTGGAACCTTCGGACAACCTTATACACTTGAAAGTTATGCACCTACGTGCTGACTTAGACTAGAGTCTAGCATGTCTAGACCAGCCCAAGCGACACGGAGCTTGGGCTGGAGTCTAGACTAGTGGATCTAGGGCTTCAACGAGTACTCAGTTAACCAGTTACGGTTTGGTTACAGTGTGAAACCGGTTACATATTTTGTGTCCGGTTAATCGTGAACGTATTTTGCACCCTCGTAATTCAGCTTAAACACTTCAGTGTTCACATCAGTTAAATTTGCGCCCAAACGCGCTAAATTGAAGTGATTCATCACTCTCCAATCAAAATAGAATGTTTATTCATCATAATATTGCATATTTCCTCGTGAAAATTACGTCTAATGTCGAGCTTCAGGCAGGATTTTGACCCGTTTTTGACACGGAGATTTGATAAAATGCGAACTGCGAAAAAAATTGGTGTTACTTTGGACAATATTTAGCTCTATATTTTTTGACGAGTAACCGGTTATGGTTCGGTTACAAGCTAATGAGTAACCGGTCACGAAATTATGTACTCGTTGAAGCCCTATAGACTAGAATCTACTTGAACATAACTGAAGATTCTCACACTCGTTAGACAAAGTACGTCTTTCGGGGATACCTGCAGAGGACCGGACCTGCGGTCCTCAGCAGGTATTCCCGAAAGACATACTTTGTCTACACACTCGTCTGACCGAACTGATCAAACACATCATTAGGCATTTTCAATTATTTCGCCAAAAAAATTCGCTAAATGGAGATTAAAATCTTGGGTCCCTAATTGTCTCACTGGATGACAGAAATATTTTGATTATGGATGAACTTCGACCTTGAAATCAAATTCCTTTGCCAAGTCGGCATTTTCATTGATTTTTGGTTTACGTCCATTTGGGGGTTATACGAGTAGGCGAGTACTCGTTGACGATTACAAAAAGGCTTCTAACCAGTCAGGAATTGGCTAACCATTTACTCGTGAATTTCAAGAAGTGATAAAAAACAATACATTTTCCAGTAATTCTGAGCTTTTTGTTCTTGTTTTTGAACGTGTAATGTTGTTTTCCATGCCGTCATTGTAATTTATGCCTCTACATCGGTTCCACATGAGCGAGTTCCCTTGTTTTGTCAACTTTCGTGGTTATGTGTTCAATTGTTCACGAGACTGCGTGCAACATTTAATGTAATTGTGCTGTGTTTGCTGCCAGTCGATCAGACGTGTGCTTATTTCGTGTTTTCATTTGCCCAGCAATATTATAGGTGAGTTCAAAGCCATGATAAGCATGATTATATATACGATTACTACATTAAAATCTCTCCAAATTTAAGTATCCAGTGGTATTACAATATAACGAGTAACCGGTTACACACTGCCGAGTACTCGGTTACGAAAATCTCTACTCATATTAGCCCTACTCTGAAACTGTGCGTCATAGAGCCGCTCAAGTTCAATGGGGTACCTGCAGATGCCATGTGCTTCTGGGGCTTTAAAACAGTCTATTATGCCCAAGAAGTACAAAAAAAACGTCATCTCTATTGTCTGCATTATGCAAAAACAAACATGACAAAAATTTAAAGTAACATTATTACGTTTTTGTATGTATTTGGCACAGTAGACTGTTTCTATGGTTTATCTATACCCGAATTACATGGTGGCGAAATGTTTGCCTGGTGGCAAACAGGAACCCCATTGCCACTCGCCAGTCTGATAGTCATCATCGCACCTGTACACCACTGTGAATAAACTGCACTGATTCTACCTGTGTGTCCTGGAGTCTACTCCCACACGGCTACATCATGTACATAGAGTCTGGGTTTCAGCTGTCAGTCTATTGAAAGAATTGCCATTAAAATCTCAAGAACAATAAATATCAATATTTCACAACTTGCCTCTGGTGGATCCTGATGTGTATATAAGCTGTGTTATTCTAGTCCCATTTGGAATTGCTATGCATATCACATTTAAATGCTATACTCTGATTTTTCTAACTTGTTTACACCGGTTTTTGATGATATCTTTGCGATGCTAAATGGTATCGTTCTATAACTTGGCATACTTCACCTCGGAGACAAACGGCAATTTCCTACCAAATTTCAGGCTTCTATCGCAATAATTGAAGAAGTTGGCAATCTACCTCAATGTTAAATTTCAGCCAAAAACGGGATCTCGAGAATCTGAGCTTATTCGAGGATTTGATCCTGTTTACATCCACCAGGATTCGAAGTATTGTTGTAATTTTAGACCAGATGACACATTGGGGGTGTATTCTACACAAACATGTTGATTTTGAAAGATTGTACTACTACAAAACCGAGCAAATGCACGAAACTATGTGCGAACCCAGAAATTAAATGACGTGGCTAAATTTAACATAGGGGTAGATTGCCAACTTTTTCAATTTTCATAATAAAAGTCTGAAATTCGGTAAATAATTGCCGTTTGACTCCCAGGTGAAATATGCCAAGTTATAGAACGATAGCATTTAGCATCGCAAAAATATCAGCGAAAAACTGTGTAAACGAGTTAGAAAAATCAGAGTATAGTACTCTTTTTAAAGTCATGAAATTACTTCCAGGAAGCCATAGAAAATAGTCCAGTGATAAAATATCTTCTGGGGACTAACTATAGACTTACATAGCTATAGTTCAGTTGGTGCATTGGTTGTCTGCATGTCTGTACCTCACATCAAATGTGGCTGTGATACCTATGTTACAACCATAATTACAAGCCCACAGCTTCCTCAGACCATTACCGCTGTCATAAAATGTAAATTAAATTTCAGGTTTATGTAACAATCTGTCTCACAGACCATCTTTGGGGTTTCTGGTTTTCACACCATTGGTTACAAAACTATAGATGTATTTCTGTTACCGGTACATGTTTGAATTCAATTTTGAAATCACTTTTGACTTGGAGTGGTGGTAGAAGGATTGTGTGTCTTGGATCTCATACATACATATAACATACATGTATATGGATACAAAGTCATTAGCTGGGATATCTACTTCTCAAGCTTAATTGAAAATATAGCAGCCTTGTGTCAGAGTTCATGAGATGGAAGGTTTCCCAGTTGAGGATGATTTTAATAGCTTTTGGAAGGTTTCAGGTAGGCAGTATATCCACTTTCTGCAATGTTAAATGGCTACAAATAATGTGTAAAAAACATCTGTTCCATGCACACAGCACATTTGATGTTAGCGTCTGCCACCTTGCAACTCCATGGACGCATGTGTAAAAACGTAAATTTAGGGGATAAACAGAAGCATGTGACAATGATTCCCTGGGAAAAAAACATCACACACTGCAGAGGTAATTTTAATTTTCTCTGATGAACCTGACACATAAAGTAGCCATGTGCTTTTGTTTATTCCTATCAACATATTTCTTTTTTTGGTACCTGCAAACGGGCTTATTTGATGTGTTCATGCAGGGTTCATTAAATGATCACATGTTAGCTCACGTTAACCATGTATACAAGTAGATTGTGCTATATACATGTATAACAAAAAAAATCATATGAAGTCTCAATAACTTCTATCCCACCACCATGATGAACACATGATTAGGACCAAAGGTGTTCTTCAGAGATTACCTAGCAGGCAATCTGATCAATGATATCAGACATGTTCGTGATGTTCTCATGTTTACTTTACACTGTAGTGTCTGACAATGTAAAGTGGTTACTTTATGCAGTGGTGTCCGACATGTTTCCATGGTTACTTTATACAGTGGTGTCTGACATGTCTCCATGTTTACTTATACAGTGGTGTCTGACATGTTTCCATGTTTACTTTATACAGTGGTGTCTGACACGTTTCCATGGTTACTTTATACAGTGGTGTTTGACATGTTTCCATGGTTACTTTATGCAGTGGTGTCTGACATGTTTCCATGGTTACTTTATACAGTGGTGTGTGACATGTTTCCATGGTTACTTTATACAGTGGTGTGTGACATGTTTGCATGGTTACTTTATACAGTGGTGTGTGACATGTTTCCATGGTTACTTTATACAGTGGTGTGTGACATGTTTCCATGGTTACTTTATACAGTGGTGTGTGACATGTTTCCATGGTTACTTTATACAGTGGTGTGTGACATGTTTCCATGGTTACTTTATACAGTGGTGTGTGACATGTTTCCATGGTTACTTTATACAGTGGTGTGTGACATGTTTCCATGGTTACTTTATACAGTGGTGTGTGACATGTTTCCATGGTTACTTTATACAGTGGTGTGTGACATGTTTCCATGGTTACTTTATACAGTGGTGTGTGACATGTTTCCATGGTTACTTTATACAGTGGTGTGTGACATGTTTCCATGGTTACTTTATACAGTGGTGTGTGACATGTTTCCATGGTTACTTTATACAGTGGTGTGTGACAATGCAGTGGTGGCTTTATACAGTGGTGCCTGACATGTTTCTATGGTTACTTTATTCAGTGGTATCTGACATGGAGGGAGACTTTGATCAGTTTGAGGAGATTGATGATGATATTCTGGCCAGTTTGCCGTTGAACGACCTGTCACATGAAGAGGTCACCGCAGCAAAGCCAGGCTACCAGACAGGTGGGATAAACCCACGTCTGTTAATTCGCTCAGAGCATTTTGAATAGATATATATACATATGTTGCACATTTTGTGCATGGTTTTTGTATAAAGAATTAAGGATACAGTTTTATGCTCTATTAACATATTACAATGCTTTCCATTTCCTCAGGTCATGTTTTTTTAATATAGATTCCATATTTTCAATTTCTAATACATGTGCTTCTTTCAAAGGTATGAACATATGCCAATTTGCAAGCAATGAATGTCATTTAAATCATTTGTAGATTTACCAGTGGCAGTTCCTGAAGAGTTTGCCTTCCCATTTCCACCCTACGACATCCAAGTCGGCTTCATGCAACATCTCTACAAGGCCTTGGAGCTCGGCAAGATTGGAATCTTTGAGAGTCCCACTGGCACGGTTTGTATAGCAATCACTGCCGGTACGGTAGTTAACATTTTCTGTGTTACTTAGACACAAGCCATCATCACACAAAATAGTCTACAGTAGTATTTACAATTTCAGTGGCATCTGTATCTGTTTTGTGATCAGAAATGCTACGAAAGAAGAATGTGTCATGTATCACATTGTCTGTTGAGTGTAGGGCAAGTCATTGAGTCTGATCTGTGGAGCGCTGCGATGGCTGAAGGACTTCGCTGAAAGACAGAGACTGGAGGTCGAGGCTCTGACAGAACAGGACCCACTGTAAGTCGGCGGGGATGGGGGAGTTTGATCATTGCATTAGTCAAACCTGGTGTATGGGGAACATGAATCTTAGTGACGTAGAATAAACATGATAATTGTTCCATGTTCCAGAAGCAATGATACTGGTGTGAAAAAGGAAACAACAGGAGGCAAGTCTTTAACCTGATGGTTATGAGTACTGTGTTCATTGTAAAATTACAGTATATGAGAGAGACTCTTCATTCGCCATGCTCTTGATAAAGATTTCAACAAACTGTTTTCCATGTAGTCTAGTATCTAGATGACGCACATTTGTGCAGGAGATGTTATCTCTTATTGACTGATTTCTGTCTACAGAACTCGACTGGATTCAGAGTTTTGCACGGAAAAAGGAAACTGATGAAAAATCTAAGCAACTGACAGTAAGCTGGATGATATGTTCTTACCGGTACCAGTTTCGGATCAGCTGGTACATGTACTAATATTGTCCAATCACAAAATCTTTTAATTGTTGGCCCTGTTGTTGTCTTTGTCATACTGAGGCACGGTGAGCTTGTTACTATCAATCTGCAGGAGGAACATGAAGCTAGAGTGAAGAGGCAAGCCAAGTTGAAGGAGCTGAGAAATCAGATGAGCTCAAAACATAACTTCAAGAGAAAGGTGAATTTGAATTTGAGACAAATTTATGACTTGAATTTTAATTTACAAGTGTACTCCTGACACACTTGTGTCCTTGGTAATCTGTCGCTAGCGTGATGCTCTGGAGGAGGAGTTTGGTGCGCTGTACAAGGACTCTCCGGACGACCTCAAGCATCGTCTGTCTGCCGAGGTGGAGGAGTCTGCAACTGACACAGAGAACTCCCTCGACGACGACGATATCGTGCTGGAGGAGTACATCAGCGATGACGAGACCGGCAAACAGGAGGAGAACAGCGACTCGGAGGAGGACTTGTATGTCACCAAGGTACGTGGTCTGTAGTCAGACGTCATGGTCGGTGATTGAGTGATTTTGGTAATCAATATTTATCTCATAGTTGCCCGATCATATAGTTGATCAGATGCAAGGTCCTACTTTATGGAACTGTCCAGCTTGTGTTTTCTCTGTTACAGATCTACTATTGTACACGCACTCACTCCCAGCTAGCTCAGTTTGTCCGTGAGATCCAAAAGAGTCCATTTGGCCAAGACACCCAGGTCATATCCCTTGGATCCAGACAGGTAACCATGGTAACACTGCTCCGAGTAAGTCTGAATCAGTCAGTGATTTCTGAATCTGAATGTCATGTCTCATGAACCATAGTATATGGGAGTATTGGTACTTTAGCACTAGTCAACTAAAGGTGCAATTATTTCTTTTATTTCAGAATTTGTGTATCAACAGTATGGTGAGGAAGCTGAACTCGCTCAGTCTCATCAATGACAGGTGTCTGGAGCTGCAGAAACACAAGGGCAAGTCTTCATCCCTGTACTCAACATATGTAGGCATGGATAAAATTTCAGAGTAATTTTGTTTATCTACTTAGAAAGGAGGGGTTAAACTTCCCAGTCATTTTCCTTGGCAATCTTCATACATTAATTCACAATAAATGATGGAAATGTGCATGTTTGTTCATTCCTCCATCCATTACAGAGAAGAAGCGTGAAGGCGGTGAGGCCAAGCGAAAGAAAACATCCGGTGGATGTCCATTCTACAAGCAGCAGCCTATGATGGACTTCAAGGATAAAGCCCTGGTATGTGCTGATCCAAAGTTGGTCAGAAAATCATTTAAATCAAGTACGAGTACATGTATGAGGCAATAGATTTTCAGCATGATATGCTGCATATGACATTTTGCTTGGTGACCATCTTTCTGAAGAACTGCCCTATTCCAGGTGCAGGTCCAGGATATTGAGCAGTTGGTAACCAAGGCCAGGGAGATGAAAGCTTGTCCGTACTACGGGTCGAGATATGCGGTACCTCCAGCAGAAGTCAGTGCATTTCTCATCAATATGCTATGTTGAGGTGTATGTAAATTTGTATGAGATTAACCTTGATATAAGTCAAGTAACCTATGTTTAACAACTGACACATTTACATCTGACGCCAGTTGGTGGCGCTGCCATACAACACTTTACTGCACAAGTCGACTCGGGACTCGTGCGGGATCCGACTGAAGGATAACATTATCATCATAGACGAGGCTCACAACTTGATGGAAACCATCGCTAACGTCCACAGCGTCGAGGTTACGGGAGCACAGGTCAGTAACTGTATCCATGGTAACAGGACAGTGGCTGTAATATGTGCAACACTGTGTTGATGTGTTCTTCCTCGTTTGCTTTGATAACCTGGGTATACCTCAAGATTCCACGGACCCATAAATAAGCTGACAGGGCAGTTATTAGTGAAAGCTAAGAGCTTAATTTTGAAGCCTTTCATCCTCAAATGAAGATAACCAACAGTGCTTTATTGAGTGTTGCCTTCTGTGTGTACAGTTGACGTGTGCGTACTCTCAGCTATCACAGTACCAGGACCGCTACCGGAGCCGGCTGAAGGCCAAGAACCTGATGTACATCCGACAGATCCTCTTCCTTCTGTCTAGCTTCATCAAGGTCCTCGGCGGTCAGTTCTCGTCGATGCAGGCTGTCTAGTACTGGTCAGCCAGAGGCTGTCCCGTACTGGTCAGGTCCCACCAGTACAGGCTGTCCACTACTGAGATGGATATATCTTTGTTGTGAAAAATATTGATTGTAATAAAATTATATGTCCATTGTCATGTTATATATCGACTTCATCAAGTGACTGGTTAAGATAAGTTCTCGTGTCTTTTGGTATGAGCAAAGATTTTCTATACCAAGATAGTCCACTCAGGGCAAAATGAAGCAAAAAATTCCCCTGGAAATCAGACTGAGGAATTACTACATTTGCGTGTTTATGAATGAATATCTGTGACCAAAACATCATTTTATGAATGAAAACCGCCGTCACTGTTGAAAATACGTTCAACTTTCAGTCTCACCGCCAGGATCAACACTGTTCAAATTTCCGCATCCATCTTGGCCTGAGTGGACTAGATCTATCTTGGTTTAGAAAATCTTTGGTATGAGTGAGAATTTAGATCATGTATATTGCAGGTAAAGTTGGAGTATCAGCTGCTGACCAGCAAAAACCAACAAAGTCAGGTATGTTATGAATGCAGTTTGACCAGATTGAAGTCCATGATGGGCAGCATACAAGTAGCATACATGTGGTGTACATTTCAGGCACTCGACTACAGACTATTAATGACTTCCTGTTTGATGCGCACATTGACAACCTGAATCTGTTCAAAGTGCTGCGGTACTGTGACAAAAGCAACATTGCAAGGAAGGTGGGCATCGGCCAACTGACCATCAGTACTCACAGTTTGATAGCAATATCTGTGTGGGTGAATCTGGAATATATTGCAATATCTTTGATATATATCCCATATATTACTATATTGTGTTCACAGTTACATGGTTTTATGGAGAAGTACCAGCCTCAAGTCCATTTGAAAGGTAAGTAGTTTTCTGATGAGTCAGTACCTTTGTTCATCAGGCTGTTTAGAAATCTTTTTCTGAATTTCTTTCAGAAAAACAAAATGAAGAGAAGGCACCCACTTGGGCATTGTCCCGCTTCCTGCAGGAAATCAGTCAACCAAAGGAGGCCAGCAAAGACCCTGGAAACAGTATGTGTCGCATATTGTATTGTCAACTTACTAAATTATCTTAGTATTTTCTGCAAACTGATATGTGACACATGATAGACACACATGCCATAAATCGCAGCACAAATCTGCACAACATTGGATTTCTTGATAATTGAGTTACTCGAGTCTCAATACACAACATTGGATATCTTGATAATCTAGTTACTTGTGTCTCAATACACAACATTGGATTCCTTGATGATTGAGTTATTTGTGTCTCAATACACAACATTGGATTTCTTGATGATTGAGTTACTTGAGTCTCAATACACAACATTGGATTTCTTGATGATTGAGTTACTCTAGTCTCAATACACAACATTGGATTCCTTGATGATTGAGTTATTTGTGTCTCAATACACAACATTGGATTTCTTGATAATTGAGTTACTTGTGTCTCAATACACAACATTGAATTTCTTGACAATTGAGTTACTTGTGTCTCAATACACATCATTGGATTTCTTGATGATTGAGTTACGCTTGTCTCAATACACAGCAGTGAATTTCTTGACAATTGAGTTACTTGTGTCTCCATACACAACATTGGATTTATTGATAATTGAGTTACTCAAGTCTCAATACACAACATTGGATTTCTTGATAATTGAGTTACTTGTGTCTCAATACACAAGATTGGATTTCTTGTTGATTGAGTTATTTGTGTCTCAATACACAACCTTGGATTCCTTGATGATTGAGTTATTTGTGTCTCAATACACAACATTGGATTTCTTGATGATTGAGTTATTTGTGTCTCAATACACAACATTGGATTTCTTGATAACTGAGTTACTTGTGTCTCAATACGCTTGTATCCATCATGGTCTTCAGGTATGAAGGAGGAGGCCCCTGAGGCACCTAGCACATTCTCCTCTCCATTGATGCAGATCACAGGATTCCTGGAGGCACTGACTAACACTAACAAGGACGGCCGGATCGTCATCTCCACACAAGGTCAGGAAATCCCTTTCACCACAGACAAAATATGACATGGCGCTTTATAAGAACATGCTGGTGAACTGGGCACGTGGCACATAAATTAGTTAATTGCTCATCACCTGTGTATATACTTGGTTCAGACTTTCTGTTTACAGACCTGTTGAGTAAATCAAGCCTGAAGTTTCTGCTGCTGAACCCGGCGGTGTACTTCCAGGAGATCCTGTCTGAGGCTCGAGCAGTCATCGTGGCTGGTGGCACCATGGAACCAGTTAGTACATAAGCAGGACATCCATCAAGCTATGATGGAATGTCCTTTATGATAGAAAAGCCATAAGAGGATGTGCATTATGATATACAAGCCATAATACATTATGATATACAAACTATGAAGAGACATGCATTATGATATACAAGCTATAACGGGACCTGCATTATGATATGCAAAATATGATGGATCATGCATTATGATAATTTATCATATGATGTGCATTATGATATACGAGACATGAAGGGATTCATGCATTATGAAGATTTATTGGAAGAAGCATTATGATATATAGTTCTCATGTGATGTGCATTATGATATACAAGATAAAATGGGACATGTATTATAATAAACAAGTTATTATGGGATGTGTATCATGATAAACAAGACGTAATGGGTCGTGCATTATGATAGACAAGTTATAATAGGATGTGTATTATGATACACAAGATGTAATGGGTCATGCAAAATGATAGACAAGTTATTATGTAATGTTCATTATGATATACAAGATGTAATATGCTATGCATTATGGTATACAAGTTATTATGGGAGGTACATTATGTTACACAAGATGTTATGGGTCACTCATTATGATAGACGATAGACAAGATGTAACTCTCATTAGAATGCACAAGCTACAGTGCCGATTTCACAAAACCTCACCAAAATGCTAGCATGCTGAACCTGGCATTTAGCTCATGCTGGCCTAACTTCGCCTGACTTAGCATTGTGCGATTTGATGCTGGCCTTGTGTGTGCGAGCATCACCTGATGCTAGCATTGCTTCTTGGCACTGTGGCACACTGAACGCATTTCACATTATTTTGGTGAAGGCCATTATATGCTCATAAGCACATGGTCGTTGGTTTACAGACAGTTTGTATTATGTACATTCAAGTTCAGTTCATATTAGAGTGTGTATTTGCATCTGAAATCCAGGATGCCCGCATCTGTACGAGACAATGCTCGCCTGTTCAACTAAGACGGCCACCTGATGCATTGGCATTGCGCCCACTTGTCGCACCTTGCATGTTGATGCTAGCATCAAGTCCCACGTAATAGCTCGGGCTAGCCATTAGCATGTCGAATTCGCATGGCTAGTGAGGTTTTGCGAAATTGTTACTGTAGTGGGACATGCATTATGATATACAAGATTAGTGGGTCATGTTATGATGAGATTTGCGTTATGATCCAGCAATCTGTAATGGAATGTTCATTTTGATGTAAAGCTAAATTGGGATGTAAATTGTGTGTCTGTTGTTTACAATCTAACTGTCATCACAGAATTTCAAGACTAAAAATATCAAGTTTTATGATAAAGTTGAGCAGAGTTTGATTATAATACCACTTGCAGCTGTCTGAGTTCAAGGACCAGCTGTTTTATGCAGCTGGGGTCTCGCCTGAGAGGATTCTGCAGTACTCCTGTGGTGAGCTTCATCACACAACAACTGACCTCTGCTTTATCTTTTTAATTAATTTCAAACATCATTTTCCAGGAGTGTTTTAAAGTATTGTTACCTATATGTATTTTGCAGGCCATGTTATATCGGCGGAGCAGTTGTTACCGATAGCGATGGCTCGAGGTCCGTCCGGTCTGGAGATGGACTTCACATATCAACAGAGAGACACACCAGCCATGGTAGGACGCTCTCACTCACTTACAAATTGTGACAAACTCGTTGAGGGTTGTGATGTGTATGTGGAATAACGTGGCAGTGATTTTATATACCTAGTGCGCCCACCGGTATATTTCATTTCTTTCAAAATTGCCATGGTGTCACTACTGAGGGGCCAATACTACTAGTGAAGGTACTGCAAGCATACACCAGGTGTCAACACCAATTTCCAGTTCTGGAAACAGTGCAGGAAACATTCACTAGGTGTCAGCACTGAGTGTTAGGAATGGTCCGTTACTTGAAATGTACACTAGGTGGCAATACTGATCCAGGTTCACATCGGTCATCAAGATAGGGTACTGTTATCCATGAATATATGGTATGGGACCTATGAACCAAAGTTTTATATTGTGTATGTCATATTTCCGTCGATATACAATATGTCATATTTCCATGATTAATATACACGTACATGCATTTATGAATTACCGGTATGTACATAACCACAGAAGACTTTACATTGTTCAAGACGATGATAATCAATGATAACAAATGATAAATAATTCAAATGCTGATCTAATGGTCTGGTGTCTTTCAATCAGTTCTGGTGTAAAGACTGCTTATATATACCCCAGGATGTATTTCCTGGCATGCTGATGTCCTGTAATGGGCCCAGAGTCCGTGATCAGGAGAGTAGTCCTCAAGTCCTGTCTGAGAGTTGTTGACGTAGAGGACATTGGCCCCCAGTCTGGCTGTAAAACTGGCACTGTTCACCTGTCTGAACACCATCCGTCTGTCCGTCAGTCCATCTGTCCATCATTGCAGTGACAGACTACCAGTTACATGTACCAACAAGCTTAGACAGAGTGCAAAGAAATATATACATGAAAATTATACAGTGACCGAGTTTCCCATGGATAGCATAATATTGTCATTGACATTCTCATGTTGTTGTTATGACTGACAACAAATATTTCTGACTGTCTGATGTTCCGTCTCTGTAGTAAAATCTGTCAGCACACCAGGATCATAACCAGGACGAAAATTATAATTCATGCAAAACTCCCAGGCGATTTGTTACCCAAAACAGAATTGTGCACAATATGCCGAAAGATTTTTTTTCTCATATTTTCAAAATAACCAAATTGGCCAGACATTGAACGATGGACAGGAAGAAGGACAAGTTATAGCTGGTAACAGAAGAAACTTATTCTCGGCACCTGGGGGAGGGGGAGTGGGGGGTGAGTGTTGAGAGATGAGCCCTGTCTATTGCTGGGAAGTTTTGCAGTCCCAACTGTCGGACAGTGACTGTGTGACCCGGACACAACCTGTCCCTGGCACCCGCAGACCGCAGCCTGGTGTAAGCTGGAATCAGCTCTAGGACTCTGGGGTCACAGAGTGCAGACCACAGGTCACCTTCCGAGACACGGGTGCTGCTTGTTGCTGTCAGTCGGGAGACAGAAGGAATAGCCCACATAATGCACAGGGGTTGACCATTTGGTTTACAAAGTCTGAGGACCTGGATATATTTTTTTGCATATTGCATATGTTCGATAGAATTAGAAGCAAAATGTGAAGAGCTTAATTATGATCCATACAAAATATCGATGGTCTCGCCTTATGCATGTAATACATTTAAATTAAATTACCGGTAATGATTTAGAACACCATTCGCTTACAAATACCGGTATTCGTTTGTCAGGAAATCATGTAGTAATTGACTGTGGGATCAGAAAAATACCTGTACATGTACTTAATATTGCTGAAGATTGTATATATTACCAGTATCCCCAATCAAGCAGCGTATATTATATCATCGTATTTATATATACCCCAATATGTGTACCTAATATTGCTGAAAGATTATATATCGTGTGAGTTTATCACATATCACCTGTACAGGTATTGATCAAAACATTCCAGCTCATTTCTATAATGGTCCTGATGATGATAGATCTACTGGAAAGACAGGAGCCAGACCTGCTAAAAATAATATTCTAGGCACACTCCTAGCATGTACCTATGGTGGATCAGAGCCTGAGATAGAAAGATGGAAGGAGGAATGTAGATGAAGACCCAAGTTTAAGACGCAATGTTATGTACTTGCTGTGGACCATGATTGCCTGCTTGCCCTGTATGTAGTGTTGTGGGTGGGGCCATGGAGTCCTTGGAGTGACTTGTCCAAGGTCCCGGTACCCCTAGGTGCTGTGAGTACAGCTGACCAGGGAGCTTGGACGGTAGGACTGCCTGGATCCCTGGAGATCCCCACCTGGCCTTACATGGCCCATTAGCCCTGCCCGTGACTGTAGCTGACCCTTCCTCCTCCCTCCCCCCACCCACAGGTAACCGTGGTGACCTCTCCTGACCTCCACTGGCCGCCATTTGGACCACAGTTATCAAATTCTGTGGTGGCTGCCGTAACACACAAATCATACTCCACTATTTCTGACAGTACTGGTCATTGACTACCGGTATACCCTAAGACCTGGTTATATACAGTAATAGAATTATCCCCCCCACACCTACACCTACACACACCCTTGAACACCTCCTGAGTGCAGTATTGATTAGTACTCCCAAGTTTCCCATGTGCGCACGACCCAAGGACAGATGGCCACTATGGCCAGGCTTTCTGACCTTGTCATCAAACAACGAAAACCTTGATCTGACCAGGAGGGGGCAGCCGGACACACACATAACCACCTGGAAATACACTGGTGAAAAAAAAAACGCTAAAGAAATCCATGCTGTATATGAACTAATGTTATATGTTCTGTATACTTCAATGAAAAAAAGTTTTATTTTGTGTCAAACTTTTTGTGTCAAACTTGGAATTTAAAATCTAGTACATGTATGGTAATTTCAGCATATTTTCAGTAGAATATAAAATATGCAGTTTCTTTGCACAGACATGATGCATTCCCAAATACACATAGAATACACTATATTTATTATATAAAGAATATGTTGGACACAATCAGTCATGATCCTGATCCTATGTTATTATGTATTATAAAGATGATGTGTATAATACAATTTCACCATCATTATCAAATGTCATGTGCTGTTTATAGCATGTAGACTGATATATGGTCTACATGACACAAATATATATATATTCTATCTGTTTTGGCCATCAGCAGACTTTAAATATTCTGATGGGTACCGTGTAACCATGACTTTTTATCAGCATGATATTATTGGCATACATGAACAGGGTCTGAACCACCACATTTCTTCTTTCTTCTGTCCATTTCTCCTACATGAGATGAGAGTGGTGATATTGGATTGTCTGGGTTATTTTCTGGGAGTTTTCACCCTGCAGTATGCAGCCACGTACGTGTGGTTTCTGGGATTTGAGGCCAAGAGCCAGGACTTCCTACCCTCTACTGGCAAAATGTGGGACAATTTCCTACTGGCTCAGTCCAATTTCTGGGACTCTCCGCATTTACTTGCATAATCAGTCTCTGTGCGCGGGTTTCGGGCATGTAGGCAGTACAAACTATATACAGAAGTCAGAAGATGTACATGTATGTACATGTGATGCATGTAATAGTTTATGGTTAATAATATGGGATTCACGCCCATCGTATTGACGTGAAACAGGTTAACATGTTTATTGTCTACGGATGTTTCGTGGAATTGTGACTTTCAAGCACTGTTTATGTCTTTTGTGTGGGTACAAGTGAGACATTTACTGGGAGCACTGATAGAATATCATCTATGCTACATATGAAACCATGAGAAGATTGCTAAACTAATGCTAGTGGTGGGATATTTCCAATAATCATTTGACCAGTAGAAAGGTCATGGCACTCTAGGTGGAACTCATGTATCGGTTGTCACGGTGACATGACCCCCTGACCCTGTACTAGGGGTGACTGGCTAGACACAGGCTGATCAACAAACATCTCCCTGCTCAGCTGTAACTTGTTATGTAGCTGGACAAGTTTGATCATCAAAGAACAAATGACTCAATCACTTTCTGTCAATATCTGACACCCTATTTGTTTTGTTCAGGTATTTCCTGTGACTTCTTGACCTGTCCAAATCAAGTGAAAAGTTCACAACATTGTGAA
Organism: Terebella lapidaria; assembly: GCA_949152475.1. Lineage (NCBI taxonomy): Eukaryota > Metazoa > Annelida > Polychaeta > Terebellida > Terebellidae > Terebella > Terebella lapidaria. The sequence continues at coordinate 13,685,693 of OX424556.1, forward strand.
TACCTAAATGATAGCTTAAAGCTGCCCGTGCTGTTTTCATTGAGGAAATCAGTTGTTTTGAACCTTATTTTCTTGAACTCCAACTGACTTCTCTTGTATAAGTTGTTGAGTCTTGTTCTGAGAAATATTTGTACCTTACTACAAAGTGACTGCCATATTATAATAGTGTAGAAGTGAGAATTGTGGCAGCTAAGAATAACTATTTACTTCCAGCATCAGGGTCTGAACCTTGCATGTCTTACAGTTTTGTGCAATCTGTTACAAATGAGACTTGTTTTGATCCATTTCTGAACCCCTGACCCATGACTGACTCCTATCTCCTAGGAATCACAAGAACGATATTTCCCACAATAACTGGACAGGTGATTAGCAAGACCAATACGTAACTATTAACAGACACTAATTAATGGCCTACACAAGTGATCAAGTGCTGCAATGAACTGTGGCTGGCCTCCAGATTCCCCAGAAACAATACCACCTGACCCCAGAAGTCCCCAGCCCGACCCCAGAGGAGGTTGGCCCCTGAGTGCCCCCAGCCTGTGGGGGTAGGGCTGGAAGCACCCTGGGGCCTGAGATCTCCTGTCCTCTTCTCACCCACCCTCTCCCTGACTCTGCTGACCCTCAGCCCAGTGTCTTGCAGCATGCTGCCAGTGGAGGCCTGTGTTTTGACCTGCACGCGACACACTGGGTATGAGTTAATAGCTCGTTACCAGTCCCCAGTAATTACTGGCCAGCTGGCAGCACCAGGCACAGAAAGGTCACTTCTAGGATAGAGTTCAGACACCTAGACACCCTGCGGTCCATACTACACTACACCACATGCTGGGTACAGATGGCTGGGTCTGTGACCTCAGAATGAGAATCCTCAGGTCAACTCGGATAGACAGAAAAATGGACAAAGGGAGATAATGACTGACAGAGAGAAAAACATTGGGGCGTGAGAGGGGTGCTTGATACTGGCTGACCAGTCAAATACATGTAGAATACAATTTGTAGTACTATTGTACAGTGTATACAAAAGGTGCATTGTCCTGTATTGATCTTGCAAAATATTGAATTTGTATTTCCTGGGATGTCCCATTACCTGCTGCCCCCCCCCCCCCCCACATCCATAGATTGTAGCATCAAATAGCATCTTCTGGCTAGCATGCATCCCATGCATTTTATGATCATTGCTGATGATAGCCTAATGACCATGATGACTGAGTGTTGGACAGTTGACCTGCTGCTGACTTCTCCATCAAGCTGTGAAACTTACTGATCTACTGACTTCTGTAGCAGTTCCCCATGGGCACAATAAAACAATATAGCCTTCTGTACCGGTCTGATGAATGTATAACCTTTCCCAGAGGTCACCTGGTTCAGTATTCATCCACTCTGTTTTTCTGTCCATCTGTTACCCATGGGACCCTTGTCAGCACCAAACAAAACTTGGGGTCACAAGGTCAACTGTGAGCACAGTACACATATATTGATGGCTGATCCACATAACCACTCACACTTGTCCTGCAGGTTTTACAGCACTCTGTCTATCATGGCTGGTAGTCTTGGGAAGGGATTAATTAGGTGGTCACATTAGCAGCCACTTGGCCTGTTTGGACCCCCATTATCAGTCATCCCTGTAGTGTCAGCAGGTAATTAGCACTACGGATAGCCTCCTTGGTTCCCAGCCAGCCAGGTCACTACAAGTCCTGGCATGACCCCCAGACTATCAACTGTGCTGTTTGTTTTCACTGCAGTACCTCATAAAAACAGTTTGTTTGGGGGATCAAGAGTGATTCTTGGCTTCCACTCCAATGTTTACTAGCATGTGTACGTCTGTAGTATTTGGTAGCAATAGCTTATTTTAGAAGAATATTAGATTTTTGATAAATTGATTGCTCAGATGACATTTTCGCTCCGGTTGACTTGAGGACAGCCAATATGCTGCCAATAACCAATTACCTGTACTTATTGGCCAGGCACAATGACCAGTTCAACTTGTTGAAGGCTCTCAATTTTGTTTACTAGGCAGGAGTGATCGGCATGTGGGCATACTGATTAGTTTCATATTTCCTGGTGGAGGCTGGGATGGGGTGTGGGGGCACACAGGGACATTCCCAGTCTGTCTATGAATGGACTGGCCATACAGTCGTGTAGTAGTGGCCCTGGGATTGGAGCCAAGGACATCCGTAGTACTCCAGGGGTGGCTGTGGCCTGCCGTAACCTCTCCACCATCAGCCAGTGTGGAGGGACCGGCCAGGCACAGTGTAGCAGCCATGGCAGTGGGCTAGCAGCACACTGTCAGGGCACTCACAGGCTTGTCTCCATACATACTAATTACTTTCACTGATACTTTAATACTCAGCAATGTTATCAAACCTAGAGAATGCAAGCTTGATATAATTATGGTGTTGAACATTTTTGCTACTGACTCCTACTATTAATTAAAGCCAAAATATCTGGTGATAACAATTGAAAAGAAGCTTGACATTCCAGCACTGAAATTTTGTAGTTGAAATCATAGATTCATGTACAAATTACCGCTGGGAGGTCTTCTAAATGTTTCATGCCAGTTACGTGTACTTTGTGCACGTGGAACTGTATACCGTATTGGTCCTAATTTGGTTGAAACATTAGCCCAGATATGATGTTTGAAACAATATAAGACCATATTATAAGAATATAAGGACGATATGAAGTTGAAGATCATTACATTTTTTTCTGCGAAAAAAAAAAAAGGTGCTCTTATGTTAGGGCACATGCTTCTATCAGGACCATTACCGTTATGTACTAGCAATATTTGTGCAAGCAGTGTTATATATGTGTATGACATCATTTTGCACAGTATCAGGTGCTGAATACATGTACCAGTAAATGTGCAAGACAATTATTACTAATAAACAGTTGTAATTGAGCAGCTAAAATGATACAGTAATGCTTAAAATGGAAATAGTTTAGATGTGTTGGTTACAGTTCAGACAAGACATTTATATTTACAATCTAAGCTTAAATTGGTAAATGGAAATTCAGCATTGTGGATTAGATGTCATGCACAGTTCAATGATATATGATACATGTATGATGCTTTTGTCTAGTGTCAGTGAGTGAAAAATAGGAAGAGCACTGGACAAATACTACTAAAGTCATGATTGACAGAAGGAAAAAAAAAGCGAACAAATATTGATTGGAATAAATATTTGACCCCAACTAGCTGAACTTTCCTAACCTTCTCCCTTCTCCCTCCCCCGCCCCCCACCATCGCCGCCAACATGTTGACCTCAAGACTTCCTGGATACCAATCTGCACCGACCACAACATTCATAGATCACTGGGGATGGGGGGAGGTCTTGGTGTCATGTTTGATGTGTTGTTGTTGTTTGTCCTGAATACTCGTGATACTAGGCAGACTAAAAACAAAAACGCACATGTCCTTCATCAGCCTACAGGAGAGAAAAATGATAATTCATCATGTTAATGAGCGGTGATGACCGGAGTCCGGGGTCAGACAGGGTCCATGTGGACGGGAGGTCAGTCAGAGTGTCACTGGGGGTCAGTGGGCAGTCAGGTCATGTCCCAGCCATGGGCTGCCAGCCACTCCAGGGTAACATCAGGTAACGCCAGGTAACCACCACCGGTCACCCAGAGTGTCCAGGTAACCTGAGGTAGGGAACTTTGGAGGTACCAGGCTGTCCTCACCTCAAGCCACAGTCCTTGAGGTTTGTGGGAAAATCACAAAATTTTTTTTAAATGTGTATATCATATTTATGCATGGAACACATGCCTTACAGAAAGGTTTATGTGCTGGCATTCAACAATATCTAGTACTGAAGTATGTGCATCGAGGTCCTGGAAAATGATAGATGAGTTGATTGATAAAATATATTTACTATAGAAAAAAAATTGTGAACTGCCTCCACGGAATATTTTATTGTTTGCAGAAATTTTTCATATAAATTTCAGGACCTCTATCATGTTTATACATGTACGGGCTGAGGGCAGTTTTTGATGAAACACTTGAGGATGATTTTACCGGTAGGGTGGTGATCTCTTGGTGTACACAGTGAACTCGTGGGAAAAATTTGTTTCGGGAAAAAAATTTATTGGTACAGTCCTTGTTTTAGTCCACACTATGGTGCCTGGAGAAGACAGCCTGAGGAAGGAGCTTTCTGTTCATTCATAACTTGCCTCAGACCTGCACTCAGGCACATGGCATAGACCGACAACAGACCGCAGCAGACTGACATAAAACGCTGCTCTGTGATTGGTCAGCCACTGATTCCTCTACTCTGACTTCCAGTAAGGACCTTAGGTGCCCTGAGACCACAGCCAGCCAGCAGTGGTTATTTCTAGGCTAATGTGGTCAGAGATATATTGGAGGGAAATGTGTGTGGGGGGTGGGGGGGGGGGGGGCAGGGGGAGGGCCACACTGTCTATATGTGCATTGACAATAGGAGGTCCAAATAACAGGCAGTCACCCATCAAATGTGATTTCCAGGAGGATAGACAGAAAGTAGAAAGGAGACATATATTTATTGCATCTATGTGAAAATATGATATTAGCTCCTTACATATCTCAACAGAAATACATCTCTCGTTATGTATTTCTGATCTCAGTAACATAACGTAAACGTGTCCCATTTCGATTCATGTATGAACAAAATTTGAAAATGTGGTATATTAATTTGGTGTCCCTAACATATTACCTTCAAATTGCTTATGTTGAACTGGAGAAAAAAAATTGATAACAGGCTAATCAACTGGACAAAATGATATACACCACAAAAACATCATATATATGAATAATTTACAACAAACATGTTCCAAGTTCAGATGCATAAAACTTTCAGATGTTATCAGATATGTTATCTGGTTATCATGGTTTGTATGATTATGATAATAATAATGTGCTTTGAATATATAAAACCAAAACAAAATCCATGTTCATGTACAGGGAAATTCGCTGATATGCTGGTGTGCTTTGATCATAATGCATTCTTAGAAAGCTAAGTAACCTCATGATCATCATAATGCTTCCACTTGGCTCACATATAGATGTGTTTGAGCCTTAAATGTCAATTTCGATATATAAGATATATGATGGATAGACAATGTGAAACACTTTTATGCCATATCATCATCATGAACCCTGTGCACAGTATGTTCCTCGAGAGCATATCCTCAAGTATGTAACATGTCCTGTGTTACAGATAGAAGAACTGGGGCGTATCCTGTACAACGTGTGTAACATTGTACCCGGAGGTATAATCTGTTTCTTCCCGTCCTATGACTACGAGAAAACAGTTCACTCCCACTGGGAGCGGAATGGATATCTGCAGAAAATATGTGCCAAGAAGAAGGTGAGTTTTCAGAACTTGATTTGGTTTTGTGAATTAAAATATATTGCACATGTATGAGTTGATTTGCGCAATAAACATTTCAAGGAATCGCGATGCAGTAGTATGGATAGATTATTGTATCCCCCGAACAAAGTTCGGCGGATACTATGGATTTGGCCTCGTCGTCCGCGTCCGCGCCCGCGTCCGCGTCCGTGTCCGCGTCCGCGTCCGCAGAGATTTTCTTGTGAACGCGCTACAGGCCGCAATTCTCACCCGATCACCATTATTTTTTGCAGGCACATATATAATGGTAAGATCCCGACACCAATCGATTTTGGTTGCCGTGGCAACTGAATTGGTCATTTGGGGACACATTTTGCATTGAAAACAGTCTGTGTGAGACACATGGCTTGTGAACGCGCTACAGGCCGCAATTCTCACCCGATCACCATTATTTTTCACAGGCACATATATTATGGTAAGATCCCGACACCAATCGATTTTGGTTGCCGTGGCAACTGAATTGGTCGTTTGGGGACACATTTTGCATTGAAAACAGCCTGTTTGAGACACATGGCTTGTGAACGCTCTACTGATGGCAATTTTTGACGAATCTCGATAATATTTTGAAGTTTTGTTGGGAAGGGCTGTCACACGAAACCAATCGTTTTTTAGAATGATCATATAAATATTAATATGTTAACAGCCTAGCTTATTACAGAATTTGGAAATATCCATTTTGACATGTGAGATCATTCCAATAGCCTGTACAATGGAAGGTAATGACACTGGTATCTTGTTCGGAATGAAGAACTGATGTTTTCAGTGAAAACAGGACAATATTACTGAATAAGTTAACATTGGTTTTACTAGTTAAGTCTATTATTGACCACAATAAAAATAGTTAAGACAAGAAACGTTTATTTTTAGGCTCAATAAGGTAAAGGTTTTTGTCCAGTACAGATTTCATGGGTGTAACTGAATAAGTTAATATTATTTTTAGGTTACCGGACCTATGGTCCGATAACCTATTGGCATGGCGTTGCGTCCGTCGTCGTCCGTCGTCGTCGTCCACATTTTTATCTTTTTTGTTTACGAGCGAATTTTTCTGAAATTTTGCAGAAAAATACTTAAAAATAATTCAAGAAGGAGGTATTTTTTAGTTTTTTGATTTTCGCTTTTTAGGTTACCGGACCTTTGGTCCGATAACCTATTGGCATGGCGTTGCGTCCGTCGTCCGTCCGTCCGTCCGGCGTTAACATTTTTATCTTTAAAGTTACCGATCGAATCTTTCTGAAATTTTGCACAAAAATGCCTAAAAATATTTTGAGAAGGAGGTATTTTTTTGTTTTTTGATTTTCGCATTTTTTTCAAAATGGCGGCCGTTTTTGTCGAAAAACGCTCAATTTTGGACTTTGACGGCCATTTTCTCAAAAACTGTCTGATCAGTTTTGAGTTTTTGGTTTCAAAAGATTCCCCTCATATACCTCTGTGATATGTATAAGTTTGGTTGCCCTAAATCTGCCGGTTTTCGTGTGGCGGCCATTTTGAATTTTTGGCGGGTCGGCGAAAAAAAAATTTTTCGCCCCAGATCGCATTACTATCCATTTTGGGCCATTTCTAGAGCAAAAAAAAATTTTCACCCTTTGAAAAAAATTTTGGACTTAGAAAATTTTCGGCACTTTTTCCCTTCATAATGGGAGCTGTCCGGACTGTACTCATAGAACGCTTGAAGATAGAGCTTAGAAATTGGCACTTTCAAATGGGAAGTCATATATGGCGACTTGTGTGGTGACCTTGAATTTGACCTTTGATGACCTTGAAAGGTCAAAACAGCCATTTTGGGGTCAAAAAATGCCCAGATTTGCCTCTGTAGATGAAATGCTTGCAGATAGAGCTCATGTTTGCATTATGAACATATAGGAAGACATATATGGCACAACTAATGATGACCTTGAACTTGACGTCAGATGACCTTGAGTGCCAAATGTCTGACTTGGAATGTGTAAATTGACCTGAGCGGCCTAAACGATTCCACCCAAAATATAGAATATCAAATGCCGCACACATACATGTAATGGTAACATCGAAGTTCATACGGATGACCTTGATTGGTAAATCCCAAGGTCATATGTTTACACTGCGAACCTTGATTGGTAAATCTCAAAGTCTGTTACCTGCCAATGCTGCCATTGCCAAACCAAAATTGTCCGGTAACCTATCTTAGCCTTTGGGCTAATTTTCTTCAAAATGGCGGCCGTTTTCGACGAAAAAGGCCTGATTTTGGACTTTGGCGGCCATTTTCTCAAAATCTGTTCAGTAACTTTTTTTCTCTTTGATACATAAGACTCCTCATATGTACTTCTATGATGTCTATAAATTTCGTTGCGCTTGAATCGCTCGAAGTGGGCCATTTTGGCCCAAATGGGACTTTCCCATGTTAAATTCTCCTATGCTTTATAATGGTACACATTAAAGCCTAATATCTCACTTAATATTGAGATTAGAGACTAGGAATCAATTGTGGACATATAGGAAATGATATATGCTGAATATTGTCGTGACCTTGAATTTGACCTCTGACCTTGGTTTCAAGGTCAGAGCGGCCGTTTTCGTCGAAAAATGGCCTATTTTGGACTTCGACGGTCATTTTCTCAAAATCTGTTCAGTAACTTTTTTTCTTATTGATGCATGACACTCCTCCTATGTACCCCTGTGACATGTATAAATTTCATTGCCCTTGAATCGCTCGAAGTGGGCCATTTTGGGCCCAAACTCAGCCCAAATGGGACTTTCCCATGTTAAATTCTCCTATGCTTTATAATGGGACACATTAAGCCTAATATCTCACTTAATATTGAAATTAGAGACTAGGAATGAATTGTGGGCATATAGGAAATGATATATACTGAATATTCTCGTGACCTTGAATTTGACTTTTGACCTCATTTTCAAGGTCACAGGACAAAATGGCTAATATTTCGCTTATTATCGACTTTACAGCTTAGGAATCAGTTGTGAACATATAGGAAATGATATATGCTGAATATTCTTGTGACCTTGAATTTGACCTTTGACCTCATTTTCAAGGTCACATGACAAAATGGCTAATATCTCGCTTATTATCGACTTTACAGTTTAGGAATCAATTGTGAACATATAGGAAATGATATATGCTGAATATTTTCGTGACCTTGAATTTGACCTTTGACCTCATTTCCAAGGTCGCAGGACAAAATTGCTAATATCTCGCTTATTATCGACTTTACAGCTTAGGAATCAATTGTGAACATATAGGAAATGATATATGCTGAATATTCTCGTGGCCTTGAATTTGAGCTTTGACCTCATTTTCAAGGTCACAGGACAAAATGGCCAATATCTTGCTTATTAGCAACTTTACAGCTTAGGAATCGATTGTGAACATATAGGAAATGATATATGCTGAAAATTCTCGTGACCTTGAATTTGACCTTTGACCTCATTTTCAAGGTCACAGGACAAAATGGCTAATATCTCGCTTATTATCGTCTTTACAGCTTAGGAATCAATTGTGAACATATAGGAAATGATATATGCTGAATATTCTCGTGACCTTGAATTTGACCTTTGACCTCATTTTCAAGGTCACATGACAAAATGGCTAATATCTCGCTTATTATCGACTTTACAGTTTAGGAATCAATTGTGAACATATAGGAAATGATATATGCTGAATATTTTCATGACCTTGAATTTGACCCTGACCTCATTTCCAAGGTCACAGGACAAAATTGCTAATATCTCACTTATTATCGACTTTACAGCTTAGGAATCAATTGTGAACATATAGGAAATGATATATGCTGAATATTCTCATGACCTTGAATTTGACCTTTGACCTCATTTTCAAGGTCACAGGACAAATTGGCCAATCCCTTGCTTATTAGCGACTTTACAGCTTAGGAATCAATTATGAACATATAGGAAATGATATATGCTGAAAATTCTCGTGACCTTGAATTTGACCTTTGACCTCATTTTCAAGGTCACAGGACAAAATGGCCAATATCTTGCTTATCAGCGACTTAACAGCTTGGAAATCAATTGTGAACATATAGGAAATGATATATGCTGAAAATTCTCATGACCTTGAATTTGACCTTTGACCTCATTTTGAAGGTCACATGACAAAATGGCTAAGATCTCGCTTATTATCGACTTTACAGCTTAGGAATCAATTGTGAACATAAAGGAAATGATATATGCAGAATATTCTCATGACCTTGAATTTGACCTTTGACCTCATTTCCAAGGTCACAGGACAAAATTGCTGATATCTTGCTTATTATCGACTTTACAGCTTAGGAATCAATTGTGAACATATGGGAAATGATATATGCTGAATATTCTCGTGACCTTGAATTTGACCTTTGACCTCATTTTCAAGGTCACAGGACAAAATGGCCAATATCTTGCTTATTAGCGACTTCACAGCTTAGGAATCAATTGTGAACATATAGGAAATGATATATGCTGAAAATGCTCGTGACCTTGAATTTGACCTTTGACCTATTTCCAAGGTCACAGGACAAAATGGCCAATATCTTGCTTATTAGCGACTTTACAGCTTAGGAATCAATTGTGAACATATAGGAAATGATATATGCTGAAAATGCTCGTGACCTTGAATTTGACCTTTGACCTATTTTCAAGGTCACAGGACAAAATGGCCAATATCTTGCTTATTAGCGACTTTACAGCTTAGGAATTAATTGTGAACATATAGGAAATGATATATGCTGAAAATTCTCATGACCTTGAATTTGACCTTTGACTTCATTTTCAAGGTCAACAGGACAAAATGGCTAATATCTTGCTTATTATCGACTTTACAGCTTAGGAATCAATTGTGAACATATAGGAAATGATATATTCTGAATATTTCAATGATATTGAATTTGACCTTTGACCTAAATTTCAAGGTCAGTCATTTTATTTTCAAAGTCAGATTACAAAATGGCTTATATCTCGCTTATTATCAAATTTACAGCTTAGGGGTCCATAGTGAACATATAGGAAATGATGTATGCTGAATAGTTTGGTGATCTAGAATTTAACCTTTGATCCCATTTTCACGGTTAGAGATATGGCGATTTCAGTGGTCACCTTGAATTTGACTTTCAACTTTCTCGGCTTAACTCTGTATATTTCTCCGGTAACCTTACTAGCCCATTGGGCTAATTTTTAATAGTTAAGTCTATTATTGACCACAATAAAAAATAGTTAAGACAAGAAATATTTATTATTAACCTCAACAAGGTAAATGTTTTGTCCAGTACAAATTTCATTGGTGTAACCGAATGAGTTAACATTATTTTCACTAGTTAAGTCTATTATTGACCACAATAAAAATAGTTAAGACAAGAAATATTTATTATTAACCTCAACAAGGTAAATGTTTTGTCCAGTACAAATTTCATTGGTGTAACCGAATGAGTTAACATTATTTTCACTAGTTAAGTCTATTATTGACCACAATAAAAATAGTTAAGACAAGAAATATTTATTATTGGGCTCAACAAGGTAAAGATTCTGTCCAGTAGACATTTTTATGTCTGTAACCAAATAAGTTAACATTTTTTTTGCTAGCTAAGTCTATTATTGACCTCAATAAAAATAGTTAAGATGAAAAACAATTATTATTGAGCTCAACAAGGTTAAGGTTTTGTCTGGTAGAAATTTCTGGGTGTAACCAAATAAGTTAACATCATTTTTACATGTTAAGTCTATTATTAACCATAATGAAAATAGTTAAGACAAGAAATATTTATTATTGGGCTCAACAAGGTGAAAGCTTTGTCCAGTAGAGATTTTATGGCTGTGACCAAATAAGTTAACATTATTTCTTGCTAGTTAAGTCTATTATTAATCACAATAGCTTTTCATGAAAACATTGATCAACTTTTACTTTGAATTTCAACTTGAGACCATGTTTGGCACAAATTATGAGTTAAAATATAACTTATGGTGAAAAATTCGATCTGGCTCCAATTTCTTCATCTTGAAGTGCAGTTTTGGTCAACTTTTACTTTGAATTTCAACTTGAAAGCATGTTTGACACATATTATGAGTTAAAATATAACTTATGATGAAAAGTTCGATCTGGCTCCAATTTCTTCATCTTGAAATGCAGTTTTGGTCAATTTTTAGTTTGAATTTCAACTTGAAACCAAGTTTGGCAGATATTATGAGTTAAAATATAACTTATGATGAAAAGTTCGATCTGGCTCCAATTTCTTCATCTTGAAATGCAGTTTTGGTAAACTTTTAGCTTGAATTTCAACACGAAACCAAGTTTGGTACATATTATGAGTTAAAATATAACTTATGACGAAAAGTTCTATCTGGCTCCAATTTCTTCATCTTGAAATGCAGTTTTGGTCAACTTTTACATTGAATTTCAACTTAATACCAAGATTGGCACATATTATGAGTTGAAATATAACTCATGGCGAAAAGTTTGATCTGGCTCCAATTTCGTCATCTTGAAATGCAGTTTTGGTCAACTTTTAGTTTGAATTTCAACTTGAAACCAAGTTGGGCAGGTATTATGAGTTAAAATATAACTTATGGCGAAAAGTTCGATCTGGCTCCAATTTTGTCATCTTGAAATGCAGTTTTGGTTAACTTTTACTTTGAATGTCAACTTGAAACCATGTTTGGCACATACATGTATTATGAGTCGAAATATAACTTATGGTGAGAAGTTCGATCTGGCTCCAATTTCGTAATCTTGAAATGCAGTTTTGGTCAACTTTTACTTTGAATTTCAACTTGGAACCAAGTAAGTAAAATATTCTGAGATGAAATATAAATAGGTGAAAAGATTGATCTATCTGTATTTTCGTTATTTCATCAAACATATTGAAATGGAAATTCATATAAAGAGATTTCAGTGGTGATTTTGAATTTGACCTTCAATAATCTCGGAAGATCAGTGCAGCAATTTTGGTGGGGAAAAGAAAACAGTTTTGACTTGAGATTTAACATTTCTCTGGTAGTCTTTTTTAGCCCTTGCTCTAGTTTTCCACACTTGACAGTGATATATTTGGGGCAACAGAGATGATAGGGCTACGGGGGATACACCCAAGCGGTCGTAGGCGACCGGAAGCGTCTAGTTGTAATGTGCGATCACGATAAGTATTTGGCCTTTCCCGTACACCATAATTTGGCTGCTTCACGTTCAAAGCTTATGGGTCTCCCTGGAGATGCATTGTCATTTATCGATCCACTACACTGTTTCATTGGCTACAACGTCACACCCTCGGTCTCGTTCGCTGGCAGCTATAAATACTGCCAGCCCGTCTTGCATCTTCAGGGCCATATTTTCGTGCAATTTTGCGAGAATCACGATTGATTCTCGCAAATATATTTTGCGAGAATCAAGCGAATCACTACGATTGATTCTCGCAAATATATTTTGCGAGAATCAAGTGAACGTTGCTAGAACTTATCCATAAATTTATCCATGTTGAACTCTAAACTAATATATAATGACAAGCTTACAATTTTGGTGGTGGTTGGGGGGGGGGGGGGGGGGTGTAACCTAGGTGATAATTACAGATAGAACAGTAATCTACATGTAGATGACAGGTCTATTCCAAAAAGGGAGTTGATATGTTATTGTTTTGTTTGTGAAACTAAATACAGCAGAACTAATAAATTTATTTCAAAATCTGGACAATGAACGCATGCACCACGATGTCTGATATCCGACTAGGTCTGCTGTCATCACGTTATGATAACTGCCTCAGACCTGTGTAGTGCATTTAGCGTATATGGTGCGTTATGATGACATGATTTCACTTCGTGATGCTTTGAGCAAACTTTACACGTTGCTTTGACAGCTTTGTCATCGTCATTATAGCTGAATTCATAGGTGTTTTTGAGAAAGTCGTTCCAGTCTGCCTCAAGTGTCCTTTTCAGCACAGCCCTTTTTTGGCCTACAACATCAGTATTAGATTTTTTGGTCGACATGATCGGCTGCTCGAATCTGCAGACGATGTCTTCTGTAGAGAAACTAGGTCGTAACCTGGCAACAAAGGTTCATGGTTCACGACGCATGCGCAGACGAAAATAAACAAACATGGCGGCAGGATGATGAAAAAAAACACAATTGAAATTATGACCCGCCGGTTTAGATTCTCCCATGAAAATATTGCGAAAACTTTACCGGATTTCAAGATTCAATTGCGCGAATCAACGATGATTCTCGTGTGTGGAATTTAAGGCGAATCACGGCGCGAATCGATTCGCGGATTCGCGTCGAAAATATGGCCCTGATCTTTGAGTTGTCTCAGAGCTGTCAGAGAGGCTACTTTGATCCGAGTGTTCACACGCCCTGGATTGGTAGTCTCTCGCCCTGGGATGGTGGGTACAGGCTCTGACAGAAGGTTGGGCTATCCGAGGTTCTATCCCGTAGTTGACCAACCGTTGGCGAGGCCGGCCAGCAACACGCCCACGTGCTCATGTTCCTAGATGCCGCTCCCATGGCTCTCGGGCTTGACACACCGGTCTACATAACCTTAATGATGAATTTCTGATGTTATGTATCAGGCCGGACCCTGTCTGGCTTACTAGTACCTGGTCATAGTTAAGTAATTATGGCGCCCGCCGTGATCGTGCTGCAGTGCGAGGCACTTGCGCCCTAGGTACCAAGGGCCAAACGTTACAGTAGATGAGAATTCCGTTTATTCTGCTGATGTTGAATTGATCACAAGACAATGATGTCCTGTTTTCAGCTGTATCGAGAACCGAAGAAGGCGAATCAGGTCGACCGGGTTCTGGATGATTACACATCCTTCATCAAGGTCAGTTCACCACAACAAGTAGATATCATGTAAAAAACAGTATCATATATCCTTTTCACCAGTATTGGCACAATCTGATGATGCAATTGTAGAGGGTTTGTTGTAGATACTAAAACTATTATGTCACAATTATGCATTTTTCCTTTCTGCAGAAACACGAGTCCAACAAGTACAGCTCGTACACAGGGGCGGTGATGTTGTGTGTTGTTGGTGGCAAGATGAGCGAAGGAATCAACTTCTCTGACAGCCTCGGCAGGTAGACAAGCAATCAGTGACTCAGTCTCAGCTTTTGACTCAGACGGCCTTGGCAGGTAGACAAACAATCAGTGACTCAGTCTCTGCTTCTGACTCTCTGACAGCCTCGGCAGGTAGACAAACAATCAGTGACTCAGTCTCTGCTTCTGACTCTCAGACGGCCTCAGCAGGTAGACAAACAATCAGTGACTCAGTCTCTGCTTCTGACTCTCTGACAGCCTCGGCAGGTAGACAAACAATCAGTGACTCAGTCTCTGCTTCTGACTCTCAGACAGCCTCCGCAGGTAGACAAACAATCAGTGACTCAGTCTCTGCTTCTGACTCTCTGACAGCCTCGGCAGGTAGACAAACAATCAGTGACTCAGTCTCTGCTTCTGACTCTCAGACGGCCTCGGCAGGTAGACAAACAATCAGTGACTCAGTCTCTGCTTCTGACTCTCTGACGGCCTCGGCAGGTAGACAAACAATCAGTGACTCAGTCTCTGCTTCTGACTCTCAGACGGCCTCGGCAGGTAGACAAACAATCAGTGACTCAGTCTCTGCTTCTGACTCTCAGACAGCCTTGGCAGGTAGACAACCAATCAGTGACTCAGTCTCTGCTTCTGACTCTCTGACAGCCTCGGCAGGTAGACAAACAATCAGTGACTCAGTCTCTGCTTCTGACTCTCAGACGGCCTCGGCAGGTAGACAAGCAATCAGTGACTCAGTCTCAGCTTTTGACTCAGACGGCCTTGGCAGGTAGACAAACAATCAGTGACTCAGTCTCTGCTTCTGACTCTCTGACAGCCTCGGCAGGTAGACAAACAATCAGTGACTCAGTCTCTGCTTCTGACTCTCTGACAGCCTCGGCAGGTAGACAAACAATCAGTGACTCAGTCTCTGCTTCTGACTCTCAGACGGCCTCGGCAGGTAGACAAGCAATCAGTGACTCAGTCTCAGCTTTTGACTCAGACGGCCTTGGCAGGTAGACAAACAATCAGTGACTCAGTCTCTGCTTCTGACTCTCAGACGGCCTCGGCAGGTAGACAAACAATCAGTGACTCAGTCTCTGCTTCTGACTCTCAGACAGCCTTGGCAGGTAGACAAACAATCAGTGACTCAGTCTCTGCTTCTGACTCTCTGACAGCCTCGGCAGGTAGACAAACAATCAGTGACTCAGTCTCTGCTTCTGACTCTCTGACAGCCTCGGCAGGAAGACAAACAATCAGTGACTCAGTCTCTGCTTCTGACTCTCTGACAGCCTCGGCAGGTAGACAAACAATCAGTGACTCAGTCTCTGCTTCTGACTCTCTGACAGCCTCGGCAGGTAGACAAACAATCAGTGACTCAGTCTCTGCTTCTGACTCTCAGACGGCCTCGGCAGGTAGACAAACAATCAGTGACTCAGTCTCTGCTTCTGACTCTCAGAAGGCCTCGGCAGGTAGACAAACAATCAGTGACTCAGTCTCTGCTTCTGACTCTCAGACGGCCTCGGCAGGTAGACAAACAATCAGTGACTCAGTCTCTGCTTCTGACTCTGACAGCCTCGGCAGGTAGACAAACAATCAGTGACTCAGTCTGCTTCTGACTCTCTGACAGCCTCGGCAGGAAGACAAACAATCAGTGACTCAGTCTCTGCTTCTGACTCTGACAGCCTCGGCAGATAGACAAACAATCAGTGACTCAGTCTGCTTCTGACTCTCTGACAGCCTCGGCAGGAAGACAAACAATCAGTGACTCAGTCTGCTTCTGACTCTGTGACAGCCTCGGCAGGTAGACAAACAATCAGTGACTCAGTCTCTGCTTTTGACTCTCTGACGGCCTCGGCAAGTAGACAAACAATCAGTGACTCAGTCTCTGCTTCTGAGTTCCATCACACATTCCAGAGTTGACAGAGACATTCCATATTGCTGTATGGGGACTTGTATTGTCAGGTGTGTGTTGATGGTGGGTCTGTTGTATGGTGACTTGTATTGTCAGGTGTGTGTTGATGGTGGGTCTGCTGTATTGTGACTTGTATTGTCAGGTGTGTGTTGATAGTGGGTCTGCTGTATGGTGACTTGTATTGTCAGGTGTGTGTTGATGGTGGGTCTGCTGTATGGTGACTTGTATTGTCAGGTGTGTGTTGATGGTGGGTCTGCTGTATTGTGACTTGTATTGTCAGGTGTGTGTTGATGGTGGGTCTGTTGTATGGTGACTTGTATTGTCAGGTGTGTGTTGATGTTGGGTCTGCTGTATGGTGACTTGTATTGTCAGGTGTGTGTTGATGTTGGGTCTGCTGTATGGTGACTTGTATTGTCAGGTGTGTGTTGATGGTGGGTCTGCTGTATGGTGACTTGTATTGTCAGGTGTGTGTTGATGGTGGGTCTGCTGTATGGTGACTTGTATTGTCAGGTGTGTGTTGATGGTGGGTCTGCTGTATGGGGACTTGTATTGTCAGGTTTGTGTTGATGGTGGGTCTGCTGTATGGTGACTTTTATTGCCAGGTGTGTGTTGATGGTGGGTCTGCTGTATGGTGACTTGTATTGTCAGGTGTGTGTTGATGGTGGGTCTGCTGTATGGTGACTTGTATTGTCAGGTGTTTGTTGATGGTGGGTCTGCTGTATGGTGACTTGTATTGTCAGGTGTGTGTTGATGGTGGGTCTGCCGTATGGTGACTTGTATTGTCAGGTGTTTGTTGATGGTGGGTCTGCCTTATGGGGACTTGTATTGTCAGGTGTGTGTTGATGGTGGGTCTGCCGTATGGGGACTTATATTGTCAGGTTTGTGTTGATGGTGGGTCTGCTGTATGGTGACTTTTATTGCCAGGTGTGTGTTGATGGTGGGTCTGCCGTATGGGGACTTGTATTGTCAGGTGTGTGTTGATGGTGGGTCTGCCGTATGGGGACTTGTATTGTCAGGTTTGTGTTGATGGTGGGTCTGCTGTATGGTGACTTGTATTGTCAGGTGTGTGTTGATGGTGGGTCTGATGTATGGGGACTTGTATTGTCAGGTGTGTATTGATGGTGGGTCTGCTGTATGGTGACTTGTATTGTCAAGTGTGTGTTGATGGTGGGTCTGTTGTATGGTGACTTGTATTGTCAGGTGTGTGTTGATGGTGGGTCTGTTGTATGGTGACTTGTATTGTCAGGTGTGTGTTGATGGTGGGTCTGTTGTATGGTGACTTGTATTGTCAGGTGTGTGTTGATGGTGGGTCTGCTGTATGGGGACTTGTATTGTCAGGTGTGTGTTGATGGTGGGTCTGCTGTATGGGGACTTGTATTGTCAGGTTTGTGTTGATGGTGGGTCTACTGTATGGTGACTTGTATTGTCAGGTGTGTGTTGATGGTGGGTCTGCTGTATGGTGACTTGTATTGTCAGGTGTGTGTTGGGTCTGCTGTATGGGGACTTGTATTGTCAGGTGTGTGTTGATGGTGGGTCTGCCGTATGGTGACTTGTATTGTCAGGTGTGTGTTGATGGTGGGTCTGCCGTATGGTGACTTGTATTGTCAGGTGTGTGTTGATGGTGGGTCTGCTGTATGGTGACTTTTATTGCCAGGTGTGTGTTGATGGTGGGTCTGCTGTATGGTGACTTGTGTTGTCAGGTGTGTGTTGATGGTGGTCTGCTGTATGGTGACTTGTATTGTCAGGTGTGTGTTGATGGTGGGTCTGCTGTATGGTGACTTGTATTGTCAGGTGTGTGTTGATGGTGGGTCTGCCGTATGGTGACTTGTATTGTCAGGTGTGTGTTGATGGTGGGTCTGCCGTATGGTGACTTGTATTGTCAGGTGTGTGTTGATGGTGGGTCTGCCGTATGGTGACTTGTATTGTCAGGTGTGTGTTGATGGTGGGTCTGCTGTATGGTGACTTGTATTGTCAGGTGTGTGTTGATGGTGGATCTGCCGTATGGTGACTTGTATTGTCAGGTGTGTGTTGATGGTGGGTCTGCTGTATGGTGACTTGTATTGTCAGGTGTGTGTTGATGGTGGGTCTGCCGTATGGTGACTTGTATTTTCAGGTGTGTGTTGATGGTGGGTCTGCCGTATGGGGACTTGTATTGTCAGGTGTGTGTTGATGGTGGGTCTGCCGTATGGTGACTTGTATTGTCAGGTGTGTGTTGATGGTGGGTCTGCTGTAAGGGGACTTGTATTGGCAGGTGTGTGTTGATGGTGGGTCTGCTGTATGGTGACTTGTATTGTCAGGTGTGTGTTGATGGTGGGTCTGCTGTATGGTGACTTGTATTGTCAGGTGTGTGTTGATGGTGGGTCTGCTGTAAGGGGACTTGTATTGTCAGGTGTGTGTTGATGGTGGGTCTGCCGTATGGTGACTTGTATTGTCAGGTGTGTTTTGATGGTGGGTCTGTTGTATGGTGACTTGTATTGTCAGGTGTGTGTTGATGGTGGGTCTGTTGTATGGTGACTTGTATTGTCAGGTGTGTGTTGATGGTGGGTCTGCCGTATGCTGACTTGTATTGTCAGGTGTGTGTTGATGGTGGATCTGCCGTATGGTGACTTGTATTGTCAGGTGTGTGTTGATGGTGGGTCTGCCGTATGGTGACTTGTATTGTCAGGTGTGTGTTGATGGTGGGTCTGCTGTATGGTGACTTGTATTGTCAGGTGTGTGTTGATGGTGGGTCTGCCGTATGGGGACTTGTATTGTCAGGTGTGTGTTGATGGTGGGTCTGCCGTATGGTGACTTGTATTGTCAGGTGTGTGTTGATGGTGGGTCTGCCGTATGGTGACTTGTATTGTCAGGTGTGTGTTGATGGTGGGTCTGCTGTATGGGGACTTGTATTGCCAGGTGTGTGTTGATGTTGGGTCTGCCGTATGGTGACTTGTATTGTCAGGTGTGTGTTGATGGTGGGTCTGCTGTATGGGGACTTGTATTGTCAGGTGTGTGTTGATGGTGGGTCTGCTGTATGGGGACTTGTATTGTCAGGTGTGTGTTGATGTTGGGTCTGCTGTATGGGGACTTGTATTGTCAGGTGTGTGTTGATGGTGGGTCTGCTGTATGGGGACTTGTATTGTCAGGTGTGTGTTGATGGTGGGTCTGCTGTATGGGGACTTGTATTGTCAGGTGTGTGTTGATGGTGGGTCTGCTGTATGGGGACTTGTATTGTCAGGTGTGTGTTGATGGTGGGTCTGCTGTATGGGGACTTGTATTGTCAGGTGTGTGTTGATGGTGGGTCTGCTGTATGGGGACTTGTATTGTCAGGTGTGTGTTGATGGTGGGTCTGCTGTATGGGGACTTGTATTGTCAGGTGTGTGTTGATGGTGGGTCTGTTGTATGCTGACTTGTATTGTCAGGTGTTTATTGATGGTGGGTCTGCTGTATGGTGACTTGTATTGTCAGGTGTGTGTTGATGGTGGGTCTGTTGTATGCTGACTTGTATTGTCAGGTGTTTGTTGATGGTGGGTCTGCTGTATGGTGACTTGTATTGTCAGGTGTGTGTTGATGGTGGGTCTGCTGTATGGTGACTTGTATTGTCAGGTGTGTGTTGATGGTGGGTCTGCTGTATGGTGACTTGTATTGTCAGGTGTGTGTTGATGGTGGGTCTGCTGTATGGTGCCTTGTATTGTCAGGTGTGTGTTGATGGTGGGTCTGCTGTATGGGGACTTGTATTGTCAGGTGTGTGTTGATGGTGGGTCTGTTGTATGGTGACTTGTATTGTCAGGTGTGTGTTGATGGTGGATCTGCTGTATGGTGACGTGTATTGTCAGGTGTGTGTTGATGGTGGGTCTGCTGTATGGTGACTTGTATTGTCAGGTGTGTGTTGATGGTGAGTCTGCCGTATGGTGACTTGTATTGTCAGGTGTTTGTTGATGGTGGGTCTGCTGTATGGTGACTTGTAGTGTCAGGTGTGTGTTGATGGCGCGTGTGCTGTATGGTGACTTGTATTGTCAGGTGTGTGTTGATGGTGGGTCTGCCCTACCCAAGTATCAAGTCTCCTGAACTCAAGGAAAAGATGGATTACCTCAATGCTAATATGGTTAGTATACAAACTGTTAATTTGATTGCTACTTGCATCTCCCTGGTCTTGCATCACCAGATCACATTAATGCATAAGATAATTTATCACACACTATAAACTGCAAATGATAAACATACTCCGAAAGGTGTGATAAACTTTTCTGTATCACCCTACTTCAAATTTAATCTGTATCAATCGCTGAACAACACCGGGCCGAAGCTACTATCTTACAGCGGATTACCTAAAGACCGTTATTGCGTAAAAGAACAATGTGATGTCGCATGAAAACGATTTTAGTCACCTAGCGTTTCTTACCAAGCCCAGACTTGAGAATATCATGTTTGAATAGTTGTGTGTGATAAAATAAAAACCATGCTCGTGTGTTTTTCGTAAAAAGATATCGGTCTCGTTTGGTCTTACGGATCAACACAAAATACACTCGTATACCAAACTCGACCGATATATTTCTGCGGAAAACACACATCGTTTTCATATATGTATAATAATATAAGATTGTTGTGATGCATGCAGGCAAAGGCCCCAGATGGAAGGACTGCTGGACAAGTACACTATGAAAACCTTTGCATGAAGGCTGTCAATCAGAGCATTGGTCAGTACCCACTCATGCTTAACACAACTCAATTGTGTCGTTTATAATATATTCTTAGATTGTATTTCACATGAGGTAGGAGAAGAATAATTTGTACATGTTGTACATCAATCTGCAGTTTTGTTACAAGTCGGTTCTCTCCACCAGGCCGAGCAATCCGCCACAAGGGTGACTACGCGTCTATCCTGTTACTGGACAAGAGGTACCTGCGACCCAGCATGAAAACCAAACTTCCCGGATGGATTGCACAGCATCTCATCAACATGGACAGATTCGGTCCCGCATTCTCTTCACTCAAAAAGGTACGGGTCTGCTCACAACATTGAAATTGTAAAGGTACGGGTCTGCTTACAACATTGAAATTGTAAAGGTAAGGGTCTGCTTACAGCATTGAAATTGTAAAGGTGCGGGTCTGCATACAACATTGAAATTGTAAAGGTGCGGGTCTGCATACAACATTGAAAATGTAAAGGTAAGGGTCTGCTTACCGTATTTATTCAATTAGTTCGAACAGCTAAAAATAATTAAATTTTGAAATGTTCGAATTATTAGATTCACGATAAAATCACCCCTCAAAACAGAAAAACCAATAACCCAGAATCGGCGAACGGGCAGACACGAAAAGCTACGAAAGTTGACAGATGCTGCCATGAACCATGATGCTTTGAACTAGGGCCCTGCACGATTAATAGGTTAACCGCACACGGTTACCATGTTTGAAATAACTTTGAATAATCGGATGCTAAATCGCCGGCTTATGTCATTTATAACCTAACATTGATACTTGATTTCTGTGATTTTACACGCACACTCGAGTCACTTTTGCCGGAAAACCCGAGCCGCGTGCCACTTAGAAGTCCGCGCTTTACAGTTTACTTCTGTACATAATCCCATGACGTCATTGACTATTGTTCACATACTTGACATAATCGCAAATACTGCCATCTGGCGAATGATATCAATAATAGTTCATTCCGTAGTGCTGTCGCCTGGTGAGTTGTAAGTTTTGGCAGCTGACAAGTTGATTTCGACATTTCGTTCGATGTTTCAATCGAAATTTCGATCGTAAATTTGCGTGTTCGAACTAATAGAGTCAATTTAAAAATTATTATCTTGAATAATTTTTGGTGTTCGAATTATTAGAGTGTTCGAACTAATTGAATAAATACGGTACAACATTGAAATTGTAAAGTTAAGGGTCTGCTTACAACATTGAAATTGTAAAGGTAAGGGTCTGCATACAACATTGAAATTGTAAAGTTAAGGGTCTGCTTACGACATTGAAATTGTAAAGGTAAGGGTCTGCTTACAACATTGAAATTGTAAAGTTAAGGGTCTGCTTACAACATTGAAATTGTAAAGGTAAGGGTCTGCTTACAACATTGAAATTGTAAAGTTAAGGGTCTGCTTACAACATTGAAATTGTAAAGGTACGGGTCTGCATACAACATTGAAATTGTAAAGTTAAGGGTCTGCTTACAACATTGAAATTGTAAAGTTAAGGGTCTGCTTGAAATTGTAAAGGTAAGGGTCTGCTTACAACATTGAAATTGTAAAGTTAAGGGTCTGCTTACGACATTGAAATTGTAAAGGTAAGGGTCTGCTTACAACATTGAAATTACGACATTGAAATTGTAGGGCAGTGTACAGTAATTCGCTCAGCCAATCAGCGAGCGTTCACCTCACTTAGGCAATTTAAAGGGAAACTGTTGTTAAACATCGCCTCATATATTGTTTTAGGCCAGACTTCTGGACGAGTGTATATTCACCTGAAAGAACGCACTGCTGGGAAATAATGACCCGGTTTTCAAGGCAGTATCTCGTTGGCGTTCTTCTCAGGAGCTGGGGAATCAAAGGGGTTTTGCATGGGCGTCAGTACCCATAATTTTGGGTATTTTCACCCCGGGTCCATTCAAGGCAGAATAGCGAAAAATCCCATGTGTCGTCAAATATATTCATGCTTACCACGCGATGCCCAATACGTTGATTGATAAAACTAGCATAGTGGTTAGGCTGGGATTTTTTTTTAGGAAGGTGTTATGGACCGTCAAAGTAAGATCATTTAACATTGAGTTGAATGGCCAATATAATTAATATACAGTAGCCTTTAAACTGATTACACAATTTTCACTCTGCGTGGCCTGGGAGCGAAAAAAATGGCATAATTTGTTTGACTAGGTAACAGTTGAAGGTTCCCGACCTAATTCAATGTTCATTTGCCATGTTTTGTGTGGTTAAGGAGAAAATTGTGGAATACACATATATCACATGGTCGGTCGGCATACAAAAATGTTCTAACCATCCTCAGCAGCTAAATTATGACTTGAATTACAATTTGTTTGCACAATATTAACGATACTGATGCATTTCAATAGCTCAGCCTTCTACAGGTGTCAGGGACTAGGAAATTTTCACCACCGGACCAGATCACAAGAATTGAGGTCGGCCCTATGCCGAGCTCACGCTTATCATAAGCAGCCCCCCTGACCCTGACATCATTCTAGAGACACATCGTTGCATGCAAATAATAACCCCTTGATATTCTTGACTTTCTAAATAAATTATTAGTGGTTTGTTACGTTTCACATGGGTTCTATAGATAATTTTTCGTTTTTAGTGTGATAAATTCACGGTTTTCTTTAATCTTACTTTACTAAATAATCCAAACTGCCCTTGAATTATACCAACGATTGGGTCTTGATGTTAATTGCACTTATATTCTATACTCATCCTGAAATTTTCAAGGCTTTTGCATGAAAACTCAATGAGTTTTCAACAATTTCAATTCTAAGAATTTGGCAGACTGGCAAATCCCAGCACATGTAGCATATGTATTAAATGGACTGAAACAGAGAATTGAATCGGGATATCAGGTTTATATTTCGTTTCACAATTACATACATATAAGACTACCTACTGACAAAATATAATTCATATATCTCAGAAACGCCTATATATTAAGGGCAGTGTACAGTAATTCGCTCAGCCAATCAGCGAGCGTTCACCTCACTTAGGCAATTTAAAGGGAAACTGTTGTTAAACATCGCCTCATATATTGTTTTAGGCCAGACTTCTGGAAGAGTGTATATTCACCTGGAAGAACGCACTGCTGGGAAATAATGACCCGGTTT
Source organism: Terebella lapidaria (assembly GCA_949152475.1). Taxonomy (NCBI): domain Eukaryota; kingdom Metazoa; phylum Annelida; class Polychaeta; order Terebellida; family Terebellidae; genus Terebella; species Terebella lapidaria. Next base: position 13,709,788 of record OX424556.1, read on the forward strand.
TCAAGGCAGTATCTCGTTGGCGTTCTTCTCAGGAGCTGGGGAATCAAAGGGGTTTTGCATGGGCGTCAGTACCCATAATTTTGGGTATTTTCACCCCGGGTCCATTCAAGGCAGAATAGCGAAAAATCCCATGTGTCGTCAAATATATTCATGCTTACCACGCGATGCCCAATACGTTGAGGGATAAAACTAGCATAGTGGTTAGGCTGGGATTTTTTTTTAGGAAGGTGTTATGGACCGTCAAAGTAAGATCATTGTATCCCCCGAACAAAGTTCGGCGGATACTATGGATTTACCATCGTCGCGCCGCCGCGTCCGCAGACACTTTCTTGTGAACGCGCTGCAGCTTGCAAATCTGAACCGATTTTGATAATATTTTATATGGACATGTCTTATGGTGAGATCATGACACCTATCGATTTTGGTTGCCATAGCAACCAAAATAGCCGATTGGCGTAACATTTTGTGCTCAAATTAGCCTGTTTAACACACATGGGTTGTGAACGCTCTACGGGTGGGAGTTTTCGATGAATGATGATGAAATCGCACAATCTCAATGAGAAAGACCATCACACGAAACCTATCGTTTTTCAGAATGATCGAATAAATATTAATAAGTTTGAGAGGTTAACTTATTACGACAATTAAAATACCTACTTTGACATGTGTGATCACTCCAATAACCTGTACTATGAAAGCAAATTGTACTGGATTCTTGTTCAGAATACAGAACTGATGTTTTTGGTGAAAAAAGAACAATATTACTGAATAAGTTGACATTGGTTTTACTAGTTAAGTCTATTATTGACCACAATAAAAATAGTTAAGACGAGAAACATTTATTATTGAGCTCAACAAGGTAAAGGTTTTGTCCAGTAGAGATTTCACAGGTGTAACCGAATAAGTTAACATTATTTTTACTAGTTAAGTCTATTATTGACCACAATAAAAATAGTTAAGACAAGAAACATTTATTATTGGGCTCAACGAGGTAAAGCTTCTGTGCAGTAGAGATTTCATGGCTATTGCCGAATAAGTTAACATCATTTTTACTAGTTAAGTCTATTATTGACCTCAAGAAAAATAGTTAAGACAAGAAACATTTATTATTGAGCTCAACAATTTAAAAGTTTTGTCCAGTAGAGATTTCATGGGTGTAACCGGATAAGTTAACATTATTTTTACCGGTAAAGTCAATTTTTACTTCGAATTTCAACTTGAAACCAAGTTTGGCACATATTATGAATTAAAATTTAAATTATGGTGAAAAGTTTGATCTGGCTCCAATTTCGTCATCTTGAAATGTAGTTTTGGTCAACTTTTACTTTGAATTTCGACGTGGAACCAGGTTTGGCACATAGTATGAGTTGAAATATAACTTATGGTGAAAAGTTCGATCGGGGTCCAATTTAGTCATCTTGAAATGAAGTTTTTGTCAACTTTTGCTCGAATTTCAACTTGAAACCAAATTTGTCAAATATTCTGAGTTGAAGTATAAGTTTAGGTGAAAACATTTATCTGGCTGTAATTTCGTTATTTTATTGAACATGTCGAAATGGAAATTCGTATGCAGTGATTTTAGTGGTGATCTTGAATTTGACCTTCAATAAGCTTGGAAGGTTTCACACTCACAATGTACATCAGTGATATATTTGGGGCAACAGGGATGATAGGGCTATGGGGGATACACCCAAGCGGTCGTAGGCGACCGGAAGCGTCTAGTTTAACATTGAGTTGAATGGCCAATATAATTAATATACAGTAGCCTGTAAAGGTAAGGGTCTGCTTACAACATTGAAATTGTAAAGTTAAGGGTCTGCTTACAACATTGAAATTGTAAAGGTACGGGTCTGCATACAACATTGAAATTGTAAAGTTAAGGGTCTGCTTACAACATTGAAATTGTAAAGTTAGGGGTCTGCTTACGACATTGAAATTGTAAAGGTAAGGGTCTGCTTACGACATTGAAATTGTAAAGTTAAGGGTCTGCTTACAACATTGAAATTGTAAAGGTAAGGGTCTGCTTACAACATTGAAATTGTATCTTTTCAATCTCACTGCTATCTAAAGGTAACAATGGATTATGTCATCATCTGTAGATATTGTGCCACAGTGCATATCAAAATCAGCCAAATACCTTCTCTGATATCAAAGAATGCATAAAGAAAAACATAGCAAATAAACAACATGCAGATACAACATTGACTGTTGATGTTTGATTTTATTCTATCTCCAGTTCTTCTCTCAGCAAGCTGTGGACACGACATCGTGACTGTGATGTGATGTGTGTCGTACAAACAAGTGCCAAAGACACGTCCTGTCGGAGAGCTACCTGCACCAGCTGTGGTCAACATTTATATGGAGCAAACAACAAAAAACTTCAAATAGATACTGTAAAACTACTAATTTTGGCGGACGATTTATTTGGCGGGTTTGGCGGTAGGGAAAAATACACCAAAATAATTCGTCCGCCAAATTAACTAGATATATGTTAAGAAATATGTGTGGTCTTAAAACCGCCAAATTAAATCTACGCCAAATAACGTGGGGATCACAACCGCCAAATATAATAGCCGGCAAAATTTGTCGTTTTACAGTAATGATGAGGTTTTGCATAAATATTGCTTGTTACTGTCCGATCAGTTTGATTCAATAAAATACATTCATTGATATACCTTTATCAATAAAATTTTTGTTGAGAATTTAAGTTGAGTGATTTTGTGATTGTGAATTGAGATTAATAATAAACAATGTTACAGTAGTCATGTTATTTGTTGCAATATATTAGTTGAAACATATTTATAAGTAACTTTCATGTTTGATTTTTCACCATGCTTTCACATGAATGCTCAAAGTTTAAACTTTGAGCTTTTGTATCCTGTTGCGTGACTATGATCAATGTTATTCTATGTGAATGAATAAATATTTTTTGTACATTGGTACATGTATAGTGTTATATTGCCTTCACTTAGGAGTGGAATACAATGTATGTGACAAGGATAGTTACATGGAAGTAGATGTACCTCACACTGGTAGATGTCAATTCTGGGGTGTCATTTCTTCTAACCTTTGGATAGTATTGCACACTATGTTATCTGATATTCAGTACATGTACACCATTTTGATTTCTGTATGAGAAGTTTGCCTCAATGTTTAGCGAATGTTCACCACTGACTAAGAAATATACGGTGGCTCATATTCGCCAGATGGAGGAATGCACATTTTTCTTTACAACGTTATAACGCTCTAATACAGCGTAATAACGCTCTAATTTACAGCGTAATAACGCTCTAATTTACAGCGTAATTACGCTCTAATACAGCGTTATAACGCTGTAATACACCGTAATAATGCTGTAAATTAGAGCGTAATTACGCTGTAAATTATAGCGTTATTACGCTCTATTACAGCGTTATAACGCTCTATTACAGCGTTATAACGCTCTAATTTATAACGTAATTACGCTTTAATTTACAGCGTAATTACAGCGTTAATTCGCTGTATTAGAGTGTTATTACGCTGTAATTTAAGCGTAATTACGCTGTATTAGAGCGTTATAACGCTGTAAGTAATAATGCTCTAATTAAGGCATTTCAGCAGAAATGCCTTTATGGTTTTGTCAAAAAAAAATTTTTTCTTTTTTTTTTTTTTTCTTTTTTTCTTTTTCCTCACTTTTTGGTTTCCGCACGATAACTTCAGTTTGCCTCGATGTATCTTCGCCAAATTTTCACTGCTGGTCAGAAATGTTGTGTGGAAGAAGCCTATTGTTTTTGAGCCGGCTCCGGGGTCCGTGAGGTCCGTGAGGATGAAATCAATGTTTCTGGTTTCCGCACGATAACTCAAAAAGTGTTATGGCAATGACTGTGGAACTTTGCATGGAGGTTCATATATCACCAGGGAAGAAGCCTATTGATTTTGAGGCCGATTCGTCAAACGACCTTTGACCTAGGGCTCGAAATAATTTTAGCTGAGTCATCCTTGAGGCTCTCATGCATATCTCGGAAACGGTACGTCGTAGAGCGAAACAGACGTTATTTTCAGACTCGTCATCCTAGACAAACATGTCTAAGGGGTATTATGGATGACCTTTGACCTTGACCTTAAATTTTTTCGCTGAGTCGGCATTTTTCGTTTATGTCGATATCTCGGAAACGGTGTGTCGTAGAGCGAAACGGACATTATTTTCGGACTCGTCGTCCCCTAGACAAACATGTCTTAGGGGTATTATGGATGACCTTTGACCTTGACCTTAATTTTTTTTGCTGAGTCGGCATTTTTCGTATTCGTCGATATCTCGGAAACGGTGCGTCGTAGAGCGAAACGGACGTTATTTTCGGACTCGTCGCCCTAGACAAACATGTCTTAAGGGTACTATGGATGACCTTTGACCTTGACCTTAATTTTTTTCCCTGAGTCGGCATTTTTCGTTTTCGTCGATATCTCGGAAATGGTACGTCGTACAGCGAAACGGATGTTATTTTTGGACTCGTCGCACCAGTCAAACATGTATATAGGGTATTATGGATGACCTTTGACCTTCAATTTTTTTCGCTGAGTCGGCATTTTTCGTTTTCGTCGATATCTCGGAAACGGTGTGTCATAGAGCGAAACGGACGTTATTTTCGGACTCGTTGCCCTAGACAAACATGTCTTAAGGGTATTATTGATGACCATTGACCTTGACCTTAAATTTTTTCGCTGAGTCGGCATTATTCGTTTTCGTCGATATCTCGGAAACGGTGCGTCATAGAGCGAAACGGACGTTATTTTCGGACTCGTCGCCCTAGACAAACATGTCTTAAGGGTATTATGGATGACCTTTGACCTTGACCTTAATTTTTTTCCCTGAGTCGGCATTTTTCGTTTTCGTCGATATCTCGGAAATGGTACGTCGTACAGCGAAACGGATGTTATTTTTGGACTCGTCGCACCAGTCAAACATGTATATAGGGTATTATGGATGACCTTTGACCTTCAATTTTTTTCGCTGAGTCGGCATTTTTCGTTTTCGTCGATATCTCGGAAACGGTGCGTCGTAGAGCGAAACAGACGTTATTTTCGGACTCGTCGCCCTAGACAAACATGTCTTAGGGGTATTATGGATGACCTTTGACCTTGACTTTAAATTTTTTCGCTGAGTCGGCATTTTTCGTTTTCGTCGATATCTCGGAAATGGTGCGTCGTAGAGCGAAACGGATGTTATTTTCGGACTCGTCGCCCTAGACAAACATGTACATAGGGTATGATGGATGACCTTTGACCTTGACCTTAAATTTTTTCGCTGAGTCGGCATTTTTCGTTTCTGTCGATATCTCGGAAACGGTCTCATTGGGAACTTATCATGTCAGCATTTTGTTTTTTTCATGCTTCACCCTGAAATGCCTCCAAGGCCTTTAGGCCTTGACGTCTAGTTTACACTGCCAGAGACATCATCGGACCTGCTGGTTCATCAGCTCAATCATATGTAGGGAAATCTCAAAATTACTCTGATCTAGATATGTTTATTATAAATCATGACATTGGAAATATGATGGGAAGGTGAACGCTCTAAATTAGAGCGTAATAACGCTCTAAATTAGAGCGTTATAACGCTGTAAATTAGAGCGTTATAACGCTGTATTACAGCGTTATTGCACTGTAATTAGAGCGTTATAACGCTCTAAAAAAAATTTGCATTCCTCTATGTGGCGAATATGAGCTTCCGTAGAAATATTATGAAGGAGAACCCTGTTTTTTTAGCCGTCTGCAGGTCCATTGTTGTCTTCAGTACTGATATTTGGACTTACACCCAAGTTAAGTTTAGTCTAATGAAATTAGAGAAAATATAGGAAATTAGAGAAAAATTCAATAACACCGAGGCACAGCTCTATAAATTTTTGTATGAATTGAAAATGCAAATGGCACATGAAGGATATTTCATGAAATGGTAGGAAGAGAATAAACTTCATGATTTAATTATTCTGGGATTATGACAGAACATGAAACCAGCCACCCTAGTGATAAAGCCCCTATTACCGGTATTTTTTTTTGTCACATGAACAAAAGTCAAGTACCGTACAACACAAAACCAACTTTGTTTATGATGGTACGATCAATTTAAATTTTTTTGTCTCTGTTTGGCATAAAACCATTCTTTTTCACCAAATTTTAAGCACAAGTGTGAAATTTGGCCAAATGGAAACATAAAATTTCAGATTGATTCAACCATCCTAAACAAAGTTATCCCTATAAATAATATTTTTCCAGTGTCCAAATTACCCTTTCGTATGTAACAGATTTTGAAAACATCACTCTCTAGCACCAGCAGTGGCTGTCTCAAACCGATTTACAAAAGGAGCCATTGCTGGCAATTTTGCTGGGGCTATTCCAAATGTTACTTTTTCAAAAGACTTTTCTAGTGAATGCAAGCTGTGCTGCCACCTGGCGATTACTGTCACTCGCCAGGTGACCGGAAGTAATCAGCTCAGGGCCAATCAGGAAACTTGGCTCCAAAATCAAAATATCATTTCGTGTTCGTGCTGCAAACAAGCAACATCGTTTAGATTCCAAAGAACCAAAATACAAATATGCACGGGAAGGTCGACTCCTTGAAATCGAAACAAAGTAAGAACATCCTCAACTCAAGTCAGATAGTCAAGGCCGCTGTCAGTGTCGCCGTCACCACTCCCGGCGTCAGTTCATTGATTCAATGACAATGTACTGACGACTGCACTGTAGCCTTGTACTACAAGTTGTAGTTGTAGGGCCCGGACGAGCCGAAAATTTCCGACCCGGGTACCCGTGTGGTCTGACTAGCCCTAAATATGACCTTCTAATTGGTTGTCTGCTTTTTTTCGATGTTTTTATGTTGACAATTGGTTGTCAACATAAAAACCATAAAAACATCGAAAAAAAGCAGACAACCAATTAGAAGGTCATATTTAGGGCTAGGTCTGACCCGACCCGCCCCGGGTAACCCGTCCAAATATAGATCAAAATTTGAACGGGAATCACTGGAGCAAAAACGAGTACAATGAATGAATGATTTGTAACACGTAACGCTAGTCATCGATCTTTGACACATTATTTGTTTCGTTGGTGTTTATTTTTTCAAGTTTAAGAGATCACATGATCTCATAAAACTACTTCCGATTATTTCCCGATTGATTTCTCGTCATTCTTCATTCACTTGTCATTCTTGTGATTTTACTAGCGTTTATCGCAAATTTAATTTTCAAAACTAGATTATATCTTTATTCGTTCTCGGGTACGGGTAATGAAATTCTGACCCGGGTAATTGTTTGACCGCCCCGAATTTGGGTACCTGTCGACTCGTCCAGGCCCTAATTCAATGAACACACTGACTAGATCTATTCTATAGTTTCTAGATCTACAGCTGATCTGATCAATGACATGAATCACTCAGTCTGACTCTGTCTCACTTCTTATTCTAGAGGCCCAGGCCTCCGGTTCTGCTTTGTGATCACACCAGGGATTTTGAGTATTCCACGTTTCTTTCCTTGCAGATGATTTACTTGAAAAACTTCAGAAATACAAAGAAGCCAAACAACAGAAGAAGGAGCAAGAACGGGCCTTGGCTCAGAGTAAAAAAGCCGGGAATCCAAAGGTAAATAAGGTACAGAATGTGCCAGACAGACGAGCAACGATTGGCTTTCGCCAGCCAGGACCCAGACCACAGGTCAACACTGACCGACGCAAAACCATCAGTCACCGTCCGTCTCCCCACCAGCTCGGGCGGCGACGGAGTCTGGGCGGCAAACGTGCGCCACTTGTGGAGACCAAACAGATCTCTCAGGTGGGTCATGTGCACAGTAATCCTATCTCCAAGACCAGGCAGAGTCCTATGAATTTGCACTCCGTTAATCCTGACGCAGTGTGATGAGTAATTTTGACAAACACATTACATTATCAATCAATACACAAATGGATATCAATGAAGTGTATTTTGCATGACATGGGCCTTTTTGCAGGCCCTGTCCCTGATTGCTTGATTCAATTAAGTTGCCAAACAAAGTGGAAATATGAACTTGATTAAAACTGTGTCAACACTGAGAGGATGTTCCAGGGAAATAATGTGGCAGCAAATTTTCGCTGCCATCGTTCAGGAAAAAACGTATGGCAATTTCCCTCAGCTGTGCTCAGAGAATTAGTTATGTGTACAGTGTGAAGCTATCCAGCGGGCACCAACCTTGGTCAGGTTGTACATGCATGAGAACTGTTTTGACGAAATTGTATATAACATCTGCATTGCAGTTTCATACCAAATCAGCCGCGAGGACCATGAAGAACAATCCATCAGCATCAGCACCTCGTCCTAACAAAAGGAAACTGTCACCCACAGAGAATAGAGCTACTGCAGTCAAAAAACGCTCGTTCACCGTTACCCCTGAGAAAGTTTTAGCATCCCCTGGCCTCAAGCGACCGATTGTACATGTGCTTGACAGCAACAGGTATTAAGCCAGGGTTGTATTGCAGATACCAGACTACTATAATAACAGTTTTATAAAACAAAATATTCCAATATATTATGGTCAATTATGTGTCCGTTCTGATCACTTTCATGCAGAATATTTGACTATGGTTGTGTATGCATGTAAACGTCCTGGATATACTTCAGGACATGCAGCCCAGCAAAGAGAAGGAGAACTGATACACTGCCGAAGAAGCAGATGACGTCCATTAAGCCTGCTGTGTCCAAACCATCTGTACCCTGTCCACCAAAGCTCAAGCGAGACACTGGCCTCACTTCACAAGCATCCATGAGGTGGGATATGGGGCTGTGTTGTTCTCTATCATGTATATGTGGTCATACGTTAAAATGAAGCGGTAAAGCAGAAAATTTACTGAGAAATTATTGATAATTATGTGCTGTTTCACTTGTAGAGAAAAACTGTTGATGTGGAAGCAGACCAAAGTTACTGAACCACCCATTTCAACATCATCCAAGGCCTCTAGAGCACCCAGTGCTTCTCATCAAGTCAGCGCTAAAGTCACGAGCCGACCAAATGCTGCTAAAGTTCCAACTGGGAGACCAGCAGTTGTGAATAAGAACCATGGTAACACACAGAACAGTGCAATGACTGCAGCAGAAAGACGAAAAGCTTATGCTGCGCAGCTTCGCTCCAGATCTGAAACACGTGCTCCATCTGACAAGAAAACTACTGTTATTGCTCGCAGTGTGTCCTGTGCACCTACAAAATCTACCAAATCACACAGGCGGTCTTCCACATCTGTAGCAAACCAGTGCAAGTCATCAGAAAAAGCCAGGAGCAGGACGACATTCACGAAACCTATTGACAATTCGTCCAGACGTAGGTCTGTGGCTCCATCTTCAGCAGCCAGCAAGAAAGCAGAAGCTCTCAACCGTAGGAAATCATATGCATCATCCCTTCAGACTCACATAAAGATGGCACCAGAACATCCAAAAAAGCCAAGAAAATCTGTGGACACTACAAAGGGCACAAAGTCGAAGGCCTCAACAAGTGTTTGCAGTAAGTCTGCTGTAGAGGGTGATGCCAGTAAGCCTGGCCCAGACAGTCTTCCCAGTAAGCCTGACACAGAGTGTGTGCCAAATGCCGTCACTGACTGTCCCACTAAGAGAACCAAGACCACCGCACCAGTGATGGATAGGAGTGAAGCCAAACAAGTGGCAGTGGTGTGTCCCCAGAATCACTCGCCAAACACACAGGCCGAACTGGACAAACTTGACTACTCTCCAACCCTCGTCTTCTCCCCCGTGCCCTTCAAGACCCCCCGGGACAAGATGAGACGCTCCGTGCGCTTCCTGACCCCGCAGTCTGAGGCCAAGCTAGCATGTGCCAAGACCCCAGCCCCTGCCAGCTGTGCATCAGGGACTCCCAGCGGGCAGAACAGGATGACACCGCTTCAAAAGGAAAAGTCCATGAGGTAAGTGGGCTTAGCTTCAAAATTCATCACTACAATATTATGTGGAAGGGAATTCAGCAAATTGCGAGAATGTAGGCTTATGAGTCAAAAGGTTACTTAACGATACATGACAAATTTATATGTATTGAGCTGGATTGCAGGGAGAAGCTGGACAGCTGGCTGATGGCCCACGGGAAGACACCGACACGGTACAAGCACCTGCTGAGGTTCGGTGATTTCTGTGACGATACCGTCAAGCTCAGGCACAGACCGGGTGGTCTGTCCATCAGGCAGCTGGCACGACAGGTCAGGACTCAACATTGCTGCTTGTTGACCAGTATGATGGTAGTCAAAAGTCTTTGCTTGTCATCCATTATAGCTGTTTGTAAATATTTTATCAGTGTGTTATGATTTTGTGGCTTTCAGATAGATGCAATAGAAATCGAGGTGTGTAGTTTGAACATTGATAGTTTGCTGTATGACACATAATTGTGTTTGTTTTCATTGCACCTTGATATTCCTGTTTGTTTACATCACATATCACTAAGATTTGATTCACTGGTGACTGTTAAGTTGTTTCCTGGTTAATTGTAGGATTATGCACTGTGTTTGCAATTGCATGCACGAAAAAACTATTACCATCTGTATGTAAATACATTTTGGAATAATACCTTGGTAATATTTTAAACTGAATAGCAGTCACATATGTTAATTTTGAAATGTTCTCTTGAAAGAGGCAGAATTGTACTTAACTCCTGTAATGCTACTCCACAATCCCGTACTATTTTCTCTCCGCCGTAGCAAAAGACGCTAGAGGAGGAGGTTTTCCCTGAGGTGGATGAAGCGTTCCTGAACGACTCGATGGTCACGGACCCGGTGTCTGAGAGGCTGGAGGAGATCCTGTCAGAGTGCATCATCCTCCTGGAGTCGGTCTGTTCCTATCATCAGCACTGGCCATTACCTGAGAGACTGGCAAATTTTATGACAAAGCTCAACAAAGAAAGTGAAAAAGTAAACAGACTTCGTATTTGTATGTTTTCTATGAATACCCTATCCCTCTCCAGGACTGCCCTGCGGAGACCGTCTCTCAGTGGCTGACACAGATCTGTGACAACCTGGAGGGAGCCAAGCAGCACGCCAAGTACTGGATCTGTCGAGCCAAGATTGCACAGCAGACCGGCAACGACAGTGCCGTCATCAGCGTCTTCGAGGAGTCTGTCCGTCACAATGCACAGGTCAGATCATGCTTTTGTCAGGAACTCCGCATTAGTCACTCTCCCCGTCTTTCATTTATTGGTGCCTTATTGAAGTTCAGAATGTATTATAAGCATGCAAACATATAATGAGTATTTTCAATTTGGGAGTGACTAAGCATGCGTGATGCATCTGTTGTTGTCATGACAGCCGCCCGAGGAGGTAGCGGACGCTCTGAAGCAGTTCGTGGAGGAGATGAGCGCACGGTCCTACATACACAGGATCCCTGACACAACCAGCTGTACACCTCGCAAGCGAGCCCGGGATGTACAGGAGGAAAATATCGTCACATCGTCTACCATCAAGTACTGCTTCACCGAGACCACACCCTTCTTCTCCAGGCAAGTATCTCGACACTTGTAAACTGGTCAACAAGCTTTTAGAGATGAGACTGTCTCATAAATATACACAGGGTATTAGGGTGATCAATTGGTTGGTTAACTGTTGTACAATGAAGAAGATTATATAATTTGACTCACACCTGTCGGTGCACTTGTCACAGACTGCACTCGAGGGCTCGTGGAAGTCACTGCACGCCTCATTCCAAAGTGACCCCAGTGCGGCGTTCCACGCGACTGTCGGCCAACGCGGCACTGCCGGACATGCTGCGAGACCACGACTTGATCGTGGAGTCCCTGGACAGGCTGCCAGAGGAACAGCGACACACGACACTGTACACACCCAACAGGGCTCTGTCTGCAGAGCTGGAGGCTGCGCTTGACGACAGCTACTGAACACTGGGGAGAGGGGCAGTTGGGATCATGGTAAAACAGTTGTACAAGGTGCTAAATGGGAATTGTTTGTTTTCAAGTTTTTTTTTATTCTAAACAATAATTATGTCACAATGAGTTTTTTATGAAATTTTTATATATATGATTGACCAGACTTTGAGGACTAACTTGTTATATATGAATGCATTTTATGAACAAAGTCATAGTAGCAAGGTACCATTATATGGTTTTATTCCTATTCAGATGAAGCTGTTGTGGACATTTGGCTAAAAATAAGAAGTTCGCATTGATTGGTAATTAATAACAGCGACATGTAATTGAGCATATCGAGCCAGTATTACAATTGCATTCTCATGCCGATAAAAAATAGCTTCGGCAGAATGTCAGTTGAGGCAGAATGTGCTTTGATGGCTGGCCAAGAACGTAAAATACGTAATTTGGACGGCCAGCTCAAAGATGGAAAACAACCTCAAAGTGCATGAGATTTAAAAGGAAACACGCTAAAACCAGCAAATACTGGACATCTTGCAGTTTAATGAATCTCCATTCTGGGTGAATAAACTGTACTGATTCTAAGTATCAAGACAAGAAATGCCATAATGCTGCTATCTCACCCGTTCACTTGAGAATCACCAGGAGAATCAATATGCAACATGCAGTTTACCTTGCTGGCTACATGTACTTTCAGCTCTGCCTCAACTGACGTCACCCACCACGTGACCCCTACTAAAATCGTGATCGAAATCTTCAGCAATTTACAGGAGTGCCTATTTGTATCTCGAAACCCATTGAATGTTTTTGTGAAATTTGTTCGAATTTACTGATAACTATTTATACTATATATATAAAATAGAAAAGCTTTTTCTTCAGTATGCTACTAGGTCCTCGAACAATATAGATCTATACTGGTACTGAATGGAGACTCGTATTACCAGTAGTTTTTTGGTCAGTTTATTCTTCGGATTCCTCAGAATTGCGAAATTATATTGCCTATCGGGTATGTAATGTATTCACTGTGTGTTCATTTGTATTTATAATCTCTTTGATCATGAACAATTGGGTCTATGTGTCAATGTGATTTGCAATATTTTGTCCTATATTGTACCTATTTTTACTGTATAAGCATTTATTTGCAAGTTGATTTGTAAATTTGTGTACTCCTTTGTTGTTGTCCATGGTTTGCTTTGCATAATACTCCTGCAGATTGATTTTGATGGACACATTGATCATGTGAAAACACTGAATGTATTTGGATGTAGTATCATGATGCATTTCTGATATTCCTGACCAAACTTGCAACGTGGGATCTAATCACAGTAACCAATCTCAACCACCATCACATCCTGTGCATCTCTATCTATTTCTGAAGCGTGTCTGATCTGCACTCTTTGGAAAATGTTGTATATTTTGCTTTTACTGTACAAGTCTACCCAATAAAACTTTGTTAAAGCTTTCTGATAACTGAACCATCACAGGGGGATGGTATAATATTCATGATGAAAATCATGATCTGGATTGACTATGGTTTTGGCCACATTATGTCCAGATACTTTATTGTTCGCCACTGAAAGTACATGGCAATATGAGTTTCATGGCAGAGGCTTAAAAAGACCTACAGGTACAGTACAAATCGAGACAGTTCACATTTAACGGTACACAATTCAATAGCTTGTATGACCTGATTCTGTCACCAGGCACTGACTGGGCACACAGTACAATGTATAATGGAGGCGGACAATGATAAACAGCTATACCCAAACGCATATTCCTACCATATCACATCTAAAATATTCTGACCTTATTGTTGTCTGACAACCCATATATGAATCTTAATCTCCAAAACAGGCACATTTTGCTGTCGCAACAATTGAAAAATACAGTTATGATTATCACATAATTAGCTTTACAAATCCAGTCTCATCAATCCAACAGATTTATGTCTTCTATATGGCATGATTTGATTTCATGACGACTGATCCCAAAGACTCGAGTGATAGCGGCTCGCATCATTAGATGGCAGGAGCTTCTGAATATCTGCTTTCTGGAAATACTCCAGGCGGTGACTGAAAATATAGGGAAAACATTTAATTTCTGACCGAGATCCCATTGAAGACAAATATGTTGATCTTAGACAGGAATTTGTGTACACTTACAAATCTGGATCTGTGAACTTTCCTGTTGGTACGGGGTACAGTGCCTCATACACTCTCTGCTCCCCAGACCCATGAATGGCGTGCGCATTGATTTTTGTGACCCCGACAGGCAGGTATATGGCTGGTATCGTGGCCTCCCCGCGCCATGTCGAACCCTCGATCGATGCTCGGAACTCTAACGGCAGGCCATCCTTTAAGTGATAAAAGCACTGATAAACACGACATGTACCGGGAAATGATACCTCTAGGTACTAGTATGTGTATTGCTGGAATATAGTGATAATGTCTTCAATACTGACAGCACAATACTCAAAATATCAAGTATTTACAACTGTCTGGCAAATCAACCCTGGGATTTGCATTTATGTGATTAAACTTGATCTTGATACAATTACTTCATAAATATTTCATAAAGTACCATTTAAATATATTTTCATGTAAACAATTTTAGTTCAGTCCAGTACAGCTAACTAAGATTGCACCTTGTATGGTTTTCTATAATCGCTCAGTAGTAATACGAGATGCTGCCCATGTCTGTAAAATATAATTTAAAAATTATGTTGATATTCAGACTATTATACATGTAGTACCTGCCATATTTATTGAATACAGTACATTGCAAAGCATCTTTGGTACACTTTGTTAAAGAATCAACAAAGCAAAATATCACTTTACTAGGTATTATATAATGAATGAACTGCCTTTAAAGTTTGATAGCAACACTTACGGACATAATTCAACTTCCAAGTATTTGTTGTCATCATTCAGGAAAAAAATCTCAACCACTGAAAATACCAAGAATGTATCAAGATTCCATAACATAAAATCAGCGAAATAATAAACTGACAGGCATAGAAATGAGTAGCGAGTGATTAACAAACCTTCATAGTCCCAGAGCTGCGGGAAGGTTTTGCCTGGTTCACCGCCCGGGTTTGGGGGGTCATTGAAGAAAGGAGCCTGGATGGTGACCTTGAGACCCGCGTCACTGTGAGGCAGGACTGTCAGCTGTACGGGGTCATGCTCGACTGGGCGGTCATCCCAAGTCCGCGAAATATTCCGCGACAACCTGCCATGTGCGAGATCACCAGAGTCAGTGTCTGTGTCAGGATTGTACGATTTCCATTGCTTGAAGAGATACACCACAAAAAACATCAGCAGGGCCACGAAAGCTCGCGGATCCATGAGCCACTTTATCACTTGTACCCTGAAATCAACAACCAATAATCAGATATCCGTCCCTGTGCAATCAACTATAGACTCCCTATTGTGACCATGTCCCCATGTGGTCATACTCAGCATACCCAATCAACATGCTCAGGAAAATGACACATGCAAACCAATCGTTATATAATTTGTACTTCTAGCTGCATTTCCCTATTCAATTTTATACACGAGTTCTACAGTAGTTTGTATTCGTATGGACCTGAATGGTACAAATGTATGTATTCACACTGACATGCAAAACTTTGGACTCGGCCCACTGGGCATTGATTTTATGACATGGAAATTGCAACTGTCGCAAAAATGACCCCCAGGGTATGTAAATTTTGTGGTAAGGTTTGTACGGTACAGATAGTGTGGACATCTGAACAGTTTGTTATATATAGTACACGAGTCATGTACTTCTGAACAAATTTTTCTCACCATCTTTATTCAGATCAATAATAATCTGTACGAGTACCATACTATGGTGGGCTTATCCTAGCACTATTCACGGCTGAACTAGGCTTATCCCGTCAGATGGATTCTATGTATTTAGCATGATCAGCGCATACGTACATGTATACTTACATGTTTGGATACCTCGCTTCTTCACTTCAAGAAAAATATACTGAAAGAAATATAGATTAGGCTTATAACAGATTATATATAGAGTAAGTGTAAGATTATGATTCCTGAATTGACACACCTAGATTTATTTTATAAATGCAAGATTTGAACTGCCATCATGCATCATCAGGCTCATATGAAGTGTGTTTTGCTTCACTTGATATTGTTAACCTGGAATATCGATATTTTATTTTGGCGATAATGAGTTGCAAATAATGAATCAAGTTCTTATTGGAGCTTTCAGCTGCCTCTTCATATACCATCAAAACAAACCCCACGTGTACTTTGTTTTGCTTGAAGATCTAGTCACATGATCCAAGTTCACGGTCACGCCTCCCTAATATGAATCGCCATCAGTATAAACGCATTGATGTCGATAACCACATAATTTGCTGAAACCGTTGATCCCTTGTACAAAAAGCTCAGTAGACCAAATCAATCGACGGGTATGAACATTCAGATAGTTTGTACAGTTATTATATCAAGCTAATTACATGTTGTCACCGTAAAGAGCCTAGATACAGCTCGCTTTAGGTACAGTACCATGGTTCCTCGAGCACGTGCTATTGATATCGAGTACAGTACGTAAGGCCCATTTTGGAAAATTATGGACTACTTAGCAAACATAAATATGTTGAAAGGCCTGACAAAATGCAGAGTGACAGGCCTATATACGTGTATTTGTCTAGCAATCAAAATCCGTTGTGCAGAAGATCCTACATGTGTATTATGTACATTCAGAACCTTTCTCTGGCTCCTTGAGCATTTAACTGGGCAACACCGAACACATCACCAATAGTAAAATGCTTTTAGATAATACTGCTAGATTAAAGTTAAATTACTCTGCTTCTGGGACTCAAATTTTGGGACCCCTTCCCCCGAATAAAAATTAGCCTGTCGAAAAATCAAAATGGCCGCCACTCGAGGACCCGCCATTCGATGGCAACAAAACTCATACATGACGCGAAGGTACATAAGCGGAATCTTTTGGAACAAAATACCAAACTTGTCTGAACAGTTTTTGAGAAAACTGCCTCCAAAGTCAGAAGTTTACCGTTTTTTGACAAAAAAGGCCTTTCAAGATCATTGAAGGTCAAGTCAAGGTCACCACTGAAACTGCAATACGGTTAGGCGATTTTTTCGAAATCAGGTTTTCATTCGTGTTGAGCCATTTCCTGCCAAATAAATGATAATTTATTTTTTGGGATTGAAAATATTTTTAGACTTTTCACCCATAATGGGAGCTTTGTTGGGTGAACTCCTAGAACACTTCAAAATAGAGCCTAAGTATTGGCACATTCAAATGGCAAATCATATATATTTCGGTTTGAATGGTGAGCTTGAATTTGACTTTAGATGACCCTTGGAATAAGACGATATTTTTTGTTGAAAGAAATGACGATTTTTGTCTTTGGCAGCCATTTTCTTAAAATTTATTCCTACAATTTTCCTCAAAATGCATAGGATTCACCCTATGTACCTGTGTGATGTGTATAGGTTTTGTTGCCTTTGAATCGACGTTCTGTGAAAATATGCCATTAACGAAAAAAATCATTGAAGATGTAGCTTGATTTCGTATTATTCGTATCATAAAATGTGTGTTCGGCAACATTTACGAACATGCTTTGACAATAAAGTTGAAGATCAGTGTAACAATTTATGTTTGGGAAAATCAATACTCTGTGCGATTCTCATGTACTGCCAGTAAGCTACAGCACCCTTGGTGTTATGTTTTTCAACTACAGTGATCAAGCATCTTTGCAAAGTAAAAAGTTGCAAAGTAATGCTTGGTAATTAGAGTTCTGGAATGCTGTATTAGGCATGCGATTACCTCCCAACTTCTGGGGCCTTTGAGCGGGCCCCAGACCTTCGGCTGACAGGAGCTTGCTTTAGCGACAAATACAAACTGGGCCTTCCCTCAAAATCCTAGATCTGCCTTGAAACAGCCATTCAAAAACTCATTAGGAGAATGGAAAATGGACCAAAACCTCTAAAACACATTACTGGGCATGCATATCCTTCAGCTTATGGGACCCTTCAGGGCCTTCACCACCTCACTTCACAATATTTCACATCTTGGCCCTCCTTCAGAACTCTGGATCCGCCCCAGATCAGGCGTTCATAAACTCTTCAGGGCCATGGAAGTTGAACCGAGGAGAGCCCTATAACACACCATTGGAGATGCATAACCCTTAAGCAGCACCCGATGAAGAGCCCCAGAACCCCGGCCGACAGGGGCTTGCCACTATATCACTCAAGGGTTTTTGCTCCCTCTCCCTATATCTTATACCCCCCCCCCCCCTCCCCCCTGAAACTATTAGTGTAGCGATTTGTGTTGTTGTTGGTGACGTGAGAGTTGTGAAGTTTTATTATTTTCTTTCGTTGTCTTTAATTTTTGTATAGCCTTTCTGTACTACCTCTCGTCTTTGTGTCCGAATGCTATAGACATTTATTGGCGAGACGTCCGCAATTCCATAGTATTTCTCTGAGAAGAGAAAAGTGCTGAAGACATAAATTAAAAGACATGGGTTTTATTACCAATATACGACGATCAGATAATCACTCGAAAAAATATACGCAATATTCCCAGATTACAAAGTGACCAGGTTTAGACTAAGTCATCGGGTTATACAATGTAGAAAGGTTACACTGGGTCCAGGTTTAGACTAAGACCCTGCTAAATGTTAAGCTTAAGATCTATCGCCGGTCTCGTCCCACGCAGTGTCCATACGGAGGTGAATAGTCCCTGGCTCCGCACTCTTCTGTCTTCGGAGATGCAGCAGTGGACTTTTAGTGAACAGTATGTTTGTGTAGAATAGCCTGCAGCACAATGTTTCTTCTGGTGGGAAGTCACCACTCCCGTTTGATGTAAACACAATCAAATCCGGGATGCTCATTCAGAAATCCCGTTTACAGAATTTCAACATCAATTATCAATTCAATTCATTTTTATTCAACACAACATCCAACATTACAAGTATGGTTAAAAAAATTCTGATATTTTGTAGGAAATTAATTCTCCGGTGAAGTATACCGAGTTATAATTTGATACTATTTAGCATCTAGAAATTATCAGCAAAAAAAAAACGGTGTAGATCAAAACGAGTTTTAGAAAAATCATGACTTTGTTTGACCAGGTCGGCACACCATACTTTATATTTTTTTGGGTCACGTGATGGAGTCCAAAATTTGCGGGCTTTTCTCAGCAGCGCGTCGTGAAAAGAACGGCTGTAGATCATATGCTGATATGTACACCTGCTGATGTAGTAATAACCAACATCATCTGAATATCATCGTGAGTACAGAATGGCTCCAGACTGGTATCGTTTAACTGCCCATGATCATGATGGGCCTTGAATGGGCATGCCAAGCTCCAATCCTCCATTCCTCCCCCCCCCCCCCCCCCCCCCCGCCCCGACAGCGCTAGTTGAAGACCCCACGGGGATCACGTTATCCGTGGAGTCTTCAACTACGGCGGCGCCCAATACGGCCGTTTCGAGATAGAATCTGCCCAATGCCACGTACAGTTAATATTCCCTGCGGTCTTGGTATTTGCGGATCTTTTTGTTTATTATGGGCTAGCCAAGCTTGTTTTATCGTGTTTTGGTTTCATTTTGCCAGATAAAATGTCGTATTTTCATGACATCACAATACAGTAACTTAACTTTAAAGGCGACGGACGGTGAAAAAATAATATTCAGGATTTTTTCCTTATATGATAGAGTCGTCAGAATGGCTGTGATTCGTCAGAATCTATAACTGTTTGACCAATCAGTGTCGTACTCGTCAATGCAACCACGCACGTGCTTTTGTTTTGATTCGCTCAGATACTCAGAGTGTGATCTGGAGATAGTTGCAAACGCCAAAAAAGCATACAACTTTGGACGTTGTGACAAGGATCTGAGCTTCCTCGAGGCTATTTTATACCGAATCGTGCGTATATCTCTATTGGCTGGAAATGCCAGACAAAATTACCGATCGTTTGTTGTCAAATCAACAGTGAATTTTGACATAATTTAGTAAGGCGATGTATCGCGATATTAGTATTGTGCATCGCCGAGTGTATCGTGGTTTAAAATACATCGATGCATCGATGAATCGTTCCATGACTACCACTAGCCCAATTAGGGACGGTTCACAGTAGCCACGCACTGAAGTTCATATTAAAAAGCGAGGTAATCGAGATCTATTGCCGGTCTATCCAAAACTGTTGAAAAACGATTGAATTCTACGTCATATATTGGTTGGTGTTTGATAAAAATTAATTTATGGACATGCCAACTAGGCATGTAACGATAAATCGATGATATCGATGATCGATCGATTGTACTGGGCCGAGCGATGATCGATGTGAAATACTTGGAATCGATTTTTTTTATATCGTAAATTGTTTCGGATATTTTCGTGAGTGGGCAGTTTTGGCCATGCGCCTTTTTTTAAAAAGCTAGTTCTTGTTTTGTAGCCGCGTATGAATACATCGAGAGAACTCCTACAGCACGTCTATGCAGCCTGTGTCAGACCGGTGGGTGCCGACCGTAATGCAAATTGTTTTCACCGCATGTTTCCGTAACGAATTTATGCAGATTTTTCAAAAGGATTAGGCGAAGTATATTGCTTGAATTATGATCTAATCTTGGGGATTGTTGAGGACTATTTTTGCCGCGTATGTGCACCGTGTAGTGTGGATACACATGAGGTGTGAAATGGCTCCACATTTGATGATTCGAATGAAACTTCTTCAAACATTGCTATTTTTGACTCGGATCATCAATTACCAAACAACTTTTTTGGACTATTATTAAAACCTTGTGGTTTATTCATTTATTTCTTCCTGTGCCCTATAATACATGCTAACCCCACCATCGTATCATGGCACTAGCGCCTCAGTGACCACGGCGGTTCCAGCCGATATTGCCCATCAACAAGCGCGAGTATTGCCGAGTCAAGGGTCAGATCCGATGATCGATGATCGCTCGGTGGAAGGCAACGATCATCGATATCAAAATCTCCCACCGATTTACATGCCTAATGCCAACATTATTCAAGCCTTTATGCAACCAGGCTCTGTAAGTGTAACCCATTCCTGGCAAACTACACCAACTTCTCCCCTCCCCTCACCCCATCAGTATTACGAGGATGCAAATTCCTTCCCGATAATCATGTTGTAGCCGGATACACTCTTTGACGGTATTCAAACCGTTTAATCGAGTACTTGTTGTAGCCCTAGTGAAGTTAATTGTGATCGCGGGAAGAACCAAAATTACCCAACTAGTAGGGGTGGCATATCGATGCCAATTTCGTATCGATTTATATCGTGATTTCAAGGTAGATATATCAATTTTTATTTGTTGAGAATGAAGTCGCCAAAAACCATGAGGTCCAACGTGGTTTACCGACAGCCTATGATTATGGGTTACTTGCCTCACACTCACTGTTACACTGTCTTCCATGATTGTTGATCCCATTTAAAACTATGCTGCAGTGTGCACATGTACGAAGTTGAAGACATAATAACTAGAATCATCAGTAACCAGCTATAACCACGAGCAAAAGAAGCAATCGAAACAGGGAAAAAACCCGGCTTTTAACATATCAGTATTATTGCAACCCTTCGATATGATATATCGTGGCCTGATGAAATTCAATTATCAATATGTCGATATATTGTGCCACCTCTACCACCTAGTGAGTTGAGTGCAAGAATTTCTGCTTCTAGATTTGACGTTTGGGTTTTTTTTGAGATCGTTTTGTTGATAGATCATTTATACAGTTCACTGACAGTTTGGCAGGAATGTTTATTTGCCTTTAGGGTATAAATTCTGGGAGAATTTGGTATGTATATGCACAAAAAAGTTAACCCATTTGGTTTATATACATGTATAACGAAACAAGAAAACATGAAAACTTTTTCTACACAATGCTATGGCAGCCGGGGGCGATCCACAACCGATTTCATCAGATAAATGATTTCATGATTTTGTTTCGCATCCGATCATAGATCTTGAAAATTCATCCATTGTTAGGCGATATATAATCAAATTTCTGTCGAAATTCAAGTAAAAAGTGAATGAAAAAAATTTACGATTCACAAAAAATAAATTCACCCGGTAAATACTAAATTTTTACTGATTACAGCCTTATCATGCTTAGGCCTATACATGTACTGTATAAAGACTAATATTGATAGACAATTTATTTGGCCGATTTGGTGGTAAAGTAGAAACTGCGAAAATAAATAGTGTGTTGTTCCTATAGGTATGAAGGTCTGAAACTGTCAAATTGAATTTTCGTCAATCATTGTGGGAGTCACAACAGCCAAAATTAATATCCACCAGTATTAGGGTTTTTACAGTATTGAAAACAGAATGCAGGATCTACGAGATGTCAATGTCTAACATTATTATCTTGTAGATCCTTCAAGACATTACATTCTACTAGTGACAATAACACATGACATTGTGCATTGGCAAACTGGTAAGCTCAATTTCAAACTAAAAATATGAAATAAATGTGAATAAAAAAAAAATAGATATAAAAACAGATAATTACCATGATAAGTGCATGAAGGTCTATGATATACAGGGGATGATTTGATAGTGTTCCTAACTGCAGTGTGGCTATTGTTTTGTAACAAACATTTTTTAGAGGTTTCAAGATGTTTGAGGCAATGAACCCTTTCAGTTCCTGCAGCTTTCAGGTTGCAGACAAAACCTGACAGCACCGGGTGCAGGATTGACCTCAGTCATCATTGATTTATTTAGATCTGACGCAGACAGCGCTGTGCTCAGTGGAGTGATTGTCCTGTGGCCGTTAGTTAGTTAGTTAGTCGCTGATGCGTTTGTTGGTAGTCTGCTCACACTCGCGCTCCAGTCAAGTCGATCAGGGCTGTTGATCAATAATAACACTTCTGCTGCGGAAGTTGTGTGCAGAATCCTCAGGGCACTCATAGGGGGTTATCTCGATGGGATTATACGTGTAACAATACAGAGACAGTCAGACAATGATAAGCTTCTAACCTGGAATATTGTCTCATTCAAGATTGTGATCAGAAGATGTAGACATTGATTGTTGTCACTACATAGGTATGTACTGAGGTACCATCACAACAGGCATGTCAAAGATGCAGCAGTTAAGAATTCAATGCTCTTGTGGACATGATTCATGAATCTCAGATTGTGTTTTTCAACTTTCGAACTGGCTAAGCACAAACTATATGTATGAACCGGTATAGCTGTACGTGTATTGATGATGACTATTGACCTGTTTGGCCTACAATATAATGTAGGTGCCAATGAATGCTACATTGTAAATGTGTGAATATGATATGCTCATACATCAGAAACCCACAAGCTTGTATGTATACTATTATTCATGCTTGTAGCACTTTTGTATTAATTCATGTATGTTTAGAAAATATATACAGCCACACAGCTATTGATACTTTGATTCGATACCAGTAGTTACATTTATATGTAGGGTAAAGAGTACATGTAGTAGGGTATTGTTGTGACGGCAATACTAAAATTGGTACCAAAATATTAAACTAATAGATTGTAAATCCTTTTGTATAATTAGCATGATTAAGACAACAATTATTGTTTGTACATGTATGGGAACATGCTTGTATATACATGGTATGTTATGTTCATGTATTAGACACTGTTGTCTGACGTGACAATGCCTGTATGAATCTATTGACTCTCAGTAAATCTTGCACCAGAGTTTTGTTGACAGCTGTGTAAACTCCATGACGTCTACCTTTACGTCAGGTGTCCGTGTCGTGTTATGGTGTTTGTAATTGCGCATTGATTGTGTGAATTTGCCTATAAACAACGGCAGAACAGTTCGGCACTTCTTCGAACTTTTATGTGAGAGATGTCAGTGTCTGTGAACCAGGGACAACATGGACAAGTGGCTATTACTGCGTGTGAACCATGCTGGGCCCTGTGAGCTAGTGTGTGATTGTGTAACAGAGCTCTGATAGCCGGACCAGACCGAATCAGCCCCGGGCCCCGTGTCTCAAATCTGCACCAACTCACGACTCTGTACTTGAGCGCATGTTGTAATAGAACCTGAGAACTTGTTTATGACTATGATTTGGTGAGTGCATCATACATGTGTCTCTGCTCTAATAGGCACAGGAAATAGTCTGAGGTGCACTTCCAGAATACATGTGTGTGTCCATGGAATGCAGAGGATGTAATTATGATATATATGAAAATAATGATTTGTTGCTGTGAGTGTGCCATGCTTGAGTTTGCACTATGCATGTATAGACCTATGTACGGTATGGTACACATGTAGTAATGAGAGCGATATCTAAAGAAGAACACAATGTATATATAATTGTATGATATACCTGTACCCCCCCCCCCCCACCCCCTCGGGGACCCCCTTTACTTTCAGTCAACTGGTAGCTTCAAAAGGTTTACTTGTACCCATTTAAGCTGTTTAAGAATATTCGTGTCACTGAGCATGAGTGTCTTCTTGTCTTCACGGTTGACATCCCGCGGTTCACTGCGGACCCACAGCTAGGGAACTCTCCAACGGGAGGAACAATTTCTCGCCCACTCCACACACATTTTGAGGCGTAACACTTGCATTGTTGTCACCAATTGCTGAAATTGTCGAGTTTTAGGGATATCACTCGCAAGGGAAGACATTTTTGGAGAGAAATGTACATGTAATGTGTATTGAGTTGATTGTTCATGGACACTGGATATCACCTTGAATGACACTCGGGTACATGCTTTACATACAATGTAAGTGCAAGTTAATGTTAGTATGTGGGTTTATTTTACTGGCACCATACCGATACGCGATACCTGAAATGAGATAGGTTTCACGGTGTTTGTGTATTGCATACCTTTTAGCAATGTAAATATCTGTGTCATTTTTAAATATGGACACATATTCAAAAAGTACTAGTATATGTATGCATACTAGTAAACGTAGGAATATTATCGTATGTTCTTCAATCATGTGTGATGACAGTGTTGTCGGTGAGTCAGTCTGTACGACTGTAGCCTGACATAGCTGTACATCACCGGCGACAATCAATAGCTGACGGTGTACAGCTCACAGCTGTCGGGATGTCGGTGACAGCTGTCACTGACATAACACAGCCCTCCATATCTGCATGCCAGGCCATCATTAATTGACTGGTCACCGGCCCATTATGACACATTGGCGAGTACATTATGATAATTATGCTGCTGTCAAGTCCTATCCATCTTGTCCATGTATTAAAAGGATATATATGGGACTATCTCAGTACAATGTACGTGTATTATAATGATACATGTATATTGTACTGCGGCACAGAAAAACTCAGTTTTAACATGTATTATCTGACAGTAACACTGGTTTCAAGCGAAATTAACCTTCATGTGCTTGTATGAACTTGATGGATTGTGCATTTGTGCAATATTTTTAGAAAACCAAGATTAAATTGGTTGTCATTCCAATTAGCAAGCGAAAATATATGTGTCTAGCCTATTGCTACCAGTATACATGTAATTTAGCCCTGCAGGTAGTAGGTAGTACATGTATTAGGTATTTAAAGGTACTTCTAGGCCTACTGATATCAGTTTTTCAAATGGTAATCTTTGATACATGTACATTGTATCTGATGGGTATGTATGGTAGATAAACCACATTGTATATGGACATAGACAAATATAGACATGTACATTGAGCATGCATTGTGTTAGAATGTCATAGAAATAAATGTTTTCCCCAGATGCAATGCTTGCATGGAATACTTGTATGAATATGAGCCCTATTTTGAGCTGGCTTCCATTTTTATCACTGGAAGGTGAACGCCTGGAGGGTGTTGTGATCAAAACATTTGCCTAAGTTCGTTAGCTTGATAACATTGGGATTACGGGCACAACAATACAGGGTAACAGCAGCAATAGAAACAGGACATTACTGCCATCGTTATGATGATGAATGCTGTAATCAGCACGTGATAATCACGGCCACACAGTCCTACATCCTGTCACCAGGCTGTCTGTCACTTGAGAACAGTGCATGCTACAGGCTCTTTGTGTGTGGAATCCTCTCAAGACAGCTTTCCCTGTCAATAGTGCCGTTTCATTATAACTTCCTACATGTGCTTAGGCCATACAAATGTCGTGATACGTATCAGATATCAGGGGTCATATACTTGACTTACATTATACTATTGTCTTATCTGCTACAATACTGGTATAGAGTGGCATAGCCCCTTGAAGTACTGTGGAAGCTTTAGGACATATTCCTTATTTGGTAGTGTAGTGGGGATTTGGTTACCGTGGATACGAGGGAGCCTGTGGGTGATAATGTGGCGCTATGGTGTCAGTGCTGGCTGGGTACAGGGGTACAATGTAACAGTTCTGTCATTGATTCCTGGCCCAGTATCCACAACTGCCCATAGTAAATTGGTCTCGTGCGAGGTGAGTTTGTTATTGTCATGAATTTGGATGGCTGCTATCAGAAAACCCTATGGGTTTCTGCTGCTATTGACTGTTAGATTATACTGGGGCATGTGCACCCTACATTATACAATACATTTGTCTGTGTTTACTAGTACTGCAGATGGGGTTTGTTAGATGACATGCGGTTATTGATCACCTACATGTACAATCCCACATCATGTGAACATGGTCAATATTGGGATTTTGTTTTACTTGTACAACCCATCATACAGGTGACTTTTAATGTTCAAACGATTCAGATGGTATGCATGTTTTTGGTCATGTGTGTATTATAGTATCATATTAATAAGAAGTACAAATATTTCCAGTGTTGAACAGATCATGTTCGGTGTAGATCTACTTGTAGATGTATTATGTAAGTTTCAACTGTGATCTAGTATTTTTATGTGCAAATAACTTGTTTATATTGTTCAGTTTTGCGATGTACCTTCGTTCTTCATGAATGTACATGTACAGTTTACATGTATGTGGTGTAGTCTTAACCATGTTTACCATGTCATACAAAGTTTATATCGACACATCGGCAGCGTGACTAATCTGTTTGTGTAGAAGCACTAGAGCATTATATTTGGTACCCTGACCTAGAGTACTGGTACATGTAGCCATCTATTCATCGCATGTGCTATTATTTTGGGTCGTAGATCAATATATCTTATTGTTGACTTAATCCACTGAGGCATGTGTTCTTGCTAGCTGGTATACCAGTGTGCACCAGTATACAGCATGTGGTTAAACACGCCCATCAAGCATTCTCTATCTTGACAATGTCAATAGGGGATCATAAATGCAGTAACTGTGCCATTGTCTCCCTGCCGCAGGTCGATGGATGAGTGTCGGAGCTAGGATGGAGGGCGAGGACTGACAGAAGAGGTCCCTGGACACAGCCGGAGGCTCCCTCAGTCTGTGAACACACACCAGTAGACAAGTCTCCCCTCGAGATCAGGACACACGCCAGTAAACAATGTAGTGTGTCGAGGAATAGGGAAGGAAGGAGATACCACTTAGTGAACCAGACAGTGATCCTCGGGCCGCGGGCCACCGTAGATTGACAGGATATGATGTGGTGACCGACGTGTCTGCCAGTGTGTTACCATGGCAATGGAGCGGAGTGGCGCCATGGATATCGCGCCGCGGGGAAGCTCGGACCTGTCTCCAGAGGCGGAGAGCCCCACGGGTAGGTTCCTCGTACATCACCTCTTGTATGACTGTCACATCTTCCTGTATGTAGTGTGTGACACATGTTTGGTACTATACTACTAGACATGTGTGTATTTACATACTTTTCAGTGCCTCGTACATGTTTGGAATGATGCATGCATGCTTGCATGATGCAGTTGAGATGATGTGTTGTTATTATAATGCATTTTAAACATGTAAGCTTTAGTCACGGACCACGGTATCGAACACATAGTCTTGCAATTGTATATGTACAATACATGTACTATATGGCTTACAGCACTGTACAGAATGATGCATATCTATTACATGTTCATACACATACTCACAATATTAAGGTTGCAACATGATGATAAAGTTCTTCATATATTGTGATAAGCGCTATAGTGATTCGGCCCTTCACATTGCGTAATGTATTGTTGAAGTAGCTAGCGTGTTTGTTGACGGAGTGAGGCAATATGATGGTGATATCTCTAGTAACTTAGTGATAGCCCGATAGTGTCACAGTGTACCAGCTCACTCGTAGTTTGGCTTCTGTAGTGTGCTGGATCACATTGTTCATTGTCCTCACTGCCCAGTCAGGAATGTCGCTTTCTATAGGCCAACAGTGATCATCAAAACAGGAATAAATTACACTTTAAATAGGATTAACCACAGAGCGTTTGTGTGTACTATTGAAAGGATTTCTTCCCAGCATTTTGGATTATTTACTTCATTTTGTGTTGTACAGGTATTGATCATAGACTAGTATAGTACATACATGTAGCTACATGTTGAACTGATTATAATTTAACGATATACATTTTATTGACCTATAGCATGCTGTAGGTGTATGTATGGTAAGTAACTGCTGAATAACTGTATATATTCACAGCTTACCTGTTAGTTGCTGTATATAGATACATTACTCCTTCACTAACTGACTACTGATTGAATATTGGGCTAGTATTTAATTGGCATTGCCATTGAAATACTAGTATATAACTAGATCACATATTTACCATACATACACTTGTCCAGCTTGTACTAATGCCAACTTGTAATGGCAGCAGTAACAGCATCACCGGGTCTATTGGAGTGCATGACTGCATGTTCACACTGTTTAGTTTATCACTCCAGCATGTCTTATATACATTCTCAGATCAATTACAAAATTAAAGTTTTATCAAGGGGGATGTCTTATTAGAGGGGATCATTTACATGTTAAAGTCATTCTAGCGCCACAAGAAAAAGTGTTTACAGACACTGTGGTGAGACTGGATGCACTAACGATCGTTAGTGCATCCCGCAATGGCGAACCCACTCGCGGTTCGTTTGAATTTTCTTCATTTTCCCGATAATTACGATTGTGATCGATACACACATGCATCTGCTGATTCTTATGCGCACGGAACAACCGTTCGTTGCAAATACATGGCCATTTATGTTGGTTTGAGCATAAAAAACTCGTCTGAAAAAAAGCCGAAAGATTCCCTAACGATTGATTTTGTAAAATCGAAGATTCCCTAACGAACATGTGAAGATTCCCTAACAATCTTTTCTTTATTAATTCAAATCTACGTTATTTAAATGTTAAACGTGAAATAAAGTACCAATTGACATGTATTGGTGTGTATAGATGATCTTCTAATACAGATTTCCTATTTTTGATGTGACTTTCGCTAATTTATGTCAAAAATCAACGAATTCACAATGGTGTATGATATGGACGTATTACAATATACATGTATTAGGCCTTATATCGGTAGGGAATCTCACTTTTGTCGTTGGTGAATCTTATCGCTAATTCTTTTCCTCAACATATCTAAACAAAGAAGCATGATCTGCTTGAAATAACTACGCATGTCTTTGACCAAAACACTAAGCTACCTTCAGAGTGTCCATTTATCACAAATGGACCTGTCATTTGATAAAATACGGTTAAAAACCAAACTGACCGTGTTTACTGTCCGCCATTGCGGGATGCACTAACGATCGTTGGTGCATCCAGTATCACCACAGTGACAGAGGGGGCAGTCTTTCTTGAGGGGGGTCTTATCTGAGGGGGACCACTGTACCGTATTGGTCCTAATAGTGGCACGTTCCCTAATAGTAGAGCGCCCCCCTCTTTTGCACAAAAATGTTTGATTTTTGTAACCTTATAATTCACTTCATATCTTTCCAATAAGATCTTGGAGTGTCCCAATCAACACACTTATGTTATTTGAATCATAATAAAGGGAATTAAAGGCTATAGGTATACTATTCAGTGATTTTCTTAAATTTGACCTCATTTCTGCGCGCGTTACTGCAGGAGGTCTTGCTTTGGCTCGCCGTGCTACTATTACAATGTATTAGGACCAATACGGTACAAGCTTGGAATAGGATTACGAAGGTCATCATGTTGCACCCATTGATGATATAATATTTATAATATGCATGTCTGTACATTGTTTTGCGAGTTCACTTGCAGACATTTCAATTACATCTAGACGTAATGCCAAACATTAAAACACTAACAAAGAGATTATAAACCCTTCTGTTTACAATTACCAGTTCAGGTATGTATATTAAATATTAATATTAGCACAAAATTCATTAAAATAAAGATATACACACATCTTTATACATACATACCAAATTTCTGGTCTTCTGTGTCTCTGAAGGTCATTTAAGGTGAATAATACGAATGCAATAGTGAAGGTAAACCCCCCACCCCACCAAAAAAAAGTTATTTGCATTCCAAACAGCAAGTGGTTACATGACCAGCTTTATTGCCTGAACATGAACTGTTGTCCTTTGTAATAATTGGAAAATGATAAATGTATGTTCAGTCACAGAAAGTCATGTCCAACACTCATGCAGCAGACTCAATTCCGTGCATGTGCCAAACTCTACACATAACTCCACATGACAGATGTTACAAGCAGAACATTCATATAATAGATTCTATTTCATTCCAAAGCACGAATCAAACACAGTCGGAATCAGTGAGCTGGAAACTATAATAGGTTATATAATAAAAATTTTTCAAGGTTTTGAGAACCATCTAAAACAGAGCAAAATAATTTCTCTAACTAAGTCAAATGGCGTTGTTCACGGTCTCCTACATTCGTTTGATTACATACTAGTACATCCTTGGTGCTATCAAAGGAATCTTGTTCAATACCAGTATTCTATTAAGTTACATCATGTCACTTTATGTCAACAATCTACTTATTGGATATTAGGATATGAGGACACTATGTAATATGACCCAGTTTCATAAGAGCAGAAACCCTAAAATTTACCGATAAGATTGATACTTGTATTTCTGCTTTACACATATTACAAGACTGTTTATCATGATGCAGATGCTCTACATCACATATTTGACACATACCCCATGATATATTTCGTAGTATTACCTGGTATGCATTATATCTGACATCATATTGGCCTAATGGATCTCTTGCATGTTCACTCCATGCTGACTGCACAATCTACACTTCTGTCCATGACTGACCGAAACTATGTGACAAATTAATCAATTTCACTTGTATTTTGAGATACCATTAACTGGTAATGATGTGACACCGGTACAGTACCGATTCCACAAAACCTCACTCGCATGGTGCGACCAATGGGCGCGATGCCAATGTATCAGACGGCTGTCTTAGTTGAATAGGCAAGCATTGTCTCACACAGATGTGCGCATCCTTTATTTCGGACTTTAATATGAACTGAACTTAAACACTGCATTTGCCCATATGCTGAACATAATACAGACTGTATAAACCACTCGACCATTTGCTTGTTAGCATACATGTATTTGAGCTTGTAATGGCCTTCACAAAGAAAATGCGAAATACATTTAGAGTGCCATAGTGCCAAGGAGCAATGCTAGCATCAGGCGATGCTCGCACACACAAGGCCAGCATCAAATCGCACGATGCCAGGTCAGGCAAAGTTGGGCTATCGTGCTAAATGCCAGGTTCAGCGTGCTAGCATTTTGGTGAGGTTTTGCAAAATCGGAACTGTATTCGTGTATGATGTGCATTGTAGTGTACAGTATTTTCAAGATAGTCATCATGGTCAAGTTGACCACAAGGTGATTGGTCTCAAAAGCTTTGCCTAATCTCGTTAGCACTAGTCTTGTAAGAATGTGGTGCTATACATATACCTGGGTAAATACCCCTTGAGGACAGGGTGTGGTGGCACAGTTGCTGTATGTAGCAGGTACTAGCTAGCTTTGAGCGGGTCAGGACAGGTCAGTGTGACAGGGTAATGGTAAAACCCCCTCCCATCCTCCTTCCAACACCTGTTCCGACCCTTTGTCACCAGGTGACTGAACCACACAGCCTCATACCAGAGAGCTGTCTTTGTGACCTTCGCTTCCTTATATAAAGTGATGACGAGCTGATCTGATGATACCATACTAGTATATTTATATCTACATGTACATATCAGCAACTGGTCTCTAGACTCTAACGTATTTTGTTATTGCTTGGCTTTTGGTAAATATTGGTGATCTGTATTTGAATATCTCAGTGTTGAATGTTCCTGATAGCGCATATCTCCTGGAGACATACCGTACATGTACTCTTGGAATGAGTATTTTAATACACATATCATTAGCAGACAGGTTTACATTACATGTATTTTGTGTCTGCAGGCATGTACACTGTATATGTATGTACATGTAGTGTATTCTCTTCCTGATATGATCAATGTCTGATACTGGTGAATTATTGATCATACTGGTACATGCTGTTGTTGTGTCGACAGATCCATCGGCCAAGAAGAAGAAAGGATTCCAGCCGTTCAAGTCGATCAAGAAGCTGTTTGGGGGGAAGAAGAAGGGCAAGAAGGACGAGGTTACTGGAGTGGGTCTCAAGTCGAAGTCGTGTGATGACAGCCTCGACAGGGACGGGTCAGTTACATGAATACACTCGGGGGATTGTGAAGTTTCCATACCATCTTTAGATTGAAATTGAAATTAATAAATTTAATAAACATCATTCTCACTCATGTATAATATGTGACAATAGTGTCACAATACCATAGAAACATAACATGTACATGTAATATCTTTAGAAATGTGTACAACTTCACATGGGGTACATACTGTACTGGTACATGTAGGCATGTAGTCTACCAAATAAAGTCAATGCACACAGTCAATGCTCTGCATGCCTTTCAGTGGGACAAAAAACAGATCATGACCAGAAGTGAAAGTTATTCATTCATTGCCTCACGCTTCACCGAGGTTTTTGTCTGTTAGTCAGTCGTTAGATACCGGGAAACATCTGAGAAAATAAAAATATTACAAGCAATGTTTATGAACATGCATCAAGGCATGACATTTAATGAGTATCTGAAAGATTTTTGTCAGTTAAAAATTTCAAACGGTTTTCAAAGTTTTCCTGCAGTACTTACAAAACTGCCTTTGGTAACAATTTTCAGCATTTGTATAAACAAAGACGAAAATGTCCACAATAAAGAAGGAGTTGTTTCCTGGTGTTTTGATTTCACTATTTTCTTGCACTCGCTCTGTCTCGAGGCACAAGACCGAGGGTGTTCTTTGCTTACTCGGCTCAGTTTTCTAAGTCGTGATTTTCTCACGAGTCATGTCGTGTTGTGGACCTCGCCTAAAACTTTAGCTTCTCTCTCTGACAGGAGCAATTCTCAGCTGGCCAACAAGACACTGAGTCTGGACAGCGTGTTCTCTGAGCGGCCGCGCGACGGCAATCAGGACTTCAGCCGGTCCATGGAGGTCATACCCCAGCGCAACTTCAAGGTACGGTCACCGTGTTAACTTGTAACCTCACCGGGAGGGGGTGCATGTATGTGAGCCAGGTGGGGTGAGATAGCTCTTCAGTATCACTCCTCTGTCTCTACATCAAAGTATTCTGAAAAAAAACCCTCATAAAATGATAATATTAAGTTGACCTTATGTACATATAGGATTTAGTGGTAATAGTTTTGGTAATAGTGATCCATTGTGAGAACTGGAACTATGATATGAAATCTCTATAGCTTTACAGAGATGTTTACTGGCTAAATATGGCACAGAATGTCATGTCATGAACTTTTTCAGCTCCTGAGTATCACTGTAAATGTTTGCTCTAGATGTTATATTGGTACATGCGTGAAATGTCACATCTATCCGATTCTATGGGAGTATGCTTGAATTAGGTTTACGCTGGAGGTACAAGTACGTCACAGGTCTGCAGGTGGACCACTGTTAAATGACCTGTTTTAATGGTATTTGTGTACATTCCTAGCATGCCTGCTGATGTCCAAACTCATAAAAATATTCTACACTGCAAAAGTACGTGTAAAGTAGAGTACAGTACCCATGGATTGAAGTCTACTTGTGTATCAAAACATACATGTATCTATCTGTTGCAAATTTCGTGTTATTTTGTTGTAACTGCCTTTGGGAACTTGACGACAAGGAAGTCTATGTATGATGCAATTATTGACAAAAACTGATGGTGGTTTATCATGAATATCCTTTAGGACATGCACGTGTAAGGGTCTTCATATATGTCTTTGCATATAGTTTACAATCAGAGAGCGTATCTCCACCTAAAAACTTTGAAAAAAAAAAATTTATGCTCATCCATCACCCAAGAAAAAATCACTGGATACTTTAAAAACCAATAAAACCTTGACAGTGCATGGCAGAGATGTGTTAGTGTGGGTAGCAAACACTGTGTGCCTGGTACCAAGTATCAGGCAGACTCTAGACAGATACATGTACCACACCTCGACATCCGTGGCTACTGCCACACCCTCCCACCCCCCACCCAGCCCTCCTTGGGCAATGGTATAATCCCTGGCTGGGTGGGGACAATACAGATGACACAGGTGTCAAACAGGTCATGGTGCAGAAACTTGGCATTAAACATAGTCAAATGTAAATAATTAAATGCAGGGTATTTATACTGTTACATTGGCGAATGCTGTTAGTTTTAGAGAAGTGAAGTGCACATCTATAACAAAAAGAAATCTCTGGGCAGGGCTTTGTAGCTCGGTGGAGTGAAGCAGAGCGTGTCACTCATGTATCAGACATGGCAGTCGCTGTCCCCGTCATGTGTGTTTACCTTGGCACAGTTATGAGAAAGCTACTGGCCCCTCCATGTACATGTTCAGTAGTGGTAATTGGTCCCTACTGGGGTAACCTGGGGTCTAAAACAATAAAAGTTCAGTTATGGATGGCCTACTTCAGACCATACTGATGTTTTTGTTGCATATGCCTGCCATTAAAATTTTACAGCCAAACACATAGTCACACACATATAATGCCTGTGTTGATGTGTAAGTGATATTTTTACCTGCGAAAGGAGACAGAAACTGCTGTTGTTTGCTGAATGAGTGAACAACAAAATCATGGATATGAATCACGCTCATACAGTGAAAATGGCAAGTATGTGTACATACTTATATATATATATTTTGGCCCATGTAGCGCAGCTTGCTATTTCTTCTAAATTCAATGAAGATTAGAAATGTGCCAGACGGATTAAATATGGTACTATCTACAGGATTTATTCAGCTCTGAAAATGAACTAGAGAACATTACTGCATATTGCCACCAAAATTCTTATATTATACCGGACATGAATACATACTAGAGACTTACAGTTTCCTTTTACAATATGACTACAAATCATGATGCATGTACCTGGATTTCAATCATTTCAGTATTGTAACATTTATCATGTCAATAAACCTACTACTACTATACATTCAGTGGGTGAGTAGTATTAACAGAGTGAGGTGCGCTACTTGGGCCAAAATTTTTAATAACTATGGAAGCAAACATGGTAAATGAAAAGTTAACATCCATTAAGTTCTCCAATAAATGACATGGCATTGTATTTTGGCTGCACAGTAATGATGTACATGAAGTGAAAACCATGACATGTAGTCAACAAACTAGTACAAATTGAAAGTTTGATATTTTATTGTTTACATTACAAGATAAGCCAAGGCTCTAGTTTTATAAGACAAGCACTGGGAAGTTTCTCTGCACAATTTTGAAGTGCTGTAGCTTCCAAATTATTATCACTTATCTCCAATATGAAAAGTACGTAACACTTGAGCTTTCAGAGTGATTATGATGGGTCTGAAAACATTTCCTCAGGATTAGAGCTGTGTTAGCTATGATCAGCTTTGTCTGAGTTGTTCATATTTCCTCCAAGGTTTATATTTCCATGAAATAATCATGCTCTCCGTATTCAAACTGGGCTTATAAATTTAGTTATATCTGTAGGTGTGATTTAAGGGCAGTAAATTCTTATAAGTGTTTTAGATAGATTATTGACAGAATGCTGTTGAACTGAGGCGATGCTGTGTCACATTGAGGAGCAGTAGTCGAGTAATCATACCACTTGAGACAAGAGTTTTTGTTCTCCAGCAATTACTTTCCACAACGTGTGCAGATAAGGGGCACTGCTCTAAGTGTGTGCAACCGACATCTTGGGCAAGTGCATGTGCAGTCCTTGTGGGTGTTCAATTGGACTCGCACATGTCACCACTGCATGCTTTCACTGGAAATGTGCCACTTGGGCATGGCGTGAATGTATGGGAATGGAGGCTCTGGTTGCCATGGGTTACCATGCACCTCTCCAGGGTCTGGGGAATTTTTGCTCAGGCTGTCACCGGCACGCTGCCTGTGACACATACATACACACACTCGCGAGGCGGGTTATGTCATGTTGTCCGTGTACATTGACACAGATGTTCTCCCGACATTGCACGACAGGTGGACCCGCAGTCCTGTAGCAATGGTATCAGCAGCTCGCCGGGCGAATAACTGTACAGCTATTCATCAGTATAGGCATGCTGTACGCTTGATTGCACGATGATCAGATACACACCACTTTTATTGACGTATAAATTACCCGTAGTAAAATTACAGTCAGGTGCAGGGGAATTTACTACTTGTAGTTTGCCTGAGGATTCAATCATAAGTTTCTATAATTACATAATTATAGATCACCTTTCTGAAACAAAACAAGGTCAAAACACACACATGTACTAGAAATCATCGTTGCTGAAGAGAGGGAAGGCTTTATTGAGAGCGGTCTTGGAGAGAGAAGGCCGGAACGGTCAACTATGTGGGCCATACTTCGGGATCTAAATTTGTGTACCATTTATATTATACATGATATGTGAAGGAGCCTTTCCTGCATAGGCCTACAATTAAAAATTGTATGCTATAATATAGAGTATCAACAACTTTTATTGCTTTAAATGCAGTTGAAATTTCCCAACAAACATGATTTCATATTTAATACCCATCCACAATGTCCACTGCTGGATAACAACTAGTGTACATGTACATGTATATACATATAAGTCTACTTGTGTGTTTGGACAGAGTGTTGATGTAAGCACATGGGGCAGGAGAGTCCTGTCATGTCAGATTTGTCACCAGGTAACCATGGTTACACCGTCCAGCTGTGGCCAGTGATGTACCGGGTATTGTTTTGGCAGACATATCTCCTATCACTGTCCATTGTTCTTTGTTGGGGAAAAGTGGACCAGCAATCACTAGTGCTCAGAGCAGACCTCCAAACACTTGTACACGGGACCATGACCTGGCCTCAGATATACCTGTGTCACTGCTCTAGTGTCCGTGGTGTACAGGAGCACGAATTGGAGTTTATTGTGTGAAGTCGACACAAACATTGATTCTGTTGTGTTTATGCTTCAAAATACTGAGATACATGTACTGACATGGATTGAGACATTGATTATGCTCCCATAATGATCTTCTTGAGCATACAATCCATGGACAAGTAGCCATACTTTCACTTGATTTCCAAGATTCAACCAGGAGACTGGATATTAAAAGACATGCTATTTTAGGCACTACATTGTCCAAGATTGGCCGGGCCGAGTATCGGTCTTTGAGGGTACATTGATGTGACCTTGTGGGTGGAAGCCTCGTATTCCATCACCCGGGACAACCCTGGACGTTTGAGGATTACCGGCCACTCGGTCAGTCTCCCGTGCTGTCTGTGGGGAGTGGTCCACACAGATTTCCCAATCAGCAGGGTGAGGGCAGACCCCCCCCCCCCCTCTCCCTCTCAGGCTGGTAACTATGTCACTGGACGCGCAGGAAGGCACCTGGACTCAGGAAGACCAACGGGACCGGGTCGACCGCTCGGTCAGCATGCTTGGTAACCACGGCAACATCCTCGACCGCCCCGGTCTCAAGCGACAACTATCGTCAATTAATGTCATCTTCTGGAACATAATCCAGGTAGTCATGGCAACAAGTCTCTTCGGGCAGTGATGTATCGCTTGGCTTCAGACTTTGATCAGTTTGCAATGGTGCAGTTTTGTAGAATGGTAGTGGAATTTTTTTGTCATGTTTGCAAAATCATGAAAAAAAAATTATTGTACTGTTGTAAGTTTGGTTGAATTATGTGACTTTTGTAGCAAACAGGTGCATCATATGCTTTGCTAACCATGGTAACATTTGTTGCATAATTTGCTATCTTTCCATTACCTGAACTACTAGATCAATATTATCAATGTCATCAAACACCAACCCCAAGTGTTGTCACAGGCAATCATTGATCTGTATTAAGCACATCAGTCTGGGCTAAGCACCTGTCTCGCACGGCGATGCCCATACATGGCGCTGTACGGGAACAGTCGGTGTTTCCATGGCAATACGGTGGCACAGAGCAAATAGAATTGATTTGTCATTGTAGCAGGCTATAGCAGATGTATGCAGGGCTCGTTAGTTTCATCATCAGTGTGCAGGCATCAGCCAGCAGCCAATGTCACCGTGATCATGCGGGCAACACACCCGACACAGCACATTACACATCTCTGTGTGTGCTTACTACGTTCAGTCATGCACTGCGGCGTGTATTGGACTGGTGGCAACATACATTGTATGAGGCCCGGCGGGTTGCACATTTGAGGATTAGATGCTGTCCTGTGACGTTGGGATCTCTAAGACTTTGTGACGGGGATGAGTTGACGCCCGGATAGATCGTATTACATCGTGCTAAGATCACAGCGTGATTTCACCTGTCAGCGGTGTGTTGTGCTACAGCAACAACGGCCAGTTGTACCTGATAGCTCATATATATTGTGCACGCGCTTGCATATCAAGTCATTTTTGTCGTAAATTAATATTAGATGTATAATATGCATCTTCACGTGCATTGCATTGTCTTGGACATATTCCAGCAGGCATTTGCGTGCAGGTTCTTTAATGAGTATAATTAATACATCATTCTGGTACATTAAACCGATTCGATCAATTATATCATGCCTTACAGCTTATATGTATGACTTGTGGCAATTGTATACAAGCAGTTGTTTCCAGGTGTTCATGTTTTGAGTATGTGAGATACCTGTATGTTTTTCTTACAGACACCACATGGAAGTGACAATACTCGAGTCCCAGCACTTGTAACACCTGTATTATTCACTGCATAGCTGTGTATTTACTGTTGTGTCCTGTGTTACAGGATGAGCTGGCCAATCGGTTACGGCGGCGTATGGACGACAGTGAGGACGACGGGCTGCCCTCCAGTCCCCCGTCACATGTAACCACGGCCGACGCCCTCATAGAGAACGGACTCCAGGTACAGGGCGACACAACGTACTCATACTCCATCATGTACTCTCTCACATAGGCTTTATTTATGCAAAAAATGCTTTGATATCTCGTTTTGCCATTTCGAGTATGCCAATTTTGGCACTATTAACATGCTAAAGTATACTTTCATAACAATACCAAGCATTAAATGTTGTCATGGTTACATGTTATCTATTATTGACCTATACAGTCGATGAGCATGGACAGTCTGCTGAGTATGGAGAGTCTGGAGAACGAAGTCGAGGAGGTGAGTCTTGCAATTCTCTCAATCTAGTCTGAATAAAACACATCCATACCATCAGACCTTGTCGCAACATTGGATACATGTTTGTAGTAAAGATATAGAGGATGGAGTGTCAATGTCGACTGACTCAATTTTGAAAGCTATCAAATACCAATATTCTGATGTAAAATGTGGTAAATTGGCTATAACCTAGTGAATATAGATGTGAAGAACTGTTTGGTAACCATCATTGTTTACATGCATGTCTTTTTGTGTGGCAGGAGTTTTTCCAGAAGGGCTGGACCTCAGGAATGAGTACAAGTCCCCACTCAACTGGTTAGTAGGAAACATAATTGACTTGCTGAAATGTGCAAAATAATTTGGAATATATTGGAAAACTCATAACAACAATACCATGAATATGGAACACACTAGAACTAACAGGTGCATGATAAATGTACCAATCCGCACATGGCTGGGTAGTAATGAGTATTTGTCTTGTGCAGCATTGGGCGAGGGGCCAGTAGATCTAGACGCTGTCAGAAGTACTTCCTCTCTCAACTACTCGGCTGCCAAACACAAGATCGCCGTAAAGCGCATCACGAAGCACAAGACCACTCACCCCGGACAGCGACGCAAAGCCCAGTCACCGGTAAGTGTTTCTCGATGAACTTGATTAGTACTGAGCTCAGTAGATAGCAGGCAAGACAAAGAGACCTTACCTTGTGTCCCACAGAAGCCGTCTGGAGGAGTGGTTGCCATGCCACAGTTACGAGAGGAGTCGCCACCCAAGGTCCAGGACGGTCTGGAGTCTGACGACGGTAAGAGGCCAGATATGATTGCATTCATTTTATATCGCCTACGTATGTAACCACAAGTAACAATGATATATGAGGAATTTACTATTCATGCTAACCATACGGCTTCTCAAAACTTCTCTGGAGTAGATCTGTAGAGCAAAGCAGAGTTAAATGTCCTGTATCTGTTTTGTTGTGCAGTGGACACGTCTCATGACCAGATGGAGATGACGGACGAGGAGACCGGCGAGGTCGGAAGTCGCCCTCTGAGTCCAGAGGTCATGACCTCCGAGGTCACAGAGCCTGTGGAGGAGCTCCCAGAGGATCCAGAGCCTCTGGAACCGGTGCTAAGTCAGGAAGACAGTGTCCCAGAACAGTCCTCGGACTCCATGCAGGTCCAGAAGGATTTAGAGCCTTCCTCACAGCACACAGAAGTCATTAAAGAGGTGTCTGTGGTAATAAAGGAGACCACTCTTGTAACCAAGGAGGTGGTGCTTCGTACCAAGTCAGCTCCTGACAAGCAGAAGAAGGCAGAGCAAGAAAGTGTACCTTCGGTGGATAAAACGGAAAAGGTTGTCATGAGAGACTCTTCATCAAGACAATCTAACCCAATCAAACGTCAGACCATTGCTGGAGATGAGCCAGAGGCAAAGCCAGAAGTCACTGTATTTGGACCTCGGAAGGTCAAAAGGTCATCTCTTGTGGGAGAGGCACGGGATTGGGAGAACTTGGGAAAGGCCAAAGACAAAACGCCAGAAGAGGAACCTGAAAAAAAATCAGGTTCTGAGTTTGCATCAGTCTTCGCAAAATTTCAGCGCAATGCTTCACAACGGAAGACAGATCTGAACACTGAAGCAAGTCGTCTTCCTGAGAAGAAAGGTTCTCGGTTTGTGGGTCAGAAGTCTGGGGGGGTTACACCCTCAGAGTCCAGCCGGAATGCGACTGAGCCAGCAGCCCGACCAACGGCCATCCCACTTAACGTTCAAAGTGCCAAGAATCCATCCAGTACAGGGAAACTGAGCCCCACAGCTGCCAAACCTTCCTCTTCCCCATCCGCATCCTCTTCAAAAACAATAACTTTCCACAAGCTTGGCAGTGCCGACAAGGTGAAGAGGAGTTCTGTTGAAGAAGAGGTTGACAATGCCAAGAGAAGTTCAACAGACAGTAGTGTCACTCGAAGTTCTCTGGATCAACTCAAGAGAGATTCTGTGGAGAAGCCCAATAGGGATTCGACAGGAAGCACAAAAAGACAATCTGTGGACAGTGAGTCTGAGGAGAAGACCAGAAGGAATTCACAGGCTGATACAGTGAAGGATTCCAATGAGAAATCCAAGCGTCATTCAGTAGAAAAAGAGAAGAGAAACTCTGTTGAAGGGAAAAGAGAACTCAAAAGTTCACTGAGTACTGGCGAGGATAAACATGCTTCTCCCAGAAACTCCAAGGATATCGAAATACAGGATAAAAAAGTGACTGTGGTTCCCAAGTCTGGCAGCAAATTTGTAAGTGTTCAGCAAAAAACTGTGCCACTAAATGACAAGAAATCTGAGCCTTCATCTTCATCACAAGAAAGTCATTCCAGCACACAAGCCACAGCCAGAAGTGTTGGGAAGATACAAACAAAAACTGAACCAGCTCCAGATAAGGCAAGTCTTTCAGAAAAGAAGGATGCTACCAAAGCAAAGGAACTGATAATAATATCTCCATCAGAGACTTCCAAAGGAAAGCTGTCATCAGGCGGCAGCACATCGCAAACTTCCAACAAGCGGGAATCCCCTCGGCCGACAAACCGGCTCCGCAGTCAGACCGTCCCTGAGGCTGCAATCTCCAAAACTCCGCAGTCCGCAGGCGATGTCACAGCCGTCAAACGCACAATCTCCGAGGATGGCGGTGTCAACAAAGAAAACATCCCGTCTGTTCAAAAGGCTGGGGACACCTCGTCTCAGAAGTCCAGCGTTGTGCGGCCCGCGGCTGCTGCTCGTTCTGAGCCGCAGAAACAATCCAGCACTCCCGCCTGGCTAGAAAAGGCCAGGAAACGTACCGACACACAGCTGCCATCATCAGAAGACATGTCTAAGCCACAGTCGTCACAGTCGGTCAGTACTCACAGGATTTTCTTGTAATAGTACTGGATTGTTTTCCAGTAGATAATGATAATTCTGAAAAACATGTGACACGAAGGCCATAACATTATTTTCAAGTTTCAACTTGTGCCAACCTTATAAATATACATACATGTGGACCATTATGATTGCAGCAAGAAGAAAAAGCTGCAAAAAGGGCCTCGGTCATGGACCTGATGAAGAAGTTCCAATAACGTGATCTAGAGAACATTCCACGACTGCGGGGCATTCCATCGAGTTCAACAGGCTGCTGTGATCATACTATTGGGACATTGTTCATGCCAACACAAAACTATCGCATATGTAAACATGATAAACTGGAACAGTGATATAGTACAGAATTCGGTAATGTTTTGCTATTGTATGTATCAAAGGGTGTGGTTCATATCTGACCTGTTAATTGGCCAGAGAACAATGTATAATAAATCTGCACGCTATTTTGTGGATGTTGTGTAGTGCTTCATAGATCAGCTTATTACTCAAATTGTTACCATAACTTTGTACCATAAATATGTACATTGTATAGTGTTGTTAGCGTACATGGATGAGGTATATTCTGTTACAACTGTCTGATGTTTTGCACTCTGTGATCATTTACCGACAACATGCCATGGCTGCCAG
This sequence comes from Terebella lapidaria, assembly GCA_949152475.1. NCBI lineage: Eukaryota > Metazoa > Annelida > Polychaeta > Terebellida > Terebellidae > Terebella > Terebella lapidaria. The sequence goes on from OX424556.1 coordinate 13,752,658, forward strand.
GGATAACTTTGTGTGAATCACAGGCGTGTGCGAAATGTTCACAAAGACCTTACTGTCTCGATATTCACTCATCTGCTGCAAGTTTTTGTTCGTGTGGCATTTTACCAGTCATGCCGATTCGTTATTTCTGTTCTTCATACTTCATTTTCTTTTACATAGTTATTCAAAACGTGGGAAAACATGGGGCACGATTGCATTATGATCGCTTGACTGTATGGATGTTTGTCATAACGTCCTCATGTGTATATGGCATACTAGTAACGTGATAGTTATGAACACTGCGTATGTGTGAACATTATAGTTTGATACATAACGTTCACTGAATGCATAATATTTACTGTCTTTATGTACATTCTATTTATTTTGACCACAATTTACATGCGAACTAAAAAAAAAAATTTGCTCAACTGGATAACTATTGTACATGTCCTTATTAAAATTACACAATATTCAGTTTATGTTGCATTGGTATCTATCATGTGTATTAAAGATCAATGTAACAAAATAAATTTCAATTCAAGTTTAAGCCAACAGGAAATAAAAATTATTATTATGGTTGTCATGTCCCAATTGGTTCAACCAGAACAGGCTGCTTTAAACTCATGGCTTGAAATTGTATATATCAAATTATTGTAAATATAATACATTCTGTAGGATTTGCTAGAAGTGAATTACTGTATTAAAACTTGTACCTCACAAAATAATATGAATAGTGTGAATATCAAACAATGTAATGTTAGCAAAATATTCTTATACACTATCCATCTTATTGCTATATGTATCGGGGTAGCTGCGCCAGTTGCAAAATTATTAAGTTATTCTTCAAAGACCTTATCTACATTCCATGCCCTCTGGTGGGGAAATCGATCATGCATAGCAAGGTCAGTGCGGCTGACAATTTTCAGCAACTAAGATATGGTCAATTCAATCAATATCGATTGATGTTTGAATCATTCATTAATATTTCCAATAACTAAGGTGTGATTATTCAGAAAGGAAGTCGTCAATGTTGACCCAGTTTGTACTAAAATACTTGAGCTGGTCCAAAAAAAAACTTCCAAGCATGAAGGCATTCGCCGTACATGACCACAGTTCATCTTTGTTCCTGGTTAATATCACAGTGTCCTTGCAAGTAATACAGGTAGATCTGACTAGTGTATATCTAACAAGATTCGACAGATATTTTAGAATTTTTTCATTTGATGATTCCATTTTTGGACATCCACTTTTTAAATCACATTTTGTAATGCTATGTGTATTGGAATATCCTGAATGAATTTAAATTCAAATGATTTTGAAGTGACTGGTGAGAATTTAGAGACACGTAGACATATTCCTTGAATTGTGATATGATGGCTGAGTGTTCAAACTGACCAAAGATTTGTTGCTAGACGAAATTGTCAAATTGCTTGGTGACAGAGAGCAGTTTGTTTCGATGTTGTGATATGGAATGCAAAATATGATCCCGTCTGATTGTTGATGGAAGTCATTGAGAAGTAAAGTTTTTTTTTTCGTGGTGGTGCACTATGTGAAAATAATACATACTTAATGTTCACGTTATGATTCCAATCAACATATGAACAAAAGTTTTAATACTGGTTATCTTTTAAGATACATTCACATTTGGTATCGTTGTTAAAAATTTTAGCTCTCATTGTTTTGTAAACAGCATAATTATTTTCTTTATACTTATACATGCTTGAACATTCTGTGAATATATGATATATATACGAATTTCAGATGCCACAAATAATAAAATAAAAGACTTTGAAAACCTGGGTTGTTTGTGTGTTTTTGGCCGATATAGATTTTGTTATTGTCCGTCCGTCTGTCAAAGGATACGTGACCCTGTGCAGTAAACTTCGAGGATATGTCTTCTGTGAAACCTGTAAATTAGTCTTTCCGGACATGACTTTTGTGGATAGAGATTGGAAATATATCATGAACATATTGAAAGTCATGTATGGTGGAATCTATCAGTGACTTCAAACTTGAACTCGAGTTTCAAAGTCGCATCTAGTCTGAATTGTGTAAATTTGACTGCAGACAAAATGCGGTCCAAGTGGCTCATACTGCTCTGTGATACTACTAGTACTCATATATTGAAAACATGCCATTAAGCTGTCTCACTCCTTTTTAATCCTTATTGAAAATAGAAGAATAAGCAGTACAAGTTAATATACATGTACTTGGGCCCAAATATTGTTAGATTGTTCTTTAGTTTGTATCATGAGCATTCAGAAAAGAGTTCAGGTTTGACATGAAATTGGCCTCTGCAGACAAAATGCATGTAGATAGTGCTTGGGTTTGCGTAATAAACACATAGGAAATTATATTATGTTGGATCTTTCGGTGAACATGATCTCGGATAACTCTTGAGTGATCAATTTTGAGGTCACATTTGATGTGAACTATGTTATTTGGCCAGTGCAGACAAAATGATTTACAGGGGATCTTTTGGTTGTATTATGGGCATATAGGGAATCATATATCATTGTTATGTTGGTGATCCTGTCTTTGACCTCAATTACCTTAAGTACTAAATCTCAATATCACGTTCAAGCTGAATTAACTGGTAAGTTACAACACCACTGGTGCTATGTCTTTGGTTGAATTGATTGGGCCAAATTTATGCGCCATTTTGGACCTTCTGTGGTCAGTTCATCTGAAAGGACTATTTTCTAAAAAAAAAAAACTCAAATGTATAAAATGGGGGCACATCTTAGGTGACCTTCAACTCGACCTCAACTGTGTAGATTACCTATATACACAGGCAATATATCGTAAAGTTTGCATTATGGGCATATATGGGGTCATGGAGCATCTATTGGTGATTCTGAACCCAGATGAGCTTGAGTGCTCCGAACTTATGGATATGGCTACCCCCTGATGTGTAAATTGGCCACCAGAGACGAACCTATTGATATATAAAGTTCAGCTATATATCAGGAACGTAAGAGATCTTATGTGTTGCATCTTTTGGTGACCATCAGCTTCATCTCAGTTTCACAAAACACTCAAAAATATAGGTTAGGTTTGTATTATGAAGATATAATAAATAACATGTGGTACTTCTTTTGGTGAGCTTGAACTTGAATACAGAGTGATATAACGCAAGGTTATTGCTACCTCAAAATGTAAATTAGCCATTGGAGGCAGCTACTAAATATGCATTATGAACAAATGAGAAGCCTTACGTGGTGCATCTTTTGGTGACCTTTGAGTAAATCTCCGATGACCTTGAGTACCTGGTACTCGAATCCCAGCTTGACCTTGATTACTCGAATTCCAACTTGACCTTGAGTACAAAACTCACAGCTTGATCTTGAGTTCTCGAATCCTAATTTGACCTTGAGTACTTGAATCCCAGCTTGACCATGAGCATTCGAATCCCGGTTTGACCTTGAGTACACAAATCTCAACTTGATCTTGAGTTCTCGAATCTTATCTTGACCTTCAGTACACAAATCCCAGCTTGACCTTCAGTACTTAATCTTAACTTGACCTTGAGTACTTGAATTCCAACCCTCAGTACTCGAATCCCAGCTTGACCTTCAGTACTCGAATGACAGCTTGGCTTTGATTACTCGAATCCCAACTTGACATTGAGTACTCTGAACCCAACTCGAGTACTTGAATCCCAACTTGACCTTGAGTACTTGAATTCCAACTTGACCTTGAGCACTCGAATCCCAACTTCACATTGAGTACACAAATCCTAGCTTGACCTTGTGCACATGAATCCTGGTTTGACCTTGAGTGTTCGAATCCCAGCTTGACCTTGAGTACACAAATCCCAGCTTGACCTTGAGTACACAAATCCCAGCTTGACATCGAATACTCGAATCCTAACTTGGCCTTGAGTACTTGAAACCCAGCTTGACCTTGAGAACTCGAATCCCAGTTTGACCATGAATGCTTGAATCCCAGCTTGACTTTGAGTACTCGAATCCTAACTTGACCCCGTGTACTTGAGTGCCAGCTTGACCTTGAATGCACAAATTCCTACTGAACCCTGAGAACTCGAATCTCGGCTTGACCTTGAGTAATCAAATCCCAACTTGACTTTGAGTACACGAATCCCACCTTAACCTTGAATGTTCCAATGTTCCAAACTTGACATTGATTACTTGAATCCCAGCTTGACCTTGAGTTCTTGAATCCCAGTTTGAACTTGAGTACTTGATTCCCATTTTGAGCTTGAGTACTCGAATCTCAGCTTATGTTTACATCGGCTGTCCACTAAAAACAAAACAAAAAACAATCGTACAGAACTTAAAAATTAAGTGATATGGATGTTCAAGCTCAAGTTGCCCGGTGAGCAATACTCCCTTTAATATAAAGAAAAGTCCGATTTTTTTTCAGAATAACTTGGCCTCCGATGACCTTGAATGAATCAGCTGCCCACCTTGAAATTCGTGAATTATTTATTCATAATAAAGATATACATCATGATTTGTAGCCTGAATTCATATTATATCATATACGTGAAGGGAGTGGAATATGTTTTATTGAAAGTGAATTTATCTACGACAACTTTGAACGCTCAAATTGATGCTGATTGGAGAGAAAAGTTAACTGCTGATCTGTCAGGCCGTAGAATTATTTTCTTTTAACACAGGCCACATTTTCGCAATATGTTAGCTTGGGTAAAATGTCACCATTGCATAGCGTAGTACATGCATGCTAATAGTAAATGACACCCAATTACAAATACGGTAGTTTGTACAATTGAGAAATTCATATGAATATTTTTAACCTTGGGGTTGATTACTCGAGGTCATATGATCTCGAATTCAATCATTTCAATGAAAATATTAATAATAAAGTCTTCGTGGTTACCTAAAGTTCAGAGAGCCTTGATTGGAAAAGGGGCATAAATGTTTGTGACTTTTTAATGAATTTACTAAATATTTCCCAGTGCTTCAGGAAAGACACACAAACTTTGATTAGAAGCTCAGAGACGTGAATATTTAACATGGTATTTCAATATCACGTCTCTAAAACTATCGAAAACGCCTAATCAAAATATACATGTGATAAATATTAAACGATAAAATATGGCAAGGGTCAAGACATGTATTTTGTTCGTAAGTTGGATATTGTTGACGATATCGAAACCTTCAGAGAAAGTCATAGCCACGCCTTTCGAACTTTAATTACCTAGAGAAAAAAGCAAATATTGTTCCAGTGTTATTTATTTATGTATATTTGACAAGAAAAGAAACATTTTAACGTCAAATTCTGGTAATGCAACGTAAATAAATAGTTATAAACTATACTGTACTATAAGTTGTAATTGAACTATGAACGAACTGTATGCCCCGCATTTGCTACAACCAAATTTTATTTGTTTGCAATATGAAATGGTAGCATCGAAATTCATAATAACGCTCCTCTTCTGCCTAAAGAAGCTGGAATAACCCGAACACTTCACGCATTTACCTGATTTTAGGTCCTGGTAAAATACATGAAGGGTATTTTGCATGTGTGAATAACTGAATTATTACATCAGTCACGGCTTCTATGAATAATATTTCATGCGGTGGGTGAGTAACGGTGAAACATAGATGCGCGACACTGAATGTGATATCGACGGGGAGCGGGCGATACGGACCCCGTATCACACCCCCGAGACATCTCCGACACCGTCTACTGCACAGAGTCTAAAGCTCGCCGGAGTTCACGGAACTTTGATTCCATTACTTCACAGAACGGGGCACCATCGATACTTCCAGGATGCCAGGCAGTGTGCCATAGTTGACATGTACTGGATAATACTGTGTTTACATGTCCGTGATTCGGCGAAAGAAAACATCTGAATACCCTGGCTTATGTAATAAAAGGGCAAGAGACACAAGGGTAAAGCCAGATAACCACGGATAAGCAAACAGCGTGCGACAAGTCAGCAAATAATTACTGCTAGAATTTTTTTTATAAACTTATAAACGAATAATTGTGTCGAAATAACATCGGTTCAATTTGAAATATTACGTAAGCAGGTGAGTTGTTTATTTTACCATTGATTAATAATCAGAAATATTAACCTAGATTTAACCTAAAAGTAAAAAAAAGAGAAAAAAAGATGAAAAAAAGTAGTATTTGAAATTAATTAATTCGAGCAACGTGGTAAGAATCGACCAATTCTATTCTTTTCTAGGAACGATAATGACGTCTTGTTTGACACTGTTGAGTCTCGTGGCCTGTGTGGCACTTGCTACCAGTATGCCAGTCGGTGAGTCGGCTTTTCTTTGGATACTAGTATGCAGCTCAGGAAATATATGTCATATGCTTATCTAAGAAAAAAATAATAATGATCTTGAAAAAAACAACAACATCTAAATGGAAAAAAGTGTGATAGCATAGTCTGTACTTTCATAGTTCCCGGTGCCCTGGAAGTGACGTCGACGTGTGATGACGAGATGGAGCTGTACGCGGACGGTGTCTTGCAGGCGTCCAGCACGGATGTTTCCGAGATCACCAGGCACTCTCTGGCCACCTGCCCAACAGTCGTCGCCATCCATTGCAGGGACCGCGGCATCGTCGGCGGGATCTATGCCTCGCTCGCTGGTCAAGGCGTCAGTCACGTCAGTGATGCCAGCTGGCTCTGTCGCAGCTATGACGACACGAGCGCACCTGCCGACTGGAGCGGGGTGGGTTTCGACGACTCCGGCTGGGCCCCGGCGGTCACGCTGTCCGACAGGTTCTGGTCTAGGGTCAGTCTTCCGGACCTCGACCCACGCCCCAGTTGGATCTGGTCGTCAGCCATTCCGGGCCGAGACAGGAAGGTGTACTGCAGGAAGACCATCCCAGGTACGTCTGTCAATGGGCCTTGTTCTCACAACATTTATAGGCTAAGTGGGAGTCTATATTATTTTTTTAATTAACATATAGTACATATAATAATTAATCAATTTAATTACAGGATGTGGAGATAGCGTAACCGAAGGAACGACGTCAAGATCTACACCACAGTCGGCATCAAGCACTCCCACGGAGTCACCGACCACACGTCCACCCACGACAACAACCACCACACGACCATCGACCACCACTTCAAGCACAACTACACCGCAACCGGCCACCACAACCCGACAGTCGACCACCAGCACCATCGCGCCGTCACCGACCACTAGGTCCCGAACCGTTTCCACAGTGACTCCCACCCGGTCCTCCCCGTCCCCGGCGTCCGGACTCAACAACTGTGACACCCGGAACCCCTGCGTGCCGCTGACGGACCCTGCCTACCAGACGTGGCATCCGCATGAGACGGCCGGCCGCTTCATCATGTGTGGTCCGTGGGGCTCCTGCACGGCGATGAACTGCCCGGCCGGGCTCGTCTGGAACGCAGCCTACAACACGTGCGACTGGCCGGCCCCGGTCACCACCACAATATCGGCGACCGCGGGATACAGCTGCGCTCACAACAGCCCGTGTCGGGACCTCGTGCCCGGGGTCAGTAAGTACCACTACCCACACGTGGACCCGGCCACCTTCATCCAGTGCGGGCTGGACGGGCGGTGTTACGAGCTCCCGTGCCCTCCTGGTACCACGTGGGACTCTTCCATCAACACATGCAACTGGCCCTGATGTCAATGCATATATATAGACTGGTTTGCTATAAACTCATCTAGTTCCAGATACTGTTTTTGCAGTTTGACTACCATCTGTTACTCTATATAAAGTATGAGTGTACAGCGTGTCACGCACATGTCACTCTGGTCACCATGATTATCCAATATCAACTATACACATATAATGTATATCATCTATACTATGTTATTTGTAATATTTTCCACATACATTTTTGTTTTTCAGAAATGTCTTTCGCATATCTTTTATATAGTTATTGTCAGAATTTGTTCTTGCCAATTGGTGTGTTCAATTTGTCTTGAATATTTATTATTATTATTTTTATTATTGTGAATTTATATGCAAAATACTTCTATTTGTTGTTGTTGTTTGTAATTGGAATAAATGACGCTTGATGTTTAATATCAATTTATGATACTGTTTGTTACCTGTAATACGAACATTATAATATATTTTTTATATAATCTTCATTCAATGATTCCCAAACAAGCAATGCTTATATGAATGGGTCTCAACACAAATAAGTCAATTAAGTACACAAAGAGAATAAATGGCGGTATCAATGATACATATTTTCTGGTCAGTACAGTACAAGTGTCTTGACACATACCGTGATCAATCATCCCTAGATCATCATTGGGATTTTAAATATATCGATTTTAGGGCAGGTCCCTTCAAAGATTAGTCAGTGGAAAGAGCTACGATCCACACGATAACTAAAAACGACCGGACCTTTCGATAAACTTGAGAGCTGAGTCTATTATGAATAAATTTGTATCTAGGGAATTCCGTACATCCCCGCTCATCAATATATTCGAATCAACTCGTAAGCCTTCGAGTGCTTCAAACAAAGATATCCTGGGAGCATTGTATGAAGGGCAATGCAAGAAGAAATGCTCAGGATCTTCCTGATAATGGCCACAACGACATCTCGAGCTATCAATGACATGTAGATTATGATGGAGGTGGTGATTCAATGCACTACAGCCCAGTCTGAGTCGAGTCAAAATAACGTTCCATCTGCGTTCATTCCGATATAACAAAATATTGCGCAGAGTATCATCACGAGAAAGTGCTCGTTTGAATGACAAGACGTTGGTTGTGTTTCTATCCACAATTGGAAGTAAATTCCATTCCTTGATAGTTGAATGGAAAAATGATATTCGTGATAGACTACTACTGAAATTGTGAGACGACCTCAATGAATACGACACCCGATCACCTACCAAACCTGGCAATCTATCTGTCAAATAGGGCGGGCATAGCCCGTTTACAATCTTATAGAACAGTGTTAGTTTGTGCCGTCTCCGACGTTCGGAGAGCGAGTTCCAGTTAACTTCGCCCATCATTGCCGCGGTACTGCAGCGCGCATTTGCACCCGTTACGATTCGTGCAGCTTCGATTTGAACTCTATCAAGCTTGGAAAGATCCCTCTGAGTGGCCCCTGACCATACAACATCAGCATATTCAATAGTAGGACGAACTTTCGAAATATAAAATTGTTCCAAAGACTTCCGATCGAGTTTGAATTTGAACAGCTGAAGACGATTCAATAACTTCTGAGCATTGCTCGCAAGATTGGAAATATGATTTGACCATGACAGATCCCTGGAGAGGGTTACACCCACGTGTTTGTGTTGCGACTCTTCCGTGATAAGGACCCCATCTAAAATAGAGGTGGGTGCATAATCAAGCCAGACCTATTGGATATAATTAAACCTTCCGTTTTTGTAGCATTGAAAGATACCAACCACTGCTTTGACCATGCACTAATGGATTCGAGGTCACGGTTTACCAAAGTTGCAGCATCGTTTCTGTTGTCAACTTCTATAAATAAAGTTGTATCATCGGCGAAAAGACGAATACTACAATGTTCTATAACATAAGTGATGTCGTTTATGAAAACTAAAAATAACAAAGGCCCCAGAACAGAGCCCTGAGGAACACCAGCGGAGATATTTGAACAATTCGAAGACTGGCCGTTCACCACTACACGTTGCTGTCGACGAAATAGAGAAACCCCGAGGAACAGGGTGTTATTCAACATGGTCGAAGGCGGCAGCCCGAGACTATGTTGAATAACTCCCTGTTACTCGAGGGGTTTCTCTATTTTAAACCATACAGAAAACTACTCAGCCGTGAACGACAGGTGTTTAACCAACATACAGCATTGATTAAACACATACGAGAACAATGCAAGTATGGTTTAAAAAATAAGTAGTCTGACAACCAGTCCAATAGCGCACCCCCTATCTCTAGTTTTTCGAGTTTGAATATTAGGCCTTTATGCCATACGCGATCGAAGGCTTTGGTTATGTCTAAAAAATACCACCCTGACTTCTTTTCCCCTATTCATTGATTGACAAAACGTATCATACATTTCAACTATATGTGTAACAGTAGAACTGCCTGGAATAAAACCGGATTGAAATGTGGATAAAAGACTGTTAACTTTGATGTGAGCAAACATGGCATTGAATACTATAGCCGCTCCATTGTTTTACCAACAACACTGAGTAAAGAAACTGGTCTGTAGTTTTTCACATCAGAACGATCGCCTTTTTTAAACAGCAGTATAACGCATAACATTATGATATTACCACATTACCAAACGGTATTACCACATGTCAAAAATTTACCGACATTAGTATATGACGAGACCTACTCAGCACTGATGGTTAAATGACAGAAATGATTTATGGCCAGAATCTCTAGCGCATGAGATGAATGATACTTTTATGATACATATCGGCCTACTTTGATTTTTCAAACACGGTTACACGCTTTTCTGATCGTAGAAACGGTAACAAATCATGTTCATGTAACTTGACAAGTTCCACCTGTGAGTCAAACGGCAATTCCCTACTAATTTCATATTTCTATCTGAAAAACAGCCAGTTAATTAAATTTCAGCCCAAAACGGATTCATCACATGGGGTTAAAATTAACATAGGGGTAGATTACCAACTTTTTCCATTTTTTGAGATAACAATATCCAGCTTGGAAGTTTGCCGTTCGAGTCCAAGGAGAAGTGTGTCAATTTACACTAGGGTACCTTCTAGCGCCGCTGAACTATGGGCGAAAACGTATGTAAACAGATTAGAAAATCACAGTATAAACTCATGTTTATATCACCGACATTCTTATCCACGCCATCTTTCTATTCTCATATTGCATAAAGTAATGCTATGACTATTTTTTTTAAATATGGCTTCGGTAGGCCTGTGTGTTTTATCCTTTGCATATTATATTTAAAATTGTATGCATAAGTCTCTAACTCAACGCGATGAATTAATGGGCGTAGCCTACCCGTCCGTTTGTGTCTGAAAAAATATTTGATTCCCAGACTATGAACAGGTTGTGATGTTCCTGATAGACGGGGAAGTAAGGAGGTACATGTCTAGTCTCTCACTCAGTCATATACAGGACAGATAGAGTAATTAATCATCCCATGCACATTTTGTATGGCTCATGTCACTCGGGTCAGACATTCTGGCCAATCCCATTATACACCATATTACCACTTCAACTAATTATAAACTTAAATTCCTCAGAAATAGTCGTCTCCAATTTGCCAGACATACTTGATGGCTTGAAAGCTATTGCAAAAACGTACAGCAATATTTTCTCAAATTGCAACAGGATCCATTTCGCCTGAACGATGTTAGTTAGTCGTAGTATTGAATTTACCTGTTTCTGATCTTTATCAAAAAGCATCTTTATACATTCAAATACTCGACATTTTCTGGAGTATTATATTTTTTCATAACAAACAATTCCTTGCACAAAGTCATTATAATGATTGTTCAAAAATCAGAAAAAAAATCAGAGGAGTTTCAAATTTTAGCCACTTTGCGTGAGTCGACAAGTACCGATCATCCTTAAATATAGTGTCCTTAAATATATATCCTTAAATATACTGTCGTCTATTGACTGTTGCTTCAAATGGCACAATTATTCATGACCAAGACCTTTCTTGGTGGGAGATACATGTAATACTGCATGATTCGATATCGGTCATGGCACCGCACCTCAAAGACCCTGGATTAACGCGTAAGAAATCAAACACATACAGTAGGCCTAATCCAGTCATTTGGCAAGACGTTAGGTTATTAAATGTTATCCACATTCCACAAGGTCATACCGTACTAATGTAATGTACATAATGTTACAGACCGTGTCTGTGTATATCTTTGACTTGAATTATTAGTGCATACAATCATAAGACGCAATGCTATAATATATATGCAATATGTATGTAGTTCAAACTCTCGATCCACCACCTGAACGGTTGGCACACGAAAGCTGATCAAACTTTCCACAATATACGAGCGGTGTGTCACTCGTGTAGATGCATTTCAGTTGTAAAATTTCAGAATAGGATACACGATATATTAAAAAAAGAACATCTCTGTATTGCCAGGAACGGTTGTCTACAGCCTAAATCTGCAACGCAACACGGTGAGTGGCGTCAAACTTAATTATAACCTTTATTGCAAAACGCACAATCTCTCACATCAAAATACACGCATCCTTTATAGCAAAAAACATACAAATTGTATACAAACAACATCGCAAAAACAGATACCGGTAAATGATGTGGATTATTCAGAATAATATTGTTCAAACAATGAACAAACGAAAATAGATATACGAACTTATCTTTGGCAACAGTTCAGCACAACAACTACGCAGTTGAGTGAATAGTGAATAGAACAGTATGACTGGTGCGGGCTGATTGTAACCGAACTATTGCTGATACCAAGTACACATTTAAAATATATATACAGTATACTTGAAATGTAAATAACATTATGATATTGTGAGCATTGGGATGATACAAAGTTACATGATATATCGACAGACTAAAGCAAAAATGGCCTAAGTCATTTTTTTCGCAAAATGAGATTTTTGTTCCATAGTGTTCATTTCGCCATTCTGCATCAATAAAAATGAAAACATGTGCGGAGAAATGCATGGAAATTATTTATAATTAACGTTAATTATTTGGCCTAACTCGTTATGACTTAGGCCAATTTCCCACATTTGACTTAGGCCATTTTCTCACAACTGCAGTCTGTCTGCAGAGACTTAGGCCATTTGGTAAATTTGAGTTAGGCCATTTTGCATAGTGTCATGTTTGATTCAGGCTGTTTGTCATGTATTCATGGCGCGGGTATTTAGTATATATATACTAAGCTACATCATACTTAGCCTTAAGATACCGTGTAGCATCAATTGTTTTTCTCTTATTCAAAACTTAACATCACTACAGGACATTTCATATCACTGCAATCAGTCGGGACAGCCAACGGACACCAACAAAATGCACAACTTTATTTTGTGCACTCACAAAATTTTGCCCTATGTCGCCTCGACAGCGGGGTCGTTTGGTCTGTCCTAGTCAAGCCTATACTACATCATGCTTATTAGGCCTAATTAACGTAATAAACAGCGAATATTTAACTTTCCATTGGCAAGTGTGATTAGGTCAGTGGGCCCTGGCCCAGGTAGTACTATATCATAAATATTACACCGATATATGCACACATCCCATTTATAAAATGTGCGAGAAGCACATCCCCAGCCTATACCATCATCTATTGAAATATCTGTGTCCTACGATTATCCTACGAGTATCTACAATGGCTGATTTCATGCCATAATCAGTTCTTCCCTGAATAGTTTTCGTCGCGAATTTAAATGTGGCGACTGAAATCATTAAATCCGCGACCAAAACGTTTTCGCTGCAGCGAAAATATTCTCGCCGCGACCCAAACATCCTCGCCGCAGCGAAGATAGTTGATGTCGCAACTGAAACATTTTGGTTGCAACGAAGACCATTGTTGCCACGACCAAAACAAACTCGCCGCAGTGAAAATCGTTTTTGCCGCGACCGATACATTTCTGCTGCAGCGAGAACAGTTACCACCGCGGCGATAATTACACTAACTGTGAATATTCGCTGCGGCGATAATTGCAATAATAAATAGGCCTAGTTTGTTCTCTTCGAGTTGATGGTAAAAAAGACTGTGTAGCAAGTATGGCCATTCTCGCCGCGGCAATAATCATTTTCGCTGCAGCGAGAATGTTTTAGTCGCGGCTATAAGTATTAAAGTTGCGGCGAGAACAATTTCGCTGCAGCAAAAATGATTATGGTCGCGGCGATAATGTTCTTGCCTCAGCTAAAAGTATTTAATTCGCAGCGAGAATATTATTTAATGATTATGGTCGCGATTTAAATGGTTTTAGTCGTGACAATTAAATTCGCGACGAAAACTGTTCAAGGAAAACGCATTATGGCATAAATCAGCCACCGCGCGCGTAAGTATCTATGTCCTGCTCGTCGAAGTAAATAGGGTCCAATGTTACACATCATCAGGCCCGGTCACACTGCCCAAACGCATGAATTACGTATGAAGTTCGTTTTATTTTAGTCTTACGCGATACATCTGTCATCTGCGTATTTCATCATTTTTTTCTGACGTGGAACGTCAGTGGTTGTATGTGGATGTATGCCCGATCATCGTTTTACGCGATTCCGGGTTTTGAGCAGCTCAAAAATCAATTCGTGTAAGACTTTTCGCAGTTTTAAGCTGTTTTTATGTTATTTTTGCGTACGTTGCGTAGTTCTTACGTGGACAATGCACGAAATATGCGTAGAATATTAGTGATTGTTCGCGAAAATGTTGCCGCTATCGCGTTCATCGATGGCTTTCACTGAAGAATAACAGACATCACGCGTGTTCCGCACTAGTGTGACGAATATCGTTCACGGGCCGATATCAGGCCGGAGACAGGAGTTGTACCTTGATGTCGTACGTGTGAATAAAAAGCCGGCAGTTCAGTTCAACTGTTTATTCGGATGATAATATCCGATGTCGCAGGTATTCACAGGCCTACACTCACACCTATGTCCAGGTGATATATAATCCCGTCACGTATATATATATTCTACAATTTAGTCCGTATATAATATCACAGTTTATCGTCTTCTTGCAATATATTGTCACTCACTATGCAAACACGGCCAAGCCCATCTTCTAGATCAGATTCTGGACAAGTGCCCGGGGCCGAGGGACATGTGGGTGGATTTTCCCGCCTAGAGCATACGGGGTCGTGTGATTGGCTGTGTATGTGCTTATCTCATCGAGAATGGGGACACCCGAAAACGAGTTTCAAGTTCCGAGTTCCAAGTTCCAAGTTCCGAGTTCCAAATTCCAAATTCCAAGTTCCGCATTTAAAGTCCCAAGAAAGTGCAGTTATCGTTTTTATATTTCTGCATCGGGTCTCTTCAACTCAAATCACTTTCTTGTGCCACCTTTCAATATCACAAAGTCGAAAATTAACCTTCCAAGCTGATGCCTGGTACGCGCGGACGTCAGAGTGCCACGCGGGTATGATTTGAAATTTCGGATAGTTTAATTGCGGATTTGGGTATGTTTTTCATTCAATTCTATTTAGTTCAAATGTATTTTTATATCATTTCTATATTTTACATTCACAAAATTAAATATAAATGATGGGAAAATTGAAAACAAAGGGGAATGAAAATAATTCTTATTTCATTATGACAGAATAAATTCGGATCTTGTCAATTTCTTTCATTAAATAATTGTTCAGGTATCACCAACGAACTATGCTGTGGATGACTGAACAAATATTTAATAGAAGAAGTTGATATTCATCATTTATTCGAACGTGTAACATATAGTGGTGCTGCGCCTTCGAACTGACGCCATGATCCCTCGTCTCTGCAACTTTTAGACTCAATGTTCAAAGAACTCCTGAAAAGCGTGGCCTGTGTAGAAATACCGTAAAACTTCTAATAGACACCGGGTTTCTAATAGACGCCGGGTTCTAATAGACGCCGGGGGTTCAGGTATACTGAAATTAATAGACGCCGGGTTCTAATAGACGCCGGGTCTACGTACATTGTGTAACATAGCAACGTATATATACTAATATCGACAACATCAACGCGGCCCAGTCGGGAATTTCCAGCTATTAACATCTAAACTGTCGTCCGATTTGTCATATCGTAACACAGGCCTCGCCAATTCCAATAAACGCCGGATCCAGACAACGACTGAAATCAATAAACGCCGGGTTCTAATAGGCGCCGGGTCTATAGAGTGAAACTTTTACGGTACTGACTGAACACCGACGACACATTTTTCTTAGAACTTTAAACGCGGAACTTAGAACTTGTAACTCGGAACTTGGAACTCAGAACTCGGAACTTGGAACTTGGAACTCGTTTTCGGGTGTCCCTCGAGGATGTGGGTTTTTCCATGTTCATGTCCTGACATGTTTGGTCTCGTGATCTGAGTGCAGGTGTCTGTACTTTTCCATGTACCGAAGTATATGCATGTATGTCGGTGCAGGCGGTGTCGAGTGCGCGTGAGCTTATATTGATCGGGGCGGTGGTTGTGTGTGGTTTTACATGTATGTATTGACCGTGTATTGATTGTGTAGTGGCCGTGTATTGTGTGCTAAGTCATGTAGCGAGTGGGTGTTTTCATGGAAATGTGGTGCGCGTAGGGACGGGCCGTTACAGTCACTAAATATTCTACACTAGTGACACGTATATTTCACTTGAAATCACTGACAAATCTTTTTTGCACTGAAGTGCATGCTTTATTAGTGATTTGTACGTGACATTTCCGTAGTTCTTGCGCAGTTCATTGGTGATTTTTCATCACGTAAATCAGCAAAAATGGTCAAATTCTCCACTAACAGTCACGCACAACCAAATCTTAACCAAATTTTCACGTGATTCATGCGTTTTCGACTGTCTGACCGGGCCTTAGAGGAGCTTGTGAGTGGCAGTAAATTTTTTTTATCTAGAATAGGCCTATAGCTATTCTTCTGAAAAATTATTTACTCACTCTTGAAACTGGGAATTGAATATACGAAACATCAAATTAAAAGAAAGATTTGAATGTCCCTGATAAGCTTCCCTACACATCAACTGTCCGGCCTCCAATGCATGCATCTAGAACATTTTTGATGCGTCTTAAAAAATTTCGATGCGTCTAAAACTTTTTCCGATCTGTATGAAATATTTCCGACAAATCGGAAAGTGCTGCATTTTATAATTTCGTCTTAAAGCTTCTGTTCGGGAGCAAAACTCAAAATTCTGGCAGATAGAAGCCATTGTGGACACTTGCAATACTTTCACGTTTTGTCTGCAGAGGCAGCAAAATGCTGGCCTCGAAAAATATTCCAATGACTCGGGGCCAGATGCTCCTGCAAACGTCATTGAAGAAGTCCAAAAGCAAAAGGTAGTGTAGGCCTACATCTGAATCCACATGAGTTTATCTTTCAAATTGTACATGTGGAGTGAGTTTCGTTTGACCATGCTCAATCGATATTCAATTGATTTCACAGGCTCCGGTTCAGCCGAACACACCCGATCCACTCCTCCTCGACACGTACTCCCCTCGCCGCACTCTCAGATCAGCGTCTGATACCACGTCACTGATCAGTCACCCTGTCAACAAGCTAGTTGGTGGCTGAGCATTCAGGCACGTGCCACTGTCACTGTGGAATCGACTTCCGGCCAACATCCGAGAACTGTCATCAAACTCATTCTTTAAGAAAATTTTGAAAACAGTTTACTCTAAACTGTACCACAACTAGATTATACATTTGTTATAATGATTCATATAATACTTTTACTCCCATGTTTTCAATATTTTATACAACATTGTATTAACCCTTTTATGTACAGTGCTTAGAGCCTCCGGGATTGGGCTCTTTTACAAGACACGGTGAAATTGTTTTTTCCATGTAACACCACGGTATAAGTGTCACCATGTTGTGAATCACCCATATAAGATAAGTGTCATATAATGAAGTGCAATATACAGAACACACATTCATGACATGACATGACGAGTGGCAACTGGTTCAGGCAACAGTTGAAATGACTGACTATATAATTTACTATACATAAGTATCAATGCACTATATCATGATGTACATGATATATACATGATATATAATTAGAGATGTTCCACGATTGTGTATTTGACAATGAGATTTTGTCATATTCCTTAAATAAATGAGAATAAATAAATAAGAAAGAATAAAAAACAGAAAATTAATGAAAAAATGCCCCCTTCTTGAATTATTTTAAATTTTTAGAAAGATGGAACCATACACTTTAGAGATAAAAATTGTGGACGGACGGATGGCTAGACGGACGACGGACGCCACATGACGGCAATAAGTTATCGGACCATAGGTTCGGTAACCTAAAAATAACAATTGTTGGTTAGCTTTGATGTTTAATAAACCTGTTACAAGATAATTCGTTCTCAGTTTGTGTACTTTCAATTCATATTGCACCAAATATTCACTTGCAAACAGCAAAACGCATATGGCCTAAGTAACAAGCAGTTGTATAAAATGGCCTAAGTCACGAAAGACAAAATGGCCTAAGTCAGTCGATTTAGTCCGAATGTGGCCTAAGTCACTTTATTCCTAAATATTTGAAGATAATGATTATAGGGTCAGATGCGTGCTTAAAGGTCATGCCAAGAAAGATGATAGCGGAAGTTTTTGCTGGTGGGATTAAAAACTACATGCAAAGACAGTTTTTTGTTTCTCCTGAAAAATCGCCTTTTTTGACTTAGGCCATTTTTGCTTTAGTGTGTCGATATACTTTTACGAGTATACATACGTTGGTTTTGGAAGACACAAGCAAATATGATATTAAATTAAAAAAGATATGCCATGTACTCTGACATATTATTTTTTTAAAATTTTGTTGTTATACTCAGGAAAAAGAAATAAATCACTAGGCACAAACGCATACAAATCAGGTTCGACAGATAATGGATTCATGCACGCCTTATATTATAAAAATCAATTATTTCAAATACAATGAGAAAACAAGTAGAACACATTGTAATAGCACTGAAAATGGGCAAACATGAGTTGCGTGAAGGTGAAATTGCATAAGCACACTCAATGTCGTCGTTCATGGTGCATAGAGTAACATCAACATATTTGGGAAAATCGTATCACATCAAAGACCCTTCATTGTCGGGGGTCTTTGATAACATATACCGGAACCATTAATACACTGTGTGGGGCCTATTTTTCCACATAAATACAATGTATATTTGACCTATATCCTCCGAAACTCCGATGGGGTCTGTGTTGATACATTCCTTGAAACATGGTGCATTAGGTACAGCACGAGCTAATTTCATCATGATTCAGGATTGAATCAAAGGCTAGCATTACATCAAAGATCAACTCGGGAATAATTCTTGTTTATAGCTTTAAACAGTTTCCTTTCTGGGCATATACCTGTTATACGTGTACGTGAGAACGGTGATCAGACCACAACCACAGGGCGGCGTGGATCAGACTGAGAAGGGCTATGGCTCCAGTGCTGACGCCCACATGCCCCTGTCCGGCAATGTAGGTTACCATGACAACCACAGGGCAGTGAGGTTCAGGCTGAGAGCGGCTATGATTCCAGTGCTGCCGCCCACAGCCCACTGTCCGGCTATGGTGTTACTATGACAACCACAGGGCGGTGAGAGTCAGGCTGAGAGCGGGTATGAGTCCAGCACTGGCGCCCACAGCCCCTTGTCCGGCTATGGTGTTACTATGACAACCACAGGGCGGTGAGAGTCAGGCTGAGAGCGGGTTTAGTCCAGCACTGGCGCCCACAGCCCCTTGTCCGGCTATGGTGTTACTATGACAACCATAGGGCGGTGAGAGTCAGGCTGAGAGCGGATATGAGTCCAGCACTGGCGCCCACAGCCCCTTGTCCGGCTATGGTGGTCCCGCTGTCATCGGAAGTGGTCGTCTCAACACTCGGATCAGTCGTCGTATTATGTCCCTCCGTCGACAGCTCGGGTGCGTCCGTCGTCGACTCTGGGCCGCAATCTATTGGCAATAAAATAAATATGTATGAACCAAAATACACAGGATCAATGTCAAATGGACATTTCAAACCTCATAAATTCAGGTCAGAGCTAAGACTGTATGACACTGACTGGGGATGGCCTTGCGGCAATAGACGTTCCTCTGCTGGCCGGGAGTGGCCGTGGACCAAATCCAGCTGGCGCCTTCGGCTATGCCCGAGTAGGAGCCCGGGAAGAAGCGATCGGGCAGTACCACGGCTGACGTCCAGGCCGAGTCGTCAAAGTCCGCCTCCGTCCAGCCCGTCACCTCGGCGTTGTTGCACTTCCATGTGGTATCGGTGACGTAGCTGACGTGGCTATTGCTGAAGGAGGCCAGCATTCCGCCCACGAAGCCCACGTCGACACAGTGTATGGCGGCGACCCGCGGGCACTGCGCCACTGTGAAGGTTGACACGTCAGTCGAGGTATCGCTCTCAGCCCGCAGCGTGCCGTCCGTGTAAAACTGCATACGATCGTCACATGTCGCCGCAAACTGCAGCGGCTCTGCACAATCATACAAATCATTCAATAAATCGAACTAGATCTACCGAGGACTCATTCGATTGAGTATATTTTTCTTTTAATTGACTCCATATATTATTAAAAAAAATTTAGTATTTATTTCATAAGGAGAACTGTTGGATTTCATATTGATATCGATCTCGTCTTGAAAGAAGACTTCAATAAGGTGCCGGACTTCAAACTCGCAAGTTATTAAACCGAAGTATATTCCTGAGAAAGCATGGCTTACAGTATATATGGCCACATGTCACGTGCCTATATCATACGAGGATTCACGTGAAATGTAATTAGTAACAATTAAAGGGAGATGGTTTTCTAATCACTTTTACATGACCAAATTATAAGCATGTTATACGTCAAGGTCACATAAACAGAGATCTTGTTGAATCAGGATGTTAAAAAATAGATACTGGGTATTTTTTTTAATAATGAGGGTCACGTTTTCCTCATACATGTAGGCCTATACCCATGATATTTTCCTTTTTCTGATTCATATATTTTGACCATTATCATGGAAGATAATTCACAAATGAATAAATCTGTTATAGAACCCAGGTTATAGACATGGATTTGATCAGATAGTTCAAATGAAGCATTAAATGACGTAAAATTCTTCATAACGTAGCTAGATCAAACAGCGGTTTGTTTGAAGCAATGATAAAGTCGTTTAGGCACACTTTAAATATCACAGAAACATGGTTCCATTTGTTTGAATCTATCCTTAATCGTTATGATTTTGTATTATAAAAATTACCATAAAACCTGGCATTAATAAAACTAATAGTATCTTTGAGTATTCTACATACCACAGTGTATTTGAGTAAGCATCGATCCTATAATAACAGCTAGGCAGGGCAACGATAACAACTCCATCTTCAGGGAAGAAAACACATCGAGATACCATATAAAGTGTGTCAGTGAACATAATAAATTTTTAAATTAAAAATACAATAAACTAAATAAAATATCAATATAGAAATTTTTAATAATGTCTTACCTTATGCGCTTGTTGTTGTAATATTTAAATTCCTCTGTGTGTTTTCATTCCACGATCCGATCTAATGGAGCTGGGTTCTCGGATTCCTTTATATATTGGCCTGTGAAGTTTTTACTTCATGAATAAACATGAGCAGGACACGGTGCGGTTATCAACCATGTGATCATCAGCGCGCGCCCCCACAGCCATGACTAGATAGATAATTGTTACTATTTTATTCTGAAATCACTGTAGATGTTAAGCATTGATATTATTACCACAATACCCACATCGACATGTACCGGTATAGCAAAATAAACAAACAATTTTAGTTTCAATAGTTAAGTTTTCCAGAAAGTTTACACGCACTTGCGTTTTAGCCTTGAAGGTACACAGACTTACCTTGTTTATCCCGCGTCCGATAAAATCGCGTTGTTCACAATGGGTGCAAGATGAAGTAATTTTTATTTCAGGAAATGCTTGTGTCATTCACTAAAATTAACTCGATAAGTAATATCCTCGTACTTTCCCCGGGGTTGTCGGGGGTGGGAGGGAATTGGAAGGGTTGGTTTTGTGGCTTTGTATCCTGTATATTCACCTGGTACTAGTATAATATTATAATTCACCACTTTGTTATCTTTCATCCAACTGTCATGTATATAATTTTATACCATCCGACATTATCCGTTTTCTGTCATATGTTCGTGTTTTACCAGTATAATTCTATCACAAAGCATACATCTTGTTATCGGTTGCCAAATAAATCAAATCAAATCAAACCAAAGCTGCAGTTTTGTTCTGTAGTCATCCAACAGATGACTCATTTCCCAGGTGGGTTCCAAAATATAATGGAAACTACATGTAATTACATGTATAGCTGGACCTTTCACGGTCATGTGGTCTTCACGAGACTCCAATTCCACCAGCATCACACACGGGCCATATTTGGAAACTATCCATGCAATAATAGCTATAATAATATCCACAGATGTAGCGACATGACTTGGGCATCTATGGTGGCATGGAGCAACGAATGGTAGGCCTATACGCAATATGAGCGGAGTATATATGTGAACTAAAAATCAACATAATCCATCCTCTTGAGATTCTCTGTCTGCCCATGTATTGTTTTAGTTGAGTACAATACTTGATATAACCGAGGAAAAGATAATTGTTTTCCCAATAATAATGTCAAGGTTATAGATGTAAACAGATAGGCCTATAAATGTACTAATGTGAGCGGACCGACTCCCGAGAGTGAATTCATACGTATTTTTCAGTACTTGATGACCTCAATCACACACGGATATTGTTCCTGTTTATAATACGAAATTGATCCCCACAATATACCATGTATAAAATCATGTATCCCATATCAAACGAGAAAAATTAAGTGAATACAATGTAGATACACTTCGTGAAGAAAGTGAAGAAATATGTTGAATCTTATGTTGAATATACCGTGTATAATCGCATATAAACCCTATTTTATGTAGCAAATTGCAACAGACATTTATGTCGTTAATTGATAACCAATATGCCATTTCGATAGACCGTGATATGTAGAGGCTCGGAAAGTCCAGTGCACTCGTGTTCCCTTTCCAGCCGACCGTACACGAGCCGACCCTTATGTTGCCTGGAGACGAGGCCCACTGCGTCACACAATGGTTCAAATCTGTCAGGCCCAACCTTGGCTCTGATCCTACATTGTCAAATACCAACCATTGTCCGATCATTTATCAAATATACTCGGCTTTATTGTAGCTGGTTGCTGAATAGCATGTGACCTGCAAATAATTGATCGTTTTTTAGGTTTGCAACAAAATACATGTATATATATGCAATACCCATATTAACAAACAATATTCACTTTGTACCGTTGCTATTAACTCTCAGCACTTGGATAGATTATATTTGTGTAAAAGTGCAATTATAAAATATATCCAGGTATGAGTCTAGATCTTCTCGATATTATATTATATTATATTATATTATATTATATTATATTATATTATATTATATTATATTATATTATATTATATTATATTATATTATATTATATTATATTATATTATATTATAGGTGTAGTTTGCCTGGCATGGACAAGAGTCGGCTGGCACCCGGAGGTGGAGGGGGAGTCAGGGGTGAGACACATAGAGAGTCACTCCGCCCCGGGGGCACGACCCCGTACGCCGACCTAGAGAAGAACCAGAAAAAGTGCACAGAGGAAGAGTTCGACTTTGACCGTGAGTCGCGTCACTGGCGTGAGATAAACTTTCATGACTGCTTTCATTAAATTTCTACCAATCCACGATAATTTGGGACCATTAGAACCAATGAGCTCATTGATTAGAAGCATATTATTCGCTCGCATGACACATATCGTGTGACTCAATCCTCGTGAATTCAATTATCGCGTACTGCTAAAAAACAAAACTGGATTTATAAAAGCCACAATGTTTTCAAATACTTGAATTATTGTACATATATAATAATAATATAGTAATCTTTTTATTGTGCAGTATTATTACATGTGTATGCATGGATCACATCTAGAGATGATAGAGTCTACTGAGTCATTTTGCGTCGTGTCTAAACACACGCGTGAATACGTGACAGTATTTTTGAATAAGTAAACACATGAGTATAATTCTGAAAACGTATTACTGCGTTTAATCTGGTCATTTTTCCATGCATATATTGTTATTATAACCTATACGAACCCCAATAAGAGCCAAACATTTATTCAACATCATTTGTATTTACAATTTATTCATTTTGCTTTCGTGACACATATTTTTTCCTCGAAGCAACGTTCACCAAACATGTTCCAAAAGTGTCAACAAACTGGAATTCTTTTGAATTGTTTCACAAACACCATTAACCTTGGTAAATATTCAAGTCCTTGAAGTGACATCAGTTTACACCAAAAGACCTATGCTGACTCGCACCATACATACATGTATATGACAGAGTATGTCTAGAACTAGCTATACACTGTATATGTATTATAACACATACAATGGTTAAAGTACAAATAATAATATTTGAGAAATCTCTGTCGGAGAGACAGACCAGAGAAAGGCCGGCCCCGGCGGGTGAGAAATATTTGAACATCAGCAAATGGCAAAGTGACCTGACTGTAAATTTTTTTTACTTCAGTTGGTATTCTACATTCACGAATACTGGTGATTTTTTACACTAATATTTCATCAAAATGATGTATATTAGGGGGAATAGAAGCATCCACACGAGCTCGACTCATGCACCCATTCAATGCGCTGAATTTTGAAATTCCTCTGATTAATTCAAAACTTCTGAATTAAGAATTACAAGTAAAAACGACGAGACAGTATTTTGCTGGAATTTGTGTGAACTACTGGTGAAAAAATAGAATAATTTTGGAATAATAAAAAAGAAGTGTTACAAGCTTCAATTTCTGTTCTTTTTTTCTCGAAATTTCAGCAAATTTAATCGATTCTAAAAATAATTTTATATCAAAAACATGCGCCGGATTTGTTGATAAATGGACAATATTTCAGAAACATCTGCAGTCTGCAGAGGCCAATTTACAAAGTTCATGTTAAATGTGACCGTCAGATTCACCTATCCAGGTGGAGGTCTTTTACAATGTCACCAAACAGCCATCATATATGACTTCCTATATGCTCTTAATACAAACCTAAGCACTATCCACAAGAGTTTTGTCTGCAGAGGCCAATTCACACATTTCAGGTTAGATGTGAGCTTGCGAGTCGAGGTCAAGGTCACCAATAGATTCACCGTACATGACTTCCTATATGCTCATAATATATTTCTAAGCTCTATCTATAATGACTAATGCCTGCACAGGCCAATATACACATTTCAACTCAGACGAGACATTGACGTTTACTACTCCAGTTCATCTGAGGTCAAGTTCACTGTCACCAAAAGATCCAATATATATGACTTCCTATATGCTCACGAAACAAACCCAGGCGCTATCTACATGCGTTTGGTGCAGAGGCCAACTCACATATTTCAGGTCAAAAGTGACCTTGAGATTTACCACTCAACGTCTTTTTAGGTCAACCTCAAGTTCATTCAAAACTCAAGCATACTTTATTCCAGCTCTATCTATAAGATTCATATTTACACAGGCAAATTTACACATTTCAGGTCAGACGTGACCTTGAGATTTACCACTCAGGGTCTTCCGAGTTCAGTTTCGATGTCACCAAAAGATCCACCATATATGACTTCCTATATGCTCATAATACAAATCTAAGCTCTATACGCAAACGTTCTGTCCCCCAGAGGCCAATTTGTGCATTTCGGCCCATTTTTGGCCTTTTGTGCCTACATTTCGAGCGATTCAATGCCTACCATATTTATACACATTACAAATGGCCTAAAATAGCATGCTTGTACATTATAAGAAAAAAGTTATTCCGTCAATTTTTAGAAAATTATTTGTAAAGTTTGAAATTGTGTCACAAAAATATTACAAACCCGGGCCGGACTAAAATTGCTGTTCATGGTCACCATTGACTTTCTATATATGACTCCCCATTTGAAAGTGCCAATATTCCAACTCTTTCTTACAGGCTTTAAAGAGTTTACCCAATATAGTTCCCATAACGAAGGCCAACAAAATGTCAATGGCTTTTGTTTTGGCTGAAAAGGGCTCAAAGCAGAGAGTGACTTGATTTCGGGTCAATTTTTTTGCCAATCGCTCGAAAAATCAAAATGGCCACCATACGCAGTCCAGCAAATCAAAAGCACCAAACCTATACTTCACGAGTCCTATGCATAAATTAGGAAAAAACTGTTACGGAACTGACTAGTTTGTTACTGAACAGACGCCACGTCAATAGATAAAAAAAACTGTTTGGTCGTTTCAATTAACAATTGATTTTATTGCAAATAGCCATAACTGACCCATGATTCGGGACATTTTGGGTGAAAATGAACCATAATTTCACATGGAATTGCATATTCAATCGACAATCACAATTAAGAATTATTTGTTTAATTTTTTCAATTTTCGACACAAAAATAAACATGCTCAGTGATGAATCGAAAAGCATCACCAAGGCTGCATTGTAGATTAAATTTTGTCCGGCAGTGGACGAGTTGATGGCCCCGAAGGTTGTGGAGACGGAGGGTCAGGTGACGTACACACGGGCCTGTAAGCTGTTGAAGCATCCCCCGGTACATGCCATACACAAGGGTCTGGCCGGCCCCGCCGTCGTCCTTACTAACCACGTCCTCGGCCCGGAAAAGATCAAGGCCCTCGCCATTGCCCTCGTCGTGAGTCATCAATCCAGACACACCTGACTCTTATTAAAATTTAAAGATAATTGTATCACATATTTAACAAAGATAATTGTATCACATATTTAACAAAAAGTGTATATTCTAACACTTTTTTTTGCTAATAGAATTGCCTAAAGTAAAATAATTCGTTCGATTGAACAACGATTTCCTTACCACGAGATACGATACCCATACAATATCCATACTCACTAATGTGATTCGTATCCATGGGTACCTCTTTAGAACAACATGGATGTGCAGAAGTTATACATGGAGTCGAACGACGCGGGGTCGCGGGGCGCTAGATATGTGTGTGAGATGTTGGAGGAGAACCGCTGTCTCACCGACCTGGTAGGGGCTGGTTAATCGGGACCTGGTAACTCCGGGTTGTGACAACCAGGGACTTCGTAACTAAACGAACTAGCAACTTGGGCTTGGAAACTAAAGGGACCTGGTGGGGAGGAACTTGGTAACTACGAGGAATGGCAAGTGGGAGTCAGGTAATTAAGGGACCTGGCAATTGAGAGAAATGGTAACTATATGTGGCATGAAAAATGGCAGCCTGGTAACTGTGTACCACCTGGTAAGTGGGGGGGGGGGGGGTGGTAACTATGGTGCATGAAAAGTGGGGTCTGGTAACTATGGGGCATGACAAATGGGGGCTGGTAACTAAAGGATCCATGGGGCATGACAAGTGGGGTCTGGTAACTAAGGGACCTGGTAAATGATGCTTGGTAACCATGGGGCATGACAAGTAGGGTCTGGAAACTATGAAGCATGAAATATGGGGGTCTGGAACTAAGGGGTCTGGTAAATGAACTAAGGGATATGGTAAATGGGGCTTGGTTATCATGGGGCATGAAAAGTGGGGGTCTGGTATGGGACCTGGCAAATGGGGGCTTGGTAACCATGGGGCATGACAAGTGGGGTCTGGTAACTATCGGTCCTGGCAAGTGGGAGCTTGGTAAATAAGGGGCATGGCAAGTAACCAATGAACAAGTGTGAGTTTACTAGCTTTGGGACCAAAGGCGTTATGCTTTAAGCTCCTGTTAGATATTTACTTAATAACTGGAAGATTTGGTAATAATAAGTTCAGTCCCTAAAGGGCATAGTAACTAGAAGCTTGGTAACTAAGGATCTCCTCCGCCCGACCACAGGCTCTGACGTATAACGACATCGGTAGGGACGGTATGACCTCTGTGTCCGACATGATGCAGATCAACGACCGTCTCACAAAACTCGACCTCTCAGGTGGGTCATCACACTATTGGTGAAGTGGATCTGAATAGTGCTTGTCACAAATGATGGGATAACTTTTTCTGTACACAGGGAACAAACTGGACGATCTGGACTGTAAACATATCGTCATTATACTGGAGGTAAACAAAATCGTGCCTCGGAACTATGATCAATAACAAGGTGTAGGCATACTGTATACTGAGGTATATTGGTCATATTCTAGATTATAGATTGTCAACACGATCAATATTACAAATAGCTATAATTATTACAGGAGAACCCAATTCTACGTGAATTAAGATTGACGCACAACACTATTCAAGAGAATGGAGCCATTATGATAGCACAAGCTCTAGGTGGGTCGGAAACAACACTATTCAAGAGACTGGAGTCATTATGATAACACAAGCTCTAGGTCGGTCTGAAACAACACTAGATAGCAAAAGCTCTAGGTGAGTTCGAAACAACACTATCCGAGAGACTGGAGCCATTATGATAGCACAAGCTCTAGGTGGGTCCGAAACAACACTCTCCAAGAGACTGGAGTCATTATGATAGCACAAGCTCTAGGTGGGTCCGAAACAACACTAGATAGCACAAGCTCTAGGTGGGTCCGAAACAACTGTCTCCGAGAGACTGGAGTCATTATGATAGCACAAGCTCTAGGTGGGTCCGAAACAACACTCTCCGAGAGACTGGAGCCATTATGATAGCACAAGCTCTAGGTAGGTTTGAAACAACACAATCTGAGAGACTGGAGTCATTATGATAGCACAAGCTCTAGGTAGGTTCGAAACAACACTATCCGAGAGACTGGAGCCGGTATGATAGCACAAGCTCTAGGTAGGTTTGAAACAACACTCTCTGAGAGACTGGAGTCACTATGATAGCACAAGCTCTAGGTAGGTTTAAAACAACACAATCCGAGAGACTGGAGCCATTATGATAGCACAAGCTCTAGGTAGGTTAAAACAACACTATCCGAGAGACTGGAGTCATTATGATAGCACAAGCTGTAGGTAGGTTCGAAACAACACTATCCGAGAGACTGGAGCCAGTATGATAGCACAAGCTCTAGGTAGGTTTGAAACAACACTCTCCGAGAGACTGGAGTCATTATGATGGCACAAGCTCTAGGTAGGTTCGAAACAACACTATCCGAGAGACTGGAGCCAGTATGGTAGCACAAGCTCTAGGTAGGTTTGAAACAACACTCTCCGAGAGACTGGAGTCATTAAGATAGCACAAGATCTAGGTAGGTTCGAAACAACACTATCCGAGAGACTGGAACCAGTATGATAGCACAAGCTCTAGGTAGGTTCGAAACAACACTATCCGAGAGACTGGAGCCAGTATGATAGCACAAGCTCTAGGTAGGTTTGAAACAACACTCTCCGAGAGACTGGAGTCATTATGATAGCACAAGCTCTAGGTAGGTTCGAAACAACACTATCCGAGAGACTGGAGCCAGTATGATAGCACAAGCTCTAGGTAGGTTTGAAACAACACTCTCCGAGAGACTGGAGTCATTATGATAGCACAAGATCTAGGTAGGTTCGAAACAACACTATCCGAGAGACTGGAACCAGTATGATAGCACAAGCTCTAGGTAGGTTCGAAACAACACTATCCGAGAGACTGGAGCCAGAATGATAGCACAAGCTCTAGGTAGGTTTGAAACAACACTCTCCGAGAGATCGGAGTCATTATGATAGCACAAGCTCTAGGTAGGTTTGAAACAACACTCTCCGAGAGACTGGAGTCATTATGATAGCACAAGCTCTAGGTAGGTCCGAAACAATACTATCCGAGAAACTGGAGCCATTATGATAGCACAATCTCTAGGTAGATCTGAAACAAACAATCCAAGTGATGTCATTATGGTTCGATAACAGCTTAGTAATTACAAATTTGGAGCAAATCTGTTCCCTTCACTGAATTATTTCGTATCTGGTCAACTACAGTTTTCTCTCCCTTGCAGAAGAGAATGACAGTCTGCTGGTTCTAGATCTAAGCTGGAACCACATCAGAAGGCAAGGTGCACAAGCACTCGGGAATAGTCTCATAGTATGCTTCTTTTGGTAACACTTGATTACCAACTTTTTAATAAATCTGTGAGATTCGATATCAACACTCAGTAGCGAATATTTATTCCACGTTTTCGACAGAAAAACAACACGTTGTTGGAGTTGAATGTTTCTTGGAATGGTTTTGCCGTGGAAGGTTGTAAAGCTCTTGGTAACGCCCTGCTTGAGAACTCGACACTCAACTCCCTGAATCTCAACTGTAACCGCATCGACATTAAAGCGCTTAAGGAGCTAGTGACGGGAATCAAGGGCAACCAGACCCTAGAGGTTCTCAAGGTACGGTATACTCAAGGGTAACCAGTCACACAGGTTCTAAAGGCACTGTATGTTCAATGGTAACCAGACCCTACAAGTCCTCAAGGTATGGTATGCTCAAGGGTAACCAGAACCTAGAGGTTCTCAAGTTCGCTCAAGGATTACCATACTCTACAGGTTCTCAAGGTACGGTATGCTCAATTGTAACCAAACATTACATGATCTCAAGGTATGGTATGCTCACATGTAACCAGACCCTACAGGTTCTCAAGTTCGATATACTCAAGGGTAACTTATATACCCTGCAGGTTCTCAAGGTTAAGTATGCTTAATGGTAACCAGAGCCTACGGGGTTTCAAGCTACGGTATGCTCAATACGGGTTCTCAAGGTACAGTATGCATAGTGGTAACTGGAACCTACAGGTTCTCAAGGTACGGTATACTCAAGGGTAACCTGAATTTATTACAGATCCTAATGATACGATATGTTCCCAAATGCCAGGATATATAGAAGTTCTGAAAGTTGAGTATAGGTGTTTACAATCTAGACCCGGGATTTGTGTGTATTTTGGAAGATCGTTGCTATGAAGTACCTGCATGATGTACATGTTGGTAACGTTATGATTGTGAACAGCTGTCGGAGAATCCGTTGACGACAGACGGAGCTATGGCTCTACTTACTGCCATAGACAACACTCCCGAATCCGCCATCAACGAAATCGACCTGTCTGTGAGTTGAACATCGTCGGTTATGTTTTATAGTTCTTTTTTTTTTACTATGCTCTTAACTGCTGTTGCTCGAAGATACAAACATGAGTTATAACCTCGATACACGACCAGAGTCAGTCTGTGAGCACTGAGTTCGGACTGCTCCTGGAGCGCCTGAACAAGGACCGCGGGGTGCGAGTGCAGCATGGCAAGCAGCTGGAAATGGAGATGGCGGAGGAGACGATGGACACGGCCTTCGACCAGGAAGACCCCATGATGGTGCTGATGGAGTTCATGCGGCTCCGCAGCCTGCGCCTCATCGACCTCTTCAAAACGCTTGACGCTGATGGCAGCCAGTCGCTGACTCGGGCCGAGTTCAAGTGCGGTCTTCTCGTAAGTCCTGAAACACGTCATCCTTGATGTGGTAAGACTAATAAATCACTTGATAACGCTGTGAGAGAGGCTGAATGATTTTTGTTGCAGAATGTGAACATCCCGGTGACAGTAGGAGCACTGGATAGACTCCTGGACAAACTGGACGTCGACGGCGACGGGGAAGTTGACTACGGGTAAGAACACTTCCTCAGGAAGTCGTCTCTCAATTTCATTCAACAGTGGTGGTCCCCGAGAAATCAATAAAGCATTCTATTTACATTAATACGTCGTGAACTATAGAATATTGACGACAGCAGTAGTTATATTCGTATAATATACTAAGCAGGTGCAACCCATCATATGATCTTTATGTTGAGTATTTCCATTTGGCGTCAGGGAAATGATACAGGGCCAGAAACAGCACAAGGCCAAGTTGCACAAGTTGAAGCAGCGTCAGCGGGAGGTGCCTTACGAGAAGACGGACCTCGGCCGCATCAACAGCAAGCTGCGGGCCATTATGTCGCTGCGGCGCCGTTCCGAGAAGAACCTGGTCGGGGCATTGACCCAAAAGGAGTCCAAGGCGGCGACAGCTAGAGATTCAGAAGGCGAGGCGCTTGACCTGGTAGAGGAGGAACAGGTCCCTAGAGACCAGGAGGAGGACGGGGTAGGAGATGAGGCGGCGGGTTATGGTGTCGCGGAGAAGGCTGGGAATGGCACAGAGAGACCGTTTACAGTGTAATACGACCGACTGTTGTGTGACGTGGCTCCGGTACGACAAAGCACACTGTGATGTTATACAAATATATCGTAACGCTATTTACTGATGGGTCATGGTATGTAATACAGTTACCAAGTACATCACTAGTCTATCTACCTCCATATGTTGCAATGTTTTGATATACTGTTTATAAGATTTATATACAGTAAATGTGATACTTCATGAAGGACTAGCGTTTAAGTTGTTTTTTTTTCCAGAAAGAAATAAATGACTAAAAAATGATGTTTGTAGTATAATTTTTCGTAAATGGTGTTTGTACATGTAGTACATGATACTGGTAGGCTCTGGTTTACACACTATTTGCCCCCGGTGGCCCGGTGTTGTGATTGGTCAGGCTCTTTTTTTATTCCAAAACTTGGCGTCATTGGATTCTCGTTCTGCCAGTTGTAAAAGGGAAAGCAATTGAGTAAATGATAAAATGGCAATTGGGTAAACGGGGATCATAGTGAGTTTATATGGAATTCATAGCCATGAGAGGTCAGGAAGCTAACATAGAACATAAAGTAGGCTCTGGCTTCTGGGGCCCTTAAACGTACCCCATATCCCCAGGCAGAAATTAAACGTGCTTGCGTCGCAAAGCACAGGCATCATTTGGTATTTAGGTAGAATGAATCCAAAAGAAGCAGGGGAGCTATCTTGGAACATAAAAATGGCTATGGCATCCGGGGCCCGCTCTCTCCCCCAAAACTCTGGATCCGCCCCTGATACATGTATAGTGTGTTGGCAAAAGAAAAATCACACTATCTAAATGTATCGGATATTATATGCAACAACATTATGTCAGTTTTTTTCACTTTAGTGAACATCTACTATTGTTGAGTTGAAAGTATATGGTTTTATATAAAAGGTGTATAGCAGTACATTTTCAACCTTGAGAGCCTCGAGCATCTAGAGGTCGTTGGCTTCTGAGGCTCGCCTAGGACCCACGCTTTTTTGGCAGGGTCAACTGCGCCCCCTCTTTTCTAGTCTTCTGTATAATAATAATTGTAGGTTTTGCAACATTCTCAAAGCGCTTTACAATTATTACCCCCGATTTTATGAAATGGAACCACTTTCCGACCACCGTCCATTGACAATCACCTATATGTTGCAGCCATTGGCGCAAGGTGACTAAGTCATACATACATTAGCAAACACTGCCAATCGGGTACTCATTTGTACGACTGAGTGAACCGAGACACATTGTGATACACACCTTGCCCAAGGGTGTTAGACAGCCAACACAACAGCGCCAGCGCCGCGGCTCGAACCAACAACCTGCTGGCCACGAGACGAGCGCCTTAACTGACTACGCCACCTGCCCTCACGTATCTGTATCCGCCTCTGCTCTTCCTGGATTCCTGATAAATAAAGCCTGCTGTGTTGGGTGTAATATTATTGGTTCCTGGTTCATTGATTATATTTGCGATACACTTGATCATCATCGCTGTCTAAATATGTAAATGACGCACAAAGTGAAACAGTAAATCGTCCAAATACTGGAGCAATTTTTTGGTGATATCGGCCTGTTTCCGAACAGGAAATCTTCCAGGCTTGGACAGGCCTCTCACAACCTGAGAGGAATGCATGCCATGTCCTCAGACAACTCAACGTGGGCTCTTATCAGATAAAAGCTCATTCACTGGTATATGTACGTTATTTTCCATGACGAAAACGTCTGGCGAGTTATATCTAGATCCAGCAGATAGCATACGATAATCAAACTGCTCACCTTGACCCTAAGCTCGCAGGTAAATACACACATATATGGCTAATTTCACATGTAGACTGATAAATAGTAAGTAAATGTTAACGGACATGTGCTGTCAATATAGAATATACCTACACAAATGCAATCAATATTATTTCTGCATCCCATCAGTGCTATATATGTAGTGTACTTGAATGTTCAGAATCGTGAGGTGAACAATAACTGATTTGTCCATGATTCTAATCAATATCAGGATTACATATTTGGAAGTTTGAATATATATATGTATGAATTCATGATACTTTAATACCATTTTTACTATTTTCTTTTTTACTGAATAAATCTAGTATTGAACGGAACGACCGAGAGAACAGATGTTTTGCACCTCGACATATTATGAAGGAAGATATGATGGGAATAAATATACAAAGATTATGCTGATTATTATGATTGATGATATGAAAATGATTGTGTTATTCAACTAAATACCCAAACTATAATTAATCATACTCGAACATGGGACTGCGAAGAGTACAAAAATGTTTAATTCATGATCACTTGCCTACTTACTGGTATTCATTGTTGCATTATTCAATGTTATCGAATGAAAATACTGGTACTAATCATTATGTGGATTCTGGTATTTGTCAATCATATTTTGTTCTGTTTCCCCATATGAGGTGATAATTGTTTAGAAAGTCATAACCCATTTGCAATAATGATTTTTAGTTTTTCATGGTAAATACTTCAACTTCATCATGTTTGTATATCAAACGTTCGATAATTATACTTTTGAATAAATCAATGTTAAATCCCATCAACAGCAAAACACACCGTGTGTGACACACATATTGTATGAGGTGTCAAGAGGTGATTCCAAAGCTTTGTGTTTTCTTTGCTTACGAAAAACCATCAAATCAATGCACAAGACAAGTAATTTGCATTGCTAAAATATTTATTTGAGAACTTGTACATGTATTTGTATGAACGCACATATATGTTGTGTGAATGAGCCTGAAACATATCAAACTAAACGTAAATGCAATGACTATGGTAATGGATGTATCGATATGAAATTACGTTTATTTGTTTCGTTACACGTAATGTTTTTATAACCTATATAGGTATACATGTATGACTCAAAAGTGACAGTCGTAGACATTGAAGACATACATTTGACATTATTACTTACATAACATTATCAATGGTATCCAAGATGAATGAAAAATAAGTTATAAAATACAAGTATTACACAATGGCCGATATGCGGTGTCAAATAAATTAAGAGAGCACCGAACTGTCTTGAAATATATTCAACCTGACGACATTATTTACGATGCGACTGGCTGGAAACCCTCAGCCTGTGATCGAGCTTGAGTGAGGGCTAATAAAGAACCTCCACTTCAAACACGTGTAGGCCTATGCTACATGCTTGGCGACAGAATATTTATTGTGACATTAATATAGTTACTCCATAATGGCTAATGGCCAGGTCTTGACAAACACTTGAATATTAATTAGAACATTATATGACATAAACCGATGCTATGACACGATGTTATGACACGGATAATGGTACTTAGCTCTCATACATAGAAAAAGTAGGTGCACATTGGCTAAAAATTTCCGTTGTGTTGTTAACTTGTGTGGGTACGTCCTCTTCTTTAGTGGAGATGAAGCTTTGTCTATGAATATGATATAGCAGTCTGACATTCGTAGCGACACTGATCAGGGAATGATGTATTCCTACGCGATGCACATGTCCTATCCCACCATCGGCGCTTCCGCCACATTACCGTCCGCTCCGACCTTGATCCTCACGCGATCTGTTTTGTAGTCCATCGACATCATGTCATTGACATTGACTACTTGGGTCTGCAAGGAAAGCGAAAGCGTATTATTTAACAAATTTTCATCCATAAACCTACCACTCATATAGCATATTATTATACATGCAACTTGTTGCAATTTATCAAAAAGATGTCTCAATGAAGTGCTCCAATCATAGAGCAGTTTTTTTGCTCTATGCTCCAATGTTGATGCATTTAGATTCTTGACTTACATTGACGTCGGGTCGATCGGCCTTGACTGCCGCCTCTGCGTCGGCGCCACTCTGTAATGTTCAAAGTGATGTCCACGTGGTGTTACTGGGATATATGTATTCCTAATGTTACAGGTTACCTATATGATACGGAAATATACAGCTTCTAAATTATATGCAGACATAGGTACGTGTATATGAAAACAACACTGACCTTTCCGACAAGTTCGGGCCACTTTGTCTTCTGATCAGCCATGGTTAGTTATGTATCTGTAAAATTGATTTTTGTTAATCAACGTTCGTACTTAACGTAATCAGAAAATAAAAATCAAATATATGTAATAAGGGTAAGGCTGTAATAATCCATGAAGATACGTCTCCATGGACACTACAGATGTCTAGATCATGGTGCTTGGTGCTTGGATATTTTTTTAGCCACAAGCTTAATTGAGCTTGTACCTAACCTGCATGTACATAGATTAGGCTAAATATTATACATACAATATCAGGAGAATTGTTCTGAACTAGCAAATCACGTTATGTATTTTAAACACTGATTGCAAAGATTCATGCTACTACATAAGCCTATTCGATCACCGTAGGCCTATAGCTTGATCTCATTTATCCCATCACTGATCACACCGCCGTAACCATGGTGATACTGTAGGCTAACGTGTTACACTGGACTCTATCTAGCGTGTTGCAGTTTACCGTTCACAATACACATAGATACTTTATGTTTTAGGATTTCGGAATGGTTTAGTGCATTGACAATGCAAGTAACACATCGCTCACATGGTCTGACAACATGAGGACTACACCGACAGCCCGACACTTACCTTTACTTTCGAAGAACAATTTTCCACAGAGCACGCTGAGGTTTGTAGTGTCCCGGTTATATAGAGGCTCTCGGACCCATAGAGGCGTTATCTATGGACGCGGCGGGTTTTATCTCGGGCCAAGAGGATGGGCAAACAAGCCGGACCGTCCGCGTACCTAGCACAACATCACAGCCTGTACGCGTAGCCAGGCCATACCAATATAGGTCACGGGTTCTCATACATGTCGTACATAGTCAGGCCACACAAATTTAGGTCACGGGTTCTTGTACATGTCCTATATGCAGAGTCAGGCCACGCCATTGTTAGACTGGCGGTGCTTGTACCGGACATGGCCAGGCCAAAACAATGTGGCCCATGGGTTGTTGTACATGTAATACAAGACATGGCCAGGCCGATACAATGTGGCCCATGGGTTCTTGTACAGGTAATACAAGACATGGCCAGGCCAAGACAGTGTGGCCCATGGGTTCTTGTACATGCAATGCAAGACATGGCCAGGCCGAGACAATGTGGCCCATGGGTTCTTGTACATGTAATACAAGACATGGCCAGGCCAAGACAATGTAACCCATGGGTTCTTGTACATGCAATACAAGACATGGCCAGGCCGATACAATGTGTCCCATGGGTTCTTGTACATGTAATACAAGACATGGCCAGGCCAAGACAATGTAACCCATGGGTTCTTGTACATGCAATACAAGACATGGCCAGGCCGATACAAGGTGGCCCATGGGTTCTTGTACATGCAATACAAGACATGGCCAGGCCGAGACAATGTGGCCCATGGGTTCTTGTACATGTAATGCAAGACATGGCCAGGCCAAGACATGTGGCCCATGTGTTCTTGTACATGTAATACAATACATGGCCAGGCCAAGACAATGTGGCCCATGTGTTCTTGTACATGTAATACAAGACATGGTCAGGCCAAGACAATGTGGCCCATGGGTTCTTGTACATGTAATACAAGACATGGCCAGGCCAAGACAATGTAGCCCATGTGTTCTTGTACATGTAATACAAGACATGGCCAGGCCAAGACAATGTGGCCCATGTGTTCTTGTACATGTAATACAAGACATGGGGAGGCCAAGACAATGTAGCCCATGGGTTCTTGTACATGTAATACAAGACATGGCCAGGCCAAGACAATGTAGCCCATGGGTTTTTGTACATGTAATACAAAACAATGTCAGGCCAAGACAATGTGGCCCACGCGTTTTTGTACATGTAACACAAGACATGGCCAGACCTAGACAATGTGGCCCACGGATTTTTGTACATGTAATACAAGACATGGTCAGGCCAAGACAATGTGGCCCACGGGTTTTTGTACATGTAATACTAGACATGGCCAGGCCAAGACAATGCCATTTCCTGCTTGATTGTCCAAGTAACTCAGATGCGAGACGCATTCTGGCTATAGAGCTTGCCAGCCTCCTAGTACCAGGTGTGCATTATTCATTGTTTTTGCCAGAATCTACCGATGACAAGAAACATTTTATAAAATGTATTTTACATGGTTTTACTGATCTTTCATACTATGATAATAAGGTTGTATTCAAAGCTGTTCAACATTTCATTTCTATAACTAAACGCTTCTGAATTGTCTCAATATAAATATATAAAATGTCATTAGTATCCCTTGAAATTGTTTGTAATTCCACTGGTGTCCACTGTAAAAAGTTCACTAGTAACGTTATAATATATGATCTGTTCATTATTGTTTATATGTTCATATATTCTGCGCCATACCAGTTGATATATATATATATGCGCAGTTTTCATCTTAAAGGTTATTATGAAGTGTATTATTTAGTCGGTGTGGGTACGGTATTTTTTGGCGGGGAAGGCTTGTGCGCGGCGGCAACACGATATGACTATGCTACTGATTTTAGGCTACGATGACTGATTGGCGTGACCTTGCGTCCATGTCAGTCGGAGTGATTTTATAGAATTTGCGTTAGTATCTTTCGGATATCGTGCACACATTTTGCAAATTAATAAATGAATCATTTCCGATAACCTTTCTTAGTCCTCTGGCAATTTTTATTATTATTATTTATATTATTATTTTTTGGATGTCTGGATGTGTGTGTATATATCGGTATATTAGTTATAAATATTTTTCTGGGGTGCACGATCTATCACTGTTGAAAGTTGGGTATGTATTGTTTATTATTATAACGTGGTAGAACAGACATGTTTGTCTACGGTGCATACCTCCACTGAATACACTATTGTTCTTATATATATATCACCCTGTACTCTATGTATTTCAGTTGGAAAATAAATTACTTACTTACTTACTTACTTCCTGCACTTGTTGTACAGAGCACGGAGGAGACCCCCTAGTGGCTACGGCTATGGGGAATCCTCCTAAAACAAATAAAGTTTACATTTACATTAAGACAATGTGGCCCATGGATTCATGTACATGTAATACAAGACAATGTCAGGCCAAGACAATTTGGCCATTTTGTACATGTAAGACAGGCCATGGTCAGGCCATGCCAACGTAGGGCAGATGTTCTTTTCATGGGCTATAGGCAACATCTATAGGCGAAATTATCAGAGGTTCGTTTTACTTGTGATATAAAAATTGGTTGGGCCGGGTGGGCCCACCATAAAAATGTATTTAGATTGTGTAACTGATTTATTAAGTGCAGAGAGCTGGGATTGTTCCGTGAAGGCCTATTGTTCTGAAGCAGATGACCACACAGTTTACAGGTAAAGAAGGCCTACAGGTACATTATTTTCGCCTTGGTAAATAAGAATGAAACCGAGGGACCCACACGTGTTGCTTGCGGAACAATTAGCACGTCCATCCTCTTAGTCATCTGTGTACAACTTCCTGATCATATTTTTCATCATCACTGATAATGAGTACTTATACCAGACAGTATGTATTGGAGATTGGTCTAACCCACTACACGACCATGATCGCTTGGTTACATAAAATTATCCATATCCGTTCTTATCATATAAATGGCGTCGAAAAAACCAAGCTCGATATAAATTACTATCAAGATAAGGCATTTGGTGAAGGGTTGGAAGCCATTACCTACAAATTAGTTGAGGAGAGGGCGTCTCGAGTAACATGTAGACACACGATGATAGTGATGAAAGCGTCGCGTCACATGCAGCTGTTGAGTGGTTGCTGAGAACCACGGAGCCTGACCAGACCGGTAACCTGGGAAACGGGTTACCTGGTTACCGGCTGGCACGTCCCCACAAACTCAAAATACGCAATATGTCATGAAACATATATTTTTTCCACGCATATATGTATATGACAGGCATGTGTCGATCTGCCGAATTAAGTCCACCAAACTCCAGTTTATTATCGAAGACCTGGCCATTTTTCGGTGATTTGTGGTTACCAAAATGCGGATTCCCTGCAATTGTGCTGATATTCTGGCAATAACATATTGACTGCGAGTTTGTTGTTTGAGATGTGTGATACTTGTCTATTATTCATCACGACCGTCCGCGAATCGTTAATATTTACTGTATTCTTTTTACTATAAACAAGCAATGCAGTTAACGTTATTGTTATTAGGAAAATAATCATTATTGAAGTTTTTTTTATTGAAGGTTATGTTTGATGAGAACGGAGTGTAAAATTTGCTAAATTTCATGTATTTCTTTCAATGTACTCTAATTATTTATTGAGATGCTAGTATCACAAGTATGTTCAACTTTCCCACGACTTCAGGCCAGCTGTTTTTTTTATCCTACACATACACTCAGTTATTCGTGCTTGAAGCAGGAACGTCGAGGGGGGTCTCGAAATATACACACTGCAGAATATTTCCCGTTGGCCACGGATGCCACACGGTATCACTACGGACTTCCAGGCAGCGCTACGGTAATGCCACGGTCGTGTCTTGGTCATCCCGGTGACACGACGGTTTCACTACGGCTCCACTACGGATCGGCAAGCTACGGTTCGGTAGCACTACAGATACACCACAATGAACCCCGGATCAGACCATTTTTCTGCCGTAGCACTGCTAGGGTGTCACCGGGGTCCCAGGGAGACTGGTACTTCAACTTTTCTGCCGTACTTCAACGTCCACATTCTCATCTTTTAAAGTTCACGGCCGAATATTTGTGAAATTTCAAACAAAAATTCTAAAATCTAGTTCAAGTAAGTACCCCCACCCCTCTCCTAAAAAATGGCCAAATTATGGCGAGAATAGTGAAAAAGGAGCGAATTAAGGAGCGAATTAAGTTAAAATGTAATTCAAACCAATGTAATTCTCTCTTTTTTTGGCTGGAAAATAAATGGCTTGAATTACATTTTAATTTAAATCGCTGAAAATCCATCGCAGAATCTCGCTGTTTTATTTCAGTGTGCCACCAGGTGCTCTTTTTTCAAAAACACAATAATAGGTAACTCATCGCAGAATCTCACTGGCGGGCCAACCATTTGACACGTATACACGCCAGTCAAATCGTCCAAGTGTGACAGGCCCATAAGCGGTAATTAATCTATCGCCTCTTCACAATTGAGCCAATTAAACACTCAATGAGAGTTTTCATGAAAATAAAAACGTTTGAAATTTAGGCTAAAACTGGTTCAACCGTGTAAATTATGTTCAAAGGTATAATCCATTGTCAAAGCGTATAGTAATTTCATAGAAATATAAGCAAGGCTATATTTTTATGGTAATTCTGGTCTGATCTTGTTTGTCGGAGTTTGAGTTTTAGTGAACATGACAATATTCTGTTTGAAAATTCATATTGTACATTTCTCATGAAGTCAAAAAAGTTGTAAACAAATAAAGAAGAGCCACCTAGAAATGATACAAACAATCAGACACGAGCGAATTCGGTCGCAACAAATGAATACATGTATATTGTCTTTGTTTCCCACAAAGTGTCCATTCCTTCCCTGACGGTCCTTGCCGTGTACTTGTGGTCAGTCTACCCAATACTCGGCGTAACCGCCACATTTCCGTCATAATAGCGATCTTACGTTAATACGGTTACGGATGCGTGAATTCACAACTGAATATATAATCCACCAATGGGCTAGCAAGAAGAGGACGGTCACGGTCTGATGGCGTTCGTCGTGACCGTCATGTCTCTATTTTCAATGACTAATGAGGACTGAATATGTAAATGCCGTAAGACTTTGTTATCACGCGTGGAAAACTGTTTAATTTGGGACTGAACTTACATATGAAAACAACACATGAGTACATGCTTATAAGATATATTTCCCACAGATCATTCAAAAGTTAAACTAAAGTTGAATGTTTGTGAAGGAAAACATACTTTTCTGTCAAATCATTGAAACAAAGTGTTATACGAAGCATTGCTGATTCATTGTGATGTGATCGATATCAGACTCAAGTCAGGGAGGTGAGGGATGTTAGCACGTTATTACAGTACTAACTGATTGTGGCCACATGGGTTCCCTCAGACTTTGAATGTACGTGTCAGTGACGAAAAGATATTCGTAATTTTACTCGTGGAAATGGACGCATGTAAAGTATAACATTTCTGATGATCTTGGAGTGGCGAGAGTATTGGACTTGCAGAAGTGTCGTTTTTCTATGATCATGGTCGAAATTGACATGTTTTTTATCAATATACATATATTAGGTTTATAACTGTAGCATACTTTCCGTTAGGACCCAGCCCCAAAACTTATCCCGGTGCATACACTCATGTACATGTACGCGTCCCCTTCCACGCTTTAGATTACGAACATTTTCAATGGATGTTTCAAAATTTATAGAACATTGCCGTTTGACTCTCTGGTGCATTATGCCAATGTGCACGATGATATTTTTATCCGTTACTGAATCGCGGCCAAAAAGGAGTTTATTCATTGAATTTTGCTCTTTGTTCTACGGCATGCATGCCCAGAACGAACATTAGCACCCTGCCAAATGGCATAGAGCGTTGTCCGGCCTAGTTCTTTTGTTTAGGGGTCAGGTCATGTTGTTGTCAACGCTGTCATGCTAACTTTTTGGCAGCTGATGCCGACACATGGGGAGTAAAGCATTTTTTCTGTAAACTTCTGACCATATTACCTTAGATCGGGGGTTCGATGCAGGGTAAGAGATACTAATGTACAACTATATGCTGTCTAATTATCCATAAGAAACTGATTTGTTCAGAAATAGGCCCTCGCCCACAGACGTGGTCCACAAATATGTAGTGTCCAAACATTGATCACAATGTTTTCAAAACTTATGGCCCATGTACAGCAACACTGTATGAACTGGAGGTGTCAAATACTTCAAACTTCAATTGTGAGCAATATAAAGGTCTAACGTCATCTAAATAGGGCTCTAATAATTTATTATTGAATCGCTTGTGGCGTGTCAACGCTCTAAGGACGTGGTGTACGCTCTAAAGCTGCCTGGTGAATGTTTACAGTCTCGATTTGCTTGCAGTAATGGGTAGTCTTTGGGTGGAATATCCAAAACGGGTTCATGGAAACTTCACATAAAACGCTTCAGAAAATTGTTACTTGTTCATCAAACAACCAAAAGACATTCCCATTGACTGTTTATACTTCCTGGAGAAGGTATAATAACTTCGACCAGATAGCGTTAGAGCGTAGACCATGTCCTTAGAGCGTTGACACGCCAAAAGCATTACAATTATAAATTATTACAGCCCTATTTAGATGACGGTGTGCATTTATTTTGCTCACAATTGAAGTTTAGAGTACTTAAAACCTCCAGTTCATACAGTGTTGCTGTACGCGGGCCGTGAGTATCGAATACATTGCGATCAATCTTTGGACACTACATAATTGTGGGCCACATCCGTGGGCGAGGGCCTATTTTTTAACAAACCAGGCTCCAATGGATAATTGGACAGCACAGGATTATACATTTGTATCTCACACACTGCATCGAAAACTCGTTCCAAAGTAATATGGTCAGTATTTTACAGAAAAAATATTTTACTCACCATGTGTCGTAATCAGTTCAGAAAAAGTTCGCCTTACAGCGTTGACAATAACATGACCTGACCCCTAAACAAAAGAGCTGGGTCGGACAACGCTCTATGCCATTTGGCAGGGTGTTAGTGTTCTTCAACAGTGCAGTTGTTTATATCGGGTGATCATTCCCGGCGCTTTGCACGAGTTGCGCTCATCGAAATTGCCTCATGCATATATTCGTCACATTAGTATATTCTCCTCATTGAAAATAGAGACAGAACGGTCACGACGAACGCCATTAGACCATGACCGTCATTTTCTCGCTGCCCCATTGGTTGATTATATATTCAGTCGTGAAATCACGCATCCGTAACCGTATTAACGTAAGATCGCTCCTCAGACGGTAACGGGCGCCATCATGCCATGCACTCGTACCTGCTCAACAGGTGAGCATTCTGTGTGGAGTTGGGTGGAGTGACTGAATTTCATTCTGGATATACTTCATGTGCACAAACATACAGCACATGCGGTTGGTTT
Organism: Terebella lapidaria; assembly: GCA_949152475.1. Classification (NCBI taxonomy): domain Eukaryota; kingdom Metazoa; phylum Annelida; class Polychaeta; order Terebellida; family Terebellidae; genus Terebella; species Terebella lapidaria. The sequence goes on from OX424556.1 coordinate 13,796,448, forward strand.
ATATGCACGAAAACAGCACAAATATATTCAACGCTTTGCATTTATTTTCAGAGTTTTTATTACAAAACATGTGCATGTTATACGTGTACATGTACAACAATAATAACTGGTTGTGGTTGGTACACCTGACAGATGATTAATATTTGTAGGTTTGTACACCTGGAGAGGAGTTTATCCTGTAACGGGTGCCCTGACCACCTTTCGATCCTGGTTCACCACAATCCAGACCCTATCCTCTCTGTAGTCAGCTGTCACTGCCATCATCGGTCCTATTATCTGTGTCTGATCGAAACATCTATCATTTTAAAGTATCATTGTGAGGGGAAAAGGGCAATTCATAAAGTCGTTGTCCATATTTGTATTCATGTTTGGAATGTTGAATTCACCGTGACATCGGGTCTCTCTGCTTTGATGACAGATTCTGCTTCTTCCCCCGTCTAAAAGTGCCGTGAAACATACGCGTCTTATCAGAATCAATTATCCAGAGCATGGTGAACGTGAACACTAGATTTGTTTCTATTTCGTTTATTAAGACAAGACAATAATTGAGTGTTGATATCATTTTGTGAACTCACCTTCCCCACCAATTCGGGCCATGTAGATTTTTTATCTGCCATCCTAGAACAAAGAAAGTCCAGTTTATTAACGAACTCTATGAAATTATGGCAATATGTTTGTTCCATACATTGCGGTTACGGTCCAATGACGCCGGCATGTGACACTGACTAACGAACTCCTAGTGCTCATGATCATCATGGCGATACAATTATGCTAACGTAGTCATGATGTAAATAAACAACTATTATACATATGCCACAATATAGATCTACGTGATGCTGTTATATTTATACATCCGCATACTGTACAAACATACCTCTTAATTTATGTGGATGTCGTGTTTGAAAATTGACTCTCTGTCAGACGAAGATATAACCACTGCTATAATACTACCATGCGTCGTGTGATGTCCATGTGACCATGTCATCAAATGGTATCACCATGCGGAGAGAGCGAGAGGAAGGGTTAAGATGGGGGTGAACGCTCAAACGTGGCCTTTCAAATATACCGTGAACGGATAGCTATATTTCATTTTATGGCCCTGTCATACAACAACATTTTGATCAGCGTATGTCAACGTTTTCATCTTTCATAGTTCACGGCCGAATATTTGTGAAATTCCAAACAAAAATACTAAAATATAGTTCAAATGAGAGATTTTGAAAAAAAAATTGAATTTTCAAAAAAACGCCGAAAATGAAAAAAAAAATGTTTGTAGCCATTCAATTTTTATGGCGCCCCGTTCGTTCCACCAAAAAGAGAAGTTATTTTTTTATTTATCTCATACGTATGAAATAAAAAGTCATACGTAGGAGATACTAACACATACGTATGAGATAACAAGTCATACGTAAGAGATACTAACACATACGTATGAGATAACAAGTCATACGTAGGAGATACTAACACATACGTATGAAATACTAAGTCATACATATGAGATAATATGACCGTACGTAGGAGATACTAAGTCATACGTATGAGATAATAAGTCATACGTATGAGTTACTATCTCATACGTAAGAGATACTAAGTCATACGTATGAGATACTAACTTATTTCATACGTATGAGATACTATCTCATACATATGACTTAGTATCTCATACGTATGAGATAGTAACTCATACGTATGACTTATTATCTCATATGTATGACTTAGTAACTCATACTTATGACTTATTATCTCATACGTATGACTTTTTATCTCATACGTATGACTTTTTATTTCATACGTATGAGTTAGAAAAAAAATAAATTCTCTTTTTTGTGGCACGAACGGGGCGCCATAAATTTTCAGCCAAGAGAGAGAGAGAAAGATAGGAAGAAATGTTTAGGATTTTAAAAAAATAACTTGGATTCCGAAATTTTTTTTCGCGTTTTCCATCAAAAGAGTTGCATAGAGTAAACTCTTAGAACACTCCAAGATGGAGCTCAAATAATGCCACATTCAAATGGGGAGTCATGTATGGCGATTTCAATTGTGACCTTGATTTCGACCTTTAGGCTATAATGTTGAAAGGTCAAAACAGTATAGTGAAAAGAGTACTAAATAGTAACCAGTTTTGTGGCTAACACGGGCCAACCATTTGACACGTTGGTACACGCCAGTCAAATCGTCCAGGTGTGTCAGGGCCATAAGCGTTAATTAATTGAACGTCACCTCGTCAGCATTGTGATGGATGCATTGCGCCAATTAAAAACTCAATTAAAGTTTTCCTGACAATAAACTTTTCAAATGTAGGCTACAACTGGTTCCACCATGTAAATTTTGTTTACTCGACAATATGTAATCCATAGAAATATAGGCAAGGCTGTGTTTCTATGGTAATTCTGGTCTGATCATGTTTGTCTGAGTTTGAGTATTAGTGAATACTATATTCTGTTTGAAAATTCACACATTTGTACATTCTTTATCCAGGTTATAGCTTAATATAGTACAATGTAACTAAATATATATATATATATATATTGTAGGCCTGCATATGTGACACGTTCATTTTTTATTCGGCTATGGCTACACATGCTGCTCAAATTATAGGTAAATTAAGCTATATACAAATTTAAACAACTAGAAAAGAGCCACGCAGAGAAGATAAAACAATCAGACACGAGTAAATTCTATCAATACAAATGAATTTATTGTCCTCGTTCCCCACAATGTCCATGTAAAAGTGTCAATCCCTTCCCTGACGGTCCTTGCCGCCTACTTGTGGTCAGTCTACCCAATACTCGGCGGGACTGCCACGTTCCCGTCATTGTCCACTGCTATCCTGACACGGTTCTCTCGGTAGTCCATGGTAACGGGCGCCATCATGCCGTGCACTTGTACCTGCCCAACAGATAACTCGTCATTGAAATGACCATATATGTAGTACAGACATAAACTAAAGTATCGACATGGAGCCGATGTACATGACCCCAGGAGCTTTAGTAACGTTAGGTATTAACTACAAAATGTGAACTGGTTTCATCTCTAAGTCAATACTTACGGTCACATCTGGTCTGTCAGCTTTGATGACAGCCTCTGCTTCTTCTGCAGTCTGAAATACAACAAATCCAATCAAATAGGTAGGATCATTACGCATACGCACTGAATGTTTTTGCCTTAAATTATCTATATATATATTGTTGGATACCGTACATGCATTCATATTTTGTTTCTATATGCTGCTCGCAGAGAATCGAGGCTCGTTATTTACCTTGCCCTTCAGTTCAGGCCACTGAGTCTTCTGTTCACTCATTGTTGTGATATTAAATCTAGTCACAAGCCGATGTGTCACAAGCTGATGAAAGAGATACATCTAGATCGTTCATAAAACGCGGGAAAATAAGTATGTCAAATGTCATGGTTCGGTATCGGTCACGTGACCACTACCAAGTTATATTCAGCCATATCTATCCAGACTGGGCTGCAATATCTAGGCAACATCTGTTCAAATTATATCTAATGATGTTAAAATTCAATTCACGAATATGTGATCGACATGTCTCGTATACATCCGAATTATCTGAAGCATTTAAATTGTGGAAATCTGGCTTTTTGGAAACAACTTACTGTGTAACTATTTTCGTAGCCTCGATGTGTTTAAATATCGACCAGCAGCCGTAGAGCCCACGACCGAGCTCCGTCGAGGGACCAACAGCGTGGCAAGCTACATGTATACAGAAACCATTACACCGCGTACTGAATATAAAAGTTGTTGTGCTCATTTCTGGCTCACAATAATGACATCATGCTCCTGTAATGTTTGTACTTGCCATATATTTTTATGGACCTCTTGGGCACAACGAAAGTCATGGCTTGCACGGTCTCGAAATTCCAGTGCATTATAACTGACATAAATATGATATAAATCTTAGATCACACAGGGATTACACTTTCAATGTCATCAAAGGTCAATTTCAAAGTCACTAAACAAATCGCCATATATGACTTGCTATTCGAAAATGCCAATGTCTAAGCTATATCTTCAGTTCTATGAGTACAGTGGTGGCAGCTCCCAATATGATAAGTCAACATTTTTTTTTCAAAGGGTGAAAATTTGTTTTGCCTAGAAATGGCCCAGAATGGATAGTAATGCTATTTGGGACATAACATCAAAATGGCCGCCACGCACTGACCGGTGATTCAACAGTTCAAGGGCAAGCAAACTTATACACATTACAAAGGTACATAAGAGAAATCTTCTGAAACTAAAACAGTCTGAACGGCTTTTGAGAAAGTGGCCATCAAAGACCAAAAGTGGCCGTTTTTTCATCTAAAACGGCAGCCGTTTTTAAAAAACAATAACAAAATACGTCAATCTCAAAATATTTTTCAAGGTATTTTTATGCAAAATTTCAGAAAATTATTACCGTAAACTTTGAAGATAAAATTGTTTAAACTTGTTCAAACCTTGAGTTTTGATTATCACATTTTTTTTCAAAATGGCGGTAATTTTTGACGAAAAAACCCCGACCAATTATGGACTTTGACGGTCGTTTCCTCAAAATCTGTTCAGTACACGTACCTTTTTAGGTTACCGGACCTTTGGTCCGATAACCTATTGCCGTGGCGTTGCGTCCGTCGTCGTCGTCTGTCGTCGTCCGGCGTCCGTCGTCCGTCAACATTCATATCTTTAAAGCTTACGATCGAATCTTCCTGAAATTTTGCACAAAAATGCTTAAAAATATTTCGAGAGGGAGGTATTTTTTAGTTTTTTGATTTTCGAATTATTTTCAAAATGGCGGCCATTTTTGACGAAAAACAGTTAATTTTGGACTTTGACGGTCGTTTTCTCAAAAACTGTCTGATCAGATTTGAGATTTTTGTTTCAAAAGATTCTCCTTATGTACCTCTGTGATGTGTATAAGTTTAGTTGCCCTTGAATCGCCGGTCTGCGTATGGCGGCCATTTTGAATTTTCGACGGGTCGACGAAAAAAAAATTTTTCGGCCCAAATCGCATTACTATCCATTTTGGGCCATTTCTAGACAAAAAAAATTTTTTCCCCCTTTGAAAAAAATTTTGGACTTAGAAAATTTTCGGCACTTTTTTCCTTCATAATGGGAGCTCTCAGGACTGTTCTCATAGAACACTTGAAGATACAGCTTAGAAATTGGTACTTTTAAATGGGAAGTCATATATGGCGATTTGTGTGGTGATCTTGAATTTGACCTTCGATGACCTTGAAAGGTCGGAACAGCCATTTTTGGGTCAAAAATTGCCCAGATTTGCCTCTATAGATGAAATGCTTGCAAATAGAACTCATGTTTGCATTATGAACATATAGCAAGACATATATGGCACATCTGATGATGACCTTGATCTTGACGTCAGATGACCTTGAGTGCCAAATGTCTGACTCGTAATGTGTAAATTGACCTGAGCGGCCTAAACGATTCCACCCAGATGTATCTTTGTATTATGAACATTTAGAATATCGATGCCGCACACATACATGTAATGGTGACATCGAAGTTCACACAGATGACCTTGATTGGTAAATCTCAAGGTCTGTTACCTGCCAATGCTGCCATGGCCAAACCAAAATTGTCCGGTAACCTGTCTTAGCCTTTGGGCTAATTTTTTCTTATTGATGCTTAACACTTCTCATATATACCCCTGTGACGTGTATAAGTTTCGTTACCCTTGAATTGTTCGAAGTGGGCCATTTTGGGTCCAAACTCGGCCCAACTGGGACTTTCCCATGTTAATTTCTCCTATGATTTATAATGGGACACATTTTGCTTAATATCTCAATTACTTTTGAGATTAGGAATCAATTGTGGACATATAGGAAGTGATATACGCCGAATATTCTGATGACCTTGAATTTTACCTTAGACCTTATTTTCAAGGTCATAGCACAAAATGGCTAATATCTCACTTATTATCGTCTTTACAGCTTATGAACCAATTGTGGACCAATAGGAACTTGACGCCCTGTTATCAGACGTCCTGTTATTTTAGTTACCTAAAAAGAAAAGCATGAAAAATAGGGGGGGGGGGGGGGGGTCCTCACAAACATGGACGATCTGAAAATTGCCTTTTAAATATGGTCTTTGCAGATCGAAAATGGTAACTTGAATAAAATCAAGTGTGTTAGTCAATATTGTACATTTCTGACCGACTATCGGCCAGAAATTTTTGGCCGACTACAGTCATAGGACCCAGAAAATCATAGGGCCCTTTCACTTATTAGGTCCGATAACGTATTCTGGTCGCATTGCTTGTGTCCCTCATTTACATTTTTTATGGTCATTTTTCCCCAAAAAAGTTGGGAATAACAAATAATTCAAGATTGGTAAATTCGAAAATGCCAATGTCTAAGCTATATCTTCAGTTGTTCTATGAGTACAGTGGTGGCAGCTCCCAATATGAAAGAAGTCAACATTTTTTTTTCAAAGGGTGAAAATTTGTTTTGCCTAGAAATGGCCCAGAATGGATAGTAATGCTATTTGGGGCATAAAATCAAAATGGCCGCCACGCACTGACCGGTGATTCAACAGTTCATGGGCAAGCATACTTATACGCATTACAAAGGTACATAAGAGAAATCTTCTGAAACAAAAACAGTCTGAACAGCTTTTGAGAAAGTGGCCATCAAAGACCAAAAGTAGCCGTTTTTAATCTAAAACGGCAGCCGTTTTGAAAAAAAAAACAACAAAATACGTCAATCTCAAAATATTTTTCAAGGTATTTTTATGCAAAATTTCAGAAAATTGTTACCGTAAACTTTGAAGATAAAATTGTTTAAAGTTGTTCAAACCTTGAGTTTTGATTATCACGTTTTTTTCAACATGGCGGTCATTTTTACAAAAAAACGACCAATTTTGGACTTTGACGGTCGTTTCCTCAAAATCTGTTCAGTACACGTAACTTTTTTTCTTATTGATGCTTAACACTTCTCATATATACCCCTGTGACGTGTTTAAGTTTCGTTACCCTTGAATTGTTCGAAGTGGGCCATTTTGGGTCCAAACTCGGCCCAAATGGGACTTTCCCCATGTTAATTTCTCCTATGATTTATAATGGGACACATTTTGCCTAATATCTCACTTACTTTTGAGATTAGGAATCAATTGTGGACATATAGGAAATGATATACACCGAATATTCTGATGACCTTGAATTTTACCTTAGACCTTATTTTCAAGGTCATAACACAAAATGGCTAATATATCACTTATTATCGTCTTTACAGGTTAGGAACCAATTGTGGACTAATAGGAACTTGACGCCCTGTTATCAGGCGTCCTGTTATTTTAGTTACCTAAAAAGAAAAGCATGAAAAATAGGGGGGTCCTAACAAACATGGACGATCTGAAAATTGCCTTTTAAATATGGTCTTTGCAGATCAAAAATGGTAACTTGAATAAAATCAAGTGTGTTACTCAATATTGTACATTTCTGACCGACTATCGGCCAGAAATTTTTGGCCGACTACAGTCATAGGACCCAGAAAATCATAGGGCCCTTTCACTTATTAGGTCCGATAACGTATTTTCGTCGCATTGCTTGTGTCCCTCGTTTACATTTTTTCATGGTCATTTTTTCCCCAAAAAGTTGGGAATAACAAATAATTCAAGATTGGTAAATGGGGGCCGTTTTCGTAAAAGAAGCTGCCAAATATTTTGTTTCATTTAATTTTTGCAATGGATTCCCCATATGTACCCTTGTAAGGATTCATTGCCCGGAAGCACCAGTCTGTGCATGGCAGCCATTGTGGTTCTCCAACGGATAGGCAAAAACATTTTTTGCACTCAAAATTTCATCTAATTTTTACCTCATAATAGGAACTATATGGAGTATATCCCAAAATATGAGCTTAGATATTGGCACATTCTAATGGGTAGTCATATATACCGATTTCAGTGATGACGTTGAACTAGACCTTCAACAACTTCGAAAGGTACAATTTCGGTGAAACAACAAAAAAAAAACCTCATTCTCGAAATATTTTTAGGCATTTGAAAAAATTCCAGAAAGATTTGACCAAAAACTTTAAAGGTAACAAAAAGTTATCGACGACGGACGAACTGATGCTGGACAACACACAATCGCTAAAGCTCTGCTGCCATTCGGCATAGCGGAACTGAAAACAGTTGTGGCTCAACACCATACATTTCTCCAGTAATCTCTCTAGCCCTTGGGCTGATGTTAAAGCATACCGGGTATAAGTATCAAACAAAAACACCAGTGTTACAAGTTTATTTCAGAAAAAAATATAATCAAATGCAAGGACTGCAATAAAGTAGACTCCTAGCATTTTCCAATTCATGTGTACATCATACATCACCATCCAGAGGGGTGACACAAACACAAGTATCTCTTTCATTCAAACCCTCATTATTCTACACTGGCTGTTTTTTCATTTGTGCTGCTGTATTCCATGCTTTGAAGGCAAAGCATCCATCAATACCCTTCCATTTTTATGCAGGGGAGGGTGTCCAAGTTACTCACAAAATCAACTTCTTTGAAAACGAACTTTTCTTATAATCAACAGCCAATGTACAATAAATACTAAAACCTTTCATACACTTTGACAGAATGGAGATATCTCCATTTGGGATCCTAGGCAGTTTTTGTCATTGTATCGACAAATCAAATGCAACATCCGGTGTTTGCATACTTTGCTACATCAACAGTGATCATACTCACACTGCAGATATAGATAATACTAGTTTAGCCATGAATATTCTTTCGTTAATACCATCTAATTTAGATACTGAATATATTGTTTTTTCGTACTAAGTTCCGAATCAATAGCTGTATTGAGTACATGTACACCAATTTTGATGTTTTTTGCATGTTTTAGAACAGCATATTTCTTACAGTAAACCAGCTGACAATGTTACATGTATGGAGAATATTTAGTTCGACACGAGCGGTTCCATCAGGACGTTGCGACGGCCATCAGGTAACAGCGCGTGAGCTGGTGGAGCTCCTATTCGACACGAGCGGTTCCATCAGGACGTTGCGACGGCCATCAGGTAGCAGCGCGTGAGCTGGTGGAGCTCCTGGTCGACACGAGCGGTTCCATCAGGACGTTGCGACGGCCATCAGGTAACAGCGCGTGAGCTGGAGGAGCTCCTATTCGACACGAGCGGTTCCATCAGGACGTTGCGACGGCCATCAGGTAGCAGCGCGTGAGCTGGTGGAGCTCCTGGTCGACACGAGCAGTTCCATCAGGACGTTGCGACGGCCATCAGGTAACAGCGCGTGAGCTGGAGGAGCTCCTATTCGACACGAGCGGTTCCATCAGGACGTTGCGATGGCCATCAGGTAACAGTGCGTGCGCTGGAGGAGCTCCTGGTCGACACGAGCGGTTCCATCAGGACGTTGCGACGGCCATCAGGTAACAGCGCGTGAGCTGGTGGAGCTCCTATTCGACACGAGCGGTTCCATCAGGACGTTGCGACGGCCATCAGGTAACAGCGCGTGAGCTGGTGGAGCTCTTGGTCGACACGAGCGGTTCCATCAGGAGGTTGCGACGGCCATCAGGTAACAGCGCGTGAGCTGGTGGAGCTCCTGGTCGACACGAGCGGTTCCATCAGGACGTTGCGACGGCCATCAGGTAACAGCGCGTGAGCTGGTGGAGCTCCTATTCGACACGAGCGGTTCCATCAGGACGTTGCGACGGCCATCAGGTAACAGCGCGTGAGCTGGTGGAGCTCCTGGTCGACACGAGCGGTTCCATCAGGACGTTGCGACGGCCATCAGGTAACAGCGCGTGAGCTGGTGGAGCTCCTGGAGAGCGTAGTCCTCCGGCAACGGCAGGTCCGACGTCTCCGTCACCAGCAGTCTGTAACCATGGAAACAAGGTCAACAACAGGCACATCGACACATCTAATACATGCCAGTACCTGGAGGGTTTTTGGATGTGTTTGAATTTATTGGTGTTACTCACTCGTTGATGTCCTCATCTTCCCGCATCAAGAGGAGTGTCCTCATCAGGTTGGCTGTTCTCTTGGCCATCTCAGACTTACACAACCTGGCAACAAGGATCAAGTACAACATAGTTAGCAGTGGAGTATATCCAGAAAAATGTGGAGAAGTAGGGCATACTAAGACACAGCATTCACTGCAGGGAACCTCGAGATTTGTGATTTGTGTTCCCGAAATTAACATCATTATAATTTATTTGAGATACACAAACCGTGCCTCATATTTTAATTCCAAGGTATAACTACCCAAAGTGGTTATAACTGGAGTTAGGGAGATCAGGATAACATGAAAGTTACCTGTCAGTAGCTGTACGACACTCCAGGCCGATTATTCGCTTGCTGAGCTGCGACACCTCCGTCTGTAGCTTCTCCAACTCGTATGCACTGGGTTCACTCTGAAACATACACAGGAGATGTACACACAACCCTTCGTCCACATCGCAAACATTGGTATTGTATTGTGTTTTATCTCTATACCAGGTAATCCTAGAATCTTGACTAGCCCCTGCCCTGACCTGCTGTAGCTGCTCTAGTGTCTCTATCATGGTGATGTAGTCCAGGTACACCTGGCCACCCTTGTCCCAGTCCTCAATGTTCCGACAGACTTCCGGTGAGCCGAGCTCACACAGTAGACACTTCAGATCTTCAAAATTGTCTGTGGCGAAGTGCAATACACGATTAGGAATGATTCATACAATTCTTTTAAATAACTGCTCATTGAACAATGGCAAACTGAAGTTACAAGATTCCATGCAGCACTACAGAGCACTCGGTGAGAGAACACAAGAGAGTAGTAGCACGTTAGCGGTGAGTACAGACCGTTGACGATGGCTATAGAGGCGAGGTGTGTGAGGATAAGCTGGTGGGACTTGTTCCACTGCTCGGCTCTCAGCCAGTGCCACGCCTCTTCCTCTCGCAGGTCCAAGTGACTCGCGTGTACTGCCTTCAACACAAACACATGAGAAATTTGAACTTGTCCTGTTACAAATACAGGATCGATTTCAGGAATTCCAGACTTCACATAACTGACTGACCTTTGCATGATGTATCCAGGACGATGGCACTTTGAGCGCTACCTGCAAGAATTCCTCTCTAGTCTGTGCCTCCTCGTCGCTATGGAGACGAATGTGCCGCTGTAATAGTTGTCTCACAGAGTGCTCTCGTCTGCAAGACATACATGGAATGATCAGCGTTTGGACACAATCAATTCCACGGATTGGAACAAGGAAAGAGTTGTGATGTCCTCAGTGTTCAAGCAATCGGTGCGTATTACTCACTGTCTGCTGTCGGTGATGTGAAGGAGGACAAAGACGGCCCAGTGCCAGAGGCCGAGCTTCTCAAGCTGAGCGGCGTAGCTGGTGGACAGCATGGCCGCGTGGTACTTGGACAGGTGGGTGTACTCCAGCGCCTGTAACACCTGCGACAGCTGCCAACTGTCACATGAAATACATTTTTTTTCAGTCAAGGTTTCCCAGAACGCAATGACAGTGTTTCATGTATGTCTTTCACGTAGTCAAGCCTTTACTATATCACCAGCATGCCAGACATACCTGAGTCTGAAGTCGAGATGGTTGGGTGTGGCTGAGGTTGGACAGAGCAGGTCATGCAGTGGGTGGCTCCTGTCACAGTAGAGCCTGACCAGCTGGTAGCACACGTCGGCCTTGCTGGGCGGAGTCTTAGAGTTAACAGGGAGATGCTGGAAGTAGTCAGGCAGCGGGGGCGCAGCATAGCTGCCCTCAGCCATGTCTGCCTGGTGAGATCTGTTGTAGGCAGCCAACGCCTCATGTATTGTGGCCATGGGTGGGCAATGGTACCTGTTTATGATAATGTTCAGGGTAAATTATGACTAGTTTTTGAATCAAGAATCCACAGGTCACTGACAATTCAAGAATCTACACAGATTGGATATGTGTGGTTGGATATCATGCCATGAGGTAACAGCTGTTAGAGTCAACTTACCAGAGGTGGACAGCGAGGGCACGTTTCCAGTCCAGATCCTGACAGGTATTGACTCGCAGACCATTGGAGGTCGTCCACACCATGTTGCCCGAGAGTAAAGCGTAGATCCTCAGTCTGTCCTCGTCAACAAACTCATCCATCTACAAACAGCCAGCAACCGCTTGATCAATACATGGTACAGCTTGATTTATATATGGTACAGCTTGATCAATACATGGCACAGTTTGATCAATACATGGTACAGCTAAATCAATACATGATACAGCACAGAGTACAGTTTGATTAATACACGGTAAAGCTTGATCAATATATGGTAAAGCTCGATCAATACATGGCACAACTTGATCAATACATGGCACAGCTTAAATCAATACATGGTACAGCACAGAGTACAGTTTGATCAAAACATGGTACACTGTACAATAGATTGCACAAAAGAACAACAACACAATTTCATTCCTGTTTCTTCCCAGTTCATTCCAAACTGGAACAGCACAATTTGCCATGCTAACAACAAGACATTGAAAGTTTGACTGGTGGCAGTTCCCATGTGTACCTGAGACTGTTCCCACATGGCCAGCTGTTTCTGGACCATGCCACGACACATGTCGGTGCTGGAGGCCTGTGACAGGAGTAAAGCCAGGCGATGGTCACCTTTGTCCTGGGCGACCTGGCATGCTGTCTCCAGCTGGTGACCGCTTAGGTGCTGGAAAATCATCGCGGCCTCGCCCTCAGTCTGCACATGGTCATAAACGAAAAGGACTCGGTGAGTGTGAGAGAGGCTATGACCAGTAATGGTACGGATCATTTCACATACTGAGAGGCTGTGTAATTGTACTACTTTTGTGTCAATTGCTGTATGAAATGCTGAATGAAGAGTTTACTGACATCTACTTTGATGGCATCCACGGTTTTGTCGACTTGGTCCACAACGGCACGAGTCAGCCACTCTGAGAACGCCTCCTGTCGTCCGAGGTGATATGCATAGCTGTTCGAACGTGCTTCTGCCAGACACAAGAGAGAATCGTCATGTCTAGCTCAATCAGGGACTTACTACAGGGATCAGGGACTGTACTCATTTCATGAACTACTGGTAACTATGGATTGGTGTATATGGGCACATATTGAAAGAACGTCTTGACTACTGAAAAAAAGATGAACAGTACACAAACAAAGCTGCTTCAGATGCAGACCACTGACCTTGAACTGGCAGATTTTTCAGGTCTCCCCAAAGAGCCATACACAGTTCCCATACCAGTCTTGATTGCTTGTACAACTCACAATCTGACAGCCCATCTACAAACAAGTAATGTACAAAATGAGAGCCTGATACTAGTCCTATCTCTGAGACAGAGTCCTATGTAAGCAATGACAAGAATTTACCGACGGAGTGGGGAATTCCCGCGCCAACGAACATCGGGTTATATTCGACGAATAGAACGATTTACCCTTAAAACAACATGTGAATCCTGATGAGGGTGATAAATATACTCAATTTGCTATGTTCGAATAAGCTGTTAAGCGATATATTCCAAAGAACATTGAATTAACATCAGATGACAGCAAATATTGCAAATCACCGCCTTCCCAGCATGTTCGCCTTCCCAGGATGCTTTGCGAAGAACCCCTTTAATTTGGATTTTTATTTTAGGCGGAGCCTATATGTTTTGATAAATCGCACGATACAATGAACGCAGAGAAATATTTCCCGATATAGCTGACACAGCTCATGCAAATGATCCGAATTCAAGGCCAGAAAATATATAAATATCTATGTACTCAAAGAGTATACGGATTGGGAAGAGGAACTCTAAGTATGAGAGAATCCCCCCTTCAGTTTGAAATGTATGGGGGATTTTCAAAAGTTATGGGGGATTTTCAAAAAGTTATGGGGGATTTTCTAAAAGTTGTGACACATTTTGGGTTTGTACTTTTAAAAACGATTTTATTCAATCATCAACTGCGGTAGTCGTAGCTATAATTGTGTGCGTGTGCACTGCGTGAGAATCCTGTCATTGTCATCATCACGATCTGAATCACCACCGTGAATGCCTGCTGTCAGTGTGTATATGTCAACAGTAACACGTGGTTGTTGCCGGTGACTGTGTGGGCTGCTTCGTGCCGCTGCAGCTCAGTTCAATCTTTCATCGCATGAAACAAAGTTTCTTTGTCATTGTGTTTTTTTTTTTACTAAATTGCCATGGATGCAGAATTTACGATAATCAACTTATTTGGAGGCACTGACAACTCCCGAGAGCGGTGTCAAAAACTGTCAGTGGATGTTTGTAAATCTAGAAACCGTCAACTATGACGTCATGGGATACCCCAAATTATGCTCAGCCAGCCAATCTGTTCAGCGGTTTCTAGACTAAGTCTAGAGACCGTCTGACACTGACATCAAGGGCGCCCCAACATAATGGAAGATCGTCATACGATTGATTTGCAAACTTTCGCAATAATTCCAATAAAAACATAACATTCGCAAATATTTACAGTGCGCGCATTGGGCGCACTGATAAACTGTTGTATGCGGGATATTTCGAAGTTATGCGCGATTCGCGCAATCCCGCACGTCTTCCTAATCACTGAGTTTAGAAGGTGAATAAGCCTGTTGTAGATGAACGGCATAGGAAGTAGCCAAGTATGTACAATTATAGCCTCGTGTTTATTAGCCAGTAGATGATGCTACATTTGCGTACAGGTCACTTTGTATTTGTGAGATAATGAGAACAAAACGTATTAGCCAAATCCTGACAATTGTGGTTATAATGAATGTTTGAGAATGAGCCATGGTCACATAAAATATTACTTGCTAAAATCTTAATAATTTTACAAATTAAGGAGATAATTTTAATGAATCGCAATCAAAAAGGTGATTATCTGATTGGAATACACAGAGAACCTAAATGTAATTGAAGAAAATATTGCCCCATTGCCGTAGATCAACAGGCAGGGGCCCACACTAAATGCCCCGGAAGTGTGCGAGCCTTGGATTTGTCAGGACTAAAAAATGTGGCGCCCAAAGAGTGCTGGGCCTGGGCCCCCAAGTTGGATCTTCACAGCTGTGGGGCCCCAAAACTGCACACGTCCAGCCCAAACACCTGTGTATCCAGTATGGGCCACGGCCCACTGCACGCAATGCATCACGAAGCCCTGTTTCGCAGCACGTTCGCGCGCGTGATTTTTGGGGCCTCATGGGGCCCCCCAAACTGTGGGGGCCCTAAGCCATGGCTTATTTGACTTGGTGGCTAATCCGGCCCTGTCAACAGCAATAGCAATATTCGACACGTAATGGAGCAATGTATGGGAGTGTTTTCTGAGTGATCAGATAGCAATTACTTTGTTCCTGTTCGGGTTTAACTCAGTATTCTTTGCATGCATACAAGTCATGATATACCAGGAAAAAAAAACTCGAGGAAATATCCGAAGATTACGCGCAAACACATGCACATATTCATATATTAGGTTACCGGACCTATGGTCCGATAACCTATTGGCATGGCGTTGCGTCCATCGTCCGGCGTCCGTCGTCGTCGTTGTCGTCGTCCACATTTTTATCATTTTTGTTTACGGGCGAATTTTTCTGAAATTTTGCACAAAAATACTTAAAAATAATTCAAGAAGGAGGTATTTTTTAGTTTTTTGATTTTCACATTTTTTTCAAAATGGCGGCCGTTTTCGATGAAAAATGCCTGATTTTGGACTTTGGCGGCCATTTTCTCAAAATCTGTTCAGTAACTTTTTTTCTTTTTGATACATAACACTCCTCATATGTACTCCTATGATGTCTATGAATTTCGTTGCGCTTGAATCGCTCGAAGTGGGCCATTTTGGCCCAAACTCGGCCCAAATGGGACTTTCCCATGTTAAATTCTCCTATGCTTTATAATGGGACACATTATGCCTAATATCTCACTTAATATTGATATCAGAGAATAGGAATGAATTGTGGACATGGACATGACAGGAAATGATATATGCTGAATATTCTCGTGACCTTGAATTTGACCTCTGACCTCAGTTTCAAGGTCAGAGCACAAAATGGCTTATATCTCGCTTATTATCGACTCTACAGCTTAGGAATCAATTGTGGACATATAGGAAATGATATATGCTGAATATTCTCGTGACCTTGAATTTGACCTTCGACCCCATTTTCAAGGTCATAGGACAAAATGGCTAATATCTCACTTATTATGGATTTTACAGCTTAGGAATCAATTGTGGACATATAGGATGATATATGCTGAATATTCTCGTGACCTTGAATTTGACCTCTGACCTCATTTTCAAGGTCACAGGACAAAATGGCTCATATCTTGCTCCTCTATTGACTCTATGTCTCGGGAATCAATTGTGGACATATAAAAAATGATATACACTGAATATTTTGATTACCTTAAATTTGACCTTTGCCTTCATTTTCAAGGCCACAGCACAAAATTGCTAATATCTCTCTGATTATTGAATTTACAACTTAGCAATCAACTGTGGACATGATATATGCTTAATATTATATATGCTGAATATTCTCTTGACCAGTGACCTGGCTAACATCTAAAATATTAAACATTGTCCGGTAACCTATCTTCGGCCCTTGGCCTAATTTTTTGTTTACTTATCGAAATTGAAAAGCAAAGTCAAAGTCAAAGAACGGTATACCGTTCTGTATACCGTAGGCATCAAATGTAGCTTTCTGATCCGCCATTAGTGCTATTAGTGGCGACACAACCAGCACGATGTGTGGAGCATTATCCGGTTCAATCTGATTAACATGAATACATCTCAAGTTATCTTCACTTTCTTATCAGACTGTGGGGGAGTTGTTTAAAACATATATGTGGGAGTATATGATAAATCTATCTAATTTAATCTAGCACTATTTGACTGCATATACATTTCACCATATCGCTTATTTATCTCAATAATCATTTCGCTATTGTCCTGGAATAGGCCAAAATTATTGTTGTGTTTATTTCATTCACTTCTAGGATCATATAGACTAATTCCCTACAATAATTTGTATTTACATACCACTAATGTCCAAGTCAATAACACGTGTCTTCTCCAGCAAGATTCTAAATGTTTTTACATCAATGTACATTAGGTGTACATCATGCCTATTCTCAATGAATTATCAAAGACTTTTTTCAAATAGTAAATGGGCATACCTTGTCCATAAGGTGCAACTGTGTACACAAAACTTTTCCCGTATCCCGTTGGAAGCACTCCTAAAACATTTTTTCTGTTGCATATGTGCCAGATTATGTCCAGTTGTTCCTGCTTTAACTGTATCTTGAATCTTTCTTCATAGTGGTTCTTGTATCCACTGATTTCTTCTTTGGAAAACATTGTCGACAAAAAATTAAAATACTTCTGTTGATGTCAAAGGTTACTCGTTGTCAAGTGTCACCTCGTACATCTCCTGTCCAGTCTATGTGTGTGATATTCAATGTGTTTACGCCTTTTTTAAATCTTGTTCTAGTTTACATTCACCAATAAACCTTGCCCTCACCTGATTGGCTGAGCGTTTGACAGTCAGCTGAAAGCGGGGGGAGGCGCCATTCAATTGTAAACACAAAAAAACCGCGAGATGTAGCGGGTGGATTATGATAGATTATTTGATAATGTCGCCATATGTCAGACACCTAATTGCGTTTATAGAAGGACAACAACACACAGTATGTGGAAATCAAGTTTATTTCAGCATAAAATGCAAACTTTGGAGGAAAAAACAACAACCGTTATAGCCGGTTATAGCGGGAATCTCGTAGGGAATTTTATGCATGGCCTTACGCGTAACTCTGTTACGCTGCGGAATTAGCCTGATACTGACTGTTAACACAGGCATATCTAACTACATGTAGTAAATGTGTTGTCTTACCGAGGAGGTTTTCGGCCGATGCTGAGCATTCAATGAGCGGCTGTAGGATGTTGTTTCCCACCTTTGGTACAGCCTGTGGACAGCCGTCCTCCACAGAGAGGGCGCTGTGGGCCAGCTGTATGACCAGGTGCTCATCTATCACCTGCAAACAGTAGACGTCTGTATGAGACAACTCTACAAACATCACACACAAGCGTGGCCGATGGATGGCCGATGGATTAAGAATGAGACACGTCCTACCATCCCCTCACAATGATCATACCTCTCCGAGCCTCGGCTGCTTGTCTGGGCTCTGTTCTGAAGGGCTCACATACATCTGTTCAACAGTCAGCTGCTGGGCGTCCGTGCCGAGTCGAGATCTCTCCACACTTCCCTTGTGTTGTAGCAGGATCATTTTCTGGCCTTCAGTTGGTGTGATTTCTGGGATAACATCAGCAGTTCAACCAGTGTACAGTGTAAGTGTGAATTTTTTTCTGTATTTTCAAACTCAAATCTTTGCTCAATTGTGTTTAACTTGTGGATCACTGTTATTACCTTCTCTGGGTATGATGGCTTTGCCAGCATGAACCAGTCTGAAATCAGGGCCCCAGCCCACCCGGAAACTTTGGGCTCGGATGAGTCCTTCATCCATGACGATGTGCTCACGACCCGCGAAGAGGGAATCTCTGAGCTTGGGAGCCTTGCGCTTGATCCTTGTGCCGACAACGGTGCGAGTCTTGGCCTGATAGGCGGTGCTGGTGGGCAGCAGGATCTGGTCCATGGGGCGCGCTGTTGTCTTTGGCGTCTTGCCAAGTGTGGATCCAAATGGGATCCCTGCTGCAAACACATTGCACTATTTTAACCCTGTACATTGTACACTCAATATGACTTCTGGGTATTATACTTGTCCCTCCTCGAACTGCTAAATTCACAACAGCTCTACCGAATCACATCTTGGAGCCCAGATACCACATTGTGTTCCCCTAGCAATACACAATTTTCCTCATTGTAAACACTGATCATTCCACAAACAGACCTGCGGACAGTGGATGAGGTCTCTTCAGTGGGCTGGGCGGCTTGGGGCCCTGTTTGGAGAAGCTTGTGGAGAGGAGAGGTCTTGCTGGGCTCCAAGGTAACTGTGTGGCCTGGTGTACGACCTCAGGCTCTGGCAGTAGTCCAGGCTGCAGCAGGCTCTTAGATGGCTGACTCATGCCGACTGTGCACACAAATCACAGTGATACCCATTAATAGCATAGCATATCCTTCAATTTGCACAAGATGTATCTTTGACAGTGTTACCTATAGATTGTAGTATGCAAAACCAACCTTTCCATTTGGGTACAATCTCCTCTTCCTCTTCACCAAAGAAAGATGCCTTCCTGAGCTGCAGCTCCTCCGCAAGCACACCTAGTCTGTTTGCGAGTCGGTGGCTGGAGGGAGCAACTTCCAACTCATCCATCTCATCTACAAGTGACAAAAAAGTATTAAACGGGATCTGTTTTCAATTTAATAGTGTGGTTGCTGTGGAAACAGCTTTATCATCTAAGCCCCATTATCCCTGTCACTGATCAGTAAATTCCAGTTTCACTATGTAATCAGTGCCTCGCAACTTGAATATCACAGATGCAGATATAACATTCACAAATTCATTAGCCCTATGCTCATGATGCTAGCTGAGTTAATTTCAGAATCACCCATGAGAATCTGAATTAATTTGCAAATTCTGAGGTGTCAGTGGGTTTTGGCATTTTATACCAAACTATTTAGTACAAGTAACATTCACAAATTCATTAATTCAGGTAACACTTCATCTGCAAGTTGGCCCTGTTCGGTACTTTTGGGAGATGAACTCAAACAGGGAATGGGCAGCAATCAATGAGCGAATCATATCTTCCACGAATCAGACATGTGTTCAAATACATTTGTATTTTGATGTATTTAAATACTTTTTAAAAGTATTTGTATTTATATTTGACACTCTGAAAACCAAAGTATTTGTATTTAAATACATTGCAAAAGTATTTGAGAATTCAAATGGTGTGTGCCCTGTGCTCATTGTTAGAGCGCCTTCGATGAAGATATTATCTTCCTCATTTGTACTTGTGTCATAAACATAAATTCACAGATTTTGTTCAGAAAGGAATTCATTTGAGAGATTCACGGTATTCAAGGGAGGGGGATGGGGGGGAGACAATGGATTGAGAGCATGTCCTAGTGATTGAAGTGTTCAATGTTTATGAATTACAGTCTGTACAATGTAGCTGATGTTGTCGAATGTTAGGATAACAAAACTGATTGGTGAACATAATCATGTACCCAGCAGTGTGACATGGAACTGATCCAACGATCCAGATGCATTGTACTAGATGTATTAATCAAATTCATCACCCATTCTGGATCCAGTTGACCAACCAATCCAGATCCAGTGTACTAATAATAAGATTGATCAACCAATCAGGATAAACAGTACTAGTAATCATGGACATAAATTTATGTGTCATTTACCCTGTAGAAAGTATTTGTATTTGAAATACTTTTCAAAGTATTTGTATTTAAATACTCTGGTTTGAAAAGTATTTGTATTTGTAATTGACTCATTTGGAAGTTTTTGTATTTGTATTTAAATACTTTCATAAAGTATTTGAACCATGTCTGCCACGAATCAGTCATCTGAACAACACCCACCGATCTCGCCCATTTCCCGAGGCTGGCCTTCCTCCATGAGGTCATCAATGTCCTCATCATCAGTGTAGAGAGGCTGAGCCTGGGGCAGCTCCACTGGGGCCTGGGGTTCCTGTACCCTGGCTGCCTGACCCTCAGACCACTGTACACCAGACACCGGGACTTGAGGGGCCTCAACTGGAGCTTGGCCGGGGAGCGGCTTCTGACCGGGTACTTGCTCGATCTTCTGCTTCTGTACCAGGTCATCAACCACAGGGTATTAGCCATGTATATTGAATGAATACAGGAACAACTTGTCAAGGTATACCAGAAGAACTCAACAAAACATTTATTGTGTAAAATTAAGTGTCCATGCATTTATTACACAGCAATTTAGTACAATATTTATTTTATAACTCATATGCACTTTGTCATACACACAATACACAGTGCTGATAATTGAGAAAATGCAGTACTACAAAGTTTATCTTCACAGTTATGTCACAAAATAGCATATATATCACATATATTGTACATCACACATTATACACATGTATTATAAATACAGTGGTCCCCCTCAGATAAGACCTACCCTTCTGCCACAAAATTAAGGTCTTATCTAAGGCGATGTCTTATCAGAGGGGTTCATTTACATGGTAAAGTCATTCTAGCGCCACAACAAAGTCTTTCTTGAGGGGGGTCTTATCTGAGGGGGACCACTGTATTGACATTGTGTAGTAATATCCAGTGTTTCATGTTTCCAATGCTGACACAGTACCAGGTTGATTGCTACAGGGGGCTATCGGTACCTGAACGGCCAACTGCTGTTGTTGCTGCTGCTTTAAAAGAAGCAACTTTTTGGGGTCAATGCTGGCTTCGTCTTCATCATCGGAGTCATCCACAAGTCCATACTTGGAGAAATGCTTCACCTGTTCAAGAGAAACGATTTTTAATTTCTTTTTCTTCACGAGAAACGAATTCATATTCATTCCTTCAAAGACATTAGGTGTAATGTGACCACCAGTAATTGAATATCCAGCGGTGTGATTGTATTTACTGCTGAAAACTTACCTCGAACACCCATGAGCCCGTCTCTGGTCTGTAGTCTATGAACTTTGCGCCGATCTTGGCTGTGGCTCGTTCAAGCTTGTCCTGGTAGTGCATATTCTGTAGACGTTCTGGGCTCTGCAAACAGTGCAAAGTAATGAAATAATCTTCACATCTCATCATGCAAATCATGTGTTTGGGAGTACTTATATGTATATATTTTGTTGAATACCTTAATATAATCACGAGTGGTTTTGTCCGACGGCCACACACAATCCAGCGTGACCTGAGCCTTCTTGTTGAGTCCATTCCCCTCACGTGGTTTCTTGTCGTCTTCTGGATAAATCGTGATCTCTTTTCGTCGGAAAAACACTGGAAGTGTAAAGTACTACTTCGTCAATATATACATTCTGCAAGACAAATGTTACATGAGACTGCACCAATACATCAGAACAATGCATACCTATTTCATCCAAATTCATATTGGCAAGATTTGTTGACCCTGGGAACATGACACTCCCATAGCCATGACGACCAATGACGACATCATCCACAACACAGTCCCCGTTACCGTCGACTACAGCTCGCAGTTCATCCAGGGACGGTATGATGTAGTAGTGTGGGCGGTTGAGAACAATCCCTGCGGGGTGGGGAGGTGTCGGCACTGGACTATCAGTCTGTGGACGGAGTGTCAAACAGTATTACAGCTTAGTAGTAGCCTTTAACTTCACATCAAGTATATATATAGCCCATTCAAGATAACATACCCCAGTGTTCTGAGTATCATCCTCGCCACCTGTGGAACTGGTCTGAGTCATATCCAGAGATGTTCCCATGCGACTTCTTGCCGTAAAGTCAGAAATCGTGTCATTCAGGAAACTCTCATTGACGCTGAAACACATAGGAAGGAATGATTTTAATGTCAGTCTCACAATGTAATTTAATATATAATAGGTACACAAATGGAAGTACCAGTGCAGTATACTCACTTTTTGAAGAGGCCTGTGGCTAGATTTTTCTCTCGTGTCTCCTTTGACAGGGTGCTAGGAGTCACAGTAGAGGAACCTTCATCTTTGCTCAGGATGGAACTGGAAAACTTGACTCTGGAACTACAACATACGCATCCATTCTATATGACTGGTTAGATAACACCAAAACGACAATTTTTGTGACATTACCACCGTCGCTGTGACCATAGCTACGCGGCTACTCACTTGTCATGCTTGATCCCGTTGCCGTTGGTTACAGGTTCGGGGGAGGGTGGGGCCTGCGACACGTCCAAGTCCTCTGTCTGAGAGCTGTGTTTGCTGGCCACTGAGGCATTACTCATCGAGTCGTTGTTCTTTATCACAAGTTTCTTGATGCTCCGTCGAGGCACAAATGTATCGTTCCCAAAAGACGATTCTTCATCCTCCAAGCCATCAAATAACTGGGACTGAAATACATCAGACAATATCGATGATGTATTTTATTGAAATGTTGTATTTTATTTGTTTGTAATATAGATGTAGATAGGTAACAAAATGATACAAGATGGGGAAATACCTTGTTTCCAACAAGCGAGTGGAGTGGCTTAGGTTTGATTTTGGCCGTGGGTCTCGGGCTGACTTTGTACTGGCTGCCGGATGCCAAAGCAGCTTTCTGAGCGACGGGATTGGTTGGCTTCAGCAGCTCTTCTCGTTTCTTTGTGTCCTGTAAATGATCACGGCACTGGATCATACATACACCTCAGCGCTGATATACAATTGACCTATCCCAAATCCAGTTTGTCCGAGTCTTTTTACGTCATTTTCACCGTATTTTGCAAAACGTTACTATTGGCCAAAGAGAAGTTTTCTGACGTAATTCGGACAACATGAATGAAACTCGGACAACATTTGGGGGCATTTGGGATAGGTCAATTACCTTCATACATGCACTAGCCCCAAGTCAACACAAATCAATCTCAAAAACATAAACTGAAGATACGGCAGTTAGATAGATAAGTAGTAATGTAATTGCTTACATCATTCAGGTTGCGGAAGAGAGGGGAGTCTCCATATGGTGCATTAGCCAATGTCAGTAGCTGCTGCTGCACCTGTTCTTGGGCTCCTTGACTCGCTCCAGGTCTGAAAAATGAGGATGGACAGCTCAAGATGGTATGCGCAAAAAGTCAATAACTTACTGAATTGTCCTAACGATAGAAGAGGAAATGATATATATACAACATGATGAATACGTTTAAGACAAATGATCAAGTGGGGATACTTACTGCGCGAGGGGATTGTTCACTGCAGTGTTTTGCGTCAAGCCAGCATTACCAAGTCCACCAAAACCTGGAAAGAAACAGAGTGAAACTTACAAACTCTTCACACAGGCAGATGTATAATGTTGTGCATTACAAAGAGAACACAGCCTACCTGTGGATGCGCCAGTGAATCCACCAAAGCCGACTGTTGGTTTGTTTTGCGTAGTGTTGAAGAGCCCCCCAGAGGTACCAGTGCTTCCCAAACCTGTCCCAAACCCTGCAGTACCACCAAGAGTGTTTGTCCCAGTACCAAACCCAGTAGGCTTGTTACCAAACAATCCACCAGAAGTGCTTGTTGCACCTACAATAGAGTGGACCCGAACGGGATTATTTTAGAGGTTGTAGTATGGCAACAAATGAGAATGCTTCGGTGCCAAACTTGTTGAGAGAGATTCTATTATGTTATAGTTATCAATGCTATAGTTATCAATGCTATAACATGAACTGTCAGTTACCAAAGCCACTTGTGTTGGTCTGTCCAAAGCTGAAACCGCTTGTGGCCTGTCCAGCTGGTTTACTGCCAAACAGTCCACCAGCGGTTGATGTATTCTGTCCAAATGTTAAGCCTGTCCCGGTGCTTGCTGGCTGGCCAAAACCAGTTGTCTTGTTGCCAAACAGACCTCCAGCTTGTTGTTGCTAGAAAACATAATCACTCATGTATTTCCACCAAAAACTGAAATGAGATAAAGAAAGTCAGCGATGTGTTGAATACTTACTGTCTGTGTGTTAGTTCCAAAGCCTGAGAAGCCTGTGGACCCAGCGGCTGCCTGCTGTGTGTTACCAAACAGAGAGGGTGTGCCAGTACTGGTAGTTTGTCCAAACAAGCTCTGTGAAATAACAGGCACCATATGTATAACACCAAACAAAGTCTCAAATTCCAGAACTGTTCAATTACATTCACTAAACAATACAAAAGATGCTGATAAGCTTGCAAGTATCTACTTGTAACATACCTTGTTCTGCGTGCCAAACAGTGCGTTGCCAGTATTGCCCATGGTTCCAAAGCCTGAGGAGGCAGTGGTGGTGGTGGTGGTCCCAAAGAGGGACTTGGTGGTGCTGGCTCCAAACAGACCACCCGACTGTGATTGCTGCGGCTGGGAGAACAGACCACCACCTGTTGTTGCTGATGTGCTGGATTGACCGAATGCTGCAACAGAATGACCAGTCATTTTCTTCAAATGCCTCTGAAGACATTCATCAGAACACAGCACTTCAAATATGGGTAGTGAGGATACAAAACAAGTTGATCAAGTATACAAATGTACTGGCTTATAATAAATACACAGAAATGTAGCATGTTGACTTACAGAATCCACCAGGTTTGTTCTGTTGCCCGAATGCGCCGAAGCCTGAGCTCTGTGCCTGTGCGGGTTGAGTCTGGTTGAAGAGCCCTGTGCTGCCCGGCTGAGGCCCCTTCCTGTTGGCCGTGTAGTCCTCTGTGCGTAGCTCCTCAAGACTTTTGGACTCATACTCCTTCATGGCGGTGATGCACTGGTGGCGTGTGTTGATATTGGTCGTCACTCCACTCTTCAGCATCGTGTCCTGACCAGACGGGGGATTGAACTTGACCGTGGTGCCACTCTGTGCTGTACCCCCAGCTCCAAAGCCACCTGAAATATATGCATACCCCTTTTGAGTCCTCCCTCCTAAGAATGAATCTCTAGGTGTATCAGTTATGAGTGATGCTGCTATGAGTAGTAGTTACCATGACTACCTGTGTTGCCAAAGAGACCTCCGGTTCCCGCAGCAGGTGCTGGGGTAGTTCCACCAAAGAGTGATGTGTTGCCAGCTGCTGGAGTTGAGGAACCAAACAAGTTTCCTGTTAAGGAAGTACAAAACGTTTCCCATACACACTTAATGTGCATGATCAAATTTGAGCATTATTTAGCATGTTTAGAACTGGAAGTTAACACTTACCTGTGGCTGGAGTTTTGGCTCCGAAGGTAGACGCAGCTGGAGTTCCAAATAGTCCAGTTGATGGCTGACTCGTGCCACCGAACATACCGCCACTGGTTTGTTGTTGTGCAGGTGTCTGGCCAAACCCTTGGCAAACATAAAGTTTTCAAACTATAAACTATCATTCGAGAATGGAGTATGCATCCTGGTTGACAAAATGGTCTTTATTTTAGCCTAAATGTCATAACAATTTATTGACACTGTACAAAATACGTTATGACTTCTGTACCTCCGAATGTATTCTGTGTTGTTGACTGTCCGAAGGCGGAGGATGTGTTACCGAAGATCCCCGTAGACTGAGTGGTTGCCGTGGCTGTCTGCCCTCCACCCCCAAAGAGGCTGTTACTAGCCGCTGGGGTTGTGCTTCCAAACAAGCTTGTTGTCCCGAATCCAGACTGGGTACCAGCTACAACACAAGTGATCAAATTCATCGATCTGTCACTGGATCCAGGCAGCAATCCAAGATTGTATCTAATGATTATGTTGTTGTGTTTCAAGTCATTTTTTTACCTGGTTTGTTGAAAGTGCTGTTCATGGTTCCTCCAAACATTCTGACTTGGTTTGCTATAGATCTGAATTCTGTATGGAAAAAAGTCATTGTTGAACTACCGAGAACAAATGCTGCTATGCAATAAACATTGTTAGATATTATGAATGAATTACAGCAAATCATCTTTGTCTTGATAAATATATAGTACCATATAAAATGTAAATGGTACTATCGTACAATATCGATGAACCAAGGTACAGCATGTACAAGTTCAATATACTGATTGTTGCACTATGCCACGATTATTACAGGGACACAAACTTAGTAAACCTCACATAGGATGAGCGCATACTCAAATTTGACTTACTATAGCTGCAAGAAAGATTGAGACTGCAGAATGATTGATGGTTGGTTATGACTTGAGGCAAGAATTCTCTGTTGCTCAGAAACTAATGTTGTCAATATTAATACACACACACATAGTAATTGTGATTTGAGTCACAATTGCAATCGTGGTAACGATACTGAAAACTCTGATATTTTGACAACAGCTTACAGATCTTATTTTGAGAATATCCATCTGTGAACACAGAAGAAAAGCAGCAAAAGGAAGCGGCAGTGATGAGTCATACATCTAATAACCTACTTTCCTTGGTGCAAGAAAATCAGCGACCTTGATCTTATACGGCTTGACAATCTCAGGGCATCCCTACAGCCATCCTGATCCTCCGCAAATAAGACTATAGTTGCATTTTTTTTTATAGTACCGTGAAAACTGAGCTAAGTTACAGTAGGGAGTTACTAAGTTACTGAGCTAAGTTACAGTAGGTTACAGTCGGGAGAGATGCCGTGTGAACTGGGAGAAATAGTCAAATACAGTCAAATACACACCAATTCCGTTTTTGAACTGGAGAATGATAGCATATCATCCCCTTTCATGAAAAACAGCACTTGTTCACAGCCTGTGTACCGGGCCGAAAACCAGCCTGTAATCTGATGACAAATAATTCATAGCATATTCCCTTGGAATACGTTGATAAGTAACCGATACAGGACAGGTGCCGCAACTATTTACTGTAAAGGACTGTAACACTGCGAGTACTACTCCAGCTATACATAGCCAACTGGGTTCGCGTTAGCCTTTCGCCATTCGCCATAGGCGAAACTCTCCAGTATCTGGTGAATGTAAATACAGAACTTTCGCCAAAAATGGCGAAAGCCGCTATCATCTACAAGTACCGTTCATACATAAAAAATTAGCCCAAAGGCTAAGATAGGTTACCGGACAATTTTGGTTTGGCCATGGCAGCATTGGCAGGTAACAGACCTTGAGATTTACCAATCAAGGTTCGCAGTGTAAACATATGACCTTGGGATTTACCAATCAAGGTCATCCGTATGAACTTCGATGTAACCATTACATGTATGTGTGCGGCATTTGATATTCTATATGTTGGGTGGAATCGTTTAGGCCGCTCAGGTCAATTTACACATTCCAAGTCAGACATTTGGCACTCAAGGTCATCTGACGTCAAGTTCAAGGTCATCATTAGTTGTGCCATATATGTCTTCCTATATGTTCATAATGCAAACAGGAGCTCTATCTGCAAGCATTTCATCTACAAAGGCAAATCTGGGCATTTTTTGACCCCAAAATGGCTGTTTTGACCTTTCAAGGTCATCCAAGGTCAAATTCAAGGTCACCACACAAGTCGCCATATATGACTTCCGATTTGAAAGTGCCAATTTCTAAGCTCTATCTTCAAGCGTTCTATGAGTACAGTCCTGACAGCTCCCATTATGAAGGAAAAAAGTGCCGAAAATTTTCTAAGTCCAAAATTTTTTTCAAAGGGTGAAAATTTTTTTTTGCCTAGAAATGGCCCAAAATCGATATTAATGTTATTTGGGGCGAAAAATTTTTTTTTCGCCGACTCGTCAAAAATTCAAAATGGCCGCCACACTGAGATCGGCGATTCAAGGGCAACAAAACTTATACACGTCGCAGAGGTATATAAGAGGAATCTTTTTAAGCAAAAATCTCAAAACTGATTAGAGAGTTTTTGAGAAAATACAGACCAGGTGCAAATTTGAGCGTTTTTCGACCCAAAAATGGCTGTTTTGACCTTTGAAGGTCATCCAAGGTCAAATTCAAGGTCACCACACAAGTCGCCATATATGACTTCCCATTTGAAAGTGCCAATTTCTAAGCTCTATCTTCAAGCGTTCTATGAGTACAGTCCGGACAGCTCCCATGATGAAGGGAAAAAGTGCCGAAAATTTTCTAAGTCCAAAATTTTTTTCAAAGGGTGAAAATTTTTTTTTGCTCTAGAAATGGCCCAAAATGGATAGTAATGCGATCTGGGGCGAAAAATTTTTTTTTCGCCGACCCGCCAAAAATTCAAAATGGCCGCCACACGAAAACCGGCAGATTTAGGGCAACCAAACTTATACATATCACAGAGGTATATGAGGGGAATCTTTTGAAACCAAAAACTCAAAACTGATCAGACAGTTTTTGAGAAAATGGCCGTCAAAGTCCAAAATTCAGCGTTTTTCGACAAAAACGGCCGCCATTTTGAAAAAAATGCGAAAATCAAAAAACAAAAAAATACCTCCTTCTCAAAATATTTTTAGGCATTTTTGTGCAAAATTTCAGAAAGATTCGATCGTTAACTTTAAAGATAAAAATGTTAACGCCGGACGGACGGACGGACGGACGGACGGACAGGTGAACAGATGGGCGTTACGGGCGGACCCAATGTTAAATTTCCTATCTTAACTTTCCCCATAAGTCCTGAAAAAATCCCCATAAGACCGCACTTTTGGCTTAAACTGTGGTTGTGGGGCGTTTTCAGCTTTATTCCCCCTAAGAAATCCCCATAACTCCGTTCCGTTTGCCCGGACGGACGGACGGACGGACGGACGGACGGACGACGGACGCAACGCCATGCCAATAGGTTATCGGACCAAAGGTCCGGTAACCTAAAAACAACAACGATTCTTTAATATCGAAAATTGATCAACAAAGTTTGGGGTTTTCCTGTGGCATACCAAACTTCGTAAGCTGTGATGTGATTGGTTGACATTCATTCAGCCAATCCGAGTCTTTGTTTCAAGAACGGTATGGTAGTTGCGCATGCGCGATCGATTGTTTATGGCGGTGCCGGTTCGCAACTCAATCAAAATGGTATGTAGACGAAATGATTTTCACATGTCATCAAGGAATATGAGAGAGAAGATATTATGATATGGCGCGATTGAAACCACAGATAATATAGGTGTTTATCGCACATAAGCCGTCCATAACCAGAGGCCTAATCGGGTGTATCAATGAAAAAAACACTTCCAACTCGCGACAAACATTTTCAGCGGACGATTCTATCACTGCGCATTCCCTTTGCGCAGGTACATTTCCCGCGATAATGTGAATTGATTAACCTGGAAAAAGTATTTAAATTATTGAAATATATTGCTATTGGCATAAAATAAAGAGTCCTGGCGAATGTTAGGTTATTTCTACATGCCAGTATATTTGTTTCGGGAAAATTTAAATTGAATTGGGCAATGGATTGCTCGGATTACAATCCTGGGGGGGGGGGGGGGGGGGGTGAGGAAAGTGCTGGACGTTTATCACAGTGAAGCGAGGGAAGGCTGGGGGGGGAGGGGATGGGGTAGAGTACATAATACTATCCATGGCGATTTCATTGAATTTCAAAAAAAAAAATTAATTACGTGTATTTCAATTTATCTTCTCTCTCACACATGGTTCAATGTAAAGAAATTAATTTCAATTCGTGTTCATAAGATCATTTTTTAAAAGTTTTAAAAATTAAGATATTTTTGATTTAGTATTGTCAGATCACCATGTCCATGTAGATCTAACGCAAATGAATATAGAAGTAGATACATAATGATTCAGTGTCACCAAACTAGACCTATCTACGGAAGCACATTATTAACAACATAAATGCATGTTTGCAGGCGTACATATACACTATTGGGCACAATACACATTTATTACAATGATAGAAGTGTACCGGTAATACATTACCAGTTCGACGGTCCATGATTTCGGTCAACAGTATCAAGGAACTGACATGTATATAGTGAAACAGCAATATTTTGTTCAATAGTTGACAAATAAACCAAATCATGAAGTACATGGATTTTGGGGGCATATCATTACCTTGTTCAGTGCTCGGGTCCGAATTAGAACATTTTGTTATCATGGCTATGCCAAAATTTATTTGGCTAAAAAAAAATTGGAGCTTTAGCCAAAATGGCTATGGCAAAAATTAGCCCAAAGGCTAAGATAGGTTACCGGACAATTTTGGTTTGGCCATGGCAGCATTGGCAGGTAACAGACCTTTTACCAATCAAGGTTCGCAGTGTAAACATATGACCTTGGGATTTACCAATCAAGGTCATCCGTATGAACTTCGATGTTACCATTACATTTGATATTCTATATGTTGGGTGGAATCGTTTAGGCCGCTCAGGTCAATTTACACATTCCAAGTCAGACATTTGGCACTCAAGGTCATCTGACGTCAAGTTCAAGGTCATCATTAGTTGTGCCATATATGTCTTCCTATATGTTCATAATGCAAACATGAGCTCTATCTGCAAGCATTTCATCTATAGAGGCAAATCTGGGCATTTTTTGACCCCAAAATGGCTGTTTTGACCTTTCAAGGTCATCCAAGGTCAAATTCAAGGTCACCACACAAGTCGCCATATATGACTTCCTATTTGAAAATGCTAATTTCTAAGCTCTATCTTCAAGCGTTCTATGAGTACAGTCTTGACAGCTCCCATTATGAAGGAAAAAAGTGCCGAAAATTTTCCAAGTCCAAAATTTTTTTCAAAGGGTGAAAATTTTTTTTTCCCTAGAAATGGCCCAAAATGGATAGTAATGCGATTTGGGGTGAAAAATTTTTTTTTCGCCGACTCGTCAAAAATTCAAAATGGCCGCCACACGGAGATCGGCGAAGCAAGGGCAACAAAACTTATACACGTCACAGAGGTATATAAGAGGAATCTTTTTAAGCAAAAATCTCAAAACTGATCAGACAGTTTTTGAGAAAATACAGACCAGGTGCAAATTTGAGCATTTTTCGACCCCAAAATGGCTGTTTTGACCTTTCAAGGTCATCCAAGGTCAAATTCAAGGTCACCACACAAGTCGCCATATATGACTTCCCATTTGAAAGTGCCAATTTCTAAGCTCTATCTTCAAGCGTTCTATGAGTACAGTCTGCACAGCTCCCATCATGAAGGAAAAAAGTGTCGAAAATTTTCTAAGTCCAAAACTTTTTTCAAAGGGTGAAAATTTTTTTTTGCCCTAGAAATGGCCCAAAATGGATAGTAATGCGATTTGGGGCGAAAAATTTTTTTTTCGCCGACCCGCCAAAAATTCAAAATGGCCGCCACACGGAAACCGGCGAATTTAGGGCAACCAAACTTATACATATCACAGAGGTATATGTGGGGAATCTTTTGAAACCAAAAACTCAAAACTGATCAGACAGTTTTTGAGAAAATGGCCGTCAAAGTCCAAAATTGAGCGTTTTTCGACAAAAACGGCCGCCATTTTGAAAAAAATGCGAAAAACAAAAAATAAAAAAATACCTCCTTCTCAAAATATTTTTAGGCATTTTTGTGCAAAATTTCAGAAAGATTCGATCGTTAACTTTAAAGATAAAAATGTTAACGCCGGACGGCCGGACGGCTAGACGGCTAGACGGACGGACGACGGACGCAACGCCATGCCAATAGGTTATCGGACCAAAGGTCCGGTAACCTAAAAATCAGGGCTAGCGCTAACCCAGGCCAAACAACTCTTGAGTGAATAGGGAACTTGAGTTTACTGTACCTTCCAAGCCCAAACATGTATATAAGACTGCATTGACAGTGCTTTCTACTCCAGTTTTACTGACAATATTGTGGCAATTAGGGTCGAGAGTCCACAAATATGGTTAAAGCTATGATCACTTTTAGAATTGACAAAATTTATTCATTCTGCGGTAGCATTATTTTGTCTATAGAATGAGAAATCGTACAAATTTGGGTCTGAAAATGTGTGTTACGTGCCTAAAATGAGTTTCCAAATCAAGATTCAAACTCGGGTCAGTCAATCTCGCATCAATTTTTTCTTCAAAGCGGCCCGCCATGCGAGAGTTCTATACACAGTCTCATAACGTCATTGGTATTTGTCTAAATACTGTGGCAACCGGCAATGTAGACAGGCTGATCATCCTGTATCCACTGTTTCCATGCACAATTAACGGCAATTTTCTGTCGAACTGTGCGTATTTGCTATATATTCCTGACTATCTCAAGATCATACAAACAAGAATGCAAAATTTTGCTGATTTTAAAATTGATTCCAACTTCAATGTCCATCATCATGTGTTTTCCTTGCAATATTCCAGGACTTAAAGCTGTAAATATGCTATAAAAAGGTAAACGACCTATAAAAAAAATATTTTGATAACGACCACGATCTTCCCCGACGGATAAACCGAGTGTTAAACCACAGAACCACGCGTTGTTTGTTTTGATCCGCATATGGGCGAGTTATGCACTGGCTCAAGGCAGTCGGCTGTATCGGACGAGTGGTGTAAAACCATTTCTGCTTTATGTGGCATTGTCATTAAAAATTATACTTTTTCATAATAATTAATAGTCTGACTCTTGCATTTCTTTCTATCATCATAATCATTGAAGTACTTTCGTCAGTTATTGAACAGTCCTTTGTACAATGCGGTATACGGGCACGAATTATTGCTAAAAGAAATTATAAAATGCTAAAAGAAATTTGAAGTCTTCAGCAATTTTTGATAAGCAAAATTTGTCACTGGAGTGAGCCCAGCCACTTATGTCACCAGTCAGCATGAAAGGTTCAGGGCATAGACATATACAACAGAGATGGACTGCTAACTCGTACTCAGTGAGCTTGCGTCCAGAGGAAGAGGGGTACTTTATTTCTGGTTTGGTGTTTTCATGGAAAATTTAATTGTCAAAATACGTCAAATATTGTTTGTGAAGTCATCAATCAGAGGATCATCAAGATTGAACAATGGCAATACGATGTTTTAGGTTAACAACGGAAGTGTAACTACAATCTTCCTCTGATCTTTGGTGACCTCAAGCTCACTAACTACAAACAGAGAGAGTGACATCAGAGTTGGCAGTCCATCTCTGTTCTATGTCTATGGTTCAGGAGATGTCTCAAAAGCTCTAAGGGATTGTGAGGTATCTCTTTATATAGCATATTTACAGCTTTAAGTATATGGAAAATGAGGGGTTGGAAAATCCTGGTCAAGGCTTATTTTGAGAACATAGTGTTTTCACTTAAAGGAGGACTTCCTATCAATGTGTATTGGCTTCGACCAATGATTTTATGGTTAAAACTTCCATATAGCAAATATATCTCAATGCATTTGAATGGAGAAGACTCTAAGCTTCGTTCACATATGAAATATGTATATATTTGTTCAGTACAAACAAATCGTATGGAAGATATAAATCAAAAACACCAAAAATCTGCAAGTTTTTTCCACTCGGCAGTGCATGGCTGACAGAAAGGTCATACATAACGTAAATTTCTGTGACGTCATTGTTTTGATAGATGTCTCACTCATTTGACTGGAACCAAAGATGCTTGAAGTGCTCTGTTGCCCGAGGCATCCTCAAAACAATGACGTCACCGTTTGCTACTCATTCATTCTCCTCATTCCTCAGTTGGAGGGTGTGGCCGCTAGTTTACTTTCTTTTTCGATTTTACATTAGATAGTAGTTTTAAAAATATGATCTCTTCGATTTGGAAGTCATCTGAATGAATACTCCTTGTGCGTGAACATGGTGAATATCTTATGTTACCAAATTGCATTTGAATTTGATAGGAAGTCCTCCTTTAAGTGCCCTATGCCATGGGCATTGAATGGTATGGAGACGTATTGGCGACATGACCAATAAAATGTATACGCCACTACGAACTACCAATGACGAATTTGCAGCGAATTGAATTTCGCCAAGGCAAATTAGCAGGCTTTTAACATATGTATTAAAGTTTAATTAGTGAAAGCCAAGTAATTTGCCGTAGTGAATTGGTATTTTTTGTGTCATGTCACCAATTTGCCATGGCGAATTGCTATTTCGCCGTGGCGAATTGGTAGTTTGCCGAGGCGAATTGCTATTTTTTTGTGTCATTTCACCAATGCGCCTCCGTAGAATGGTAACATGTTGAAAAAAACATAGCATTTTGAAGTTAGACCTAGGCCTACCACTGTACCACTGTGACTGTTACGACTGTCACCAGGTCACTGCACACTTTGGTAACAAGTCGGACTCAGTAAAGAGTATCACATTCGCATGTTCTTTACATTGATCGATTCTAAATAAACAGCGGATCAGTATGACTTATATTCCCATACTTTGCTGACAGTGCAGATAAACAAAGCGTTGGTTTTAGCTGGATGCAACTGGTTTTGGACACACATTGGTTTTCCCCGGCATTTTACTTGCGCTGTCACTGCGCATGTCACGAAATCAAACACGGGGGAGTAATCAGTTTCACATTTGATTACAGTTCCGTGAATCGCCGAAAGGTGTCAGTGCCGTTCTTCATGCAAACGCCCATAGTCACTGTAGGAACCCCACTACCGTAACGCGGCGTTACGGTAATACGGCACGATGGCGGCAGGGGAGTGGTTCGATTGGTTTTCTTGAGATTATCGTTCATAGGACACATGTCACTCTTCTCCGATGGTGTGCTTTGATGCCTCTTGAAGTTTCGCATCTATCAGCGTATTGCTTTGTGGAAATATTGCTCTTAATTAGTCAGAAAATGGAAAATGAAAATCAAGCGATTACTACGGTAACGTCAGATCAGTACATGCGGGGTACTGCCGTAACGCCAAGCATGTACTACCGTAACGTTAATCTTGGTCTCACACTAAGTCTTTCGTAATATTTCTTTTGCATCGTTTCAGATAAGAATTTCGAGTTTGCATATACATGTATACGAAAATGATTTCGAGGTACAATTGTTTATTATATTATACTACTAATACTGTATGATATCATGTAAAATGACGAAATATGGCGTTTTGGGACGTCTATAACTGAACATATTACACGGCTTGTCGAAGGAGCTGAAAGTGAGCAAGCAAATAAGCAATGTTTATACATTGAATGATGACATATTCGAATGTTATCCCAGCGCATAAAACTTATTTTATGATAAGGTATGAGTGAGAAAATAATATTGACAAGATACTTTTAACTTAACTAAGATAATGATGCTAATGTTCTGATTTATTTCAATGCCATATTGTTGTCGTATTATTATATAAAATGTACATGATACATTTGTGTATTCCGAGCTGTATAATTTACACGTATGCAAACGCTGGTCGTTGCACAGCATTATACACTCGTCTGAGGAAAAAGTAAGTTTACAATAATGATTTAATTGGCATCAATTATGAATATAGATTC
Organism: Terebella lapidaria; assembly: GCA_949152475.1. Taxonomy (NCBI): domain Eukaryota; kingdom Metazoa; phylum Annelida; class Polychaeta; order Terebellida; family Terebellidae; genus Terebella; species Terebella lapidaria. The sequence goes on from OX424556.1 coordinate 13,832,203, forward strand.
GCACAGTGATGTGCATCCAGATATGGTCAGTTTTTGACATTTGATTTTTTATCGACGTCTCTGAACTCATATCAAAAGATAATGCATACTATGAAAGAGTGAATCCTAATTTATGCCAATGTTCCGTTTGGTGTCAGTCAAACTTACGGTAAAAGATAAACTTCAACTTTGAGGTGAACTTGAAGATAAGGTCGCCACTGGTCCAACCGCAATGTATCCACGGAAGAACCGCAAAGGTTTGCTCTCAAAACGTTTATACACCGTCCCCAAAAAATTCATTGTCAGAAGTCTGTAACGATTATTGAATTTCTGCCAGGATACCAGGTATTCTTTAATCACATTTTATGAGTACGTGTCTGGAGTCAAAATCGTACCAGGACCCAAAGCCTCGAATTCCATTCCAAAGTAAACGGAACACCTGGGATTATTACCAGATTCATCGTCTAGACATCTGAGTCTGATGCTGAACTGAGACTCTGAATGATGTTCAATAACATGCTCTAAAATTCTGTTCGGCGAATGGCTGGTCAAAGGGCAGTAATAACATATGTATCCTGGTGTATTTTCCAAATAGGCTACATATGCATGACAAATTCCCAAAAATTGTCCCGATTATGATCATCGATCTACAACAATATTTGTACTATTTATCGATAACGAAAATCCTAAAATATGATCAAAATCAAAGTTTTACATCATGGTAAATTTTTATATAGGCAAGCGTTACGGTAGTACTTGAAATATGGAAATTGGCGTTACGGTAGTGGGCCGCTAACGTTACGGTTGTAATCGTCGCATATTTCAAACCGTTTTTTCTCGCAAATCAATCAGATTCACAGTTTAATTATATTCCCACACTATAAAGTATATCTAGACAATTCGCCTCATGTAGGTGTTATGTGCGAAATCTGCCTAATACCTGGTTTATCGTGAAATAACTTTTCGAAGCTAATAACCTTCCGCCATCGCTTGGATTACCGTAACGCCGCGTTACGGTAGTAGGGTTCCTACAGTGATAGTGGTACGTTATGACGAACTATCATTTGTTGCCACTCAGATCACGAACGCTGACCGGGCGGACTGTACTTAAGGTGTTTTTTTCTGCCATAATTTAGTTTCACTCCTCAGTGAAGATTCTCAAGTGACATCATCTGTCGGGAAATAAACTCTTATCATTATGAATTATCCATTCGGCTCAGCATCTCACTCAAATGCCAGTTTTTACCATCTCTACTCCTCATCATGACTGGCCTAGTTCAGATGTACATTGTATATCTAATCTGGTAATACGACGTCTCACTCAAATTAGTCAATGAAAAGAATAGACTGCCTGGTGATCCTCAGAGGCAGGTCTCAAGTTAATTATCCAGCTTATTGTACAATAAGACAATGTTCTATTTTCCTCTTTCAGTTTCACTTTCAGTTTCACACTGTATACATCAAATTAAGAAATCTATCTGCAGTGTTCAGGTCTTATTCATGCTGTACAAGTTACAGCTGCTAGTTTCCAGTGCAAAAAGATTCTGAGCTACAATTTCCAAGGCTTTACAACTAGGACATTGTTCACTTTATTATGCAAGAATAACTTATGCAATCAATGAAACTACATGTACCTTCAAATATGAATATGGGATTTAGGAATGACCATAATCACTGGGTGTAAACCTGATGTAGGTAACTAAGTTACCTACATCCCAAGATGGCCACGGGACAGAGCGCTTCAAATTGCTATCGGCGATTACAGATTATTTACGAGGCTTTGGTTGAAGAACTGTGCATAATTACATAATGCTGGCAAAGACCGTCACTAGATGCTGGTTATAGTTCTTGACATACAAGCGTTGTTGTTCATTTATTAAGCTGAAAACGTGCGCTTAGAACGATTGTTTTTTTCGAAGGGATGTAGGTAACGGAAAAGTTCTCTAACGAGCAGATGTAGGTAACGTGTGTGGTAAGATGTAGGTAACGGATTATTCACAAGGTGGATATATTGAGCGATAAATTCAATACACGCCGGTTTACTACTAATTATTTTCTTCTCACTTTAGCTGGTTCGACGACTTCAGCGATAGAGGTCGAAATTGAGATAATTAGACAATCATTTGTTATTTAACAGTGCATTTGACACGTTTTTCGCAAGGGTAATGCAAGTAAAATTATGTGTATAGGTAATACACATAATTAAGCCTATACTCGGATTTTTAACCCATTTACACCGTTTTTGGGGATACATGTATCTCTGCGATGCTGCATGGTTTCATTCTATAATTTGGCATATTTCACATGGGAGTCAAGCGGCAATTGTCTACCAAATTTCAGAGTTCTATTGCGAAAATTGGAAAAGTTGGCAATCTAGTCCATTGTTAAATTTCAGCCGAAAACGGGATCTCTGGAATCTGATCAGATTGCCGTGTTTGGTCATGTGTACATCCACAGGGATGGAAGTATTGTTATAATTTTTGACCAGAAGACATTTGGGGTGTATTCAACACGAATAAGCTGCTCTCAAAAATCAAGCAAATGCACAAAATCTTGTGCGGGTACCATAATTCTTTGGCCCATGTAGCAGTGCACACTGTACTAATACTACTCATCCACTGAATGAATGTCATATATCCGTCTGACACATTTTTAATCTGCACAGGTGGAGTTTACTCTGAAAAGATTGCATGTCAATAAGTGAATTAAGGTAGTCCGCTCCAAACAGTGAGGTGAGGGGGTGAAAGAGTTTTTCAAAATAAATGACTGTATTAACAAAATCTAGAGCTTCAAAATGACATATTTATGACCCCCCTATTTTCTTTTCAGTATTAGAATGCTGATCAGTTACTCTATAAAATATGATATTTTGAAGAGATAATATTCAAAATATAACTTTTAAATTTTGACTTTTCATTACCTCTATGTTTGTAGCGGACTACGTTAATAGGATGCAATTTGGGATGAACAGGCATACTATGATTTTTCTAACTCGTTTACATCGTTTTCTGCGGACATTTCAACGACGATGAATGGCATCGTATTATAACTGGGCATATAACGTATGTTCTTCATCTGGGACTCAAACGGCAATTTCCAACAATGTTCTTTACTTTTATCTCCAAAACATGAAACGTTGGCAGTCTACCCGACGTTGAAATTAGCCCCATCAAAGAGTTGTATGTAGAACACTGTCTACTCCACTAATACTACTCACAATTTGGAAGAAATTCAATGAAATTCAATGAAGATTCAGAATGCTTCGACGGATCAAATATGACATTCATTCAGCTAGTTATATTGATAGAGGACAGTGTGCTACATGGGCTGGTGCTCGAGCATTAATTTCGAATGATTTGAGCTCGACGGCGCTTACACCTCTCAATGGAGAACAACACATGGATGCATGAATTACCTACTATCCCGATCATATGTTTGATAATCGCACCGTTTTTGCGATATACTGCGGGGTGTATAAAATACATAATGTAACAGTGACACATGAAAACAGCAGTGTTTTTGTTGGGATTATTTCGTCAATAATTCATGTAGATCTATTTCGATGAAATATTGGCAAGAGTGTTCGAAATGATTAGTGTGTGAACAAAAAGTGAGCCTATTTGGCCTATAGATCTCTACATAGTGAAATGGGAAAACGACCCGGGCCGACTATGGGCGAGATAGGCCACCTTTTCTATTTTGCATCCAATATTCTTGTAAATATATCCCTAGTTTGGCGGTTATGAGGTAGCATATCAAAATTCCATCAGATTTTCAATGTTTCAGTTTTTTTAGTGTATTTTCAGTGTTTTAGTTTTCAGCCAAAGCATATGTTCAACAACCGTTACCTACATCATTAAATTTTGTCCGATTACTGTTACCTACATCCTGTCGTTACCGTTACCTACATCCCTTCGGAAAATACAATCGCTCTAAACGCATGTTTCCAGCCTAATAAACGAACAAGGACGATTCTATGCCAAGAAATATCATAAGTACTATGTAATTATACACAGTTCTTTAACCAAAACCTCGTAAATCATCTGTAATCACCAATTGCAATTTGAAGTGTTCTTGCCCGTGGCCATCTTGGGATGTAGGTAACTTAGTTACCTACATCAGGTTTACACCCAGTGATAATACTTGTAAACTATTGTTTACAAAGTCCTAAAAGGTGATTTTAGGAATTTAACAATCACTTTTGTAATTTGTACAATATTTTAAGAATAAGAATATTTTAAGAATCACATTTTGTAATTTGTAAAACATTTTATTCACGTATTTTCTCATGCAGTCAAGCAAATTTTTGACAGAAATTCATAAATATTGTATTGCTAGGAACATTTAGGGAAATGTTACAGACACACAACAAAAAACACACAGTAAGACAAATAACTAGTGTATAAATGCCAAATTGTTCTGCCTAACATGTACATCTTCAACAAGCACACACTGGTAAGCAACTTGACCTTCTTGTCACTAGCAGCTTCTCAAAATAACATCAGCTACTTATAACTCAGCTGATCAAATGGTACAAATTTGGGTAGTTTCTGTTGTGTTGATTCCTATACATTGTTTGTTCACAAATGCAAAATCATCATCTCTTTTGGGATCATGTGTTCATTATGGCAACTTGATAAATAGTTCGCATTTTCATCATATTACAAAAGCTTTCTGGTTAAAGATTTATGTACGTACAACCATGATGTACCATCTGTACCACAAAAAAATCTCAAAGGAAATCACAACGTTCGAGACAGGACATAATTATTTCAACAAACTCAACAAATAGACAAACACGGAATGAATGGTATTTGCCAGTAATACATGGTATCTATAGTAACTTCTTTCATTGTACTTAATTGTCAAACGCTGAAAGAAACACATAAACGACTGTCAAAAATATTTCAAAAGCCAGCTGTGCATGCATATTTAGCATGAATTCATCCCTAACATTAGTTGGAATACAACACAAAATTACTCCATGAAAGATTCATAACAAGTTGTAGCACATTTGAAGTCAGAATTATACCTCACGAGTTTTCAGAATGTCTCAATATGTATTCAAGTATCTGAGGTAACACCGGCCACTTTCCATATTCAGGCCAACAAACACTAGATCCATTACAACACATTCCTTCACTAAGTAGGCCAATAAAAAGGTTATTTACAGACATTTACATAATGTATACCGACATCACGGGGACTATACTGACAACACATTCTAGATGATATACAGTGTACTAAAATTCAACATGGCAGTGCATGAAATACAGGGTCCTTGGTGAGAAAAACCAAACAGGCTGTGCTTCAATCATGAAGTACACCCAGTGTCTACAGGATATTGTTATCCTACTACAAGTTTCACTCATGACTTTATTGTCTACATGTACAGATCATGCAACAAATTTCATTACTGGTTATCATTATTAATTCCATCATGGAATAGATACGTGTCTGAACACAATGTCTCAGAGATATAAAGAATACAGCATACTGGCATCGGAAAGGACTGATTTACAGTGCTTGAAACTGAAGTCAGTGGTACCAAACATGTCAATTTCCTATTCAGTGACGACTTAGTTATGATAGTATTCAGATATTTCTAAGGGCTCACTTTACCTCATGGACATGGTTAATACAAGTATCACACCACATGCAAACATGTACAAGACCAAGGATTGTCATATTTTGTCCATAGGCATATGAGATATGGCATTGTTTGCTGTTGGCTGTCAGTTTTGACAGCTGCCCTTGAGTAGATCCTGGCACAGATCCCTGGTTAGATGTTGGTGGTGACTGAGTGGTGAACTGGCGGCTGGAAGCAACGTACATGCTCGACCGGCAGATTGTCAGAGTCGGACGGCTTTAGGTACTTGTTCAGTACAGCAAATATCTGGTTGTTCAGGATCTGGAATTTCCGGATTCTGTCCACCATTCTCTTCAGTGGCTGCAGGAAAAAAATTGAGTATACAATTCAACAGATAGCTCATCAAGACCTCACAGTATGATAATTTCCAAATTCCATCACCACTCACAATTCCCTTGCAGTTGTCATCCCGCTGGTCTACTCGGTTGACCCTCAGGATGTGATAGCAGAAGTCCATGGCCTCGAAGCGGCGCTGCTGGTTCAGTAGAACAATCAGTGCACATCCTGCCCAGTTCAGTCCCTCACCAAACAGTTGTCTGTCAAGGAAAAAAAAATTGTGTATTGATGCCATGCAAATAAACTTCTCTGAGTCCCATTATTTCAAAGTAATTCTTGACGTTTTAATACCTCGTGAAATCTGTTACACTGCTGCTGTTGTTTGTTCTGTGCACAATATCATTTATCATTACTCCCCCACACCACAGGGATAATGTACTCACTCAACGGTGAACTCATTCTCTCCGACGGGCCGACAGTAGACGAACTGTATCGCACTCCACAGTCGGTGGAACTCGCTGCACTCATCGATGTTCATGACACCGTTGGGGGGCGCAGTCCCCGCCCAGACCGGGTCCTCCAGGTACGACTTGATGCGCGTCAGCACAATCTCAAACATGGACAGCCCACAGCACAGTCGCTCTCGTGTCAGCAGGTCCCCCTCCGCAGATATGTCCGCTTGCTGGTCACCAGGAGAGAAGACAAAAACATTCGATGAGAAGTGCAATATCATTGATGCAGATGTTAAAATCACTGGTGAAAAGAACTCTTATGGCAATCAATGGACAGTGCATAATAATGTTCATTGGTTTTTGAGCAGTAAATACCGATACAGAGTTTTTACAGCACATTTTGATTGGTATGACCAGTCCAAGGTTAATCCACAGTGAGCAAGTCCCTGCCCCCCTCCTCCCAGGTGAGAATTGATTACCTTCTGAGTGCCAAGCTTGGAGATGACTGGGACGACCTGCAGAGCTGCGTACTTGGCCTCCAGTCGCTTCATCATCATCTTCAGTTCCTGCTCTCGCTCCTTCTTGTTGTCACCTTCTGCTGGAACAACTACTCACAGTGAGCAGTGAAAGTGGTATAATCACACAGCATAGGACAGAACACACTATAACATACAACAACAATGAATGTGAACTGGTAATTTCATCCTCGAATAATTATGTTTATTCAACCTACTGATTCTGGCCTAAAATCTTTTCCTGAGAATTGAATAAGATAAGTACACAGATAAATGTTTTGGTCCTACCCTGCGGGCCACCCTTTCCCTGAGGCGGAGCAGTAGTCGACTTGAACGGGATGAACGGCTTGGGGATGATATTTTGGAAGGGGGCAGCGTGTTTCAGATCACAAACTTCTTCCTGAGACTGAAACCAGAAAGAGACCCCTTTTTAACAAAAATATAGAAAAAGACCTTACACAAAATTCTAAAGAAAGAGAACTTATCGACCTTGTTGATTTATTATGATCTACAATAAAACTTGTCCAGTACCAGAGCCTGTTCGAGGAGCATGCAGAAGAGGATGGCGTTGCCGATCTCGCGGAAGCCCTGGAAGACCTCTGTTCGGAGGTCAGGGTACTGCAGCATGTCATTCAGCTGTGCGTGGTAGTAGCCCAGTACGCCCGGCGACCCGTAGTCGTACCTCAGCAGCTTACAGCTCGGAGGCATCGCCCGCGCCAGCGTCTTAACATACTGCATCAGGGTACCCTGCAACTGGAAGGGATGGAATCGAATCAGTGCAATCAATGCAGTCACACACATTTTTGATTAGTGTTGAACTCACACTGCATAAGATGCTGTTTTATCAGATCTGTTTCAGTCAGGCATGTCAAGACACAACTTACCAGACTCCGAGCGATTTTGAGAAGCTCCTCGATGACAACCGCTATTCCCTGGTAACCTAGCAACTTGCAACACATACGAAAGTGTGGAGCACCTACGAACTTGTCGTAAAGGTTGTATATCGTGTTGAAGGATATACTCAAAGCCTGAATCAGCAAATCAAAACAACGGATCATTCCACTTGTCTCAAAGTTAAACGCTCTCAAATGTTGGGTAGTTTACATCATCAAGTCAATCATATCTGAACTATTTAAATCACCTTGGTGCCCCAGAGATATTGGTAGGAGGTACTAGGTGGCTTGTCTCTCTGTAGCTGTGGTGTGAATGAGATTGCAGTCTTGACGAACCTGTAACAACAGTTTACTTTGTGTATATTGATGACAGAACCATGAGATCTTCTTTCAACAGTATGGAGACCAGTATGGATTACTAGAACAAAAATGTATTCAAGCAAGCAGATTCCCCGTTACTGAATACACTCTGCTGGCACCTTTTTTCGAGTATCACACACACAGCAACATTATACTTGATCTATGAATAAATCACCTCATCTTTGACCTCAATTTACATGAAGGCTATATGCTGGCTGCATGGACAGTGTATGTGTGGATACTCAGGTCATTATAAACCATGTAGCATGTATAGTAATAGGAAGTTTTAACCTGTTAAAACCAGTATTTATTACACACTTACCTCTATAATAAACACTTTTGGGTAATCTTACCTGGCTTTCAAATAAGAGGGAAATTAATGCCAATAAAAAAATTATTGGCACATTCTCTTAAACTGGTCGTTCTATGCCCCTCAGACTCGGTCGTTCATAAGGGTTTCTTGACGAAACCTGAGCGAGTCAGTGGTCACTGAGAAATCTTTCCTGACGAAACTGTTCCCCCAGAACCGCCATTACTTTGTCCCTGATAGTTAGGCAGGGGAGGCGGGAGGGAAATCAGCGTGTTTATTATAGAGGTAAGTGTGTAATAAATACTGGTTTTAACAGGTTAAAACTTCCTATTTATGTCCACACTTTGACCTCTATAATAAACACTTTTGGGTTATCTCAGAATAACCACAGGAGGTGGGCTAACCCTTCCCTCACAATGTCATCACAGAGGCATAGAACGCACTATTTCAGATGTTTAATGAATTTAGGGTTGCGAGTAAAACCTACTTGCAAGTAATTAAAGTGGACGAGAATTAATGAGAAGGTTTAATTCTATTCACGACAAATATTCATCAACAAGAACTGAATAGTACCTGGGTAAGAGAAGGTCGTCGGCGAAGGAGGGACCCCCGGCAGTCGCTTGCTGACGGCGGGCGAACCAAAAACTTCTACCACCAAATAAGAGGGACAAACCCGTCCCCCGAGCCGACATCCGTCTGGCGATCTGTGCGTATGTACATGTGCTCCCCAATCGAACAGTATCTACAGGCGGACCTTGCTTTGCGCCGCTACCACGGGTCCGAGGTGGTAGTGGTCGCCGTCAAACCACGTCAATTCCCTACAATAGAAAGAGACGAAAGTATTGTTAGAGGCCCATGTACAGGCCTTCATGACATCGGCAAGGGCAACATTATTCATGAACGCGAGTGATGACGCCAGAGCTCGCACATCATGCGCCTTCACTCGAAAGGAGCCCGAAGTTCTGGTGTTGGATCTGTCGTAACAGAACAAAACACATTTCTTTACCCAGGAAGAGATCGTTGCAGCCCTGATATCTTTCTGAAACCCCTTCTTGAACGCAACGAAAAGTAACCGTTTCCCAACATGAAGCTCCCTCGTGCGATTGACGTAGATGCGCAGAGCTCTGACGGGACACAATTTAGCATCCTCCTCCAAACCCGGGCCTAGGGAAGAGGTAAGGGACGGGATGGTAAAAGTCATAGACGGGGTCTGGGCTAGCTGAGTTTTAGCCAAAAAGGAAGGGATGACCCCGAGCTTAACCGCGGAGCCATCCTCCTTCCAGTGCACTTTGGAAAAGTCGAGAGCATGCAGCTCACTTCGCCTCTTCCCTGAAGCAAGGGCCAGGAGGAAGACCGTTTTAAAGGTCAAAAACTTCAACGACGCTTTCTCCAACGGTTCGAAAGGTTCGGAAAGTAAGCAATTCAAGACTAGCGATAAATCCCAGTCCGGGACTGGATTTCGCGTTCTAGGTCTGTCGACAGCAAAACTGTTTAATAACGCGGACAAACTCGCATCCTGACCGAAATCGACCCCCGTTTTAGGCTTAAGGGTCTTCGCGATAGCGGTCCGGTACCCAGCAAGAGTGGACGGAGCCCTTCCCTCATTGAACTTTTCCAGGAGGAACTCCGAGATCAGAGGGGCAGTGGCCTTGAAAGGACTAACCTTCCTGCCACGACACCAAGCACAGAATCGCGTCCACTTGGATTCGTAGACTGCCAAAGAAGATCGTCTATTTGTTCTGGCGATCCTCGCGGACACTTCTCTAGAAAAGCCCTTCTTTCGAAAACATCGCTCGACAAGAGCCACGCGTGAAGTTTCAGCGTGCTCGGAGCTTGATGGAAGATGTCGGACCGAGGCTGCTTGAGTAGATCCCAACGGTCCGGCAACGGAACTGGGTCGGCTGCTAACAACTCCAGAAGGTCCGGGAACCACGGCTTCTGGGGAAGCAGCGGGGCAATCAGGATCATTCTGGCGCAATGCGATCGGAACTTGGCCAGAACCTTCTCCAGGAGCACTGCCGGAGGGTACGCATAGGCGAACATGGCGTCCCAATCCGCCGACAGAGCATCCACCTCGAGACACCGCTCGTCGGGGATGGGGGAAACAAACATTGGAAGCTTTGTGTTCCACCTCGTGGCAAACAGATCGACCGTAGGCGAACCCCAGAGGTCGCACAAGGCCCGAAACACCACTGGAGACAGGGACCATTCTGTTGGCTGCACCTGTCCCCTCCTGGACAAGCGATCGGCTAGAACATTCATATGGCCTGGAATGTGACGAGCCCTGAGCAGAATTCGACGCTCGTGACACCAGAGAAGGAGGTCTATTGCGAGCCGGCACAGAGAAACCGACTTTGTACCCCCTTGCTTGTTTATGTAGGCCACGACTGTGGAATTGTCGGTGGCCAACAGCACAACTTGCTGAGAAAACTGACGTTCCCAATGCTGTAGCGCCAGAAAGACAGCTTTTAACTCGAGGATATTGATATGCTCGTCCTGCTGCGAACGAGACCACAGACCTGAGACCTCGTGAGAGTCCCAGTGCGCCCCCCAGCCCTCCAAACTGGCATCCGTAAAGAGATGCCTGGATGGAGGCGGCTGGCGGAACGGCGCCCCTCGGAACAGGTTGACTGGATCCAGCCACCAACGCAAATCTCGAACCACTCCCGCCGACACCGGGACCAACTGAGACATGTCCCCGGTCGCCTGGGACCATTGAGAATGCAACTGGTGCTGAAGAGACCTCATGTGTAGGCGCCCTAATGGCACCATTTTCTCGGTTGAAGCCAGGGTGCCTATCAGGGACTGCCACCGAGACGCTGGCTGAGGGACCCGATCCAAAAACCCGCGGCACTGCTCTGATAACTTTAACCGACGCTCCTCGGTCGGGATAACAGATCCGGAGATAGTCCGAAATCGATAGCCCAGAAAGACGAAGTCTTGCCGAGGAGATAAGTCGGACTTTTTGGGGTTGATTTTGAAACCCATGGAATGGCAAAGATCGACCACCCACTGAGCCTGCCGAACAAGAGTCCGAGGGCAGTGATGCCTGATTAGCCAATCGTCCAGATACTGATACAGGACGATACCATTGCGATGAGCTAGTACCTGAAGCTCCCTCACGCACATGGTGAAAATCCAAGGGGCCGTGGACAGACCGAAAGGCAACGCCCGAAACTGCCAAACTTGGCCCCGATAGAAGAATCTGAGGTACCTCCGAATGGACCGCCTCATCGGAACATGGAAGTACGCATCCTTCAGATCTATAGTTACCACCCACGCATTGAGGGGCATCGCCGAGCGAACAACCTCGGGTGTCTCCATCGTGAAGGTGGGTATGTGAAGGTAACGGTTGAGGGCCGAAAGGTCGATCACCGGTCTCCAACCGCCGGAAGCTTTGGGTACCACAAACAGAATACTGTAAAATCCGGGGGAATGATCTGACACCGGTTCTACCGCTCTTTTGTCTATCATGGCGGAAATTTCGCTGACGAGCGCTTGACGCCTTTCGGGATCGTGCGGAAGGGAAAAAACCCTTGGAGAAAGCGTCAATGGGGGAAACTGAACAAACTTGAGGCCGAACCCCCGACGCAAGGTCGTGACTATCCAGGGGCTGGCTCCCAGATCTCGCCAACGAAGCCAGAAATTGCTGAGACGCGCGCCTACAGGCTCGTCCGTACTCACGATATTTACGGAGCCTATCGCGCCTGGTGACCCGACCATGCGTGGAAGGTCCGGAGACAACAGCGAGGCACCTACCTGATTTCTTCTCCCCTGCCGGCTTGGCTGGGCTGGAGGGACGGCCTCGACCTCGGCCACCCCGACCACGTTGCCCCCCTCGCTGCGCGCCTGCAGGGGCCCCACGAAAGGGCTGCCCCAGAGCCTTACCCCGGCCACGACCTGCCGAGGAAGCCCCACGACTCTGGTGAGATGGTTGCTGCTGCTGGGCGGGTTTCCGTTGCTGCTGCTGCGCAAGCATACGCGCCCAACGCTCCAGCGCCTGGGATTGACGGACCGAAGCATCAGAGGAGGCCTTCGCTCGCGCCCTATCCTCCTGCCGAGTCTTGACTTCCTCCAACTCCCGATGGACCCCCTCCGGAAAGAGGAAGGGAGAAGCAGGCCCTTCCGGCGGAAGTACAGGATGGAGTCTCAGGGACTGAACCAACTGGTCCGAGATCTTGAAGTCCGCCTTCTGCAAAATGGCATCTCTGCGCCATAACTCGGAGACCCACCACATGTGGGTATCGAGAGCCACCTTGTCAGCCACGGCTCGGCCTATCGATTGAATGAGGCTGATAGATCCATGGAGGGCCTCAGCGAGGTCGGACCTATCCAGCTGTTCATTGTTCAATACCTGGTCATGACAGGCCGTGAGGGCCAACGTAGAGCCATGCACCAGCCAATCCATAGCTGAGTCTACGGCAACTCCCAAACGCAGCGACGCCTGCAGATCCGAAATCTGCGCCCACGGAAGGGAAATCGACTTCGGGACAGCGAACACATCCTGCTCCTGAAGCCGCGAAGGCTCGACATCAAGCAAAGAGGAAGTGTAGAAATCCGTCACTCTGGGCCTTGAGGGATACGCGCCGACATGTGTGCGGTTCTTCTTAACCGTGTCCTCGATCCGCGAAGAAAACGAGTTCCGAACCCCAGGAGCCAGGGGAAACCTAAGGGCATCTCTAGGAACCCTGGGCTGCTGTAGGTCCCGCTCAGTGAAGGACTTCGCCTTCTTCGCTGGAGGAGGGGAATCAGAACGTGGTTGAGGCCACTCCTCTCCAGACAACCGACGCACAAAATCCAACTTGTCGGCCCATGGGCGCTTGAAGGGATTAGTAGGATCCTCCTCATCCGCCGACTGCGAGTCTTCCTCGCGCTGGCGCTTAGGTACCAGTAAACGAGAAGTGCTCGGCTGAGGTCCCTGTAAAGGAACAATGCCATCCTGCTGCACCGAAACGGGAACCACCTCAGAACCCTCCGAAGGAGAAGACGTAGCAAAAGCTGGCGGCTGACAACGCTGAACCTCTGGGACCCTAGGAGGCCGTGACAAAAGGCTCTCCAGCCTGCCCAAGAAGTCCCCCCGCATAGTAGCCATCTCCGTCCTGAACTCCTCCTTAGAGATATACGAAGGTGGGGATTCAGCTACAGAATGGTACACTGTGGAAGCCGGAGAAGGCTTAGAGACTGGTGCCGGCGGAGGCTTGGAAACCGTAGGCAACGGCGGAGGCTTGGAAATCGTCGGAGCAACCGAACCCGCACTCGAAGACGTAGGCAAGGAGTCAAAAATGAGGCCGGGGTCCGCCGGGACTTCGCCCTGCTCAAAATCCTCCGCAACCTGCGGAAAAAAGGTAGGCGTTAAGGAAAATGAAACAGACTTCTTCCATGAAACAGATTCTGAAGAAGTGCCGTCAGTTTTTGACAAGCCACCAGGAAACGGTTGTTTCACAATAACAGTAGGAGATAAAGGATAGCGTGGCCCTGATCCCACTCCCAACTTTGAACTCCGTACGGGCTGCGAATCCCGGGTTCCAGCAAGCACTGGAGGGCTCCCGGGAACCGGAAAACGGGTCCCGGGAACCGACAATTGGTTCCCGGAAACCGGCCCACGGTTCCCGGGAACCGTCAGAACCCCAAAGGAAAAGGCTGACGGAAACCCAGGAGCCGAAAAGCCCATACCCGTGCCACCTGCACGATCCACAGGGTCCTCGGAGCCTGTGGCATCGGAAGGCAGCTGTTCACAATTTGAGACGTTAACAGAGTTGAACTCCCGGTTAAAGGACCCCGGGAGCCGCATCCGAACGGAGCTCAAAGCCGGAAACCGAGGAATCAGAGGCATGTTGCAGCGTGAGACCTTGGAAACCAATGGCGGAACAGGGCTAAAGGAAGACGACATCAAACCCGGTGGCTGATGTAAAAAACTCACGGTACTAACAGTACAACCCTGGTTCCCGGGAACCGGCAAACCGGGTCCCGGGAACCGCGAAAACGGCAAGCTGAAAGACAAAAACATGTCTAAACTTACAGCAGAAATGGTACGTAGTAGACGTAAATCCTGCTCCTCGCGCCTCTGCGCGCTCTGCTTGTACCTCGACTTTTTACTAGAAGTAGCTGAGGGACTGAGAGGGGGGATAGGTTTAGCCAACCGTTCTAGTTGCACCTGGCGCAGACCGTTGAGATAATCTGACCAATCGTCTACTCCCCACGAAGCGCACATCCCGCAACAGGCAGTAGGTCGGCACAACTCTCTACACATCCAGCAATTATGATGTAGTTCCCACTTGGGGAGAAACTGCTGGCACCCAGCGCACTTCATCTGGAAAGATAGCACAAACCAATGTGCGATGGGCGATAATAGGGGAAGAAACAGTAACCTAAGAGGATTTACCAGTTCCTCCCAAAAACACTAAACTACACTACTCTAAACTACTGTAAACAGTACAATAAAGCAGTAAAATAATCCTGAGATCCAAAGATCCGAGAAAGTGATGAGAAAACTCCAATTGAAAGCCAAGGAGTAAGAAGCTTGTCCTTCCAACAAAGCAGGGACAAACGTAATGGCGGTTCTGGGGGAACAGTTTCGTCAGGAAAGATTTCTCAGTGACCACTGACTCGCTCAGGTTTCGTCAAGAAACCCTTATGAACGACCGAGTCTGAGGGGCATAGAACGACCAGTTTAAGAGAATGTGCCAATAATTTTTTTATTGGCATTAATTTCCCTCTTATTTGAAAGCCAGGTAAGATTACCCAAAAGTGTTTATTATAGAGGTCAAAGTGTGGACATAAATATTGCATTATATTACTAAAATCTTTACTGTTTAAGTTGACACGTGCAGTGATCCCTCACCTATTGGTGGCAGCGTTGTAGCAGTAGTTGGGTAGAAAATCATAGTTGAGTTCCCAGAACACATGCAATGTTATCCTTCCATATGGCGCAGATACATTATGGTTGGCTTCCCTGAACATTGCATCAAAGTCGTTTAAAGTCAAGTATTTACACAGCAGTTTATGGGTCATTCGATTGCACTCGATGAGGCCTTCAAGCTCGACAACTCCCGTAAGATCGCCGCTCTCAAAGCGACTGATGGCCACGTCGAGAGACTTCTGCAGTGCGGCGTTCACTCTCTGAGTCACCAGTCGGTTCAGGTCTATTGACCGGCCTAGTAACTGGAACACAAGGACAGTGTCAAGAGTGGCTATATATCTCACTACTCCCAGTAGTATATATCGACTATGGCACGCAGAATATCACAGAATGTATTTCATGAAATACTAACTTTATAAGAGAAGATATATCTTTTGAGTTATCAAAATTGAGTAATCAAAAGATGAAACTTGTAGTAGAAGATATAACATCAGACAATCTATTGTCACAGATATTGCAGTAAATATTTTTTATACTTCTATACCACCATTCTTGAACCCAATAAATATAACATGTATACAAAATTTTATATTTTTATTATGGTGATATTACAATGTAGAACTTACCTGTACATGTCTCTGCCGTAACAAAGTCTGGTATCTGTTGGCGTTAGGGTAAAATATCCTAGTTCCGAAAGCTGCACACTCGGCCCGGAACCTCTTGTCCAGCATAATACTGAAATTTACAACAGACTGATTCAGCATCACAGTCTATAGATCCATCACAGCACGTTATGTCACAGTAGCTAAATGACAACTTGCCTGCCAGCCCAGTGTTTGTAGTAAGCAAAAATCTGATCACTCAGCTTGTACACAAACTGGTCAAAGCACAGGTTCACCTGAAGTGACAAACAGGACACAGTCATTGTTATGTCACATTTTGCATTGATGAAAAAATGCTTTCAAAACTACTACAACAAAGATTCATTGAGAGAATTTGTTCACTGACCTCTGCTTCCACCTCATCATAGAGAAACTGTTTCTTGAACTCATGCAGTGCGTAGTGAGCACTGTCATTGTACAGGTCCAGAGGATACAGTACATATCTGCAATGGACAGAGATGCTGTATGCACAGGTAACTACCACTCTCATGTACCACAGAATCACACACACTTGCCCAGTCAACATCATAAGCTCACACTTGCAACCATGATTTACATTTTTAGCATTATGTTTGTGATATTTTAGTACAGGGTCATCAGAGTGTATTTTGTTATGAAGATGAGACAAGGAGATGTCATCTGGTAAATCAAACTCACTCCATCATTGAGGATTCCTTGGTCTCTAGGATGTGGTCTGTTAACACCCACGGCATTGACATCTCGATGGGGAACTGCGCAAAAAACAGAAATCAACGACATCACATCAAAGATGGCAATCAGATGTTTGGTGACCATCGATGTTTCTGTGCCTTCCTATGTAAAAAATCTACAAAATGTATACTGACCTGAATTTTCTTTCCCATAGTCATCTCGAGGAAGAACTCCCGATACCAGAGTTGTGACAGGTCACACGCCTCATGTAGTGTCTCTGTATACAGGAAGATAGGTCAGTAACTGCTGTTGGAAGCTGCTTTACATTGACAGAAAAGCTAGACACTAGTCAATACAAGGAATATCTCACTGAGATCTTATACACACCATTGAACCGAAGCAGGTAGCTCCAGTAATAGGAGTTCTTGTGGAAATTGTCGATAGCCATCAAGTGTTGAACATCAATGTCTTTCCGTAGAGTTTTCTTGCCACCACTCTTGTCAGCGATGAGCGATTCTAACATTGTCCGCACCATGTATAACTGAAGCAGACAAAAAACATATACTTTTCAGGCCGAACTATGAACCACATCCTCGCTATGCATTTCACCACTCATCTTGTCACTCACATAATGAAATCACTCTCCCTATTGGCTAGGCCTAGACTACCCACCTGTGTACTTGAAGGTCCTACATTCCTTCGTGGCACTCGGATGTGGAAGTCGTCCGAGTCTTTTTTACCCTTGAGGGCTGGATCATCCTGCGGCTCCACACCACGCAGCCAATCAGCACAGGTCTCCCGCACCGACACAATTATACTGAGATACACACAAGAATATCATCTCTTTATGGCTGACATGAGATGACTCCAAACCATTTGACCTATCCCAAGAGCAGTTTGTCCGAGTCTTTTTACGTCATTCTCGACCTTTTCTGCAAAACGCTAATATTGGCCAAAGAGAAGTTTTCTGACGTATTTTGTGAAACTCGGACAATTTTTGAGGGCATTTGGGATAGGTCAATTCAAATCAATATACATTGAATATCTAAAATCACACTGGGTTTTCAATTCACTACAAAGGGATTTACATTGTAATTTTTCACATGTTTTATACCTGTTAAGCGCATAGTAACGAATGTAATGTTGCGCTCAACAATTGAATAAATTATTATTATTATTATTATTATTATTACATCAGTGTGTGTATTTCATCAGTGATGTGCTTCAGTGTTTCGAACTTAATTTTTAAGACATCTTAAAATACTTCTGAGGTCAATTCAAATCAATATACACTAAATATCTAAAATCACACTGGGTTTTCAATTCACTACAAAGGGATTTACATCAGTGTGTGTATTTCATCAGTGATGTGCTTCAGTGTTTCGAACTTAATTTTTAAGACATCTTAAAATACCTTCTGATGACTTCCCGCTTGTTTTTGATGGACTTCCTCATGGGTTCCCGCAGGGTGACTTGTACAAAGTCCTGCATCTCTGCGTAGATGTTACGTCGGATTGCATCCATGAACACAGACTCCATCCGTAACATGAGCATCTGGAGGCCCTTGATCATTGCGATCGTCTGGATCAGACCAAACTTCTCCTCACTGCTGTAGTTGTACCGCGTCGACTGTTAGGGTGTGAATGTACAAAGATGAATGTTGTTACAGGGAGCTAATGCATAGTCGTTTGCTGTTGATGAAACATTTGTTGTTTTGATAGATTTGTGTGTATGATATGGAATCATATAATATATTTCAAACACATACCCGCTCATACTCCTCAGCGTCTGTAGGACAGTCAGTGTTCTGGTGATGATCTGTCGGGTGTAACAACTTCCAGGAATACTGAAACAGCAAACAAATTGTATAGCTAAGAACTAGTATTTCACACAAAAACACTCCTCTACTAGTATTTTCAGAAGTACAATGCTACAACAGAGTATCGATGACCACCAGATTGACTGGTGAGATATCACTGAGCACTAAAGTCACACCACAGCTTGCCAAGCACAACTGTCTACTGTAGACAATAGACACTGACCAGCTCCATGATGCGGACGTTCCAGGCCGACAGCAGCTGGATCCCCTGCAGCGCCAGGTCACACAGCTGTTTGTTCTCCTCGTCTGTCCTCGGGTGTTCCCGCTGTGTCGTGATCACCTGACAAGGGACAAACAGCAAGGGGTCATTCCAAGTGAAGTCAGCAAGACTTATCGGTACTCCCAATCCCACTTAGCAAAGCAGATAAGGAAGCAATCGGACATGGTCTACGATAAAGATGGGTAGTATGATGAATACAGTAGATGGAAAACCCTGACAGACCTCATTGCTGTGCCGTGCCAACTCCCCCGTGTACTGGTTGTGTTCATCCCTCATCTCCTCCAGGAAGCCAAGCAGGTCCGACTGTGTACTTGTCTGGTTCGAGGTACATGTTGGCCACTTGGACGAGTCGTAGTGTGGACATGAGCGGATGTAGTTGAACGGGGCAATCTGCATGTCTCCGAACAGTGGTACTACTTCTAAATTCTGTGTCAATGATACACATTTTGTTGAGCTGTCAACTGCATTTTTTTTTTCATCTCTCTGTCACATGAAAAGTTTTAAAAATCAACTTGATAATGGATTCAAGAATTGCATTTGTACCAACCTTGAATATTTTATCAATTTTGGCGATATTAATTTTCCGTCGACCATCGAGTTTGTTCATACTGATCTCTTTCCCATCCATGAGGAAGATACCAAACCCCATAACCTGTAACCATGGCAAAAGACATTCACAGAACTGCCTTTTTTATTCAACCATGCAAGCCAGAATGATAGCCAAACATGCCATTCGTTTCTACATACCTTGACTAGCATGTGTTTCTCGTTGGGCAAGAGATACATTTTGTTCTCAAACATGTAGACGCAGATGTTGACGACCTCACAGAGCAGGTCCTCGTAGCCGGGGATGGTCTGGAGCGTCTCCTTCAGGTGATCCCGGATCTTGGACTGAGTCGCCAGGAACATTGACAGGTTCTGTGACTCCTGCAGGGTGTGGGGGTCAGACATCACCTTCAGAAACTGTGCAGCTCTGTTCGTGGTGAGGTGGGGAAAGCAGGAAGATAGGGTATACAGTATACACCCACAGATACCAGTCTGATACACAATCTCACAATGAGCATTTCAATTAACATGTTTCTTCATATTCCTAATTTCAGAACTTACTCACCTTCGATATGCAGAATAGTCATTCTTGACCGAGGACTTCATGTTTTTCAGTTCATCTAACACAGCAAACATGTTGATGAACTTGCCCAGTGTCAGGAGGTAAGCTTCTGATACAAAATCATTACGCTTCTCTCGATGACACAGTCGCTTCACCTCCCCACAAAACCGCTCAACAGCTCCCCGCTGTAATGTGTGATTTATATAATTGGAAATGTGAATATGTAATGTTATAGAAGGGCATCATTACTCTGAATATTATTTAAAAAGATAAGATCTATATCATTCAAAGGATTAGTTAAAACAAAAGCAACTGGAAGAATGTGAGTATACATATGAACCTGGAAGTACATGAAGTTCATCAGCTTCTGTACTTGTGGACCTAGAACTTCTACAGTCTTCTCATATATCTCCACCCGATTGGGCTGCTCATTGGATTTCACCTGAACAAGGACGTATAAAGGATATGATTGCAAATATGATCAACTTATTGCGAATATGAGATTTATTTCTAGAGGTAATATTATATGAAACAGAGAAAGACGATACGGGAAACTTGGGAAATGATTTGTCAAACAGGAAGTGAACATATATTTGACTAAATGAATTATGAAACCTTCGGCATTGAATTGCTTCAAATTCAAGTAATTGGAGAGCAAGATATAATAATGACCGATGTGCGATTTGAAATGTTACATGTTTGGAAGAGAACTTTGCAAACCTGTGGTAGAGCACGTGAACAACACCTCCACGTATACAACATCACAGCATATTCCTGGCCTTCTTCCAGTAACTCATTCTGTAAAACAGAGACCCAAAATCATAGCCCTATCATGCTCAAACTTCACCAGATATATTAAGGTACAATCCACGAGATCAATAATCTAGTTCAATTCAATATTACTACATGTGATATTACATGTAGTACTGACATCACTCTAGGGCCCAATAACGGCCCCAATAGGGGGTTATCAAACATCATTCAACAGAGGGCAGCAATGTACTATCAGTCCTTTTTGGCGCCAAAATCATAAACGGATATCGTCTGTAATCATTAATGACGTACGTTTTGGCGGGAAAATTACGTTTATATTGATAACGCCAGCAAAAACAGTGAAATGACGTCATAAGACTGATAAAGCAGTGCTGCCAGCTGGTGATTGCAGATATTTCTGATAACCCCTCATTGCTCTCATGCAAAACACTGACACTGGTAAATAATCGTTAGTTGTTTCATTAGGGGGCAGTACTTGTGATCTCACAAGACAGACCTCAGAGGCTCTGAGCGAGTGATGAATAGAAATGTCACATGAACTGATTATTGTTTTATGACGTTTATTCATGCAGTGACATGCACCTGAACATAAACGACGTTTAGTGGTGGAAATCATATACATTTACATTTAAACGTTGCAACACTAAATACAGCCATTACAGGACAATTGCCATTAGATTCACTGACCAGTTTTGCGTGGACAGTGGCCTCCTCAATGTAGCGAGCAACACCAGTGACGAAGGCGCTACGATCCTCAAAGTTCGTGTCCATGTTGGCCTGGTAGTGGATTGAGAGGGGCGCGGCCTCGATGCATGGCTGCTGGTCCGGCAGGGGCAGCTCATCCAGCACGTCGACATTCTGCAGCGCGTCCGGCAGCGTGATCTTGTCGGCCGCCATGCTGCGAGCCGGGGCCTCACACTCCTCAGAAAAGCCTGCAGGTGACATGGAATCATTGAAGCTAGAAATTGATCACATCATACATGGTCGTGGTTTTCCTTACTTGATGTATTCGAACTGTTGTTTAAATCTTGCTCCTGCTATGCAGGGAGTCAAGTACATTGTATACATTAGCAAGCCAGAATACTGATCTAACAGAGCTCAGTCCGTGAATTCATTAATCATTCACCGACTGGCTGTCTGTGAATGTGAACAGATCGACATCGCGGATGATCGCCGTCGGTAGGGCTTCAACGAGTACAGAATTTCGTGACCGGTTACTCGTTAGCTTGTAACCGAACCGTATCCGGTTACTCGTCCAAAAATATAGAGCTAAATATTGTCCAAAGTAACACCAATTTTTTTTTCGCAGTTCGCATTTTATCAAATATCCGTGTCAAAAACCCGCCTAAAACTCGACATTAGGCCAAAAAAAAAAAATTCTATGTTTCTGGTTACAATGGTCTTCCAAAAGTGATGCGGTGATGCGAATTTTTTTTTTCTTTTTTTTTTCCTAAATCGGCGCGAATCGTGCTCGCCGAAGCCACGAAAGTTACATTTGCCTCAGTAAAACACGTATATGTTAAATATATTATGTGCATATAACATCCTACTGTTTGTTATATTCTAAACAAAACATTTGTATTCCTTGATAAACATTTTATTAACTGAGCCTCATGTGGCCCGGATGCTTTGTAGCATTACGCATGTTTTTTTTACATATGAATGTCCAAGTTGCTTCCGTGTTTTATTAATTCCTTTCGTCCATATTCATACCAATTTGCATCTGCATTTCATTCATCCCATGGGTGTGATAACAGGTTAAAGTATTGCCGGCCGCGCACATATAAAGCAGTTTGTTACCCGTTCGTAGCCGCGATTTGCCACTCATTGATTTCAGATCGTCACACTGACCAAATCCACATTGTTATTAATATCAGCGTTTGTCATATTTGAGCTGACACACAATACAACACGAACACGCACAGCTACATTTATGTATTGATGAACTTTTAGTAGGCCTATATTCTTCAACACAAACATAACTCACAAATTTGCATCACTCAATAACTGGTACTGAATGTAAAACCTGTAGAATATGAGACTGTATGTGTTCTTTCATCATCCAATAACCAAACGTCGAGGGCGGTCGTAAAAAAAATATAAAAACGAAGTGACGCGCGGTATTTTAAGTGATGCGCGCGATTTTTTTTTTTTTAAAAATGAAATGATGCGCGGGGTTTGGAGTGACGCGCGCGATAACCAGAAACATAGAATTATTTTTTTTTGGCCTTAGATGTCATTTTCACGTGAAAATATGCCAAATTCCGATGAATAAACATTCTATTTGGATTGGAGCGTGATAAATCACGTCTATTCTGCGCGTTTGGGCGGAAGTTTGACCGATGTGAAGGGTTTTAGGCTGAATTACGAGGTTGCAAAATACGTTCACGATTAACCGATCACAAAATCTGTAACCGGTTATTAACCGAACCGTAACCGGTTAACTGAGTACTCGTTGAAGTTCTAACCGTCGGTGATTATTTAGAACTACCAAACATGAGATCTGCGAACCACCGCATAGTTTTCAATGTTTGAGGCTACAAAATGCCACAACACAAACCAAATAACGTTGTTGGTCTCATTTATATACACTTACCCCAGCAATAAATGTAGAATTTGTCGGTGAATCCGATAAAAATTCATGAAATTAGGCGCCCATTTATTTCCGGTCACTCGTTCTTTGGCCTAGTTTTCGTCTTTCTATCATGAGTCATTCGATAGGTGGCGCAGCACGACCGAGTTTACAGAATCCAGTCATAACGTTCACTAGCTTGTCGCATTCGGGGATACTACCCGAAACCTGTCTCTGATTGAAGTTATTGATCAATGTTCAATGAACAGGCTAGATTCTACATTACCAAGTTGATTTAAATGTACTGTGATTGCAGTTGTTCCATTGCATGTATTCACAGCAGAGCCGTCTAGTAAGAGAGTTGTGACAATGACCGTTCGAGATTTTAGCGTGATTCGCCATTTTTTGTCCATTTTTTGTCCAAAAGAAGCTTTGCATCGGCTGAAAACGACCTTTCAGCCCGATGTATTCATGATATAAATGGAGCTTTGTGTGGGGTATTGTTGTTTTCCGTCAAACGTGATTGGACAAAAAATGGCGCCTATCACGTCATTGTCGTAACTCTCTTACTAGACGGCTCTGATTCACAGGTGGTTGTGAAAAAAATGCTCGAGCTATCGCGGAAAAGTGGTCTACACTGAAAATATTAGCCAATCATCGGTTTGTCAAAAGGTCATCATCCTGACGAACTTTGGGTCGTCCACCTGACGATGCTGAAAACAACAAGTTTTGGGTTGTCGAAACTTCGTCATCGTCGAAAGTTAGTCAAAAGTTAGTCAATAGTTAGTTGAGTAAATGAACTTCATTTATTATTCGTCAAATATTCAAGTTTGTCGCACATTTGTCAAAAGATCGTCGAAACAACATCAAGACTGACTACTCTATTTAATTTCATTTTATTTTCATGACATGATAATACAAGTGCACAACAATAGAAAGGCACATGCCTGTATATACAAGTACACAAATTATTCCCTTTTTCCAAAACAATTCTGCAAAGCAGTGTGATATTGATAATGTTATATTGGTCAATATATATGTCACGGATATCCAATTCAACCGGTCATATCTGATCAAATGCGAAATTACTCCTTTCATCACACAATCCAGTAAGTAGAGGGTGAATCCGCCAATGACTACAGGGAATATTTCCGATCCCATATCCACCAAAGTCTTCAGGGGCTCTATGACCACGAACTTCAACGACTCATTCTCATCCTTGAATAGACAAGACACATTGATTTATGTATTTAGATTTGCAAAAAAAAAATCATTGGAAAATATAAAAAAATAGCCCAAGGTCTAAGATAGGTTACCGAACAATTTTGGTCTACCAGGTGCAAATTTAGGCATTTTTCGACCCAAAAATGGCTGTTTTGACATTTCAAGGTCACCACACAATTCGCCATATATGACTTACTATTTGAAGGTGCCAATTTTCAAGCTCTATCTTCAGGCGTTCCAGTGTACAGTTCTGGCAGCTCCCGTTAGGCCCCCAAAAAACAAAGTATCATGGTTCTGGTTATTGGGGTCCCAGGAAAAGTGATGCGACAACGCGATTTTCTTTTTTTTTTCTTTTTTTTGTTGCTAAAATTGGCGGCCGATGACTGATCCGGTCGAATATGGCCCATTTGGCCAACCATTTTCCCCTAAAATTGGCTGTTGATAAGCTACGCGGTTGAATTAGCTCTGTATGGCCAGCCATACACCAAGTTTTGCAGCGTCGAAGACACTTGGGACCATTTTACTTATCATTATCTCCCAAAAATCGATGTACGGGTGTCAATTTACTGAAAAAAAAATTAGCCCAAGGGCTAAGAAAGGTTACCGGACAATATATATTTTAGATATTGGTATTTTGTTCCGTGACCTTGAAAATAAGGTCATTCGACACGATAATATTCGGCATATGTCATTTCTAGTATGTCCACAAATGATTCGTAAGCTGTAAAGTCAATAATAAGCGAGATATTAGCCATTATGTCCTGTGACCTTGAAAATGAGGTCAAAGGCCGAATTCAAGGTCATAGCAATATTCAGCATATATCATTTCCTATACGTTCATAATTGATTCCTAAGCTGTAAAGTCGATAAAAGCAAGCTATTAGCCATTTTGTCCTGTGACCTTGAAAATTAGGTCAAAGGTGAAGTTCAAGGTCATGACAATGTTCAGAATATATCATTTCCTATATGTCCACAATTGATTGCTAAGCTGTAAAGTCGATAAAAAGCGAGTTATTAGCCATTTCGTTCTCTGACCTTGAAAATGAGGCCAAAGGTCAAATTCAAGGTCATAGCAATATTCAGCATATATCATTTCCTATATGTTCACAATTGATTCCTAAGCCGTATAGTCGATAATAAGCGAGATATTAGCCATTTTGTCCTGTGACCTTGAAAATGAGGTCAAAGGTCAAAATCACCGTCAACAGAATAGTCGGCATATGTCATTTCCTATATGTCCACAATTGATTCCTAAGCTGTGAAGTCGATAATAAGCGAGATATTGGCCATTTTGTGCTCTGACCTTGAAACTAAGTCAGAGGTCAAATTCAAGGTCACGAGAATATACAGCATAATATCATTTCCTATATGTCCACAATTGATCCCTAAGCTGTAAAATCGATAATAAGTGAGATATTAGCCATTTTGTCCTGTGACCTTGAAAATGAGGTCAAAGGTCCAATTCAAGGTCATCAGAATATTCGGCATATATCATTTCCTATATGTCCACAATTGATTCCTAAGCTGTAAAGTCGATAATGAGCGAGATATTAGACATTTTGTGGTCTGACCTTGAAACCGAGGTCAAAGGTCAAATTCAAGGTCACGAGAATATTCAGCATATATCATTTCCTATATGTCCACAATTGATTCCTAGTCTCTAATCTCAATATTAAGTGAGATATTAGGCATAATGTGTCCCATTATAACGCATAGTAGAATTTAACATGGAAAAGTCCCATTTGGGACCCGTCGAGAAAATGAAAATGGCCGCTACACGCCGACCGGCGATTCAGGGGCGACGAAACCTATACACATCACAGAGGTATGTGAGAGCAATCTTTTGAAATAAAAATCTCAAAACTGTCTGAACAGTTTTTGAGAAAATGGCCGCCAAAGTCAGAAATTGGCTGTTTTTCGACGAAAATGGCAGCCATTTTGAAAAAAATGCGAAAATCAAAAAACAAAAAAATAACCCCCTCTTGAAATATTTTTAAGTATTTTTGTGCAAAATTTCAGAAAGATCTGATTGTAAACTTTAAAGATAAAAATGTGGACCGACGACGCCGACGTCGACGGACGACGGACGCAACGCCATGCCAATAGGTTATCGGACCATAGGTCCGGTAACCTAAAAAAAAATTCATCTCTCAAAAAGTTCATCTCTCAAAAAGTGATGATTTTTTTTTTGGTTTTTAAAAAAAAAACGAGTGATGTGCAGGGTTAAAACTGACACGCGCGCATAACCAGAACCATAATACTTTTTTTTTGGCCTTATGAAGGAAAAAAGTGCCGAAAATTTTCCAATTCGAGAATTGTTTTCAAAGGGCAACAAAACCTATACACGTCACAGGAATACATATGAGGAGTGTTATGCATCAATAAGAAAAAAAGTTACTGAACAGATTTTGAGAAAATGGCCACCAAAATTCAAAATTGGTCGTTTTTTTTGACGAAAATGTCCGCTATTTTTGAAAAATTGGGAAAATCAAATAACTAAAAAATACCTCCTTCTTTAATTATTTTCAAGCACTTTTGTGGGAAGTTTCAGAAAAATTCGTCCGTAAACAAAAAAGATGAAAATGTGGACGACGACGACAACGACGGACGCAATGCCTTGCCAATAGGTTATCGGACCATAGGTCTGGTAACCTAAAAATATCTCCTTCGTAAATATTTTTAGGTAGACCCTCTAGATTTGTACTTGTTCAAAATTTCATAAAGATTCCACTGTAAATTTTAAAGATGAAAATATAGACAGACGACGATGACGACGGATGCAACGCCAGGTCAATATATAGGCTAATCGGACCAAGGGTACGGTAACCTAAAAACAATTTGGATGTGGAACCGCACCATCTTTTAAAATTACCTGATCATTCCCTAGTGCGATGGATTCCTCTGCCTCATCTCCGACCTGTACAATGAGCACCAGAAATGATCCACGAAGCATGAGCTCTGAGACAATATACAATATTAGCAGTTATATACCCGGCCATAATGCCTATCTAAAATCGCAATCTAGCTCCATCTAACACATTTTAGCTCAATATTCACTCCATCACAATGCCCTATAGTGTTGATATTTGCTAAAACACTATTCTACTTGTACAGATTACCGACCATTACAGTGATTTTCAACGATATAAAATCAATTCCTTAGACAAAATCACAAACCAGCTGCTTGTCATTTTGTCTCACGTGTTGTCATGGTTGTAATCACTTGTGACATCACTTCCGACTAACCGAATATGAATTTCTGACGAAGGCATGACTAGGTTTTGACGAAACGATCCAGCCACTGTGATTCGAAAACTAGTCAAGTACTCGACGATTGCAAACTTGTCAGAAAAACAAGTTTTTGACTATATTTTGACAAACCGCTGATTCGGTAATATTTTCAGTGTATGCTGTAGCATCCCACATATCTGAATCTTTTGGACATGTCTCACAGTGCCCCATATACGTCTCAGTGTAACCCCCCAGTGGGGCAGAGTGAGACAACTTGGGGTCACTTATTAGGATAATCATAGCTCGTATGATACCCACTACACAGATGTAGTGTTCATGTGTAATATACCTTTTATCTTTCTGAAGAACACCACAATTTAAACAATGTGATATCATATGAAAAATCCACACTTGTAGCCATTTGAAACTTTTTCGTCTCACTGTGCCCCACCCTCCCCTATAGATATTATTTCAGAATGAAGCTTTCAGCATAATTCAAATAAATAGGTAAACCATGTGAAAATTTTGCAGCATAACATATGGCGCTCATGTTATCGATAATGTTACAATCAGATTAGGTACAAACATAGTCAGTTGGGTTTGAAAGCTTCACACCCCCCCCCCCCCCCCCTCTCTATTCCGTAAAGATTACAAAATCCCAAAAATATATTATATAAAACCTTTAATAAGCAAGGAATATTAATCCAATATGCCTTACTTAGGCGTACATACCGGTACATTTGGTTTAGCAGCGCGTTTAAAGTGTCTCTTAGTAAATTGCATTTTATCAAAATTCACCAAAAACAAAATTTAAAATTTAAAAAAAAAATATTCCCCCAAGTGGTCTCGGAGAAGAAGACGTTTGAAATTCTCCCTTAAAGTAAATGACATTCTTAATTTACTTTAATTTGGGAAAAAAACACTGGAGAATAATTGTTTTGAAAACTCTAAATTTTGAGAAAATCAGTTAGTGGATTTCATCTCAATAGTATCATCATAAAAAATGTCAAAAGATTCCACCAAGTGGTCTCGGATGAGAAACTTTTGAAATTTCTCCCAATGTAAGCAAATGACATTTTTTCGAAGTCGAAAAAAAATCACAGAAAACACAATTCTGAAAAACTTTTCACCAGACTATCCCAGCCTATCACCATACGAAGGTTCAAAACATTCCATGAAGTGGCCTAGAGAAGACGTTTGAACGTTTGAAATTCCTCCCATTATTAGTAACTGACATTTTTTGAAGTTGACCTACCACTTTGTGAAGATTATTCTAAAGTATCACCACAGAAATTTCAAAAGATAGAAATTCCTCCATTACAAGTAAGTGGCATTATTCGAAGGTGAAAAAAAATCACGACAAGGTGCGCTATTACTATCCACCGGACAAAAAGAGCATCAAGTTTGCACGGCCGCGGATAGGCCCATTTACCGTGCTTCAACAGGTGACCTAGTTGGACTATCGGATCCGGACCGGACAGGATCTTGGTGGTTCACATAGGGTTGATAAGCCCAATTATTTGTTGCATTTAAATCAATGTTAATTTGGGCAACTTCGGATGTGTATTTCACCTTTCAAAAATTAAGGCTTAGCGGTTGATAGGAAGGAAGGAAGGAAGGAAGGAAGGAAGGAAGGAAGGAAGGAAGGAAATTTTATTTCACATGTGTACAACACAATAATAAAATAAAGAGTACACATATTGGACATCAAAAAAGAGTTACTCTTATCGAATTGATGACCATAGAAAGAGAGAAGAGGACAAACACACACACACAGAACATGTTGAGAAAAAAATTAAGATAACCCCAAGGTATGACAATATAATTATGGTCCTTCAAAAAAAGTCCGAACGTTTTACCGCCGGTTGTCCTCGACGACCCGCAGACACTGGCACCCTCCCCCCCCTATTGGGCCGTGAAAAAAAGGGAAAAAGAGAAGAAGAAAAAATAGGCCAAGAGCCAAAGATATATGTTTAATATTTTAGATGTTAGCCAGGTCACTGGTTAAATTCAAGGTCAAGAGAATATTCAGGATATATAATATTAAGCATATCAGTGGCCTTAGCAGCAGCCATTCCTTCATGGAAAGCCTGCTGCTTGCGGTCAAATTCCAGAGTTCGATAGCTCTGAAGGCTACGCCGGGTCCCTTCCATCAGCCCCTCTGCTCGGTACTGGAGTAGCTTTTACAGAGAGTGATCCATCTTCGCTTCGAGGTATTCTGTGGTGCAGGTGATTCTACCTCATTTGGGATGATCCCAGGGGTACTCTTCCCTCGCAAGCGCCAGCACCCCAATCCCTGACAGCCCCAGGTCCCATAGGGCCCGAGGTACTGACAGGTTGGCCAGCTCTGCATCAGATGGCATGCGCTCCTGATCATCTAATCGACGGTTTATTGCCTGGCCCATGGACTCGCGGAAAGTCTCGTAGGCCCGAGCATTATCAGAGCCATACTGTCTGAGGATCTCCTCGATTGGATTCAGGGGCTCCATACCCAAGGCAGATGTACTCTGCCAGCCCACGGGTCCGCCATCCGAATGGAACAGGCAGAAGTCCCTGTAGCTAGAGGAACAACAGCGAGGACCTTGGGTCAGGTCCTGGATACTGTGTTCACAGGCGCAGTGGTCTTTGAAGGCACCACGTGCGTCACCAGCACGACCTGAGATGAGATCGTGCAGCATTCGGTTTTTCTTTGAGCCGGTTGCTGCTATGCTCGAAGCCACCTGAGGTTGTATGTACCTGTAACTAAATATGGCCTCTGCTTCATTGCGGTCCGTTGCGATGGCCTGACCAAAGTGGAGAATGCCTCCCCCGGAGGCCTCGTGAGAAGCACCGCCGTCAATAGAACATTCTCGTCCAGGGGTAATGATAGGCCCCCACATGGTGATTCAGGTGATCTGCAGTGGGATACCATCCATCTCCACTGAACACCAAGTGTGGGTCTTCATACCCATCCAGGGACAGAAGGGACATTTGAATCCCCGCTCTGTCGGCTGAGGCAGCATACTCAGCTCCACCTCCTTCAGAGGGGGTGTGAAGGGGATGTCTGCTGAAGGGGATGTCTGCTGTCCAGCCTGCTCGGACTGGACATCTGACAGGAACGATCAGGTGCGCTGCTCGCACGCAGGGATGGTTTCTTTGACTCCTTCAACCAGCCAGCCATCAATGCCTCATCGGACAGCTTCTTGCCTAACTTCTGGGCCTTACACTGCAGAATTTTCAACCGCAGTGCATTGTACTGCAGCGTTGTTCCTGTGGACGAGGTCGCGACGAGGAATCAGATGATTCCTGCCCACCAGTGGCACCTCCGAACGTTTTGGCTTGTCCGGATGGCTGCCCGGAAGAGCTCCATTTCGGCGCCCGGATAAGTGACCTAGCGTGGGGGCCCTTCAGACCTCATTCGCACTTGGCAGGTCGCTCACGGTGCCTCCGCTTCTTTTTGGTGGCAGGACTTGTATGCACCGTACTTAATGGCTTCAGCTTTCGCCTCAGCCACCAACTGCTGCCTTGCAATTCACTCAGCCTGGTGGGGGTGATGATCTAAGCATGGGCGTTACGTAGCCCTGCTGCTCAGCTTTATCACCCTCCAGAGCACCAGGCTCCTGCGACTTGGCAGATGACTGATTCGCGGCACGTTCAGTCTCAACCCGGTTGTGCCAACTCACCAACGCTTCGACAGCAGGCCGACCCGAACCCTCAGCCCCGGAACTGATTGGAACCGTGGCCACCCAGATGCTCGTCCGGACGAGACTCCTCATCCATCCGAAGAGACGCACGTCCATCAACTCTTCCATGCGAGGAGGAGGGTCCTTGCGCAGCAGCTGTTGAGCTCTACTGCCAGATTCCGAACCACAGTCCGATCTGGACGTAGCTGGCTGGCCATTGTACAGGGGACGAGTTCAATCCGAGTATGTGTGAATGCGCTCAAGAGACTCCTCTCCAGGTGGAGGCTCCTTTCCTCCCTTGCCCTCCCCGTCAGAACACTCTGACATATTTGAAAACTCTATCTCAGTAAACTCTCGAAGTCAAAATCCGCAGATCTGTCTCCACCAGTACCTATCTGTTGAATGATCAGTTTACACCGGCTACACAGCTTTTACAACAAAAACACAATCGGCAATTCTACACGCGCAGCTCCTGCACGCTCATACATAATACATATACATGTACAGTCATCTCCCCTCGGTGGCTCCTGGCACACCATGTATACGAGGGATCCAGCAATATTAAACAGTAAAATCATGTCATTAGCTATAGATGCCACACTGGCGGTCAATGATAAGAAATAATCACTTGCAGCAGGAAAAAGATATTCAGATTGAGAGTAGCCATCCACATGTGGATATTACAAATATAATCAGTCGAAAGCAACAATAAAATAAATTACCATTGCTCTTCAAACTTTTTCCTTAGGTCACGGCATTGCGCCACTGCCAATGTGTACACAATCGCTCACACTCCTCTTTCGAGAGCCGAAATCACCTGATTTCAAACTCTCTGTTGCACCAGGGAGGAAATATATCTCATAAACTTATCTCAATTGTGTCATTAATCGAGAAAGAATAGAATTTCCTACGGAATTGCCGCACACTTGTGGTTTAAATATTCCACCCATAAATAATAAAATGAACTATGGGTAAATTCATGAAATCACTCCTCACAATCAAAGTTACGCTTACAAGGTGAACGAGTATGCCCATTGTAGGCTTAGAGACACTTGTGCGCCCTGTGGGCGTTGATCAGACGCCCACTAGCAACCACTAGTATTCAAATACAGAAAGACCACCGAGCAAAGCTACATTCAAACCTAGAGCTACAAATCGACTAAGGGAGCACGGTTCAATAGATATAGACAGAAACCTGACAGGTCCATAACCCGGGGGTTAGAGGGCAGGGCCCGGTTGCACAAAACAATTTTAGCACTTACGAACGGTTCTTACGAATTTGCGGTTGCACAAAGCATGACCAAAGTAAATTCGTATCTATGCGTGACTTACGAATTACGTAAATGAACTTTTGTGCAACCGAAATAAGTTACGAATATTGGGTTGCACGAAACAAAATCTACGTATGTTATCTCTCGTAAGTATACGAGCGGTAAGAGGCTGTCGTAGATATTTACGTAGCATAATAAATGTGTGTTGTTGTAGTTGGCTCTTATTCCTGAATTAAATAATGGAAATACATTTGCTTCCAACAACCATTTGTCAAGGAATTCAGATTATCGCGTATGTAAAAACTGTTGAGTCCGCGATATTTGGTAGGCTAATGAGTGTTTGAAGAAAGAGCTATTGGCACGTACTTGTCTCACTTATTATTCGGCATGCAATTTCATAGACTCTAAAGCCTGGTTCACACGATCAAACTACTTCAAAATTGTACTTCAAACTTTGGAGTTTGACGCCAAGTTTGATCGTGTAAATCGAGACCTAAACTAAGTCAAACTACTTCAAAATACTTCAAACTCCACCACAAAGTTTGATCAAACTCAGTCAAACTATTCAAGCTCGTGTTCATATCATATGGATGAAAAACATAAGTTTCACTTTGAAACTCGTGACATTGAAATATATTATTTTAAATAGGATACCGAACATACATATGAATAGGCCATAACGTCAATAAAATAACATTGAACACAAGAATAATGAATGTAAATGTAATGTTTACCCAGCACGTATATAATATGAATATGATGACAAGGTATAGTGTTTTAGGTTGTGCAACACAGGTGCTGAAATCTATGGTGACTTTGTGTGCGGTTTCCGCATACACTATAGTGTTGTTCGTATCGTGAACAGGTTCCGGCTATCTCACGACCGGGAGAAAATATTAAAAATTATTTTATGATAGATTGTGATTTGACAAAACAGACAAAAAAATCATTTGACCACGTGAAGGGTTTGAACCAATCACGGAACCCAGTAAATAATAAATTAATATTCCGTTACGAAATGGCCTGGCTCGACACACGACACGATGATTTTGAGAAACTCGGTCATGTACGAGAAATTCCAAAACGGAGAGCTACCAATCACGAATACTAGTGTGGTACTAGGTGACTCCGGATATCCTCTGCTACCATGGCTCTTTGTTCCTGTGACAGAGACACCAAACACAACAGTAAGAAATATTTTCATACATACATATACATACGGTCGTACAAATAGGCCAATATCGAAGATTGTGATGTTTGAGGAAACATGTGCGAAAACAGCCAGTGAACTCTCAATATTGAACAAAATTACACAGTATTTTATCGCCAGTATTTTATTGCTATGAAGGATGCTCATAATGAATCTCACAATAATTTGATAGAAAAATCTATATGAACTGTTAAATGACATCATATTTATTCAGGCAGCTGCACTGAACTACAATCGGCACCATAGTCCATAGAACATCCCGATGTTGTGTTGAGCGTGCGATTGGTGTATGGAAAAGACGTTGGAGTTGTCTGAACGGTTTACGATTCTCACCAAGGCGTTGTTGTCGCGTTATTGTCGCCACTGGCATATTGCACAATTACTGTAGACACCATTACATGATGGATGCAGAGGCAGAACACAGGGATGCGCCTCGCCCAAACGGCGAAATCCAAGAACGCGCAGTTGCCGTGAGAAATCAGTTTATCGACCAACATTTCCATAGATGAGTTACATGTTATAACGACTAACGTACAAGTATTCTTCGCATCTTGGTTCCAAAAAAAAAAGCACTTGTATTTCACATCCTAGTATATGTTTTGGACGCACATGAACCAGATTGTCAGACGCACTTGTCTTATGTGTATTTCAATGCAAACTTTTTTGGATGTGAGTTTGCCTCCTAATTGTTATTGCTGTTATTTATTGAATAAAAAAATCACACATAATGACTTGCGGTAGATAGTCGTAGCTTCACAAGCACTATTGGACAACATTTTCCAGCATACTGATGTTCAGAAATACCCAGACCCATTTATGACTGAAGCACTGCGTCCAAATGAATAAGAAATGTACAAGTTTAAATTTTATAATAATCCAGTTATTGACGGACGCATTTGGACTCATCTCCCATAGACAATACACACGCGTTTGGCAGGTGAGCGAAGACGCGAACAATACATGTATATAGCAGCACTGCGATATCGATGTAGGCAGTTTACAAACATATTCGTCACTTCGATTTCCCCATATAACTTTTTGTTGATTGATTACATTAATAAATCATGTTAATTTTTCGTACAATAATACCTGATATATATATACGTCATGCAGTTGATTATAGTTGATTATATAGTAATCAATATAGTTGCAGTTGATTACCAATATTATAATCTACCGCTATATATATCACGCCTCATGTTATGTGTCACAACTTATTTCATCAACGATAATCCACGAAATGCTGCTGCGGCTAACAAGGTATACAAATTCATAAGTACATTCGTAAGTTACAAACCTACGCAAAGGCTACGATTTTTTTGTGCAACCGAGGTACGACTTTCGTAAGATATTCTTACGTGACGCGTAAGTGTGATACTTACGAGAGTTCGTAAGTACGTTTTTTGTGCAACCGGCCCCAGAGCCCTTCACGCCAGCGCCCAATCTAGAGAATGCAAAATATGATGAAATCATTCAAGCCCAGCCCCAGACAACCACAGCAAAATGGCATATTGATGGCATATATAATCAGACTGGTCCCGAAGGCCTACCATTCGACGTATCCGTTCGTCCGGAGTGTCTGTCGATGCTGACTGGATGTATCCAAGATTGGAACATAATCTTGCTACGTATTCCTGAATGAGTGAATCCATCACGATCGGGCCCTCGTACCACATCATGTTTTCTATGTGAACCACCAAGATCCTGTCCGGATCGGAGTCCTGAAGGATCTGGTAGTGCACCTCGGTCACCCGTTGCAGCACGGTAAAGGGGCCTATCCACGGCCATGCAAACTTGTTGCCCTGTTTGGCTGGTAGATAGTCTGTGTAAAGTTATTGACTACCGTCCGCTCTTCGGGATCCTCGAGGATAGTCCTCTCTCATCCGAGTCCTTGCGGACGCGCATCCGCTATTCCGGATCCTTGCGGCAGGGCCGCTCACCGGAGGTCGCGGCGGACACGGTAACTACTTCAGCATTAACGGTAACCAGGTAACAGCCCACCCGACACTCCCAGGCCTACGGACACCGTTCAGAAACTAGTTCATCCCTACGGTGTTAACTGGCGGGGCCTGGCGAGCCGCGGTCTGCCTCGGGGACGGAACCCCGTACAGTCCGACATGCTGGCCAGAGCCTCTGTCACACGTCCCGGGAAGGGAGAGAGCTGGCGATCCACAGGGCCGAAGGCCCCCGAGTCAGCAACTTGTCTCTCCCAGCCCGGGCCTCCCCATGGAAATCGTCCCCAGGGCTCTAGGAGCCCACTACTCAGACCCAGGGAACACAAAGCTCATGGCGAGCCTCGTGTGCGTCCTAGTCTCGATCTCTCGGACAATCTCCTCGATCGAGTCGCTCCCAGTGTATATATAATACACCACAAGCTGTAGGGCGCACGCGAGGTCTAATCGATCCATTGTTATAGTTTACTGGAGCGTAAATTACAATACGTCGCCGTGGCAACGCACGCTCGAACGGAGCATGTCAAAACAAGGCCAAGTACGAAAAGGCCACATAAATGGCATTTATGTTTACAATCACCTGCCGCGTGCTTAGGGCAAAATCGCCACATCTGGATAGATACCTTGTCGGCTTCTGCGAAAACGGGCCTACCCTTGGCATGGGCGTCATAGCATTGCTTCTGCCAGAGAGCGGACTTATCTAGGCGCGCATGTGCAAAGTCATGGGCGTTTGCCAGGGTCGTACAGCACTGTGTGCGGGGTTAACGCGGCTGAGGCGTAGACCGATGACCTATACGCCATTAAAGCGTACGGGAGGTGGCCATCACAGTTGTTTGCACGATCATTGACAAAGGCTGTGAGCATTTTCAGGACGGATCGGTTGAACCGTTCGACCTGTTCGTCAGACTAGAGCCTGTAAGGGGTGGTCCAGACATTGGTACACCCTGGCATCTCTGCTAGGCCCAAGAACAGCTTGCTTTTACCCTGCCTCAAGTGTACCTGCTTGGATATGCCATGGTACATCATCCACCTATTCACCAGTCACCGTGCCACTTTGTACATGGTCTGGCGCCGCAGCAAATGGGTGTCGGTATATTTAGTGAAATAGGCCGAGATCACCAGGACCTGGTGAGTTATCCAGAATATCCAAAGTGATCCTGCCACAAGGTGCACCAGTCTTTATTGTGGTCAAGGGTTGGCGGTCAGGAGTCGGAATTCCCTTACAAGCCTGGCACACCATCACTGCACGCCCAGGCTGCTACCAGACCAGTGAAAGCGCTGTTGCAGCCGGTGGATAGTCTTCTGGACGCCCAGATGACCAGTTGCCTGAAGGTCATGCAGTTGGTGGAGCAATCCATTCCGCAGTGCTACGAGAAGCACCAGCTGCCATAAGACAGTATTATGGTGTGGAGGCTCATAGCACCCGTAGAGGAGGCCTTCACACAAAGTGAGCTGTTCCCACTGGTTGACGAGTCCTCTGTGCAGGTTTTCCGCTCTGCCTTCGAAGGTTTCTGGTTCACCTCTAGGGCCCTGATTACCGATGTCAGGGCACGATCTCCCGTTGGCTTGGTGGCTCAGTAGCTCGTCAATCTGTAAGAGTATGACATGGAAATTGAACATCACACCAAAAAGCAGCATGCCAATGCTGACGGACTGTCACGTTGCCATAAATGCAAGAATCTGGACTGCGCAGGAATGGCCCCGTTTCAGCGCCCTAGGCCAAAACTCTTATCACAATCTTTGGGCAAAATCGCCACATTACCCCTTCTTACAATGTTGGTCCCCAACATGCTCCACCTCCGCCCAGAACCTGCAAACATGACCGAAGTATCACATGGCGGAACCAGAAGGAAGCAAGGTGAGCGGTACCAAGAAGTTACGATGCAACAAGATCAGACCTTAAGGGCCTGTTTTGGGAGAATGGGGTCGACCCGGGGACTTACAGGATACACAATAACACTCTTATTGAAACCTTAATAAACAAGCTAAAATTTTGAATGAGGTGTTTCAGAAAGGATGATGACCTGGGAAAGTCATCGGCAAAAGGGACGGTGTGCCAAGTGTTTGGAATCCAATTAACTTTAAATTTAGAAATTTTGTAAAACGACACAGCAGTGATCGAAAATAGTAGTACCTCTAAAATGGGTTGCCAGTTGCCCTTGCCAACCAGTTACACAGACCCGGAGCGACTCCGGCACCTTCACTGTGTCCGGACAGTGACAAGGCTAGCAACTAGCCTTCATCCATCTGGTCGTCTCCTTTGTCGGGGGACGTGGGAGAGCGAGTTTTCTAGGAGGCGAAGGCGGCAGCCCTGGCGACGGTCCCAGGCAGAGTCTCCGCGTTTAGCTGGGCTACCGCGGCGAACATCTCGACCCGATTCTAGATGTTCTGCTGTCCGCTGGTTCGCTCACCCCATTTCCTGACCAAAATGGGGTAGAGTGCCGGCTCCAGAGCTGTGTCCGAGTGACGTACGTCGACCTGACTGAGGGCGGACGACATGGGGTCATCAACGCCCTCTCACAGGCGAGTCTAAGCAGTCTCAACGTCGCGTAAACTCGCCGGAGCTCGTCATTCTCGGACTGAAGTCTCTGTACTTCCGTTTCTACCTTAGCGGAGACAGAACTTCGCCGACACTCGGTGGCCTTAGCAGCGACCATTCCTTCACAGAAAGCCCGATGCTCGGGGTCAGATGCCAGAGTCCAGTAGCACTAAAGGCTACACCAGGTCCTTTCCATCAGCCCCTGGTCGTGTGCAAGGGTGCACTAGAGTCTACCTCGCTGGGGGTGATCCCAGAGGTACTCTTCTCTCAGATGCGTCAGTGCCGCCACTCGAGGTCGAGGTCCTCGGTTGCTTCTGGCACCTCCGTTTTTTATTGCCAAAAGTCTTCTTGGTGCCAGAGTCGGTACCGGACTCGGATGCACCGCGGTTAGCAGTTTCAGTTTTTGCCTCGGCCATCAATTGCTGCCATGCAATCTGCTGGGCTTGGCGGCGTGACGATTTAAGCACGGGCGTTACGTAGCGATGCTCCTCAGTTTCATCACCCTCCAGAGCATCAGTCACCTGCGACTGGGCAGAAGACTGGGTTGCGTCTTGTTCAGCCTCAACCAGGTCGTGCCAACTCGCAGATGCCTCCCCAGCAGGCAGACCCGAACCCGCAGCTCCGGAACCGGTTGGAGCCATGGCCATCTGGATGCTTGTCCGCACGAGACTCCTCATTCATCCGGAGAGACGCGGGCATCTCCTCAGTCAGATGTAAATCCAGTTCGAAGCAAAAGACCCCGTCTCGCTCAAGTCTATCAACTCTTTCATGCGAGGTAGAGGATCTTCGCACAGCAGCTGTTGGGCTCCACTGTCGCGGTCTTGCTGAGGACACTTGCGACATCACTGTCAGAATCGGATTCCGTGCCGATTCCGAACCACAGTCCGACCCGGATGCAGCTGGCTGGCCGCTGTCCAGGGGACGAGTGCATGTGAACGTGCACAAGAGACTCATCTCCAAATGTGATTTCGCGATCACAATCCAGAGGCTCCTTCCCTCCCTTGCCCTCCCCGTCAAAACATAGGGGGGGGGGGGGTTCTTATCTGTCGAGAGCAACAATAAAATGATTCATCGTGTGCCATCGTGTACACAATCTCTCGCACCCCTTTTTCGAGAGCCGAATCACCTGATTTCAAACTCTCTTTTGCACCAGGGAAGAAATATATCTCATAAGTTTAGGGGTAATCATTATTTCATGTTGTAAATTCCAGGATACCCAGGTCAAAGGAACGAGAAAAACGCTGAAAGAAACATTCGCTGCAGGGAAAAATAATTAAATCCAAACTCAGGGAAACATCAGGGAATTTCCTGATAAAATGGTGCGCACCGGTGTTTCTTAGTTTCAATGATAAGGATTCCCATAGCATTTTCGAGGCTAGTGATAATTTCTCCTGCTCTCTCTTGTTTGGAAACGTAGTAGTATGTCATGTTCATACATTTGAGCTACAGTCTGATATTTTATTACGCAATAATTTACAAAAATTGAGCATTTTAAGTTCTATGGAATCGAACGCCCATTGCCGTCAGATTTCAGCATGTATGGGCTCAACAAATGGGTTGAATAACATAGAAAAATTAGCCCATGGGCCTTCTGTTCCATGACCTCGAAAATAAGGTCATTGGTCAATTCAAGGTCACGAGAATATTCAGCATATCATTTATAGTATATCCACAACTGATTCCCAAGCTTAAAAGTCGATAAAAAGTGAGATATTAGCCATTTTGTGATCTGACCTTGAAAAGGAGGTCAAAGGTCAAGTTCAAGGTCATAAGAATATTCAGCATATATCATTTCCTATATGTTCACTATGAATTCCTAAGCTGTAAAGTCGATAATAAGCGAGATATTAACCATTTCGTTCTTTGATCTTGAAAATGAGGTCAAAGGAAGATCACCAGAATATTCAACATATATCATATCCTATATGTTCAATATGAATTGCTAGGCTGTAAAGTCGATACTAAGCGAGATATTAGCCATTTTGTGCTCTGACCTTGAATGAGATCAAATGTCTAATTCAGGGTCACGAGAATATTCAGCATATATCATTTTCTATATATCCACAATTGATTCCTAATCTCTAATCTCAATATTAAGTGAGATAATTAACAATAATGTGTCCCACTATAAAGCATACATGTAGGAGAATTTACCCTGGGACAGTCCCATTTGGACCAAGTTTAGGCCAAAATGACCCCCTTCGAGCGAATCAAGGGCAACGAAGTTTGCAGAGTTTGATTTGATTTGATTTTATTCGATGTAAAATACATGACATGTCAAAAAAACACGTAAAATACAATGAAATAAACATGTGAACAATGTACACCATGGATAGCACCCTAAAGCCACAAGGCTTATTTCCAGGATGGTCCACAAATGAATACAATGGACGGCAAGAATGATATGATATATTAAAAAGCTACCACTGAACGAAAGGGGTGATTGGAATTCTAGGCGAGGATATTCTGGCTTGTGGATACGGCATTATTTTGTATATAAGGCTTGACCTTTCGTTTGAACAAATACTCGACATCAATGTCAAGTATTTGACATCAATACTTGACATGAGAGGTACCTATGTGGAGTCTTATGCATGAATTAAAAAAAAAAGTTATCAAACAGATTTTAAGAAAACGACCGTCAAATTCCAAAATCGGCCGTTTTTCGTCAAAAATGGCCGCCGATTTAAAAAAAGTTCGAAAATCAAAAAACTAAAAACTCCCTCCTGAAATATTTTTAGGCATTTTTGTGCAAAATTTCAGAAAGATTCGACCGTAAACTTTAAAGATAAAAATGTAGACGGACGACGGACGCAATGCCACGGCAATAGGTTATCAGACCAAAGGTTCGGTAACCTAAAAATGTTGTAGAGCACAATTCTTCTCACTCCGTTGTGTGACATATATCCAGCAATTTATCTCGTCCATACCACACATTCTTCTCACAGATAATCTGCGATATCTTGCCTTGTAGTACGTAGTAATGGTATCTGCACATGAAAAATATTTCCACTATAGATTATGTTTATAACAATAATCTGTTAGACCAAGACCATAGACAATTTAGACATGACAACATTGCATGATTAAACCATCTTGACTTGGATAGATAGTGTTATAGATTTTTCCTTTCGGCATTCTGCAAGAAATGTCACAAATCTGTAGCTGTCAGCAATATGGGAAAGTTTCTGTGTGTGTATGATACTGATATATTCTGTTGTATGTTCTGTCAACATGTGCTCTTCACCCAGTAAGGCCATGAATGTTAATTCTTTCAAACTTGTCTATGTGAATGATGTAAAGCCTTCACCGAGAATGCCGGTAGTAGTTTTACCAGGATTATGTGAGATTCATTACCTATATGTATCTAGGTGGTGTTGACATGGGTGGTTGGAAGCCATATTGAAAAAGGCCCGGAAAACGATTTTTGACAGAACAAGCCAGAACATAAGAATAAGAGAGGGGAGAGGGGGCATGCACACCTATCATACATGCCCGACTATATAGTGAACTGTCATATGCGAGGGCATTTACATGTACAATATGATATAATAATTACCCCTTCATATACGGCCTAAACGTGGAGTTATACTTATATGTACCGTTTAAATAAACATGCCTACTAACGCGATTTGTATAAAATGTAAGTAATAGGTATTTTAAGTTGGATAAGAAAATCACGAAAAAAGGGCATCACTTTGTGAAGATTATCCTGGGGTATCTCCATATGAAGTTTCAAAAGATTCCACGAAGTGGTCTCGGAGCAGAAGACTTTTGAAATTTTTCCCATAATAAGTAAATTACATTTCCTTCGAAGTTGAAAACACTCACACACAAAAGACAAAAACAAACAAACAAACAAAACAATTCTGAAAAAATTAAACTTTTAACTTTTTAATTTATCACTTCGTGGAGATTATCCTGGGGTTTCACCATACGAAGATTGAAAAGATTTCATCCAGTGGTCTCGGAGAAAACGTTTGGAATTTCTCCCATTATTATAATAAGTAAATGACATTCTTTCAAAGTGGAAGAAAAATTCTCCGAAACACAATTGGTTTTTAAAATTTAAACTTTTGCGAAAATAAGTTTGTTGGGAAGATCCCATAGTATCCCCGTACAAAATTTCAAAAGATTCCAAGTGGTCCCGGAGGAGATGACGTTTGAAATACTAAAAAATAAAGACATTCACAAAAAATGTCACACTCTAAAATCAATTTAATTGTGGGTAAGAAGGTTATCAGACCTCAGGTCAACCAATAAATGAATTCTGCATTGTTCCCGTGATTGTTCCCATAGAATGTTCCCGTGATTGTTTGTGAAGAGGATCACGGCAAGGGTTCAACTGTGAGCGCTGGATTGGTATGTTTACAAGTATACATGTATATGTATTATTCACACTTTATATGGTAGCGGTATGTGTCATAACTCATTGTGTATTAAATCTTTATTATTAAACATTCGATTAACAAACAATATGCATATATTATAGTCGGAATAGAGTCCAAATGATGTAACCAATAAATTTCAATGGCAATATATTGAGAGAAATTTTTACAGGAAAGAGCAAACGAAGTGTCAAACAAGCATATTAGGGAACTACTTATACGGCTATGCATAATTATGCTAAAAATATAAATGAACATATATTCATAATGTCAAAGTCGCGAGTATTTTAATTTACACATTCCACTTCAAGTGATTAGAAAAAAGTGAGAAAATCGCAACCATAACATTACAAAAGATCCTCAAATAGAAACAAAGGCATTTCTTTCATATACATGTATCATGAATATTTACACTTGAGAAATATGTAAATGTACACTCTCTCAAAAAGCACCAGATAGGCAAACTTCATACATTTTTGTACACGGGACATGTTATAAAATACGAATCTCTCGGGTGTTTTGCAAGGAAACCACCGTGAATCTATATAACAATCATTCTACCAGTTCTCTAATTTAGCTAATTCAATCTTCTCTTCGTTGGCAGATACAATTTCTTATCCTATTTTCTATTTAAGTACCTTCCTGAAAGACACTGTAACATTGTTTTATAATGGGCGGTTCATTCTATAATCTAAGGTGAATATACCTCCATGTGGCAAAATTATTTATTATCGTAACATCGCAGGGAAACTGTAGATTATCCAACTAGAACAATAACATGGGGGGTACAAGCAAATTCATCCTACGATACATTTGCTTGCCGACTGGTGGAGTTTCTTTTATACCATTTGCGACAAATTTCAATCTATGTAAAGTAGATACTAGTATATTTTGCCGATTTCACTTCACTGTTCAACAATGAAAATAGGCAGTTGTCGAAATCAAAACAGAACATTTAAAGATGAAATCACAGAGAACTAAGTACATGTTGTCGATTATACACATGAGTACGCGAAACAAGGATTTTGCTAAATTTATGGTGCATGTAGACTACAAAACAATTCAGAACTCATTCTTTAATTTTATAAGTGTTACAGTCAGATTTGATCTTTTGACAAATTTGTACCAACGCATACTAATATTAGCTGCAGTA
Source organism: Terebella lapidaria (assembly GCA_949152475.1). Lineage (NCBI taxonomy): Eukaryota > Metazoa > Annelida > Polychaeta > Terebellida > Terebellidae > Terebella > Terebella lapidaria. The sequence continues at coordinate 13,875,993 of OX424556.1, forward strand.
TTGTACAGCGCTGTGATATATATGGCAAGAATCCATTCAGGAATGTAATAGTGTAGTTCAGGCTATAGCCTCAAGTATACAGACAAATCACAAACTAACAATCTCAAGTGGTGTATACTGAGTTATCAGGTTTGATTTCTGTACCACCTCGCAAGACACCGAATAAACGTCAGTTCACATGCAGACACACGCTCACAATCATAGCGGTCACATAGGAGCCATCCACCGAGGGCTGAACTGTTCTGACACCGACACTAGTACAGCATGCCGTGAGTCTCGGAGGCCGCCGACATGTAGCTCATGTTGTCGGGCTCCAGGTTACGGGGCCGGTAGTTGAGGCTGTCCTCCAGGGTGCGGTCCAGCTGCTCGGGGTCGTACTCCATGTCGTCATCTAGGCGGGGGTCGGCGGCAGTGCCGGCATACAGCTCTGGACGACGTTCGTCCTCCACCCGCCGGTCTATCCGCGTCCGTTCCCGCTGCTTGCCGGCATCGTCAGCCTCCGCCAGGCCCATGAAGGTCTTGTACAGGTTGAAGGTGTCCTTCGTGCTGAGCTTGGTGTCCCTACCACGCGAGCGACCACCGTCCGCGCCCTCGATCATCCCGTGGTTTGTGCGGTCCACGATGCTTTCCCACAGCCGCCGTCGCTCGGGCGTCGCGAACAGGTCAATCTCTATAAGTCGCGTGACGATCACCGAGGACTTCTTGAACATGTCCTCGACGCCACGGATGGGTACGATTCGCTCACAGCGCACCTTGACGGCGACCTCGGCAATGCCATCTCGCAGGCCCATGTCCACTTTCTCTGAGACCGTGTCGAAGTTGAGCATGTCCTCGGGTTTGGCGTGGGCGCCGTCGGCGTGCGAGGCTGGCAGCGGCCCGATGATATCCTCCTCCTCCCGCTCAACGTTGATGCTCTGACGGATGCTGTCCTGGGGCGCGTCCTTGAGCAGGCGGGACACCTCGTACTCCGACCGGTGTTCACGCACCTGTCGGGAGCCCCGCGAGTCGTCATAGTCCGGCACGTCGTGGCCATTCACCGGCCGGCGGTCTGTAACCAGCAATGCATTCTCTCAACAACTTATCTTGTGGATAACATAATCAGCTTATCCGTTGTCTATCATAAAACATAAATATTAGCAGTATTTTTGATAATAGTAGCTTAAATATTGCGATATACAGTGAATTTGAAAGTAGGATAAGTATTCTATATGTATGATCATTGCACTTTGTGATCCATTAATGTTTTGAAGTTAGAACATACCTTTCTTTCGTTTAGGCCCGGGAGGCTCTGTAAAAGATGAAGAAGACATTTTAAATATAAATTATACATGTGTATGTCGTGGCGATTGCATGATACTGGTGGATAAGTACTGAGAGGAGATATGGATCTAAGCTCTCTGTGATGGAGATGTGATGATGGCGAAACCACGAGACATGGGTGAACAAAGGAGCTAGTGTTTTGTTTAATTAGGTCTATTGCTATACGATTTTGACGTTTTTGTCAGATAATTAGCTCTTTCCAATCATGTTTCCCCAAAGCGTAGCATTCGTCATGTAGTGCTTTTTATAGTTGTTAGATTGAGACTCGTCATGTATACAGTGCAATACTGTGAATGTTATATGTGTTTCACGCTCGCGAATATACGTGAACAAACATTACATTTCCTGAAACATGTCACTATGTCGCATTCTCTTCTCAGGAGTCTTTTCCCCAGCTTTCTAAAGAAGGACACAATATATACTTCACTGTTGTATAATGAGCCACGACCCAATTCTTCACACAAACACTACGTGTGCAGGGGCAATCCGCCAGGATCTATTTCAAATATTGACAGCAAACGTCTCTGTGTAATGTAACATTGCCAGATCTTACAGCAGTGGCTGTTCAGACCGCCCGCCCGCCATGCTATGGTAATATTTCGTATTGCACGGAGTTATTGCCCGCTGCTCATGTTAGGTGTACAGTATGTCCCCCTGTCCAGGCATTGTGTGTCTCAAGCCTTGATCCTTCGTGTGACAAACTCAAGGTCTAGGGAATCTGCCTTTTGTTAACAACGTCACAAACACATTTTGTTCATAACAGTACTATGTGCGATGAATTTTACCTTCCACTTGTGAAAACAATGGTATTGGCATTTTGTTCGGCCCTGATTTAGTGATAAATAACGGGCCGTCAACAACTATCAACCCATTTTAAATGGCCTTCAATAATTAATAAGCGACATATCCATAAACGAGTTTCAAGCAAGTTGGAGCTGAAAGCTAACATAATTCGTTAGTATGGAGAGCTGCCAAATTTAGAAAACCACTGGAGAAATTTAATGTCGCAGGGAAGCAGGGCTGTATTTCACAGGGGATATTGATAATTGCACTGTGCACACCAATGTCACTCATGGGCACCTTGCTGGTTACCAGTGAGAACACATCGATAAGTCTGGCCCAGATCTAGGTTATTTGTGGATTATAGGGCATTAGGCTAGGTTGTGGCAGTAGACGAATTTCCCGACTGATACTTGTATCAGCACATTACAAGTTTGGCTATTACATGGTATCACTTGGTACATGTACGGTGTGCATATCATTGCATCACATATACATGTAAGGGCAAAGCATGCAATTACCACATTTGTATCTATTTTTATCGTTACAGTGTTTTAGGCCTATCTCTCTCCAGGCCGTGTAAATTGAATAACGCTTGAATGCATCACAGTCCTTCCCCACAGACAACAAGGAGAGTTTACACATTCACATAGACACATTTTGTGTGCAAGTGCAATATGTTCGAAACTTTCTGCCATTGTGGGGTAATGAATTGCGTCGCAGCGTGAAAAAAAAGCATTTCACACCGTGAAAACGATATTTCATCTGTGAGGAGGATGTATTGTTGTCAGTGTTAGCCCCAGTGTGTATTCAATCACCATACACGTAAGTACACATGTGGCCAATACTTGGCATCAACAAACATTTTAACAGCGGTTAATTAAACGGCCACCAAAGAATTCGGCAACTCGACTGACCTGTTGGTCATGTCATTATCATTATTGTGTGCTGAGTTCGCTGATATGTACAGTCCAAAAACAGGATGACCCCCAAGGGGCCCATTACAACTGGGGACATACATAGTACCTACTCAGACGTATAGCTAACTGTATGTCTACACGCACGGTCTGTCACTGACCACAGGACAGACAATAGCCCAGCTGAGAGGATGTACAGCAAAAGTATTTTCAACAAAAAATCCCGTTGTCAGTACATATTGTTCACAGGCGACATCCCATACAGTGTATGCAATTTTATATTGAATAGGAAACTCAGGTCCTCGCCCTACTTTCACGCCTTGCTGTTTGTTCAAACATGTATATGTATCAAGCAGAGATCATCATAGCTGGTTTCTGGGCAGCAACGAACATTGGAATCCAAATATCATCGTATTTGAATCAATATGGAAGTAATATGAGTAAATTGAACTGGTTGACCGAGTGCGGCGGTGCCACAATAGTTCAGAGATTGTTTTTATAGAGATAGATAGTGTTGAATGTGACCAGCTTAGGCACACACCATTGTGGTGTGCTATCGTGTATGAAATCTACTTGTATAGGGCGGAACAGCTACATATTTTTCCTTTGTCAAGCTCCATTCACCAAACGTCGTTGCTTCTAAGGAATCTCGTGTGTAGAGAAGAATACGATGTACATGTACACTGAGGTGGATGGGTAGGCCTATCTCTGGGGAGACTTCACTGTCATATAACACACACCACTTGATACTCGAGCACCGCGCTCCACACAACTTCTAGATTCTATAGACTCTGTCCCAGTACAATGATGTGCCGTTCTGTGGTACACTAAATCGTTAATACATTCAATTGAGTTCACAAACAGGTCAAGTTTTCACACAAATTTGTAATATGTCACCTTGCCCTTGATTCTTTGTGGTTGGACTCAGTGAGCCGTGTCTCGAGCGCATGGTCAGAAAAAAATGGACTTTTAAAAATACAAAATGTTCACACGAAAGTGAATAATGTTTATAATAAATGTTGTAATTATGAAATGTCCTACGATTCAGTTGGGAATGCTCAGTTAGAAGCATAATACTGTATATGTAGCTGCATTTCTTGTAGGTCATTCAAGGTGCACAAGTCGAGTAAATTCACTCAGCATTGGATAAGAAAGTGAATAAGAAAATATCCACATGTACAAATGTAGACGTAGGCTACTATAGTGATTTCAAAGTGAAAATGCTTCACATTAAAAATCATTCTTTACATTTTTAACACAGAGTAAAACTTAAGTAACTTTCGAGCGCCTTCTACTCTCTCAGACTGACACCATATACATGTACGTGTGGGTAACTCCACAGTCAGCTTGTGGTTTATTCGACAAAAATGTATCTTCTCGCAACATACTCGGCAAACAATGTTTGGAAACTGTTCTCGCATGAAATTTTTGTCTGTCTATCTTCAAGTGTATCAAGTTTAATTAGCAAAGTGCAAAAATGTTATTGATGGTTTGTTGAACTCGAAAGTTGATACATCAGATGTTCCATATAGTTACAGGAATTCAGAATAATTTGGCATTCGAAATTATGCCGTGTCTAAAAATTACATGCATAGAAACATGTTTGTGTCGAGCAAAACACACAAGAAACTTATTATCCTACTGTCCTATGTCCTTATGTGACAGGATAGAATACCAACATAATTAACCAGATATGTCAAGACTACATGTATGCACTACTATTATAAATGTTATAAACTATTTATCTGCTGTTTGTCTGGCAACTCACAGTCACACGTGCACATGGTCTAAGTTAATGAAGTTTAGGTTTTTGGCAAGGTTGCCATTTTATACTTGTTTTCGTTCCTCGAAACTTGACAATATGCGACACAATGAATCCCATGGGATGTTTGGTAACAACTACATATATACATACACAGCATAAATACATGTACGAGACCTGATGTTGGCTGGGTTGGTGTAAATCGTGCAGTTCTGCATATTTGTGTGGTACACACTTTAGTTGCGACCAGCAAACACGCGGTGGCAAAATCAAGAAAATAAGTAAACATCAATAAATGTGATATGGTCAGCCGTGGACATGCCTTTATTACAATGTTCTCACGGTCAGCGCTTCGTAAATTAGTAACAGTTGAAAGCCGAGTTATGTTATGTGGAATAACTTATCGACCGGTTGGCAGTTGCACAGTCATGTATTAATTCTAGCACCGACTAGGTTCCTAATCATCATTTACACGTGAGTTTATCGATTCAAATGTCTATACCAAGTCTTTTGACATGACACAGAGAGATGCAGTTATGGTCACGATGACTGAAATATTCCACGCGTTTTGTCAATAGGCCTAATAATGTTTTGGATCATCAGATCAGTTTGCATTTCACGTTTTTTCCATCATGTATCACCCAGTTTCAGACTTTCGTTTTTAAAAGTGAAAAAGGCCAATCTATTCAATTGAAAGTGAAAAAGGTTGGCAAGAATACCACAGGTTATGGAAATAATAGACCAAATAACAGCACTGTAGAAATAAGAAGGAAGATCGCATATGACCTAAAAATGACACTTTTCAATGGTAGGTTCATACTGCACACATATGCATACAAAACATTTTCTCCGAGCACCCCTCCCCTCTTTCAACCATATACAGGTATATATTCAGTGTGCTTTCTATTACAAAATGAGAGGATCCCTCGAGCTAAAGAGTAAATGTCAGCCGCCCAGTGCACAAACGTGAAAACCTTGACGGTCGGGGCCCCGGGAGGCTTCAGGCCTCGTGCGAGATCCCCCACTGCTCGCTCGACAAAAAGGTCACACAGCTCGCCCCGTAGTCACACTGTGTCGAACGCACTCTATTCCTTAGTAGCTGAAAAATCTCGTTGTTGAATTATAGAATTCTACCAGTAAACTATGTCCAAAAAATGTTTGTCGCTGTGCACAAATAAACCAAGTCCATGTGTGTTTTTTTCTCCATCGGCAAGAGTCATTCCGACCTTACAGTACATCAACCATTCTTATAGTTGTAGTTTACCATTCATTCTGGGCCACTTTACATTTTGTCGCCGAAAAAGTCTTACGCTTGAAATCTGACACTGAGTGAATGCAGATAAATGTAAAGGGTTTTTCTTCTGTATCATAATTGCCAGGTCGTAAAACTAAACTACAGTTACCTCACAGAAAGCGTATAAATAGTATTTGTTAGATACGAGTGAGTGCAGATAAGTGTAAAGTTGTTTTCTTCTGTATCATAATCGCCAGGTCGTAAAACTAAACTACAGTTACCTCACAGAAAGCGTAATAGTTTTTGTTAGATACGAGTGGGTGCAGATAAGTGTAAATGGGTTTTCTTCTGTATACTAAACTACAGTTACCTCATAGAAAGCGTAATAGTTTTTGTTAGATACGAGTGGGTGCAGATAAGTGTAAATGGGTTTTCTTCTGTATACTAAACTACAGTTACCTCATAGAAAGCGTAATAGTTTTTGTTAGATACGAGTGGGTGCAGATAAGTGTAAAGTTGTTTTCTTCTGTATCATAATCGCCAGGTCGTAAAACTAAACTACAGTTACCTCATAGAAAGCGTAATAGTTTTTGTTAGATACGAGTGAGTGCAGATAAGTGTAAAGTTGTTTTCTTCTGTATCATAATCGCCAGGTCGTAAAACTAAACTACAGTTACCTCACAGAAAGCGTAATAGTTTTTGTTAGATACGAGTGGGTGCAGATAAGTGTAAATGGGTTTTCTTCTGTATACTAAACTACAGTTACCTCATAGAAAGCGTAATAGTTTTTGTTAGATACGAGTGGGTGCAGATAAGTGTAAATGGGTTTTCTTCTGTATACTAAACTACAGTTACCTCATAGAAAGCGTAATAGTTTTTGTTAGATACGAGTGGGTGCAGATAAGTGTAAATGGGTTTTCTTCTGTATACTACACTACAGTTACCTCATAGAAAGCGTAATAGTTTTTGTTAGATACGAGTGGGTGCAGATAAGTGTAAATGGGTTTTCTTCTGTATACTAAACTACAGTTACCTCATAGAAAGCGTAATAGTTTTTGTTAGATACGAGTGGGTGCAGATAAGTGTAAATGGGTTTTCTTCTGTATACTAAACTACAGTTACCTCATAGAAAGCGTAATAGTTTTTGTTAGATACGAGTGGGTGCAGATAAGTGTAAATGGGTTTTCTTCTGTATACTAAACTACAGTTACCTCATAGAAAGCGTAATAGTTTTTGTTAGATACGAACGATATTACCAAGCTATTCTTTCCATTAAGATAGCAATGAACAGTGCTCATATTCACTGTCCATGAAGACATGTGTATGTTGGCTATTAGATAGTTTGTTTATGAAGAAAGAATATTGTCCAATTAGAGTATGTGATCTGCCGAGTCCTGACGTTCAGGTATTTCCTGTTGTCTAGGAGGCGATAGACAGCTGAGGACACTTACAGACGACCTAACGTGTCGTGGTGTCATTGCCACAAGCTCAAGACAGTCACCAGGGCCCGGAGAATAACAACACCCATCCAGTACAGACAAAGGATGCTCTGTTTGGCAGCAAAAAAACAACAACACGCCTAGCTACCAGGCCAAGAGTGTATTTGTATTATTTCACTTCTGCCTCCCAAACACACTTGCAAAGTGTCTTTGGAGAAAACAATTAGATAGCCTTTGAGCGTTCTCTGGAAGTCAAATAGTTTCATTTGGAGACCATCATCCTGCTAGAGTTGTTCTTTGAAATAAAGCCGTTTCCTATTTGTTTCTGCTATAGCATTGTATGCAGAGTAATCATGGCCTCAGAAGACATGCTAATGACAATAATTAAAAGGTGAACTAGACTTTATTTTCAAGCTATCAAGCAGTGTTGCATGACATGACAATTATTGTTCAGTTTGCTCGGCAGGATAAATGCACCACGTGCGTTTTATGTTAATATTAAACTCAAAATGCAATATTGCATAACTAGGTATATATTAACGAATGTTCACATGTACACGTATGACTGTATGTCCACTATTTTATGATACACTCAAGAGATGCCCTGTACTTTATTACAAAAAGTATGAGAATTTTTGCGGGCCACTGATCACTCAAAATGGCATGTATGTCAATCGTTGTTCTAGTAAGTTCTGCTGAAGCGAATACCAGAGGTCAGATTTCCTTGTCACGATGAAATGTACTCTGGTAATTTGTCACGGCACCCACATTATCTAAAGATGGCAATTTGTCATGGTCCACAAATTATAACATCATTGGGACGTATCAAGGACAAATCTCAGTGAAGTTTTGACGACTTTTGATAAAAAATTTGAAAATAACGTGGACACTTTTTCATTATTAATGACGTGGCTGTTACATTACTGAGGATTGCCAGCCGTTTATGAGGTAGTCGATGCCATTGCAGCCTTGGGTGTCCCTGCCCGGTCTAATATTACTCCGCTGGAGGAAAATCGATGGAGCTGCACCCACAAAGGCAGAGACATCAACAAACGGGACATGGCTGGATACAGAGTGCCCTGCATCAATAATGGCCTAATGTAGCACGCTATCCAAAACCTGAAATTCCCCTCTCCTGACTATACCATCTATGTCGCATCAGTCATGTTCTATATTGTTGAATCAACAGACGATAAATTTCTGAGAGCACTGATAAAATTGCACCACACTGCGTAAACAAAGTACAGATGGGTATATGTTGTTTCTCTGTAGGAACGATGACCGACGCCATTTTGGAATAAATAATATGTCGCACAAAAGCTATGTGCACAGCTTGCGCTAGCCGTATAGTACCTGTCCTAAACCATCAAATTATTCGCACTTATTGGCAGTGTAAAGAGGCATGTCATATGTCCAACACATGTAGTCATATTTAATAACCAGGTCATTTCAATACACTGATGTTACGAGCTGAACAGTTTCTGAATATTGCATGGTGACAAAGTCAGCAAAACACTGAACAGACGGCACATGCATTGTGGTTAATGCGCTAAAAGCCCCACTTTATTGCTCGGGAATGACAACAAAATATATCAGTACCATTAATGAAAATTAATTCTGAATAAAGGTCAAAAAGGTCATGGTAACGATAGGAATGTTAATGAGACTGAATGTTAACTGAAGATCGTGTTATATTGACAGCATACATAGCTTTTCTTTCCTATATGTACATGGGACATATTATGCTGACCAAAAACAGTTGGTGATTTAATGGTTGATGGTGATGGGCGAGGTATTGAGGACATGTAGGGTCAGATTCTCTATAAGAATGAAGTATATCAAGTGCATGTGAAATATATATGCGAACAGTACGCATTGTAAAACATATACATATTATACTATAATATAAATCAAGTTATGAATATGTTGAAAATAATCTTGCTGCAATTAATATATACATAAAACCTGATCGTTTCTAAACTGATAATATATATATATATATTGATATATAATAAATTAGATAACTGTATACATTATGTTAGACTTACCCCTGTTGACCTTGATGTCGGTGTATCTGTCAGTGCGACCGTTGTCGAAAATCTTGGTGAAGGCGGGCTGGTGAGGTTTGCGCTCCTGCCAGTCAGACAGATCCGGATCCGAGTTGTACATGGGGTTCTCCCGCCGGCTCAGGTACGAGCCGTGAAACATGTTGACATTGTCCTCCACGACCAGATCGTCCTCGGAGTCGTCTCCCTCTACCACGTCGATCACCTTGGGCGCGCCCGTGGTGTCTATGGAGTTTTTGATCAGGATGGAGCCCCTGACCACATGGGGGATGTCTCCCGAGTGCCGGTCGTGGTCCGGGCCCTCGTCCGGAGACATGTAGGGTTCCAGGTCGTCCGGCTCCCGGCCGTGACCGTTCATCCTGCGAGGTTTGTTGCGCCGGGGCCGCTCGGCATCCGGCGGGCGCCGCTTGCGATGTGCTTCCTCGTCGATGTCCCTGAGTTTGTCGAATGGATCCCGCGCCTGCTCCTGGTTCCTCGGCGCTCGGCGGGAAGACATTCGATCGGACACGGGAGTATGGCGAGGGGATTCAGTGCGGTGGTAGGCGTCAGTCACCGTCACATTGCGGAACCAATCCACCCCTTCTCTGCGGCTCTCGGGCCGCGGCTGGTTTCTATTGGGGTTCTGATTATTGGGATTAAGTGCGGGCTGGATGGGCTCCTCGCCAGTGGGATCGCGGGTGGGTCTGCGCCTGTTGGGATTCTGGTTGTTGGGGTTAAGTGCAGGTTGCATGGATTCATCCACTGGCCCGTTGTCATTTGGAGCTGCATAATCCATTGTCATTGTCTGATTGACGTTCATGGTGAAGCGTGCAGTTTCTGCAGGGGGGTTGTGAGCACCAGGGGCTTGAGCTGGAGATATCGGGGAGTTAGCTGGGGGCATTCTGTCCGTCTGAGATACAGACTTTATCATGTACTGCTGAGTTGTCAAAGTTTTACTAGTTTCTTGAGCAGTGATTTGTGGGCCGTCATGGCGCACTTTGAATCGATGTTTGGACATGTATTGTCCCTCGACGTCACTCTGTGAAGGCTCTGGCTGGTCCTTGATCCTGACCAGTGTCATCTGTCGCTGGCCCTGGGACCCTGGATACGTACCGTACGAGCCGCTGGCCTGGTGTGAGTCCGTGTGAGTGTAAGTCGTTGTCTCGTTGTCGTCATAGGCCGCTCCACGTTGGTAGGTACTAGACATAGTGTTATTATTCAGAGAGTTCATGTGTTCCTCGTATCTCTCGTCGTACTGCTGCGATTGTTTGCTGCCTGGCTTGTTGCCGCTGAGAGCGTTAAGTTTGAGCGATATGTTGTACCTGTCTCCCTTCTTGTCCACCTCCTCCAGTAAAGGCACCACGGCCGTGACCTCCGGGGACTTGACCCGGGCCGAGTCCAGTGTCGCCCTGCCATCCAGGGACGAGGTGCTGTGCAGGGTCTGGGTCCGCATGGTGCTGGGAGCCGAACTGCCACCTGAGACCTGATACACACGTCGTTTTCTCGCCTGATTCTGTAAATCGGGGTGGTTGTCTACATGCTGTGATGTTATTCCTCGCTTCTCCATCACTCTGTGTACGGAATATTTACCGCTGGAGACTCCAACAACTGGCTCGGTCAGAGCTGCGCTCCCATTTGGCTGCTGTGCGGCTGCATTTCTGTCAACATTCACACGGGAGACGTGTGGTGACGCGTTTGTGTTGTGTGGAGCACCTGTCGTGTTGGGCTGTGAATATTCAAAGCTGTTGAGGTCTCTGGGGGCCAGGCCGCGGCCGTTATACACGGGGACTCTGCCTCCCCTGCTCTCGTCCACTCTCAAGTAGCGGCCCGGTGGTGACCTCGGCCCCGTGCTCTGGGAATTGAAACTCTCCTCCCTGCCTCTCATCCTGGGATCCTGGTCTCGCTGTGACACGAGATGGTAAGAAAGCTGGTCGCCGTGAGATTTCTGCTGTCTCTCGCCGTGCTCTCTCGGCTGTCTGTGGCCCGTGCTAGTGTGAATAGATGCACTATGAACGGACTCACTGGACCGTGACATTCTAAACATGCCTTGTTCATCAGTTATCACGGGGGTGGGCTCCCGGAGATAAATCTGCGGGGGCTGTGGGCTTCTCGTCTCCGACCGACTCCTTCTGCCCTCTACTGGATGTGCTGTCATCAACACGTGCCCATCCTGTGGTGGCGGAGGACTTATATTGATGGCCAACGGTGTCATAGTCATCCCCCTGTCCATACTACGGGACCTATACCTGCCGTCGTCATGATCCATGGGCCTGTGTGAGTTGGGGTTGTTCACAGATTGGTATTGTGCTGTGGACACGGAGCTTGTTCTGGACACACTGGCTGACATAATGGGCACGGATAGGGAGGAGAAGGTTCTATGGTCGTCTGAACTGAATGCCCCGGGACTATAGAGTGGATCATTTCTGTCAGAATGATCAGTGTATGTAATATCTGGAGGGTTGATACGGCGTCTGTTGTGATCTGTGCTGCTCATAAAGCTCGCGCCACTCTCGCTATCGTGTCTGTCTACTCTAACATTTAACCTGCCCTGCCCATGTTCAGAGCGCTCATTCGAGTAGCCATTGCCATAATACACATCTGGGTTTTGTTTTGATCGTCCCATTCTTTTCTGATAGACAGGACGATTTGATTTCCTCTGATGAGTCGGCTCATCTATGACTCTATCATAATCTGGCCGATCAAATCTTTGATCATAATTATATCTGTCATAATCTGGCCTCTCTGGTCTCCTCTCATATTCTGGGTTGTCATATCTTCTATCAAATTGTGGACGTTCAAACCTTCTGTCATAACCTGGGCGATCAAATCTTCTGCCGAAATCTTGATTTCTGTCAAATTCTGCACTTCTGTCGAATTCTGGACGATGAAATCTACTAGCAAACTCTGGATGATCGAATTCTGGACGATCAAATCTTCTGTCAAATTCTGGATGATCAAATCTTCTGTCGAAGTCAGAGCTTTCCACTCTTTGCCTGTTTCTCCCCCAACCCTTCTCAGCACGTGAGCTATGCTTGGGGACTTCCGCTCTTACTTCCGATGACTGGGTGTTATTTCTTCTTGCATTTATCTTGTCAGAGTCTCGATACGAGTCAGGCTTGAGACTTGACTCAGAGCTCTCAGATGACGACGAAGACACATTTTTGTGTGGTGTTTGTTGACTGTCATAAGAGAAAATATCAAGGTCCTCCACGTCTAGTGCGCCTACACTCGTGCGGGGGCCGGCAGCCGTCTCGCCTCGCTGCGTCTCTTTAGATGGTGGCTGCTTGGCTGATGAAGTCACCTTAGCGACTGATGCTGCAGGGTCAAAGTCCTCTTGAGCCAAAGCAACGTCGATTAGATCTGACTGTGAAATATGTCTGGTTCTCTGTGTGTCACCATCGTTCCCAGAATTATCATACTCTTGGGATATACGGTATCTGGGGTCTTTGGGGTCACCCACAGTTAGCGTGATGTTGGTGCTGCGTCTCTTGGGTTGGGTGCTACTTTCTTCCTGCTCACGTGTTTTCTTGTGACCATCTCGCAAATTATCCACTCGTAATAATTTGTTATCCGATTTTTCTACTTCCACCGAATTACTGAAGTTTTCAAGTTCAGTGACAGCTACGCTGCTGTCTCTGTCAACTGACTCACCTGAGGGCTGAGCTGTTGGGGATGTGATGTCATAGGATTTTTTCTTAGTAGCTTGTCTCAAATTATTCCACACTGGCTTACTCTCTGTTTGAGCCTTGGCTGAGACAGTCAAGTCTGTGCGTTCACTGGTTTCTTTATTTACTGTCGCTTGTGCGGATACTTGCTGGCTTTTTACGTCAGTGCCAATGACAATGAGCTGCTCTGATATATTTCTTTTGGTTTCTGGAGGCGTTGTATTATCACTTTGATATGCCGGTTGTGAAAGTTCAGCAGATTTTGAGATATCAATATCAGTTTTTGAGACATTTATCTCGCGATGATCCGTGTCAGTTGTTACTTTCACGGTACTTATCTCACTTTGCACTTTGCTTGTAGATAGTTTGACCTGTTCGTCCTTCCTTCTGACATCAATATCCTTATTCTCCCTTGCTTGTTGTTGAGTTACAGTGACGGATGGCGTAACAGCAGAAAATTTAGATTTGTCTATTTTCAACACCGTCTTTTCACTGTTCTCTCTGTGCACACTGCTTGTTTGTTTTTGCGTCCCTGTTTGTATTGATGCCTTAATTGATTGAGTAGAGCCCTTGTCGAAGCTATCGGCGGCCGACTGATCAGATCCAACCTGGGCCGTGGTCACTGGGCCGTCTCTGTTGACCCGTTGTTGGACGGGAATATTGGATATCAATACCTCAGCTTTTGTGTCATAACGTTTGGACAGGTCGCCAACTTTCTCAGACTGTGAAGTCTGTGTTATGTGCTCTGAAGTAACTTTTGTGCGGAAGGACCCCTTTTCTTTCAGTGTAGTATTTGTTGGAGTATTTGTGGTTACATTCTGCATTACCACGTCAGCTTCTTCGTCACGTTCAGGGATTTCTTGTTTTGTGTGTTTCTCAGCACTGTTTTGTTTTGCAACGGTGTGTCCAGGTTTTTGTAGACCAGATGATTTTGTGACGGATGTGTCCATTTCCTCCACTGACCTTCTTGTTTGGAGCTTAGATTTGGCTTCTAACAGCATCGACGAGCGAATGAGAGTTTTTCTTTCACCTCCATCAGGTCTATTCATGATATTTTCTTTGTTTGAACCCGTATTAAAGCTGTTCTGTTTGTTTAGCTTGGACTTGGCCTCTATGAGTAAAGTGGATTCTGGGGAGGTGGGCTCTACTCTTACCTCAGACTCGGAAGCTTGTCTGATGCTGTCTTTCTTCTGGAGCTTGGCTTTAGCCTCAACAAGAATCATAGAGTCCCGCTCTGACCTCTGTGCCACCTCTTTCTGGTTACCCTTCACATTCTCCTCCACTGCCTCGTGTGGCTTCCGAGCTGTGAAATCTCCAGCTCGGCGCTTTATATCCTCGGCCAATTTACGATCCAGCAAGTAGCTGAATCCCTTTTTCTCCATTCGCCTCAGCGATGACGTATCCTGCTCGCCATCAGTAGTATCCATAGATAACGTCGAAGTGGTGATAGCGTTGTTTCGCCCTACAACTCCGAAGTCAGCTTTTTCTCCCTCAGCTGTTTGAACCGTCGTCTCAGAATCTACGTCCATTCTCACCTCCACACGTGTACCCTCCGTAGTACTGGAGCTCAGCACATCGGAGCTGGTGCCACTCTCGGGGACGTCAATCCCTTCCACCAGAAACTTGAACTTCTTCTCTTCGGCAGCTCCAGTGTCTGGGGTCTTGTCTGGATCTACTGACTTGGTTCGCTTTCTCTCTAGTGTGGACGGGTCGATGGCCCGACCAGTCAGGGGCAAGTCCTTGAAGAGGTCCTTGGCCAGTCGCCCCACCTTACCCCCAGACACAGTGGATTTCATCTCTTCGTATGGTGACGTTGGGGTCGAGGGCACGACTTTAGGCTCCTCCTTCTCCCTCTTGTGCTCCCTGGGGAACGTATTACTCTCGAATTCGTGTTCCGGCGTCAGTGTGACGCTGGCCTTGGGTGGCGGGTCTCTGGGTGATGTCTCCACTAGCGGGACCTCCGTCAGCTGGAACTTGTTCTTCTTCCGTCTGTCCAGCGAGGATGGGGCACTGAACGCGGCGTCAGACTTCTTTTTCTTCCCCCCACCGCCGGCAAACAGGCCGCTGATCTTGGACTTGAAGCTCTCGTCCTTGAGCAGAGAGCTGACCGTGTTGGTGGACGAGGCGATAGATATTGTGTCAGTGTCTGTGGTTATGTCCATGCTGCTCCCAGCCTCACTCACTTGCCACGTGTCCAGACTGCTCTTGCTCCCCCCGTCACTTATCCGTTGTTGTTGTTGTTGTTGTTGTTGTTGTTGCTGCTGCTGTGCGGTCATTGTCATTGTAGTTTTCTGTTTGTCCATGTTTGAACTTTTGTTACTGTCAGTGCTGGTACGATTTTTGGCGTCAGTGATACTTGAAGTCGACGATTCATTCCGACTTGTATCAGCACCCTCCTTGAAACGCTTGATTCCTTCACCACTTATCTGCTGCTGTTGTTGTTGTTTTTGTTGTTGTTGTTGTTGTGCGATCATTGTGGTCATCACTGTAGATTTTTGTTTGTCCACAACTGAACTTTTGTTACTGTCAGTGCTGGTCCGTTTGTTAGCATCAGTGACACTTGAAATCGTCGTTTTATTCCGACTTGTATCAGCACCCTCCTTGGAACGCTTGATTCCTTCGCCACTTATCTGCTGCTGTTGTTGTTGGTGTTGTTGTTGTTGTGCGATCATTGTGGTCATCACTGTAGATTTGTGTTTGTCCACAACTGAACTTTTGTTACTGTCAGTGCTTGTCCGTTTATTGGCGTCAGTGACACTTGAATTCGTCGTTTTATTCCGACTTGTATCAGCACCCTCCTTGAAACGCATCTGGAATTTACCAGGACCTGCGCTTTTGGAAACAGCAGTTTTCTTCACAGAAGTGGCTTCGCTGGCGGACTGGGTTTTGTAATCCAGACTTGGAACATCTTTTTCATTCTCGGCCGATCTTAAAATATTCCGCACTTGCTGTGTTGTGATGATTGTACCCGTTTTTTTGCTTGTAGTTTTTTTGGTGACAGAGTGCACTGTAGTTGTTTTTGATGTATGGTTTGTTGACGTTTGCATGGTTCGCATGTTGTGACCTCGGGCGTCCTGAGCACCTGTCGTTGAAGACGACTGTGAGGCAGCGACTGTCATGGCTTGTTGGCGACCCGTATCCATGGTTACGCCCGCCTTGTCCCCAGATCCAGGGGGATTACTGCCGGTGTACTGT
Organism: Terebella lapidaria; assembly: GCA_949152475.1. Taxonomy (NCBI): domain Eukaryota; kingdom Metazoa; phylum Annelida; class Polychaeta; order Terebellida; family Terebellidae; genus Terebella; species Terebella lapidaria. The sequence goes on from OX424556.1 coordinate 13,892,350, forward strand.
TGTGAGGTGGTTGAGGATTGTCCAATGGAAGAGCCGACGGAGACCTGTCTGTCTGGAGCGAGGGAGGTTGGTGGAGTCGGGCTGTAGTTGAAACCTGGAATACTCTCCTGACGGGCCGTCGTGCTGGTGACATTCTTATCTGATTGAGATTTCTGTGTTTTGCGAGTAAGTGTGTTAGAGAGGGCTTGTTTGAACGCGTCGTCGTGCAGTGACCCCGAGGACCCTGCCCGGGGTAAGTCAGACTTGCTACCAGTTGACTTAACCTGGAATGCTCCTCTGGACTTGTTGGTCGCTTTAGGAGGTGATGGGGCTTTTGCTTTCGAGCTTGAAGTCTTCTTAATATTGGCATTTTCGTCAGATATGATCATCGATGAGCTCAGGGTAACACTGGAAGTTTGGTGCGAAGTTTTTGTCACACTGGGTGTTACCTGCGAAGATTGACTAATGTCTTGTCTCAGAGTCTCTCCATTCTGAATGACTCCGGCCTGGGACACCTGACCCTGACTGAAGCCGGACGAGCTCTGGTAGCTGATGTTGGCCTGGCTAGTCCCATGTGCCTTGGAATTCTGGGTGACTTCATCCTTCGATCCTGATGACACCACTTCACTACGACTGATCTTCCCGCCCAGCTTCTCAGCATCCGAGGGATCATCCGAGTAAATGTCGTAGATATCTACTGTGAGCTCCTCATCTCTGGCCATGGTGCCCGAGGTGTCCGGGTTGATGAAGTACAGTGACTTGGTGGATTTGACCGAACCCTTGTCCTTCTTGGGCCACACTGGCGGAGGGCCATTAGTTTGAATCCCGGCCAAGCCGAACAGGAAATTCTCGTCCGTGCCGGACGTAACGTGTGCCTCCACGTCTGCCATCGTCAATAGCTTGAGTATTGTCCACTTAGGTAGTTATTTCACAGGTTCTCTGTCATCGTGCCGTGTTGATCCGATGATAATCCATGGTGAACAGGCCACACAGGGTGTAGTCTTGAGGTATTCAGGTGTGACTTCTCACAGCAATGGCGTTTCTTTCATCAATCTGAAAGAAAACAAGAGACAGGTCAGACAGTCAGTGTCAACATAGCGGACATGTGTTACGTCTTAAACGTCACTCAAGGTGACATGGAACACGACCTGTTGACAAATGTGACTGACCACAGCATGTTGTAGTCATAAATATACACCGGCTCACAATTTACTGGGACAGAATAAGGTGCACTCCCACTGGCTGTTACCCAGGTGAAACCCTCCCGGTCTGACAAGGCCTATATCTATGTGTGTATACGTTACACTTGTATGCCTCACAAATATCACATCAGTGTTATAATGGCTAAATAAAAATTGACGGGGTTGGCTATACGAACACGAGGAACGACGATGTTCTCATCCTTTTGAAACGCTCTGTAAACATTAATGTCTTTTTGATAGCTCTGTATTACATTCAGACAATAGTCAGCTATCCGTGATGCTCGAAACGTTTTTTTTTTTTAACATCCCGATTGTATAATCTGAGTTTCATGCTAAATGTAGCACCAGGCAGGACGTGCCATGATGAAGTATAGCTGAGCTCGTCGTATCACAATAGGAGAGAATTGGATGAGTTTTATCTGTGTGTCTTGTTTCCTGTCCCTAAAACACCTTAGAGCCTGCCATTGTCAGGCCGTGAGCGAGAGGTCACGCTCGTCTGATCATATCACACTGTACCTCCGGATAGCTGTCAATTGTCACACGTGGCTCCAGGGCAATCTTCTATCCCAGCTCCTGTATGTAATGTGGCCTATCCACATTTTTTGTTTTGTTTATAATTAAATTGTCCAGCTGTTGCCGAATAGGCAATCAGTGACTTGCCCCCCGAAAAGTGTCGTCGAATAGGTCCTGCCCCGGACGACAGAGCCAGGCATGCACATCTTCAGCAGGCCAGAGCGAGCGATAACAGAGGCGAGTCACTCAACCGTGGGCTTAGTCACCGGCTAAAGCCGTGCTGGAAATCACTTTATAAATTATTTCATTGAAATATCCTCTGTATAACACACGCACCGAGAGGGCACTCTATGTACAAAAAAAGATTGCTCCACACTCCACAGGGGGTAGCTATCACCACATTTTTCAATATCCACATAATCGTTTAACTGACTTGCTCTGGGCACAATTGTACAGGTATTCAAGTAACACGGCTCACATTCTCGTGATAAACATTGAGCAAGCTCTCGAAGGCGTCCATTGTGGCCGGCGTTCCTCAGACGTGTCTCAGTAAGTGACGCATGGCACCGAAACTCGAGGGTAGATCAAACACAAACCCCATAGATCAATATTTACTGCACGATATTTTCTGCCTTAAACCTCTCGGTGAGGAACCAGGCCAGGTTCAGGTTCGCATGCAAAACTTACGTGAGGTTTGCCCATTTGCCAAGCCTATTTAACTATCACAAGATTCCTTGAATATTATGCGAGCAATTTAGCATCTGAATGTGAAGTCACCGTGAAGAGTTTGTTATTCTGTAGCTCTCTGAACGCATGCACATTGACGATAATCCTAATATTATTTAACGCAGGAATGGAATTTGTATTTGTGACGCTTGGAGCTAAAGCAGATTTAAACCGTTCACTAATATTGATAATTGATATCGATCTCACACCATTCGATCATTATTCTGATCCGAAGTAAACATATTGGCAACTTGACAACCCGAAACATGTTCAAGGACAGTGTTAGAATGAACATTCGATAGAGAAATTAACATTTTAAAAATATTTCACATGAAGTTGTTCAAGATTAACGCCTACTATTGTTACGCCTTCAGATGGACATACATACAATTGTTTATAATAATTTTACCACTTATATTGTCTTACCCAGCATTGGCCAGCAAAACACCTCTATCAAAATTGTTATGATCGAAAGCCCAAACGAACTTTACTTCATTCTATTCGGATGGAATAGAAAGAACACATCGAAGCTTACCTCACAAAGGGCGTCTCAGCAGCCTTGACGAATTATTATCAAAACATTTTCCTCATACGTATATATATTTCTATGCACCACGAGTCTCATAGCGCTCCGCTTACCATTACATTAATTTTTTCCTGAGTACCGTCATTGTTTGTTCTCCTTCTTTTTTCTGCATATATGTCACCCTGCGCAAAACACCCCTTCCCCCGATCCGAATAAAAGTGAAACATGCACTGACTACATAATAAGTTGAGTAGATAACAAGAGTGCTACTGATGCAGAACGCAATGGCATACCACGCTTGATAACCCCATCCCATACAGAGATGTACAGCTATTTCATGGCCGGTGACTTCACCTTTATGCAGTTAGTATGGGGACGCATTTCTTACCAATAAACAAGGAGTGCACGGTGTTAAAAAAGACAACCCACGCATGTAGGGTATGAAAGAAGGATCCACAATATGTGAAAAAATGTGTGTGTTTTTGGCACTGTATTTCATACTTTTTGTGTATAATTTTTCAGTTGACCTGTCGCATCTCATTTAACTGAAAAGCTCGTTCTTTTCGATGCGCTGCACTTGCTCTATGCGCTTGAGAAAAAATTGAAAAGACGAAAATATTGAAAACTGTACATATAAGACATGATGATACTCACAACTTGTCGAGAGATTCTTTGTCCTATCTCTACCATCAATTATATTCGTTTAACACGACATTAGAAGGGAGAAATATATGTGCTTCAATGAAGAAAATATCGCTCATATCCTCGAAATATTAATTCATCTGTGACAATATCATTTATCGAACCACAACCACCGGATTATGTTAATCTTATATAAATCCATACAAGTATTGATAATTAAATTCAGGCATGTCCGAATAATAATACCAAGTACACATACTACCTCATAACTTGCCTACTTTTCTTTGCATTTTCATTCGACGCGAAAGGCGCGTTGCATACTAGATTAATCTCTGATAGCAATGAGACCTATATATCTAATGCACAAATTAGACACATAATCGCTGGTATCCTTTATTTGTTGTCAGAGTAATGAGTAATTAATCATCTGTAATCATTTGGCAAATTCAACAAATCGGGAACTACACATGAAACAAATACAATTATTGGTGGGTTACGAAGGGGTGTGGTACTATATAGATAGAGATATCTGATTGGTCACGGACGATTATCCCTGTTGCCTGATTGGTCGAAAAAAGAGACCCGGATTAAATCCTCGTATATTAGGGGCCTATTCATCCACCAGTTTCGTCTGCACATGCAATCAGCTACTAGTATATAATGTTAATACGACGTTGATGATGTAGTTTTTCCTTGAACACATTTTGTATATTTCGTTGAGAAAACGTATTTCAAATGCACCCATGCAATATGTGTTGAATTTTCGGTGCATTTTGTGAGGTTACATAGGGACAAGTCAAACACTGGGCCATCTTTGGGTTGACCAACAGTTGGTTTACAAATCACCGAAGGGTGCAGGGGTGTGTTTTGTAGACTGACACCGGCTTTCCTTGTATTCGCACAAACCTTTATGTGTGCATAAAAGTGAAATTACATTTTTGGCATACCAACCATGAAGTACTCTTGGTTAATGGTTCGGATGTAAATATTCAATATTCGCATGAATAATAATTTTTATAATTTTTTTAAAATCTACGTAAATATTTCTAATGTTCTGAAATCGCTCGAAATAATCAGCTACGAAATCCATTACAGTAAAATCATAATGCTCATCAGTTCATGGTTGTGACCAAGAATTTAGGCAGAAATGTCAAATGTCACCGCAAATCTGTAAAAACCAATCTACAGTTACATGAAATAGGTGTTTTAGACACTGACACGTGTGCGTTGTGCCAAATCATAACGTGCAAAGAACTCAAATCGAATATCATCAGTTTAAATCCTATTTATTAAAAAAAATATGCATTGACCAGTAGGGCAAGTACGGAGCCTCTGAGAGGACATGGAAGGAATATTTTTAGCACATTGTTATTGCGTTCCCTCGCAATATTATCGCGTTCCCTCGCGATCTTATTGCGTTCCCTCGCAATCCGGATCGCGTTCCCTCGCAATCCAGATCGCGTTCCCTCGCGATATTATCGCGTTCCCTCGCGATCTTATTGCGTTCCCTCGCAATCCAGATCGCGTTCCCTCGCGATATTATCGCGTTCCCTCGCGATCTTATTGCGTTCCCTCGCATTCTGGATCGCGTTCCCTCGCATTGTGCTGACGCCAATGACTTCTGAGAAGGTTATTCTACAAGATCGCGAGGGAACGCGATATTATCGCGAGGGAACGCGATAATATCACGAGGGAACGCGATAAAATCGCGAGGGAACGCGATCTGGATTGCGAGGGAACGCGATATTATCGCGAGGGAACGCGATCCGGATTGCGAGGGAACGCAATAAGATCGCGAGGGAACGCGATAATATTGCGAGGGAACGCAATATTATTGCGAGGGAACGCAATAACCGTATGTAAAAAAATATTTCTTCCATGTCCTTTCAGCGGCTCCGTAGTACAGCCCCTATTTTAAGATCTCTGACTGTGCAAATCTGCAAGGTGCATAGGCATATATTCACAAAATAAGTCAGCATAAATACATCAGAAGTATATATATTTAGAACGAAAAGCATTAGCAAGTTAGATGGTAATAAATAAAATAAATAGGACAATAAAACTTATCACAATAACAATGTGATTTAAATTACATAATATTCCAACTATAATACATGACACAACTGTAACACAGAATTATCCATTGTCACGAAATCTCAGAGAATATCAGGACAGTACGTAGCTGTTTACACAAAATACACTGATGCATTCCGATTGGAGATCGCATAATGTATGGTGTATGTAGACGACTCGAATTTTTTGTTTCAGTGAAGATGGGAACAACCCCCGTTAATCACCCATAGTCAGGGGGCTTAGTCAAATAATTGTTCAAATTGGGCTACAAGCACCATTTTTGGATCAGAGGTAGATATAACCACCACCTTTTGATATTTTGAGGGAGCCAAACTGGGCTCCCTCTGTGTCGGCCATTTTGGATAAATCAAATATGGCCGCCACCCGGAGATGATTTTCGGCCCATAACTGCACTAATATTTGTGAGAGAGACATGATTTTTGGTTCTAGACCATGGTTTTCTTGGGCGTGGAATCGAATGGCGTCATCAAAATCCAGATTTGATCAGTACTTCATCGATACTGCAATATGGCCACCAGTAACAGACTTCGAAATGACTAGAAATTCCAATGTTGCCCGTAACTTATAATGTTGGCCGTGTATAATTGTGATAGAAGCATAACTTCTGTTTTCAGACCATGCGCAGCTGCTGTGTCATGGTCGAGCGATATAATGGTGTCAAAAAATCCATATTAAAAAAATCAAGATGGCCACCAGGTGCAGGATTAAAATGGTCACCATCTTTGTAGGAACTTAAAACTGGCGCTTGATATGTACATGTCATACAAAAAAAACAGTGAGTGCACTACTTTTCTATACAGCCGTGACATTTAGTCAACATGAAACACATTTTGTGTTTTTGCATAATCATGCTACTGTCATAACTACTGTTTCAGACCAAGTCAAAAATGAATGCAACACATTTCATCTTTCCAAACGTACTGATTTTCATCGTTGTTTAGACGGCCACCTTTACACTTGCACAACATTGTGCAAAAAGACCTGTCCTGTAATACTTGCAGTTGCCCCCTGCATCTTTTTGTGCAACCACAGTGCAGTATTAGCGCACAGGCCTTACTGACGTCAGGAAACATGGCCCACAAAGGGAGCCATCTCTGGTTGTTTGCACCCTGTTCCCACCCCCACTGATGAAAGGCAGGGACCGTCTGGTGACAGGTGGCTGACTGATTCCAGATGAAGCTTGGTTGAACAAGAATCTTTCGACATATTGAAAGAGAGCTGCCTGGGTCGGAGGAATGTGTTCAAGGGAGTGGCAAGGAATAGCCAAAATGTGGTTTGAGTTGAACTTCTTCTTAACATCAGAAGTGAAAGGCCTCATATTCTCATCGTTTATGGAAACGACTCCCACAATATTGTGGAACCGTTGGAACTGGCAATATAGAATGAAATAACAATAATAGAATTTCCAGCCCACACGTCACATTGGCTGTAATCGTGTGAAAGCACGCTACAACCAGATCGCTCATACTCTGATGACTGAGTATCCTGGAGTTATGATTTTCAAATCAAACTTCACTGGACTGTTTGCCAAAGCATGGAGTAAGGCCATGACTGAAGCCAATATCAGAGCCGGGTTCAGAGCTTATGGGATATTCCTATTCAACCCTGCAGCTCTTCCAGGGGAGGCATTTCAGCCGAATATGCTGTGCGACTCAACCATTTCAAGTGTCCAAAGACAACACCAGTCCAACGTCAACTGCAACAGCGTTCATGTCAAATGTGATCCTCATCCAGCACTATCTGCTGGGATTCTCGTTCTGCCAGCTGCAGATCCTGTGCAGCCAGTTGTTGATCCTATGCCGACAGCTGTGGATTCCGTGCTGCAAGCTGTGTATTCAGTGCCGCAAGCTGTGGATCCAGCACTCTCTGCTGAAGAACCTGCACTGCCTGCTGGGGGCCATGCACAACCAGCCATGCCACGTGTTGGAGATTTTGTTCCACCTGCTGTGGATCTAGCTGTTGCACTACCTGCTTCAAGCGGATCAAATATCAGGATCACTTCATTGTGTACTGATGTCGACAGTGATATTCTACAATATCCAACTTGTTCGAGAAATGTACGCATAAAAAATTGAAAGCCCAAAAGTACTTCTTGCTCACATCCAGTGAAGTGGTGGAAATGAAAACGGTGAAACAAAGGGAGAAGGAAGAAAATGAAAGATAGAAACAGGAACGTATACGACAAAGATTACCCAAGAATGAGCAAGAATGTTCCACAAAAAGGAAGCAAACGAAGCAAAAAGAGGTAGCACCAAAAAGTCAAAAGTATCCAGCATCCAGAGCCAGTTCAATGCAGAGGAAGAAGTTGTTGGTATATATTGTAATGAGCAATACATCCAACCACCATTCGAAGATTGGATTCAGTGTTCTTCGTACCTCAAATGTTGCTAAGAGGCTTGCTCCAACAGCATCTCTGGAAATCACATCTGCGACATGTGTAGGAAGTGACATGGTCATGATGCCACTTGTAGAATACAATCTTTGCTGTTGTTGTTGTTGAATCAAATAATTGAATGCAAACTCAATTGTTTACATGCGTCTAAAAACACTATGTATCTATATATGATTGGGAAATTCATATCAACAATCAATGGTTGTTAAACAACATAATTAAGTGCAGATTAACGTGTATACGAAAGTAAACTATGTACATATCTATATGTCTGTATGCTTGCTGAAAATTCATATGTTCATGGCACTACATGAGGTATACAATCGGTGCTGTAGAATCACAGTATTGAATGCAAATTTACATCTGGGCTATACGAATGGGAAATTTGTATCTGTCTGTACCCAAGCGTGGAATGCCTCGGCCAGACTGGAATTTGAACCCGGGACCTACCCGGGACCTACTCTACCAGATGAGCTAAAGGGATATCCCACTCTAGCATATCTGTATGAGTACAATTTCACACATATCGGAGAGGTCACATGTCTATGACAGTCAAAAAATCGAATTCGAAAAAAACATTTAGCATTCGAGCATGTAATAGTCGTATAATTCATAGACGTAGGTAGATTAGAAGACACTGTTTACACTCTGGACACAACAACAACAACAACAACAGAATGTTCAATACCATTACAGAAAATGTACACCAACAATAATATACAACAATGAGTCGATAGACCTGGGTACATTTGAAGATGCTGTTTGCAGTCTCGTCACAACAAGAACAATATGCAATAACATTATACAACAATATATTCAACAACAATATATGAGATGATCACAGCTAGGGGTAATTTGGTAAGATTATTGCACTGCCGGCAGTATTGCATGCTGATAATTTGCAATTTGAGAGATACGTAAGTATTCAACTATGACGCTACTAGTACTGACTTTTGACTGCATTGAATAGGGGATTGACTATAACCTTTCGTTCTATATATACATACACCCTGGAAATATCCAATAATTGTTCCTATAATGACCCATAATCCTTCATGTGGAAAAAACAACAACAGTGAAATGTATGTCAGGAAATCACTAGCCGCGTTGAGGTGAAATTATATTTATACATGGCCAGAAATCGGTAAATTGAGGCCGGAATATGGTGAACTTGACATGTATCATCAAACCCGGGGTTGATGTGATAATGTTGCCCAATCAGAGTGCTTTTTGTGGCCAGATTTGAGACAACACCATGATGGACATAAATGTGAAAACATGACATGCATGTAGTAATTAGAATCCCCATAGAAACGTCATGGAACTATTTGTGGCCGGAATTAGATGAAATTACCATAATTTCTTAGTTTGTTGCGAGTGTTCATATTATGGGTAAGCAACAGCCTTGATAAATTCCTGTAGTCAGGGGGATTAGCCGTCATATAAAAGGTGTAATATATTCATATTGTAGCAGTATTGTTCGAGCAAAATCAAACGGATTGGTTTCAGACAAACCATATTCAAATGAACATTTACTTAACTTATAATCTGGCACAAATGAAAACTCCTGTCTTCAGTGATCAATAAACTCAATGTGATGAGAAACGGCCCATGTAGCGCAGGTTACTCTTTCTTCTAAGTTAAATGAAGATTAAAAATGTGCCAGAAGGATTAAATATGGTATACATTCAGTTGGTGAGTAGTAGGCCTATTAGTAGAGTAAAGTGCGCTATATGGGTCCGAGAAATGCACATTATGGGCGGAGGATTTCCTTCAAAATGGCATTATCACATTACTATGTCATATAATCATTAAAACAACACCAGCAATGGATTTCTCATACTGAAAAACCCCAATAAAGTGGTGTCATACATTATTCTACCACCTTTGATTCTCAAGTTATGGCAATTTGTTATTCCGGAAGGCGGCCATCTTGGATTTACTCAAAATGGCCGACATAGAGGGAGCCCAGCTTGGCTCCCTCGGAAAATTGGCAGATGATGGTCATATCTAACTGCAGTCCAAAAATGGTGCTTGTAGCCCAATTTGAACAATTCGGGGGTTTGGGGAGACTAAGCCCCCTGACTAAGAAGAGTCCTGTGATGTCTCAAAATTTTGCATGTGGATGTATCTCGCGAATGATTCGGTGCAGGTGGGAACAATCCCCTACAATCGCCAGCAATGCCAAAAACTCGAGACACAATACAGTAATAATTGAAATGGTGCATGGGGACAGAAATAGCGCAGGATGGCGGAAACCCCGAAAAGTAAAATTTTCATGTGTAATTTAAAGCAACTTGATTTTCTGCCAATTGATATATTTACACCTAACCTCCAGTGTTGCCTTAACCCCCGTGACTGCTACCTCTTGACATTCAATAAGTAATAGATATACACTGAGCGCGAGGTGAATTAGAATATTATGGACCGAGCGGCGAAGCCTCGAAGCCGCGAGGTTTCATAATATTCTAATTCACCGAAGCGCGAAGTGTATATCTGACTTAGCTACTGGCTCTATTGTTGTTAGTTATATACCTGCTAGCGGGTGTATAAGTTAGTTATCGACCTCTGGAGAACAATGGGACCAGTAGCTAATAGAGTGTAAATCATAAATACTGCATTGCGGGTAACAATTTCATAGTTCACCTAGTTCACATTATGATTTACACTTCATCAAATAAAACGTAATTGAATGTCAATTCTATAAATTGCTTTTGTAATGACACAGTTTATATTGACTTGGTCACACACTAGAACACCCGACATGCATGTATGATATTCGCACGACACATAGTTTCATTTTTTTTTCAGGTTACACATTAATGTTGTGTGTTATCAAAGGTTCCAGCCAGTTCATTTGGTATTCCCATGTAGCCTATACCATATTCAAATTTTAAAGTGTTATTGGCAGTAATTATAAGTTATGGATTTTTCCATATCTTTCTGATCGAACGAAGAAAACAGAACAGTTATATATTTGCACTTGTATGCTCAAACAGAGTATGAGCCCATTAGTGAGCTATATTATTTTTGAGTTGGTGCTAGGGGCCTATCTAGCCAATGAGGGGGGTTAGATCACCATGGTGAAAGTCAAATACCGCACCTTACTCCAAACAGACGCCCCTTTCTAATTGATTTCGTTGCGAGTTTCTGGTGGATACATTTTGAGTTTATTTACATTACCACCATTCTTGGTGCTCTGTATCCCGTGATGCAGTGCGATTCCAGCTTACTCGTATATGTTCGAGGCAATCGAGCGTGAAATAGGTTAAGTCAGAGGTAACTCTGAGTGGCGCACAAAACAAAAGAAAAGCGGCTGCTAGTACTGTCATATGCTTGATTTATCCATCTGATCAAGCAAAGTTTGTTTTGTAACCTATTTTTCTGAGACCACAGGCATATGTAATTGATTTGGAGAAAATAGTGTTCCTACCAATATCACTTTAAAATTTTGTGGTTTTTGCTATTTCTCATTGGTATGTGAAGTAACATTTTCAGCATTACAATCTTGAGAATTTTGCACAATTTCTATAAATCCAAGATGGCCAGCTTCTCTGCGCAGTATTAGTATCTTTTCAAACACTATTATTTTGAACGGATCACCCGATTTTGAGGGTATGTATCACATACATAATGTAGTCCTATGCTGCCAATAGTTTATGGAGCAATCCACCAAATTTGAATTTCAGAAGGAGTTTCTGCCGAGTTTGTTAACCATTCCGCCGAGTTTTTAGCACTGGAGGAAACGGTTTTTAGCATGGCAGGAACACGGCACAAACCTTTTTAGCACGGCATAAACGTTCTTAGCACGGCAGAAAGTTTTCACCATAGCGCAAACCTTTTTATCAGTGTTCATGTGTGAATTATACATATTATAGGCCTAATACATATCACAATTAGAATATATATATGAGTGTGGCACAGGGATTGTGCGGTGTAAATAAAAACACTTATAGACTTTTCTTCCGCTAGGTAGAATGATAACAAACATTTGGAAATCGACAAAATTTAGATGAAGTTTAGTTTAGATGTGTGAAAAGTATCGAACATACAATGTGAACAGAAACAAATTGACCTATCGCCAAAGCCCCCAAAAGTTGTCCGAGTTTCACAAATTACGTCGCCAAACTTCTCTTCGGCCAATAATAACGTTTTGCAGAATGCGTCGTAAATGGCGTAAAAAGACTCGGACAAATTGGTTCGGCGATAGGTCAATTGCGGAGCTGTATGATGAATCAACACCGGCGAATGAAGCAAACACGAAATCTATCGAAATCTATATGCAACTGTATAGATCATTAATATTAGATGAAAGCCCAGTGTGGCAGCATGAATACATGCACCACCATGTGGCTTTGAGCCTCTATGGACCACTGATGCATTGATGTACTCAGGATCGAGTGATACCTGAACAAAAATCGTGATGCATGATATAATTAAATCATTGTATAACAATAATCAGATCGTATAGTGACGTTACCGCCGGGCCGCTGATGTACTTGTGCACGCCGCTAGAGCAAATCGTGACGTGGCCTGGAGGCTGGAGGCCCATACTGGAGCACCACGCACGTCCGCGCCTTATTGTGTTCTATACACTGCACCAACCGACCATTCAGCTTTAACACGACCTCCTACACCTTGCCCATGTGTATACCCTTTCATGGTCCGTTACAAGCGGATGCTTCTATTATGACAACGTCGTGATTGAATTCACCTGACCCAAACATTTACCGAATAATGCTTATAATATATATATATATGCATGCACTTGGACAAAATCGAAATATGGCAATATGCAGCATGCGCGCCGCATTTGCACTGTAAACTATAAATACAGGTAGCAAATACATTAATTTTGGAACTACAACTGGTGATCTGTGATTGATTCAGGTAAGAAGATGAAATATCTTGCAGGGATACCTGTAAAACCTCGCGGACGTTCTTTTTCTTTCGAGTTTAGGTAAGTAGATTCCGAAATGACAAAAAGAGTTCGTTATGACACAGTACATGTAGTTCTTGTTGTTGTTATCACTTTTTATGTTACTCCATCATTGATGAAAAACAAAATTACCCACGAGATGCGAACGGTGCTTCAATTCTGAAGTAAGTGTATATTTCCCACTCAAGGTCACTCGGTGCACCCCAATCATTACCCGTGTCAATGTGTACATGCACATCTAATATATGCATCTAATACATGCACATCTAATATTTGGGCGTGAGTGGGTGTTGTAGGGAACTAAATATAGCTTCATTAGGATGACCATGTTATAGAATATCAATATTTAACGGTGTATTCACTTTCCAACAATCTGACTGGAGTTATTTCTCTACGGTGAGTTTAAACTGTTACCACTTTGATACTTCCCATCGACGGACACGGACACTGCAGTCGGTTTCAGGCTTTAAACTCGACCAAAACCACAGTTATATTCGATTTATATTATATTAACTCATTCAGTTACCTTACAAACTCAACTCAAATCATAATGCGTCTTAACATTTTTTTCGAATTCAGAGAGACATGTATTTTACTACCGTACACATGCAATTGATAATAGAAAGTGACTCTATGAAAACGTTTCACGTTATTGCAGACTTCACGTCATCAGGAGGGAGACACGTCACTAGCAGAGCCGGCGAGCACGAGGCAAGGATGCGGACATTGCTGACGGTGGCCCTGCTGGGCTGTGTGCTGGCGCTGGTCCGGGCGCTCACGGAACAGCACGCCCAGGTGTTTCGGGACAGGGATGTACAGGTCATAGACGCTGGGAACTCGTACTTCATCCTCAGTGACGGTGTTCCCGACCACGACCACGGTCCTTTCCCTAACGAAGACAACCCCAACGAGGTCCGGGAACAGATGCACAACTACACGGTGCCCAAGGTGAGCAGCCCTTCCACTCGCTGAAAAAAATTAGCCCAATGGGCTAGAAAGGTTACCGGAGAAATATACAGAGTTAAGCCGAGAAAGTTGAAGGTCAAATTCAAGGTGACCACTGAAATCGCCATATCTCTAACCTTGAATTCCTGTATTCCTGTATGGGATCAAAGGTTAAATTCTAGATCACCAAACTATTCAGCATACATCAGTTCCTATATGTTCACTATGGACCCCTAAGCTGTAAATTTGATAATAAGCGAGATATAAGCCATTTTGTAATCTGACTTTGAAAATAAAATGACTGACCTTGAAATTTAGGTCAAAGGTCGAATTCAATATCATTAAAATATTCAGAATATATCATTTCCTATATGTTCACAATTGATTCCTAAGCTGTAAAGTCGATAATAAGCAAGATATTAGCCATTTTGTCCTGTTGACCTTGAAAATGAGGTCAAAAGTCAAATTCAAGGTCACTAGAATAATCAGCATATATCATTTCCTATATGTTCACAATTGATTCCTAAGCTGTAAAGTCGCTAATAAGCAAGATATTGGCCATTTTGTCCTGTGACCTTGAAAATGAGATCAAAGGTCTAATTCAAGGTCACGAAAATATTCAGCATATATCATTTCCTATATGTTCACAATTGATTCCTAAGCTGTAAAGTCGATAATAAGCAAGATATTAGCGATTTTGTCATGTGACCTTGAAAATGAGGTCAAAGGTCAAGTTCAAGGTCACGAGAATATTCAGCATATATCATTTCCTATATGTTCACAATTGATTCCTAAGCTGTAAAGTCGATAATAAGCAAGATATTAGCCATTTTGTCATGTGACCTTGAAAATGAGGTCAAAGGTCAAATTCAAGGTCACGAGAATTTTCAGCATATATCATTTCCTGTATGTTCACAATTGATTCCTAAGCTGTAAAGTTGCTAATAAGCAAGATATTGGCCATTTTGTCCTGTGACCTTGAAAATGAGGTCAAAGGTCAAATTCAAGGTCACGAAAATATTCAGCATATATCATTTCCTATATGTTCACAATTGATTCCTAAGCTGTAAAGTCGATAATAAGCGAGATATTAGCAATTTTGTCCTGTGAACTTGAAAATGAGGTCAAAGGTCAAATTCAAGGTCACGAGAATATTCAGCATATATCATTTCCTATATGTTCACAATTGATTCCTGAGCTGTAAAGTCGATAATAAGCGAGATATTAGCAATTTTGTCCTGTGACCTTGGAAATTAGGTCAAAGGTCAAATTCAAGGTCACGAGAATATTCAGCATATATCATTTCCTATATGTTCACAATTGATTCCTAAGCTGTAAAGTCGATAATAAGCGAGATATTAGCCATTTTGTCCTGTGACCTTGAAAATGAGGTCAAAGGTCAAATTCAAGGTCACAAAAATATTCAGCGTATATCATTTCCTATATGTCCACAATTCATTCCTAGTCTCTAATGTCAATATTAAGTGAGATATTAGGCTTAATGTGTCCCATTATAAACCATAGGAAAATTTAACATGGGAAAGTCACATTTGGGCCGAGTTTGGGCCCTAAATGGCCCACTTCAAGCGATTCAAGGGCAACGAAATTTATACATGTCACAGGGGTACATATTAGGAGTGTTTTTCATCAATAAGAAAAAAAAGCTACTGAACAGATTTTGAGAAAACGACCGTCAAAGTCCAAAATTGGCCATTTTTCGACGAAAACGGCCGCTATGACCTTGAAACCAAGGTCAGAGGTCAAATTCAAGGTCACGACAATATTCAGCATATATCATTTCCTATATGTCCACAATTGATTCCTAGTCTCTAATCTCAATATTAAGTGAGATATTGGGCTTTAATGTGTCCCATTATAAAGCATAGGATAATTTAACATGGGAAAGTCCCATTTGGGCCGAGTTTGGGGCCAAAATGGTCCACTTCAAGCGATTCAAGGGCAACGAAACTTATACCCATTATGAAGGACATAATAAGGCATCCTTGTGCAAAAAAAGAAAAAAAGTTACTGAACAGATTTTGAGAAAATGGCCGCCAAAGTCCAAAATTGGCCGATTTTCAACGAAAACGGCCGCCATTTTGAAAATATTGCGAAAATAAAAAAAATAAAAAATACCTCCTTCTTGAATTATTTTTAAGCATTTTTGTGCAAAATTTCAGAAAGATTCAACCGTAAACAAAAAAGATAAAAATGTGAACGACGGACGACGACGGACGACGACGACGGACGACGGACGCAACGCCATGCCAATAGGTTAGCGGACCATAGGTCCGGTAACCTAAAAATGATGTGGCGTAAAAGTAATTTGTTATTGATCATTCGATATAACTTTTTCTGTAAATTATGCCAATTTTTCCAGACCTGTATACTTTAGTCTAGCAATACCTAGTCTGAGATAAACATATCATAGTAGGTCTCGACCTTTTCCCTTTCCCAAGGTTCCAACTACCGCCGACTCGCCCGGCTGTCTGCCAATGGGAGCTATCGGGATCGCAATCAACGGCGTGGTCTTGTTCAACCCGTACACAGCCGAGCTGTACAACGCCGTGGAGGGCGAACACCGCGAGATCTTCGACGACTGTGACGGCCACCCTCAGCAGCATGGAGTGTATCACTACCATAAGATTCCCGGTTGTCTCTGGAACGATTCGAACCCTCAGCGTGACCAGCTGCTGGGCGTTGCCCTGGACGGCTACCCGATCTACGGGCCCGTGGACGAGACTGGGCGTAGGCTCACGACGGCTGATCTGGACTTCTGTCACGGCCGGACCTCGGGCAGCGGCGAGTACCGCTACCACATGACGGCGGATTTCCCTTACATCCTGGGCTGCTTTTCCGGGCAGGTCAACTACCAGGCGCTAAGGCCGCCACAGAGGAATGAAACCGCTGACGGCGGCAGGGACGGGCCTGGAGACGGCGGCAGGGACGGGCCTGGAGACGGCGGCAGAGATGGTCCTGGGGACGGCGGCAGAGATGGTCCTGGAGACGGCGGCAGAGATGGTCCTGGGGACGGCGGTAGGGACGGTCCCGATGACGGTGGGCGAGATGGGTCCGGCGATCGAGACGACTCTCCCGGTGACAGAAGGCCACGGCCACCTGGAGGCCAGGAAGGTCTTTGTCGGTATGCCAACGAGACGAACCCAGGACTGCAAGTCCGCCAGGAGCAGAGCACCGAGTCCCCGAGCGCAGCCAGCTCAGCCACAACGGGCACCACCCTGGTCCTCACAGCGGTCTACACATTGCTGCAATACACCCGACTGTGACATGTAGGAAAGTAGTGCTTTGTTCATATGTAAGCATACATACTTGTAGTCGTAGTGTCGTTTTGTTGTTATTGGGGGATATATGTATTTTTTCGAAATACATTTTACTTTTGGAATGTAGATTTTTCTACTCAATAAATCACAAATTAAACCAAACTCTTATCATTATCTCGTGTCATTGCGACTG
The DNA here is from genome assembly GCA_949152475.1 of Terebella lapidaria. NCBI lineage: Eukaryota > Metazoa > Annelida > Polychaeta > Terebellida > Terebellidae > Terebella > Terebella lapidaria. Next base: position 13,909,779 of record OX424556.1, read on the forward strand.
GCTGTTTACTTACACCATTATGTATGAGAGATAAAACAAACTTCGGTCACGTAACGTATGAATGATGATTTGATACGAGGATACACGCATGTTCGTAACTTCATGGTTCGATGCGTGTCCTCAGGAGGAAGTATTATATATAACATTACATGATGTACCTGCAATATCTATCCAGATGTTCAACGTATGATTACACATAGTAATAAATAAGTCACATACCACGTGAATTCTGTGGAAGTCATTTCCACGCAAGAGTTTCAGTAAACATACCACTCCCTCCCCCAAATGACCAAGAAAACAAATATTTTGGTCTATAGTTTTTAAGACCAGTTCCTGTGCCGATGTTGTTGACTTGCTTCATGCTTGAGACGCACGTACAAGTAAACCTGACTTCTTTTTTCCTAGCCTAAAAAATTGTGCAAAAAGATTTCAGGTTATTTGCTTCGTAAACAACTCGATTTTCACGCTAAGCAGAGTACAGGTGAAAATCGCTCTCGGGTTAAAATCAAATGTACCAAGCAAGGGATGTAACTGGACGTTAATTATGCATGTATGCAGATGACAGTATCAAGTCCAGGATTCACGCAGTCGTGTTGCATATATTCTCTGTTACAGTGCATGTGATGTATATGTACAATTGTTTGGAACTCGGCCATAGAAACACTGATGCAGGCAACAAATGTACACTTGTGAATAGACACAGTGTGGAGACTTCAACGTTCTTATAGAAAGTGTGGGTGCACATCAATATCAAAGGGATACCTACATATATCTTTGGATTTTGGATTGTGGAATCTTAACTCCAGAACTTCCCGTTCGCGATGATGTCGATGTACCCGATGCTCGGTGTCCTCCTGGCTTTCTGTCTACACGGGACCGCCGCGTGGTTGCAGTTCCCGTACGGCAACAGCCGCTTCAACGAGCAGCAGGAGTACGGCAAGAACGTGACGCTGACGTGTGATGACGGCCGCGTGCCCGAGACGTTCAGCGTAGAATACTGGATCCGTCCGGATCTGACGATCATGCGCAGTTACGACCACGACAGCTTCTGGACCCTGGACGGCACTGCCACCTGGCGAGTGAGCGGAGACGGGATGGAGCTCGAGGCCACGTTGCTCAACGAGCGGCAGTTCGGCTTCTACTACTGTGTGATCTCCGACAACGACGGCCGGGAGTACGTCGTCAAGCGCGCCATCAACTACGATGGACCGTACTTCGGCAACCTCTGGCCCAAGTACCGAATGAACGTGATCACGGGCGCCTGCGCCGCGGCGGTCTTCCTCATACTGTGTATATTCGTATGTCTGCTGGCGAGCTGGTGCGAGCGGCGGGACAAGGCCTCGAGTCGCAGCGACACATGGGAGTCCAATGGCAAGGTGTCTCCCGGCCAGTCCAACGACATAGAGCAAATACGGGCGGCCATGGACACCACGGCCTTGTAAACAGCGAGGCACAGTACGCTCCGCCGAGATTCAGAGGTCCTGGATCGGATACATCTTGCCTTCAACACGGGATAGGATCGAGTTCCAGCCTTGCACAGCAAAGATAATGCTTGCTTGAACTATCCTTACACGAATGTGAATAACGAATATAATATGTGATTGATGTGAATAGTTTCGACATAAGATCAGTTAATTGGTCATTGTATGCATTAGGAGACACCCTGGGGTGTTTTATGTTTATACATAAATACTATATATACATGTAGTTTGACATTTTATGCTGTCTGAAAAAGTGCAAATAATAAAAAATATTTACACATTATTCACGAGTGTACCAAGGATTGCCATCTGAATATCGATAATAAAAGTCTTCATTACATGTCATTCAAGCTCTTTCATGCAAGTAAATTTATGCCATTGAAGCGTTTGAGAGATACTGTTGCTTGTCGTACCCAGAGTCATTTGAGGTGAAGGTCACCAAACGATATGATATATGTGACTTCTTATCCTGTTATCACAGTCAGATTATTCGAGTCAGTCACAGCGACTCAGTTGCGATCTAGTCGCGGTCACCAGATCACTGGCCACATTGTGCGTTCCAGTCGCATGTGACCTTGAGGTCACCTGGGGGTCACCTTCATCAAAGGTCACCAAAAGATCCGCCATATATGGCATCATATATGTTCATAACGACTTCCTATGCCCTATCCTTAACCAAGTTCTGCAGATGCCAATTTATGCATTTTAGGTCAGACGTGACTTTGGGATTCACCTTTCGAGGTTGAAGGTCACCGAAAGACCCGTCATGTATGACTTCCTATTTTGGTCCATTCCGGTACATTTTGTTCCTACAGTTAGGGCCTTGGGTGATTGCAGATGCATCGTCCTCATACACATTACAAATGACGTAGAACGCCATGTTCTAGAGAATTAATCAAGAATTGAATTAATTTAATGTTATTTTGAGAAAATGTAGTTTTAGTTGTGTCAACTCTCGTGTTCAAGTCAATTTTAAAATTAGCACAAGGGCTAGGATAGGTTACCGGAAATTTTGTTTTTAAGTATTGCAGGTGACACTGAAACATGAGCTTGAGATTTACCAATCAAGGTCACCTTTGTGAGTTACAATATCAACATTGGGTGATATATTCGTAATACAAGCATATAAGCTCTAACAACAAGTATATTATCGGTAGAAGCCAATTTGCACATTTCAGGTCAGGCTAGAATTTGAGATTTACCCTTCAAGGCCGTCTCAGGTCATATTCGAGGTAACCAAAAGACGTGTGATATATATATGACTTCTTATAAGCTTATGCAACACAATCCTAACATTTAGAGGTGCAAGCATTTAAAGTCTCAGAGGCCAATTTATACATTTCACCCAAGACATTCAGCACTCAAGGTTATCTGAAGTTAAGCTCAATGTCATCATCAGTTGTTCCATATACGACTTCCTATACGCTCATAATGACCCAAAAATGGCTGCTTTGACATTTCAAGGTCATCGAAGGTAAAATTCAAGGTTACCACACAAATCGCCATACATGACTTCCCATTTGCAAATACCAATATGTAAGCTCTATCTTCAGGCGTTCTGTGGGGCAGCTCCCATTATAAAGCCAAAAAGTTCAATTTTTCTTTTCAAAGGTTGAATTTTTTTTGCCTAGAAATGGTCAAAAATGGATATTAATGCGATTTAGGACAGAAAATTTCAAGAATTTCTACAAAGACTAGCCAACCAACGATGCCCTATGGAAGACCGCACGATACCCTACTGATACCTTCTCGAAGATCATCTGATATTAACAAATCGGCCGATTATCTGGATGCCACCTTCCAGACATCGATCGGCGCCCGCCAGGATATCGTCCGACGTTACTACGATGCCTGATTTTTGTCAGATTGTTACCAATGACCCTTCGGCACTTGGTGGGTAATCGGCCGAAATGGCCAATCGGGCATTGTATCCTCATCGGCGGAGGTATTGGTACATGTAAGTGTGACTGCGGAATTAAGTATACTGTCTGTCTGGCATCGGATTAAGCAATTAAGGGGGATTAGCCGTGAAAGGATCAGTCTGCCTGCACTCACACCAAGCACTGAAGACGGCCCATTTTAACTCGTAGACCGCCAAAGAAGACTTTCGATTCGGCTAAGCGATCCGAGAGGACACTTCTTCAGAAAAATCCTTTGCGCGGAAGTATCGTTGGACAACATCCATGCGTGGAGGGCCAGCTGGTGTGCACTCTGGTGAAACACCGGGGACCGTGGCTGCCTCAGCAGATCTCCTCGGGGAGGCAACTGCATCGGAAACTCAATGAGGAGATCCAGAAGCTTTGGAAACCATGGCTTGTCGGGTTGCAGAGGAGCGATCAACAGAAGACAGCAATGATGTGCTCACTTGCGGTATCAAGATGGTTGGAGGGTAAGCATAGGCATACATGCCCTCCCAATCCATTGATAGAGCATGGACATCTTATGCTAGGGGGTCGGGGATTGGTGACATAAACGTAGGAAGCCTGTTGTTCCAACGAGTGGCAAACAAGTCAACGTGAGGTCGATCCCACAGGCGACCGCTGGAGACAAGGTCCATTCAGTAGGTTGCACCTGACCCTGCCGGGAAAGCATGTCCGCCAAGACATTGAGAGGCCGGGGATGTGGGCCCGGAGCAGAATCGACCGGGCGTTGCACCATTGAAGCAGGGCAGACACCTGAGCGTCAGAGAATGAGTGCCACTCTGTTTATTAACATAAGCCACGACTGTTGAGTTGTCCGTGGCAACCAACATGGAGTGGCTGGACAATTCGGACGTCCAATTGGCCAACTCCAGAGCGTTGATGTGCCAAGACAAATAGTGGCCGCTCCATAGGCCCGAAATTTCTTGGAACTCCAAGTGGGCGCCCCAGCCCTCCGTGCTGGCATCTGTAAACAGATGCTTGGATGGCAGCGGCAGATGGAAAGGAGAACCTCGTGACAGATTTCCGATGTGGAACCACCACTGGACGCACTTGCAAGCCGCGGGAGACAACGTTACCAGGGCAGAGTCGGGGTCGGCTTGACACCAACTGAGTCTCAGGCAGTGCTGAAGTTCGCGCATATGACGGCGGCCAAAAGACACCAGCTTCTCAGTCACCACCAACAAACCCAGCAGAGACTGCCAGGAGGCAGTCGACTGACGCGGATGTTGCAGGAAGGAGGCTAGGAACGGGCGCAATTTGATGATCTGCTCCTGGGATGGGAAGACCATGCCGGACGTGGTGACGAACTAGTAACCCAGAAACACGAAATCATAGTCGGACAGAGTGTCGATTTCTTGAAATTGATAACTAGGCCCATGGTCCCACACGTATTGATCAACCAATCGCCGTGTTCCAACAAGGTGTTCCGAGACTGACTGCGAACGAGCCAGTCGTCGAGGTATTGATGCAGGGAAATACTGCGTTGGTGAGCTAGGCTTTGGATCTCGCACACCACCATAGTGGAGATCCAAGGAGAAGGCGACAGACAGAATGGTAGAACACGGAACTGCCAAACGCGACCCAGATAAGTGAACCTCAGATATCTGCGAGAGGCTGGATGGATCGGAATGTGGAAGAAAGCATCCTTCAGATCCAGGGAGACCGCCCATGCATTCACCGGAAGAGCTAACCGAATAGATTCGGGTGTCTTCATGGCGAATTTTGGAGTCTTCACCGACGGGTTCAGTGGTGACAAGTCGAATCCGCAGTTTCTGAATTTCGGCATCCAAGGCTGCCTGCTTCTCTGGAGCTGATGGCAGAGTGAATGGCTTGGGAAAGGGGGACAGAACAGGTGTAGTTACGAACTGAAACTGGAATCCCTTCCTGAGTACCCCCACGATCCAAGGGCTGGCTCCCATCTCTTGCCAAACAGGCCAAAAGAGATTTAAGCGCCCGCCAATTGGAGGCTCTGCGAGACCGAAAGTTGAGGGAGTCGCCCTTGGTGACGCGAGGTACCCAGAAGGCTCCCGTGGTCTGGTACATACTGCTTGAACCAGGCCGAGCCGCCCCTGCTCCGCCCTTGGTTTTGCCCTGCGGCTGGAACTGGAGTGGCGGCCACCACGCTTGCTCGATGTAGAGACAGGGGCTCCTGAAATGGCTGCTTCTTTCTCTTCTTGGCTTTAGCAGTAGAAGAGGTCTGCGGCTGTGAGAGGGTCTTCCAAGCCATCTGCTTCACCAGAGGCTCGAAACACCAGTTGAGCATTAGCAGACTGGACCCAGTCAGTCACTTGGCACTCCTCTCGGGTGAGGTCGAGGTCCTCCCCATGAAAAAGTGAATTGTGGGATGAGTCTGCAAGAGCTTCTTGTGCACAGGAGAGTAACATGGGAGCTGTGCGCAGCCAGGACTTCAAAGCCGCTGTGGGCTTGAAGGACATAGACTTCAGGAACGCATCCCTCTGCCCCTACTCCATGGTATAGGTGCCATAAGAAAGCTGGTGGAGCCGGTCTTGGATGGCAACACCCGCGCTCAACAAGAGTCCAACTGAGGTGTTGAGCTGCTCCTGCAGAGAAGCCTGTGGAACTGGGCCCGCTGATGTTTGGCTGGAGAGTCCCCCGAGAAGATCTCGAGTGGCCGAGAGGAGCCAATCTTGAGTAAAGTCAATCAGGATGGCCGAACGCAGTGACTGCTGAACATCGGTCAACTGGGTGGTCGAGACCAACACCGAAGAAGGAGCCGACATGAATTGTGAGGCCTCCTTGGAGGGCTCCGTTGGCTTCTCTGATGGCTCCGCAAGTAGCTGCTCCGGTGGTGCGAGACCTGGAGGGTGCAGGGACTGTGATTGCTGAAGTGGTGTCGACGACTGACCACAAGTCGCCTCGCACGCCCGACCCCCGGCAAGTGGGAGGAAACCTGGAGGAGCCATAGCTGGTCGACACGGAAGGAATCCGTGCTGTATTTGAGTCGACGACTGGGCAAACATGGACTACATCTGAGCAGTAAGGCACGATGTATTGTCCATTTCCAACCGCAGCATCTCCTGACGCGTAGAGGTAGCTGCCAGTAGAGCAGGCGCAGATCGGATCCTGGGCCCGAGCACCGAGAGGGGCCAGGGACTTGTCCCATACCGTCGGTTCCCAGAACCTGAGGTGGTCAGGGAAGCAACGACGTGGCATCGAGCGACATCTCTGAGTAGATACCTGGGCATTCTGTCGGAGCCCGGGACCCGAACAGGGGCCATGTTCCTATAGGATTGGGTCCCAGGAGCCGAGCGCCACTGTGCAACCTAACAGTAGACGGTGACTCGGAAAACGAGTCTGTATTCCCACTACGAAAACTCAACAACTGAGTGCGAAAAGCCGAAATCAGTGGGCGGCCCACCACATCACCCACCACAACTGCATGGCCAAGAATCGCACGAACAGGTGGGAGAGAGAGGGGGGAACATAAACCAAATAATCGTCAAAGTTGTAGCAAAATTTCGGTGATTCTAGGAGGGACAGGGCATCTACACTTACGGGAGAATCAAAGCTAAACTGAGTCGAGCCGACTCCAAGTCGAATCGACGAATGGTGGAGCGGCAGCGAGCCTGTGCAGAGCAGCCGGAAGACGGCGGGGACATACGCTCATGTTGATGTAACAAGTCCCGTAACGCCCCATACACAGTCGACCACTCAGTTGCCGATCGAGACTCACATCGCTCTCAAGGGAAAGCGTCTATGCGAAACGTCTCCACACAACGCCAGCAAAGATCGTGGACTTCCACCGCCAGGAGGAAAACGTGGCACCGGCCACACACCGGTGGGGCATGGTCAGCTCGACTGGTAAGAAATCCAGGGAACCTAGGCGTCGACTACTGTCCAACGTGTTATTTTTCAGACCTGACACTAACAGTTCCTTTCCTGACGATTTCCAAGTGTTAGACAAATCCAAACAGGAAAAAAAGAGATTAAGATTAGAGTAGGCATAAAGTGATGGCTGTTTCCTCTGAGGAGAACTGGGAATGGAGGAAGTGGGTATGTTGCTGCCCCTGGTAGCAGCATTGGAGGGGTCATCCTTTATTCTTCCCCATAAGAGAGGGTTTGTCTATGGGGGAGCCTAATTTAAGTAGGCTGTTGGGGTTATCTGTGTAGTATTATGGAGGTAATGTATTGGACAATAATTGTAAAATTATGAGAGTAGGCATAAAAGCTGGCTGTTCCTCAGAAGGAGAATTGGGAATGTAGGAAGTGAGCACAGTGCTGCCCCTGGTGGCAGCATTGGAGGGGTCATTCTTCATTCTTCCCCATAGGGAGGTTTCTCTATGGGGGAGCCTAATTTAAGTAGGCTGTTGGGGCTACCCATGTAGCATTATGGAGGTAATGTTAGGACAATAATACCAAATATTATACCTCATGTAAGAATCAATCTCTGTGATTGGTCAATACACGTGAAGTAATATGCTCTGCTGGAGCTGACCGCAATAAACGATATATACTAACCAGTTGGTAGTTTGATATACTCAACGGCAGCATCATTTGTCAATGACGTATTATCAAAACAAACATTGGGTATAAAATAATAAATACCACTGTGTGTATATTGGTACCACGGATTATTCCCCTCATGAGACATTACTACACTCGGCTAACGCCTTGTGCAGCAATCTCTCCCTTGGGGAATAATCCGCTGTACCAATAAACACACAGGGTAGTATTTATATAATATTCACCTGTAAGTCAGATGTTGTGCAACAAACTAATTTATTTGCAATACTGGCCTGTCAAATATATGTTAACAATGCAGAAAAATGATGACACAAAATGCACATGTAGCGAATGGCTTAAATACAATGTAGTACATAACGCGATTACCAGTCTAATTGGAGGCAAAAAAGTGACCTATACCTGATCCCATACAGTAGCAATGCGACTAGCACAACCAAATAAGACAGATAATACATCACAACAAAAAACACAGATTATCTCCTCCAGAAGATGGGAAATGAAAAATGAACTTGCGTAATCACGATGCAGTGACTACAGTACATCAAGTATCAGATAAACAAAGCTTCATTATAACTGCGTTTGTATAAATGCTGGTGCCAGTTATAAATAATATATACATGAAAACTACAATACATTTATGCTGATATCATCAATGCAACAAAAATAAATCCATCAAATATTCAGAACAAACAATTCTGGCTCATACAAGTACATCTCTAGTATTAGATTTCCATGTCCAACAACACAACTGCCAACAAAGTTTTCAGGAACATACAATTCAAATTATCACAGCTCAGCACTTGAGGCCTGGGGGACTGGGAGCGAAAAAGTACATGGCAACCAGAGCACAGTACGTCAGCACCAGCGCCGATCCTGTCAAAATATACATGTAAATGTGCTGGTATTTATTATATGGTATTATAATGCAAGTATATATATTCAATTGAAACTCCTTGATCTACATGATTCAAATAACTGGTAATACCATGTCAATGTACCGGCATATATCTATATTGTGACATATTTGCTGACCCTGGAAGTAGTTGGATCTTCCATCCTGGAATACGTAGTTGTTCAGCAACACTCCGATGATCACAGTCCAGATGTGTATCTCGGAAAATAGCAGGTAGAAGCCATTGGACTGCAGTAATCAAACATACTGGTAGTCAACAGTCATGATCATTTTACTGGGATCTTTTGAGGTACACATCATTCTAATGACTCACAGTAAAGCAATTAGCAAGATGTTAAACACTTTTAATTAGTATTTATCTGATACCAACCTCCAAAATAAATACATTTTAAGACAGTCTAAATGTTCATTATAGAGGTAAATGGAGTCAATAAGTTTGTACATTACTACTTACATGAACAAGATCAGCGTACACGAGGATAGGAATCTGTAGCATACAGACTTGTACAGCAATGCAACTGCCCATCTCTATACTGTAATATCAAAACAATATTTTGTATTCTGTAGGTTGTCCAAAGCCATTTGGAGTAATTAAGACATAATACTTAAGAGTATATTTATCCACAAACCTGAGTGAGATGTTGTTTTGCAGGGCAAACTGGATCCCAATGACAATTTCAGGTATGTCAGGCACCAATGCCAGAAATGTGACCCCCACAAAATACTACAAAAATATGAAATCAAAAACTTTTCAGCATCATATTGCAGTTCTACATACTAGTATACCAAAGAAATGACATTCTGATTACCATGCCACCATACCACAGAGATGCCAGTGCTGAGCAGGGGCTGGATGTTGTAGGTTAGGATATCGGCACACAGGGACATCAGTACGACAGATAACAGGAGCAGTAGTCCACTCTTCAACCGACTCCACTGCGCATTGCCGTGGCCCGCACCTGAGTGAAGACATTTCAATATTTACTGAAATGATGGGTAGATTTATTTACTATCCCAGTTGGTCGAGGGATTGTTAATGCATTCAAGTCTATTTACTCTGTTCCGCATGAACTTAAACACCTCAGAACACCATCCCTGCTATTAGGATATATTTTGTACATTCATACCCCAGGGATCCAACCACCTTGTAATAGGTATTCCATTGAGCCTGTAGAATTTATTTTCTTGAATAGAAATAAAGGGATCTGTTAAATCTGAAGTTTACAATAGTTTCGTGACACGTGTAGCTGTTGAGGAGGAATGACGTACCTTTGTCTCCGATCTCTGAGAGGAAGACATCGTGTACTACCGCCTTGTGTGTGTGCAGACTGAAGACCATACCCACGACGTACGCCAGGGGCAGCAGTGCCGAGCATGTGTAGATCAGCGGCAACACGTGTTGCTGGTACATCGTGTTGTTCTCAGGGACACCCAGCTACAAACCAAGGGTCGACATGGCAACAAGGTAATGTACTTGCAATGGGTTAAAGAATCTTTCGTACATTTAGGAATTTGTAATATCTGCTGAACTTCAACCGAGAAAATGAATTTACAAAATTTGTTCTACACTAGCTTTATTTATTTCAGTGCTAACAACAGGTATCATTGTGTTGTACGTACTGCATCTGTTCTGCATGATTGACACTGCAGGCCTTCTGATTGGTTAGAAATGTTGTAGGCGTGGCAGTTGTCACACTTCAGCAGGGAATACGTCTGGGCGCTAAATCACATTTATAAGTTAATGAATTACAAACTGCGCTACTAATCAAAACAATATGCATCAGCAAACATCTGCATGATTTAATAAAATGCACCAAAGAATACCCACCAGCCACAGACACAAAGAGCAGAGTGGCTGTGACACCAGCTGATGTAGGATTGAACCTCAGCGACTTGTGCTTGATTCCTCCAGCAACCATCGACAGACCCTGACAGAAACATAGATCTACGTTTGACATAATATATCACAGAGATACTGACCTGCGAATGAATAATATTTAATGTGGTTCATATTTTTGCGAGATTTCATTATCAATATTGTGATGCCATAATACTAACTGGAATCAGCAGGGTTGTGGCCAGTAATGTTCCTGAAAGCGAAACAAGTATACAAATGAAATATCATTATACAGTGCATTGGAAAGTATAGACAGATCTAGAGCCAGAAACGTTACATGTGCTGTACTGTAACTTTCACAAGAGTACTAGTACATAAAATAACACATTAGAGAATGTGCTTGGGACTGGCATACATGTAACTCGGGAAGCCACCTACCGACAAGTCCTGCCTTGACGAGTCCCTGGTAACACTCCTCCATGTTCTGTTGTCTGCCCTTGTACAGAGCAGTCAGGTACAGGATGATCTCCACTATAGACCCAAACGTGGCATTCAGCACTGCACCGACCGCATAGTTACTCTGGGCTGATATACTGAAAACCAAATCGCCCCAAATCAGTGACTAAACTCAAACTGTATACTAGGGACACAGGAAGAGTAACTATGACGATCTGCCCACCTTGATACCCCCATCCCTATGTAATAGGCTAGTGGAATCACAGACACCAATGCCAGTGTGAACTTCTGGAATGTGAAGTAAGGTGCGATGTATTGTCCATTTCCAACCGCAGCATCTCCTGACGCGTAGAGGTAGCTGCCAGTAGAGCAGGCGCAGATCGGATCCTGGGCCCGAGCACCGAGAGGGGCCAGGGACTTGTCCCATACCGTCGGTTCCCAGAACCTGAGGTGGTCAAGGAAGCAACGACGTGGCATCGAGCGACATCTCTGAGTAGATACCTGGGCATTCTGTCGGAGCCCGGGACCCGAACAGGGGCCATGTTCCTATAGGATTGGGTCCCAGGAGCCGAGCGCCACTGTGCAACCTAACAGTAGACGGTGACTCGGAAAATGAGTCTGTATTCCCACTACGAAAACTCAACAACTGAGTGCGAAAAGCCGAAATCAGTGGGCGGCCCACCACATCACCCACCACAACGGCATGGCCAAGAATCGCACGAACAGGTGGGAGAGAGAGGGGGGAACATAAACCAAATAATCGTCAAAGTTGTAGCAAAATTTCGGTGATTCTAGGAGGGACAGGGCATCTACACTTACGGGAGAATCAAAGCTAAACTGAGTCGAGCCGACTCCAAGTCGAATCGACGAATGGTGGAGCGGCAGCGAGCCTGTGCAGAGCAGCCGGAAGACGGCGGGGACATACGCTCATGTTGATGTAACAAGTCCCGTAACGCCCCATACACAGTCGACCACTCAGTTGCCGATCGAGACTCACATCGCTCTCAAGGGAAAGCGTCTATGCGAAACGTCTCCACACAACGCCAGCAAAGATCGTGGACTTCCACCGCCAGGAGGAAAACGTGGCACCGGCCACACACCGGTGGGGCATGGTCAGCTCGACTGGTAAGAAATCCAGGGAACCTAGGCGTCGACTACTGTCCAACGTGTTATTTTTCAGACCTGACACTAACAGTTCCTTTCCTGACGATTTCCAAGTGTTAGACAAATCCAAACAGGAAAAAAAGAGATTAAGATTAGAGTAGGCATAAAGTGATGGCTGTTTCCTCTGAGGAGAACTGGGAATGGAGGAAGTGGGTATGTTGCTGCCCCTGGTAGCAGCATTGGAGGGGTCATCCTTTATTCTTCCCCATAAGAGAGGGTTTGTCTATGGGGGAGCCTAATTTAAGTAGGCTGTTGGGGTTATCTGTGTAGTATTATGGAGGTAATGTATTGGACAATAATTGTAAAATTATGAGAGTAGGCATAAAAGCTGGCTGTTCCTCAGAAGGAGAATTGGGAATGTAGGAAGTGAGCACAGTGCTGCCCCTGGTGGCAGCATTGGAGGGGTCATTCTTTATTCTTCCCCATAGGGAGGTTTCTCTATGGGGGAGCCTAATTTAAGTAGGCTGTTGGGGCTACCCATGTAGCATTATGGAGGTAATGTTAGGACAATAATACCAAATATTATACCTCATGTAAGAATCAATCTCTGTGATTGGTCAATACACGTGAAGTAATATGCTCTGCTGGAGCTGACCGCAATAAACGATATATACTAACCAGTTGGTAGTTTGATATACTCAACGGCAGCATCATTTGTCAATGACGTATTATCAAAACAAACATTGGGTATAAAATAATAAATACCACTGTGTGTATATTGGTACCACGGATTATTCCCCTCATGAGACATTACTACACTCGGCTAACGCCTTGTGCAGCAATCTCTCCCTTGGGGAATAATCCGCTGTACCAATAAACACACAGGGTAGTATTTATATAATATTCACCTGTAAGTCAGATGTTGTGCAACAAACTAATTTATTTGCAATACTGGCCTGTCAAATATATGTTAACAATGCAGAAAAATGATGACACAAAATGCACATGTAGCGAATGGCTTAAATACAATGTAGTACATAACGCGATTACCAGTCTAATTGGAGGCAAAAAAGTGACCTATACCTGATCCCATACAGTAGCAATGCGACTAGCACAACCAAATAAGACAGATAATACATCACAACAAAAAACACAGATTATCTCCTCCAGAAGATGGGAAATGAAAAATGAACTTGCGTAATCACGGTGCAGTGACTACAGTACATCAAGTATCAGATAAACAAAGCTTCATTATAACTGCGTTTGTATAAATGCTGGTGCCAGTTATAAATAATATATACATGAAAACTACAATACATTTATGCTGATATCATCAATGCAACAAAAATAAATCCATCAAATATTCAGAACAAACAATTCTGGCTCATACAAGTACATCTCTAGTATTAGATTTCCATGTCCAACAACACAACTGCCAACAATGTTTTCAGGAACATACAATTCAAATTATCACAGCTCAGCACTTGAGGCCTGGGGGACTGGGAGCGAAAAAGTACATGGCAACCAGAGCACAGTACGTCAGCACCAGCGCCGATCCTGTCAAAATATACATGTAAATGTGCTGGTATTTATTATATGGTATTATAATGCAAGTATATATATTCAATTGAAACTCCTTGATCTACATGATTCAAATAACTGGTAATACCATGTCAATGTACCGGCATATATCTATATTGTGACATATTTGCTGACCCTGGAAGTAGTTGGATCTTCCATCCTGGAATACGTAGTTGTTCAGCAACACTCCGATGATCACAGTCCAGATGTGTATCTCGGAAAACAGCAGGTAGAAGCCATTGGACTGCAGTAATCAAACATACTGGTAGTCAACAGTCATGATCATTTTACTGGGATCATTTGAGGTACACATCATTCTAATGACTCACAGTAAAGCAATTAGCAAGATGTTAAACACTTTTAATTAGTATTTATCTGATACCAACCTCCAAAATAAATACATTTTAAGACAGTCTAAATGTTCATTATAGAGGTAAATGGAGTCAATAAGTTTGTACATTACTACTTACATGAACAAGATCAGCGTACACGAGGATAGGAATCTGTAGCATACAGACTTGTACAGCAATGCAACTGCCCATCTCTATACTGTAATATCAAAACAATATTTTGTATTCTGTAGGTTGTCCAAAGCCATTTGGAGTAATTAAGACATAATACTTAAGAGTATATTTATCCACAAACCTGAGTGAGATGTTGTTTTGCAGGGCAAACTGGATCCCAATGACAATTTCAGGTATGTCAGGCACCAATGCCAGAAATGTGACCCCCACAAAATACTACAAAAATATGAAATCAAAAACTTTTCAGCATCATATTGCAGTTCTACATACTAGTATACCAAAGAAATGACATTCTGATTACCATGCCACCATACCACAGAGATGCCAGTGCTGAGCAGGGGCTGGATGTTGTAGGTTAGGATATCGGCACACAGGGACATCAGTACGACAGATAACAGGAGCAGTAGTCCACTCTTCAACCGACTCCACTGCGCATTGCCGTGGCCCGCACCTGAGTGAAGACATTTCAATATTTACTGAAATGATGGGTAGATTTATTTACTATCCCAGTTGGTCGAGGGATTGTTAATGCATTCAAGTCTATTTACTGTGTTCCGCATGAACTTAAACACCTCAGAACACCATCCCTGCTATTAGGATATATTTTGTACATTCATACCCCAGGGATCCAACCACCTTGTAATAGGTATTCCATTGAGCCTGTAGAATTTATTTTCTTGAATAGAAATAAAGGGATCTGTTAAATCTGAAGTTTACAATAGTTTCGTGACACGTGTAGCTGTTGAGGAGGAATGACGTACCTTTGTCTCCGATCTCTGAGAGGAAGACATCGTGTACTACCGCCTTGTGTGTGTGCAGACTGAAGACCATACCCACGACGTACGCCAGGGGCAGCAGTGCCGAGCATGTGTAGATCAGCGGCAACACGTGTTGCTGGTACATCGTGTTGTTCTCAGGGACACCCAGCTACAAACCAAGGGTCGACATGGCAACAAGGTAATGTACTTGCAATGGGTTAAAGAATCTTTCGTACATTTAGGAATTTGTAATATCTGCTGAACTTCAACCGAGAAAATGAATTTACAAAATTTGTTCTACACTAGCTTTATTTATTTCAGTGCTAACAACAGGTATCATTGTGTTGTACGTACTGCATCTGTTCTGCATGATTGACACTGCAGGCCTTCTGATTGGTTAGAAATGTTGTAGGCGTGGCAGTTGTCACACTTCAGCAGGGAATACGTCTGGGCGAATATTGTCGGGGCAAACACCGCTAAATCACATTTATAAGTTAATGAATTACAAACTGCGCTACTAATCAAAACAATATGCATCAGCAAACATCTGCATGATTTAATAAAATGCACCTGGTGGGTATAAAATGCAAGAATACCCACCAGCCACAGACACAAAGAGCAGAGTGGCCGTGACACCAGCTGATGTAGGATTGAACCTCAGCGACTTGTGCTTGATTCCTCCAGCAACCATCGACAGACCCTGACAGAAACATAGATCTACGTTTGACATAATATATCACAGAGATACTGACCTGCGAATGAATAATATTTAATGTGGTTCATATTTTTGCGAGATTTCATTATCAATATTGTGATGCCATAATACTAACTGGAATCAGCAGGGTTGTGGCCAGTAATGTTCCTGAAAGCGAAACAAGTATACAAATGAAATATCATTATACAGTGCATTGGAAAGTATAGACAGATCTAGAGCCAGAAACGTTACATGTGCTGTACTGTAACTTTCACAAGAGTACTAGTACATAAAATAACACATTAGAGAATGTGCTTGGGACTGGCATACATGTAACTCGGGAAGCCACCTACCGACAAGTCCTGCCTTGACGAGTCCCTGGTAACACTCCTCCATGTTCTGTTGTCTGCCCTTGTACAGAGCAGTCAGGTACAGGATGATCTCCACTATAGACCCAAACGTGGCATTCAGCACTGCACCGACCGCATAGTTACTCTGGGCTGATATACTGAAAACCAAATCGCCCCAAATCAGTGACTAAACTCAAACTGTATACTAGGGACACTGGAAAAGTAACTATGACGATCTGCCTACCTTGATACCCCCATCCCTATGTAATAGGCTAGTGGAATCACAGACACCAAAGCCAGTGTGAACTTCTGGAATGTGAAGACAAAGAGTGTATTTGGATGAGGATGAGCACGGATCAATGGTTCACTTGTACACGTGCCATGAGGTGAGGCTGACTTACGACAGGCATGGTGAAGTACTTGCTGTCTGTATCCAGGTAGCCAGCAAACACGGTCAGCAACACAAAAAACAACATATCTGAGTGCTGTGACAAGGAACACATCAAATCTCAAGAGGGAAATAATAATTTAAGTGGCCATGCTTCAAAGCTTCGTGCATTTGAAGGTTCACAAAATATCCATGAAATGTGTTTAACTTCTTTATCCATTATCCCACTATTACATGCTAGCAGAAACCTTATGGGTTTCTGATACTAGCCCATATTTCTCCTTTTAAACTCGAGGATACTGACAAAGACAACATTCATGCCATCGACTGTGTACTTGTAGTAGTATGCATTGAAGGCCTGGTATGTGTACATTATGATGTCTCCAGCTGCCTCTTCATCATTCTGCAAACAAAAGAGAGCTTGATGTTAACCGCTACAAAACACTTCTGATAGAAATACATGTATGCATACAATGGTCACAAACATACGAGCACAAACTGTTGGATCCTGAGCAGCTCCGGGGGCAGTAGAAGGATCTTCTGGATAGTCCTGATGTGGATCTAGATACAAGCAACGCACTCAATATTACATATCCTTCAAAAGGATGATACAATAAAATAAGTACAATATTTGACTTGCCCCCATGCGTTATTTCTAACCTTAGCCACAGGTATGGACACTATTGGCATCCAGGACAAGAGGAAGGCAAGAGAATGTGTGATGAACAACAGAGGCAGACCCAGCAGCAGCCATAGGTAGGTCTCCGGCCGCTTCTACAACACATCAGGCAATATTGCATAAATATTCACCAGTCTTACTACAATGAATTCTGCAAGTAATGAGATACATGTCACAGTGACGAGACCGAAGCTGACCCAATATCTGGTGTTGCCATGGTGACAGTAGTCTAGCCTCTGGGGTGAGCTCCTGGTGATGATGCTGGTGGAGTCATCCCCCAGGCTGTTGTAAGTACTGTACCCAGACTGGGGATTCAGCGGTGCCGTTTCCACGGTAACATCAGGAGAGGTGTCACTCGATGTCATTGCTCCATGCAGAGAGCTGTTACTTAGCAACAGTCCTGGAGGCAAGCCCTTCGAAATAAACAGACATTATCCTGTAAATAAATACTCATGTGCACAGTCTCGAATTCGAGTCTGAATATCAAAAGTATGAACACATGTAATAGTTAGCAGATAACTCTTAGTTTCTATTTGCTAACTTTCCCAAAATTACCTGATAAACAAATTTCCCAAAAGGCCAGAAGAAATATTTCGACAGATTGAAACAGAAATGTGCTGCAAAAAAAAAAAACACAACTAAAATTAATCATTAGATTATATTTTGTTTAAAGCATAGATTTTGCACATGCATGAAAAATCCATCCTGGATAAATCATGTGAATTCCTCAAAATCTGATGCACAAATTGTGCGAGAAACATCATTCGGGATCACTCACCATACTTGAAGCCGATGACGGTGAGTGTGAGCATGAGAGCAATGATCAGGTACATCAGAGCCACCCACCAGCCGAACAACACCACGTATAGAATGTTACCGCACGTACACACAGTCACTGACAAAAAACAACATACATGACAAATGTAGAAAAAAAAACAATTCTAAATTCTAATTATTATTTAAAACTTCATAAAATTAAAAAATGCCTGCTGTTATATCATTATGAGGAACAAACCAGGGGTTGGACTTTCATCTTGTTTGTAGAGCTGTCGCACAAGTTCAGATCTTCTTTCCAGAGGTCGGGAACTGATGTGACTCTTCCACTTGCGAAACCCAAACTGAAGCCGAAGTGAGGAAACTGTAAGTTGCAGTCTATTGACAATACTCAGAGATTATTTCATGGTTTGTGATGTATATTCACAGGCACCAGTCCAGTGTTGGTGTATGGAGTCCGAAAACCCATCTGTCAGATAATACACAGGATATACATGATACATGAAATACATGTTTTATTTTCACTATTACCCAGCAGGTAAGAAGTCCTTTAAATATATACCAAGTAGTTGTTGGCCATACGATGTGCCTCAATCTCGTTCTCTGGTGGGTACATGACTTCGAAGTCCATGGAAGTGGCATAGTTGTAGAAGCTGTGGTCCACAGAGTTTGCACTTGATGTCCTACTGCGACCACGGAAACGCACCCCGTCCCTCGTCGCTATATGACCTGGGGAGTCACGATGCCGCAGTATTGGCCGCTGATGTGTGGTCCTCGGACTGGTGTCAGTGTTCTTTTGGTCCTCAAGAACTGAAGAGTCTGCATCTGACTGGAGGCCCGAGTTCTGTGGCACAATCTCATCGTCAGCAGTACTCCAACGGATTGTGGGTCCAGTGGCTCCAGCTTAAACAAAGCAACTCCATTTATATATTTAGTAGGGGTGGAATGATATATCGACATATCGAATTTTAACAAGCTACGATATATCTTATCGAAGGGTTCTGTAAATATTTATGATAAAAAAAATATTAAAAAAATGTACGAGTTTGGTAGGCTTTCATTCTCAAGAAAAAAAAATGATATATCGATCTTGAAATCGCGATATATATCGATATGAAATTGGCGTCGATATGCCACCCCTAATATTAAGTTCAACACAAAATCTTATATGATTTTTGGCGATAACTTCGTTTAGGATCGTCAGATCAATTTGAAATCTTATGTGTTTTCATTTGGCACAAAAACCATATTTTTTCACCAAATTTCAGAGTTCTATATTGAAATCTGAAAGGTTGGCAATCTACTCCAAGGTTAAATTTCACATCAAAACACGCCTCACAATGCTAAGTCAATACGAGGAATTATCAACTCAAAACAGTCATGGTCTAGCTGACGCCTTTGTGTAAAACATTTGTGTGATATAATTAAGTTCATCCATCAGTGAAACACACTTTTTGCCAACTTTTTCAATTTTTGAGATAGAAATCTGAAATTTGGTGGAAAATTATGCTGCAGTGTGGGCGGATTTATAAGACATTCGGTGACACTCCAGTAATGGGGTATACCTCTTTATCGTGGGGTCAATTGAGATACATAAATTTTCAAGATGATCCGATTATTCAAAATGAAACTACGGCCAAAAAGTGTGTTTCACTGATGGATGAACTTGACTTTAGGCAACATCTAAATTGAATACTAATCTGGTAGGCAAAACAGGATTATGATTTCACAGCAAATGCTCGTATATAGGTAGCAAGAACAGCGTTTCTGGAAAATGGTTTCTCCCATCTGTCACCATGTTAAATGGCTAGTGTTCATCACCTCCTGGAATGCTAAAATTTCTTTCTAAAATTAAGCAGGTATATTTTTCTGGGAGAAAAATACAACCTCTTCTATATGTATATTTTTAAATATTTTTTTAAAATCAACAACACATGTAAATAATTATCTGAAGTGGGGTGGGGTAAGGCAATCGAACGGAAAAAATGCACGTTTTTTTTTCGGGCGCTCTCAGTGGGGTTATAATTGTTGGTGGGTATTCAGAGGGATGCTACTTACGTCGCGGTTTCGTTTTCGATGTCATATCAAAGACTGAGGTTTCAGCTCTCTACAGATGTAAAAATTTATGAGATTTGATATGTTTTTTCTGGTGTTGCTGAGCAACTGAAGTTCCTCAAAGTTCAGGTGATGGTTTCTATACCTATTTATGAACGGATAAGCTCGAATAAGCACCTGAATGTGCAGTATTGTATGGGCTTCAAGATACATGTATCAGTTTTACTAGGGCTATCAGCGCATCCCAGCGCATGACCCATATATGACTGCAACCCCCTTCTGGCAATCGTAATTTTTGGCCGTTTTGAGCGTGCACGATTTACTGTACGCCTTACTGCTCGGTTTCAATAAATTTCTTTCAGGTTTGTTGTATTCCCTGGTGTTTGCTGATTGATTACTTTTGTAATATGATGTAATTGGTATTTTAATATTGTTTGCTTGACTGTGGTCTAAAAACCTATTTGCATGGCATTGCGTTCATCCATCTGTCATTCGTATGTAACAATTATGTCTTTGAAGTTTACGGTTGAATCCCTCTGGAATATTGCACACAAATATGAAAGAAATATTCCAAAGAAGTTTTTTTTTTCAGTTATTTACTTTTGTTTAAAATGGCAGCCGCTTTCAACCACCAAAAACACCCAGTTTTGGACTTTGAAAGTCATTTTATCAAAATATCTCCATATGTTCCTTCATGATGTATATGTTTCATTGAACTTGAATCGCCCTGCTTTTGATTCTTTGAGAAATTCCATCTGACATTACGTCAGTATCTGTTTCGGGCCATTTTGTGCATGTTAACACTATTTTTGTCCGGTAACCTATCTCAGGCCTCTGGACTATTTTTAATAATTATGTTCTTAATTTTCAGAAAACAAAATGAATATTAGTTGTGTTCTTCATCAGTAAAGAAATGACATTGGTCTTTTATCTTTTATCTATTATTATATTATCACTGTCTTATATTATGACTAATCATGAAAATACTATTAGTAATACAGTATACCAATGATGCAAATTCATGCTCGTAACTTGGCTCTGACGAACGAGACTTTAGGATGTGATGCGTGGTACAATTTCAACCAAATTTCGCGCCTTGTTCAGATGAACTTTTGAATTGACTTGATGCACTGATTGAACTAGATACATGGATACCATTGAAGACAACAATCTGATGGAAGACAACAATCTGATGGATAATAATCGTTCACCATCATTGATCATTTTGATGACTCCCTCACAGATCACCTATCACAGTTGAGTGTGTATTTAAGTTTGATCAATTATTTTCCTTTGCAGTACAGCTGAATACAGAACCTGCACCTTGCAGTACATTGTCATCAACACAGTGAACTTAGAGAAAGATAGTCAAGATGTATGTTTTTTTACGATAAGAATTTATTTCCACAATCAAAAGTACATGCCTATACAATAATGAATCTTTAACATAGAGCCATGTGGTCTTCTTTATTTTATCCATGTATCCTTACTGATTACCATGTTTCTTACAGCTTGTCATTATGATGAAAATTGGTGCATTCATAGTAGATTATACGAGTACACCCTTGGGCCTGGCAAAACCAAAACGCACCAATTTTGACAGACAGATATTTCATCATAAATTTCTTTGAAAATTCATAACTCCGTCAATTTTCATGATAGAAACGTGTTTGAGGTGTTTTTGTGTTTCTAGACTTGAGTTCTAAGGCCATTATTTTTTTAATGATTGTTTTACAAACCCGTCGACTCCACATAAAATTGGCCGATAAGAAATAAATTCAACAGTTCCTGCTTTTATTTTTATTTTACCCACCGACTGGAAAATAATGCCCTGATAAAAATTTACAGCATCACAACGATCAGTCTTTGCCTTCATGGATATGCAAAGGAATTTAGTCTCCTTCCAAACCGATTATATGTCTCACTCTCCCTGTCTGTCTGTATGTCTGGTTATCTGTCTGTGCCTGACTATGGTTCTTCTACAATAACTTACTCATAGTTCTCTCCAGATAATACTGACATGTCCTATGCAATGTGCAATGTGTTGGAGTGTGATGTTGTTTCCTGATGTCATCGCACTGTATTAATTTCAATACATGGAGAGTTGAATTTTTATATTTTACTCACCTAACTACAGTCATTGAAATCAAGCTGAAAATTTGGCAAACCCTGTCTTAGCTGGGTTGCAAGGGAACTAGTAACGATTGTCAACAAAAATCTTTTTCCATCTCTATGCCCATACTAAAAGTGAGTTTTGACTATATATGTTCATGACAAGGGGTATTTCTGGGCTGCATATGAATGCACATTGAGTTTTTGTGCACAAACACGCTGGTAAATTAACGTGCAGGAAATGATGAATTGTTCACAGTTACACTTTTTTTTATTAGCCCGACCACATATTTTCAGCAACTTTTATTTTTATTCCTTCCTACCGACCGACTTGAAATTTTTGAAGCAAAAAAGTTCGTAAAACAATTAATTAAAAAACGATGGCCTAAATGGGAAAAATATGTAAAAAATCAATTTTCCCCCAAAATCCAAAAAACACTGTTCTTGCTAATATCTAGGCCTACAGCTAGCACAGTAAAGTGTAGGCCCTAACCCATTGAATTCAGGTGCCCAGGTGTGATCCCGGCGTTGTGCACAGTAAAATTCAGCTTAACTCTTTGTATACTCACATCGAATAGTTTCAGAAGTATCAGCCATTTCTACAAATAGGTCATTAAAGAATTAACGACAAAAATGCAAAGCAGAATATATTCGCTAACAATCCCGGGTTTTTGTTGTTGCTGATCACATGATGCAAAACACTTCCGGCCTCAAGTTCGTTGGTGTTCGGAGAACATCGGCTAAGTTCGGCTTCCACGCTGGGCAAGCAACCCTTTAGCATAGAACCACGGAGGTTATGCAGTCATGAGTCCATCATTGCAAGTCCAATCTCTGCACTGATTACGACTACATTCATGACCAGACCTAAACTGTGGAAAAGAAGAATTTGTCCACAACCCCATAACTAATGAATCAAAGCTTTATTATTCACTTGGATACCAGGTGGAAATAAACAGGAGTTTAAAATTTAAAAAAATTAATGGTGCATAAATATCTCAATAACAAGGTACCTGATTACTTCAGTGATCACTTCAAACATGTCAACCATTCCTATAGAACTAGGTCAATCTCATCAGATCTGATTGTACCCACTTGTAAAACTGCTCCAGGTCAAAAATCTTTTAGGTACACTTGGGTAAAGGATAATTATTCTCTCCACAGATCTGTTAAAAAATACACATCTCACCCGTCTTTTATAAATCAGACCAAAAATCGTTGTATGCATGTATACAATCAATGTTAACTTTTTGTCATTTTAGTTCAGTCAGTATTGTACCGTAACATGTTGTTTAATTTTTCAATTTACAGTGTTCTCGGTATTAATCTTACCTCAGTCTTCATTATATTATTCACATTTGTGTCCAACTATTAGTTCATATTATTTTTATTTATTTATCTATGGTTCATGTTCATGTCATACGTTTTCTTTTTTCCATATATGTTTTCAATTTATGTATGTTATTATTTATCTGTAAATGCAGGAGCCTCAGGAAGAACAGTGCTTTGCACTGATGAGGTACTCCTGGGTAAAGATGAATGATATAAGATGAATATAAAATGTGAATGGATTCAGTATATATATAAGAGGATGGTTTAGCTGGGAATATCATTGTAATCCCCCTCATAATCGAAGGTTATGTAAGTGTAGCGTTATGACGTTGTGGCTACATAGTAGAGACACCACGGTTATATCGTGCTGGCAGGTTAATAAGACAATTCGGTGACACTCCAGTAATGAGATATATCTCTTTATCGTGTGGTGGCCGAACTTTACATAAAAATCATATCCTGCGCTTTCCTCTATATTCAGTGAGGATTAAAAAGGTGACAGATGGATAAAATGGCATTCATTTAGCAGGCGAGTAGTATTAAGGCGCAGTGTATGACTTGGGCCAGATTATCGAAGGTTCTTATTAATGGACCCTTGTTCTATACGATGCAACCTAAAACTACTCATCCATTAAATGAATGCCATTTAATCCGTCCGTCGCCTTTTTAATCCTTATTGATAATAAATGAAAACACAGGATATGATAAAATTTTGGGCCTACTATATGTAGGAAGGCAATACTAGTAAATGTCAATTCACATGCAAGATTCAACGAAGTATTACAGTTATAATCCAATAATAAATGTATCAGGTTCCAATCCACTCTGGATTGGACTTGTTCTGCTCCGTATACTATCCGTCCACTGAAATCACCATTCAATCTGTCTTGCACCGTTTTAATCGTTATTGAAAATAGAGGAACAAGCAGCACAAGTTACTTGGGCCCAAATAGGGGCCCTCGCCATGTGCAATTGAAAATTGAATATTTGAGTTGTAAATTGAATATTTGTTCATGTCACCGAACTGGGAGGTCATTTTGCAATCAATGGAGTACCATGATTGTGAAGTTGAGAACAACACAGCACTGATTTTCCAGGCCATGGACAACAGGATTATGCTAATGATGTACAAAACCTCCCTGGTCTGGTGTAGCTGAAGCCATTACTCTACAATGGAATACCAAGCTCATGTGTACAGGTGGCCTGCTGAATCATCATAAACTTATCTGCTGAGATTGGGAAGCAATCATGTGGTGCACTGACTTGAAGAATACTTTGTGAATTCATGTGTACACGGGCAACTCTTGACAACATTACTGCTGATGAAAGGCTTTATTCACTTATACACGTATGTGACTCAGAAGTCGAGCTGTAACATAGCGAGTGCAGTTACAACAGGTAGCTCAAACCATTTCCGCCATTCAATAAACCCTTTCTGGATTGATTTCCTACATGCATTTGCAACTAATAAACAAAAGATAAGTAGCTTCAAGATCCATTCTCAGACTAAGTTTTGACAGTTAAACAGAGGTTTTTCTTAGCTTCTTCTCTTATCACAAGTGTAACTACATAATGTAATGGTACATACACGTGTAATTTGGGAATGTTGCTCCTAAAGGATAGACTATATATGATAATCTATTCATTAGTACGGTAAACACACGGTAAAATATACAATGTAAATGTGTATTCTAGCATTGAAACACACCACGTGAATAGTTTTGCACAAGGGAATAAAAAAAATATATTATAATCATGATGCTAGCTCACGTAAATGATGATACACATAAGCAGAGATTGCCAAATGCTTAAATAGGAATGTGTGAACAGCAAAAAATATACACAGAATGATGTGACAAGCCATTTGATGAGTCATGTGAGTTGGTGTGCACTCATACCACACATCCACGTGTTCATATATGTACAAATACCGGTATGTGATTTTGTGTCATGTACTCACACAGAAAGATACATACAAACTCTTCAAGTATTTATACAGCATCATGTAGTGTCTGAACTAAACATCTAACCTGTGTTCCGGAATATACGGCAAATTATCAAGTATTATGCTCACAGAGTATTATGCTCAAATTGATAATGGTTCTGTCAAAGATACAACCCAATGTTGTGATAAATCATCATGATACATTTTTCTCACCTACACCAAATCGACTGTAACCTTGAAGCCGAATCGTCTGTAACATTGAAACCGAATAAATGGGCTCGACTTATATCAACCACGAGCGGATGGAGGTTTTACTGCATGGCCTCTTGATTTTATTCGAAGCTGTCTCTCACAGTGTTATAATTTTTCCATTGCTCATTTTGGCAAACTAATGCAATCCTATTTGAACTTGTGGGAGATTAAAATCAAATGAGCCCAATGTGTTAGATGGTATGATAATTGTATCTGTTCATAATGAAATACATCTATACATTATGACTTGGGATAACATGTATTGCTATGCATTTAAAGTAAAGAATCCCAAGAATCCATCACAGGGCTGTACATTACTGGACCTTTTTCAATGTGATTACAAGACAACAGTGTATTATAATTTACCAAAACATACTGGCATAACTAGTCACAAATTGGTTATGTTACATTGTGCTAAATTAAAACAAGTGCTAGTAATCTATTCTAAACATGCATTGTATTAAATTGTTTGGAAAGGCAGGTTATATTCACAATCACTGGTTTTTTTTTTCCACATATAATATGTACAAAATTATTCTCAAAATTATGACGGTTACCATAATTTCAATTCCACAATCTAATTCATTGAGTATGTCGCCAAAACAACATAATTGACAAATGTGCGACAATTAAAAAATGCACCACTGATTCTGATAATGTACTGTGTACTCCGATGCATTCAGATGGATGAAATGTTCTGCTATCAACAATTCTCATACTAATAATCATCACAGAGGATTGAACTTAGGAAATGAGCATGTCTGAATCTTCGGCATGATCAGCTGTCTGTCAGATCCTTGCAACAGTGTGTTTTGGAAATGGAAATGCTTACTTTGTGGGCCACTGTATACGGTACGCTTGGCGAGTACCATGACAACTGTAGTGTTTTATCCCACATCAAGCCAAAACACACAAACAATCTCAATTATGGAGCATAACAATTCCATGGAACTCTGCAGTATAAAATGAATGCTCGATCAGCCTCTCTGGACTTCGCTTTATTGACATCAAAATGGAACAATAGTTTCCAAATAAACATGTACAACACATTCTGCCATCTCATATCAGTCATTCTATTGCATTCATACAACATTTACTGCCACTGGTGAGAAAGAAAGGCAAATTTACATAATTATTGACAATGATATTCATATGTGCTGTACAAGACTTCATACCAGTAAGTAGTCAGTGAACACAAACACATAGAGTGTACCACATTCTTTAAGATAAGAGCTATACTAACACAGCACCTGTGTCATCAGATCAAAACACACATGCCACATCCACAACACTTTAGATGATCAAACCGAATGTACCAACTTGAACAGGTCACTGACATGAGCTAATATATAGCAGAGAAAGCACTGAACACAAGCACAGCCGAGTGAGATGGGAGTGGAAAACTGACGACAACAATGTACGAATATCCTCCACCATATCCAGTGTCAAAATGTGGCTAATGCGAGAAAATGATGATAATGGTTCCAATTCTGGATAATGTATTAGGAAAGACGCTGAAAACAGGTTTCTTAAAACCAAATTTCTGTTCTTTCTCATGATATCTATGTTATATAATGTGTCTTTAACACAGGATTTCCTGTATACCTCACCTATTCACTTATCCATTCATGTGTCTGCTGCAGAATGCACGTTTATTTTGATTGAAACTTTCACCTGACTCACTTCCATCACATTCTAATTGATTTGCAAACTCTCTGGTGGTTTTCATGTACACAAGAACTAGATGGACACCTAATATATACGTCTGTACCCTGATGATCAACTGAACAGTAACTATTTCCTGGTACACAAAATCCTGGTGCCACAATAGCTATGTACACCACTCCATCCTGCCAGCAGAACAGAACCATTCCACCTTGTATGTTTTCGTGTGTCCACATACCGGGATATACAATTATACTGATTAGTTGAATCACATTTGATCATCTATACAATATTGTATTGAATCATCAATACAATAGATGATAGTATACATGTTGGAAATTAGTGCGCATGTTCATGTCTGTACACATTTTGTATCATTTTCATATGCTGCACAATAACTACGAGCAATATAATTCTCTCCATTAACTGCAGTACATGTGTATGCATTACCGGTACATTTTGCAATGCCATTCATCATCATTTTTATTTCCTACGATAAAATACCAGCTCAAAGCCGAACATCAAAATGTAACTTAAATTCAACAAAAGTAAACACTTAAATACATACATACAATATCCTAAAGACTAAAATATATTATTACATTGCATGAATTTACATGATCACGGATTTGTCACACACAACAAGAAGGACTTAAGATCACAACTCCTTCTTCTTAAAGATTTTGGGCATTTTGATGCCGGGTTTGCGCCTGGGTTTGCGGACGTCGTTCGTCAAGTCGAGGCTGTCCGTGGAGCCGTGACTGGGGAGGTCGGCCTCGGGGCTGCGCTCTCGGGAGGGGGGTGCCTGGCGCCGGGTCTGGGGGGTCCCGAGGGCTGTGTCGGAGGCCGAGGTGGTCAGGACTTTGGGGCGGGGCTGTGTGGCGGTGGCCTCCACACTCTGGGACTGGTGGATGTAGCTGGACGATGCTGTGGGAGGCTTGCCCGTGCCAGACTCCAAGCTTGTGCTGCTGTGTAATGTACATGAACCATCAATGTAATCGTCCAACATGGTCAAAGACATTTAATTGCTTCAAAGTCTACTACTGTTGGAAACTCAAGAAACGTTGGCAACTACCCATTTGTTAAAATTCAGTCTGAGAGTACAAGGTACATATATTATGTGAGTACATGGAGAGAGTACATGGCTTTAACACATTACAGTCAGAACTGGGTACTGACCTTTCATCATGGAGACCAAACTTGACAGGTTCACGATGCTCTGTTGCGACATCCCCATTCCCTGTGACTGTGCTGTTTGCAGTGCCGTTAACCTTCACTGCGGCCTGGTGGCTAGCTATGTCAGGCTTACTGGCCAGGTGACCAACCGTGTCAGCACGCGGAATGTTGTGAGACGAGTTGCGGACGTGACGATGCGTCAGTTGCGATGTGGACGCGCGATCGCTGACCGAGTCAGCCAGCGTCCTACGCTTCTCACGAGGGTGATGACCTGAAAGTACAAATGATACATAAATCAGACAAAAAGTCACCTTCCCAATAGAGCCTTAATTCTGTGATGAACTACCATTCAAACATGCACGCAGAAAGGATGTTTACATGGCTGAAGTACCTTGATATTACAAGCCCACAACATCCTTATTCTAGAGACTTCAAATCTTTCAAAATATAGCATATACAGATTAATGACTATTTCATAATGCACAAAAAAACCAAGTACATGCGAATGCATGCATGTGAAATGAACAGTCGCACATAGTCATGATAGTCATGAGGCAAATCTTTCTGATCTCTCGTTAGTTATACAACAGAGTCAAGAACCTAGAAAGAAAGAATCCAAAACTCCATGCATTCAGGCATATGCTATATTATATTATATTACACACAAGAGACACCTCTACACCTGCACATTTTGTTATACATGTATTGAGGCTGTACATGTATGTATCAAGCACAAACTACACACTTCATATTTCCATCTATATTAGATTCTGACAGTTTTTCAGCAAGTCTGTAAAGTATGTACACAATGGCACTGGTAGTATATCAGACATACTGTGTAGGTAAGTTGACCTGGGTACACACAACCATGCTGGAGACAGGACACAAGAATTGACAGCAAGCCTCGTCCTCCTTACTAACCATGTGGTCATACACCATACATTTACCTGTCACTAGTCTGGATATGAACAGAAAACTATGAGACTGACTGGCGTTTTCTGAGATATTACGATCAGCAATTCAACATGTACCAAGCAGAATTATGGCTAAAAGATGATGTAGATTTAAACAATTTACTAAAGTCCAATATACATGTGTGTGTAGAAATTTTCCCATTAACCAACTTGTATAAAATATCTCATGAAATCAAATAAATTTAACCAAGTAAAATACTGAAAACCCTTCCTTAAAAGGCACAGGTAACCCACAAAAACACTGATCAAAAGAATCCAAGACCCAGTCAGTTCATGGTCACAAGCAAAACAATACCAAACACAGTACACCAACAAAACGAAAAGGTCACGTCCATCGCCACGACGACACATGCAGAGCTCTGACCTCCTAGCTGTGGGTTGGTGAGACCCAATCCAAACATGGTCAGCTGCATCCCGGCCTTCATCAGGTTGGGCCAGACGCGGTGGTCAGGGTACTGACGCACTGTACATGGGGAACAAACAGACAGACACACGCTCGCGTTACAATACTTCAAATATCAAAAGTTCTAAAATAACTTTTATTTTTATACTATGCATACTTACCTCTGACTCTGGGGTCGTGTAATTGGCGAGCCCTCATTCGCCAACCACACATGAAATATGGGTGAAAAAGCTAAACGAAAGTTAGCCGGTCCGTTTAGACCCTGCGTTAGTAATGGTAGTTACCTGAGCAGTTCACCCTCCGTGTGGTAGCATAATCGTGCCGGTCCACTGCCTCCCAGTTCACTTTTGTTGAGTTGCAACACTTGATCACTGAAGGTTATCTTCTGAAAAGACAAGAAGATAATCAGCGGGGAGGAGGGTGGGACCATCCAACGTCAGAGGTAAGTATGCATAGTATAAAAATAAAAGTTATTTTAGAACTTTTGATTTGTTATGCTAAGCGATACTTACCTCTGACTCTGGGGAATGGCCTGCCGGTGGTGGGCCCCTCAGAGAGAAAGTACGCCTTGCACAAGATCATCCCCTGAAAGTAGAAGGATGAGAACTATGCATAATACCAGTGACTATAATTACTGTATAAAGGATAAGGAACCCGCTCCTTTCCTATAGTAATTATAATACTAATTAACCACAGAGTAGCTCGGAAGTTAATAGTATACTGAGAGATACTTTGTAATCCAGAAGAATCTGAGATTACATACCTGTCGTCGAGTCCCTTGTGAGGCGATGAGCCGTAGCTAGGTGTTGAGACGGCGCTCCCCCCCCGGACTCTTGGCAGAAGAAGCAGTGGGTTGCACGATGACTTGTGCTGCGACGATGGGTCCCAGATGATAGAGGTCATCCGCGAGGAGCGATACATCGCGCAGGTAAAATGAGGAAAACGTAGAGTGAGATCTCCAAGTGGCTGCCTTCATGAGATCCTGAAGTGACATGTTGTGTGCAAACGACCAGGAAGTGGAGATGGCGCGAACCTCGTGAGCCGTACGACCGTAGAGCTGATGTAGGTCCCGACGATCCTTACTGTAAGCACGTGTAACAACAGCCTTGATCCAAAGCGAGATCGTGTTCTTGGAGACCTGTCCTCTCGATGCCGAAAACGGGAGAAAGAGGTGAGATTCCCTTGGTCGTGAAGGCTTAGTCCTCTTCAGATACAACCGTAACGCACGCACCGGACACAGGGACAGATCCCCACAGTCAGTCGCCAACTGAGATAAGGCAGGGACAGAGAACGTTCGCATCCCAGCCGCCAGGGCAGAAGGAGTTTCGGTCTTGGCAAGAAACCCCAGATGGTACTGGAGGGTAACAGAAGACCAATCTTCCGGGTGTAAGACCTCCGCAGACAGTCCCTGAAGCTCACTGACCCGCTTCGCGGAAGCAAGGGCCAACAGGAACACAGTCTTGTGCGTGAGAAAACGAAGCTCCGCTTCCTCGAGAGGCTCATATAGAGATTCATTGAGGCTACAAAGGACCAATGACAAGTCCCATTTTGGTGCGCGGGAGACCGGAGGCAAATCCTGGGCGAAGGACTTGAACAGGGCCGAAATCTCCCGTGATGTAGAAATGTCCAAACCGTGAGAAGCTAGCACATTAGACAATGCCGCACGGTATCCCTTGACAGTAGTAAGCGCCCTCTTGCGCTTGTCTCTCAACCAGACAAAGAAGTCCGCTACCGTAGGGAGAGGGGGACGGCGTGGATCAACTTGCCGTCGACCACACCAAGAAGAGAAGACTCTCCACTTGGCTTGATATAATCGCTCTGAGGATGACCGAACTGTTCTGGACATCCGCTTGGCAGCGTTCTTCGAAAAGCCAGCCTTTCTGAATGAACGCCTGATAATCTCCACGCGTGAAGATGGAGAACGCCCAGATGCTCGTGAAACTGACGTCCCTGACGAAGCAGGCTGGGGATCGGTGGTAACAACCGTGGAAGATCCGTCAGAAGCTCCAGGAGTTCCGGAAACCAAGGCTTGGCTGGCCAGCAGGGAGCCACCAAGATGATCTGGGCCGAGCTTAACCGAATCCTCTGTAGAACCACGGGAATCAGTGAGAACGGAGGAAAAGCGTACGCCCATAGGATGGACCAGTCCTGAGCGAGGGCGTCGACTGCCCAGGCATGAGGGTCCGGGAACGGGGACACATAGAGAGGTAGACGATTGTTCTGGAACGTGGCGAACAGGTCCAAGTGAGGCTGACCCCAAAGACGCCACAGGTGACTGCAAACCTGAGGGTTCAGAGACCAGTTCGTGGAAACCGGACCCTTCCTCGAAAGGGCGTCGGCGATGGTGTTCATGGAGCCCGGGATGTGTCGGGCCAGAAGACTGACATCCTGGGATTCCGCCCACTCCAAGATTCTTCGAGTCAAGGCGCTTAGCTCCCTTGATCGTGTCCCCCCCTGATTCTTGATATAGCCGACGACCGTCGTGTTGTCGGTCATGGCCAGTACCGTGGACCCGGCAACCGTCTGATGAAAATGGCGCAGGCCCAACCAGACAGCCCTGAGCTCCAGCCAATTGATGTGATGCCGGAGATCGGCCGCCGACCAGAGACCGGAGACTTGACTTTCGCCGAGGTGAGCACCCCAACCGAGGCGAGACGCGTCGGAGAACAGGAGAAAGTCGGGCTCCAACTCGTGAATCGGATGACCCCGTAGCAGGTTGACTGGATCGGACCACCAGAGGAGATCTGGCTGGAGAGCGGAAACCACCGGAACCAGAGTTGACAAGTCCTGCTCGGAAGACCAGTGGTCCTTCAAGTGGAACTGGATCGCCCGCATGCGCAACCGTGCACCAGGGACGATCTTCTCTAGCGACACCATGTGACCTAGGAGCCTCAGGAACACCACCGCCGCGACGGGAACCCCGATGGAGAAAGACCGTAGAACGCCGTTCAAACGTTGAATACGATCTGCCGTCGGACGTGTCAGGAAGGACTGCGTGTCGATGTCCATCCCGAGGTAGGTGACACGCTGGGAAGGAGCCAAGTCTGACTTCTTGAAATTTATAATGAGACCGACTCGCTGACAAAGCCGAACGATCTGGTCCGTGTGTGCGGCCACCGTCTGCTGGTCCGTGGCCGTAATCAGCCAATCGTCCAGATACCTCGTGAGACGAATCCCCCTGCGGTGCGCCCACGCCGATACCGGCTGAAACACCCTGGTGAACAGGAACGGGGCGGTGGAGAGGCCGAAACACAGAGCACGGAACTGGTAGATCACGTTGCCCCACTGGAAACGAAGGTAGGGCCGTGATGAGGGATGAATCGGGATGTGAAAGTAGGCATCTTTCAGATCTATGGAGGTCATCCAGTCCCCGCTGCGCAGAGACAGTAGAACCGTCCGTGGGCACTCCATGGAAAACTTCTCCTTGGAGACAAACTTGTTCAGGGGACTGAGGTCGATTATCGGTCGCCAGCCGCCCGTGAGCTTGGGGACGACAAACAGACGACTGTAGAAGCCGGGAGAGTTCTGGGTCACCTTCTCCGTGGCTTCCTTGAGGAGCATCTCGGACACGAGGGCGTCCAGGACCGCAAACTTCTCCGACCCCGGGGCGTAGGATGCGAACGCTATCGGTAGAGGGGAGAGAGGAGGCGCCTGACTGAAGGGAATCCGGTACCCGTGACGCAGTATGGTAGTTACTAGACAGTCCTCGAATTCCGTATCCCAGACTGGCCAAAAGGCCTGAAGACGAGCTCCCACGGGGGATACATCCGAATCGTGGTTCCGTGGGAGCGTCTGGGACACATCAGGAGCGGGGCTGAGGCTTGGCAGAAGACGAGGATCCACTGCCGCCGCGACCTCCACGTGAAGAGTTAGTCGACTTCTTGTTCTTGTCAAACTTGGAGCCTTTAGAAAACTGAGACGACTGAGACTGCTGTTTCGACTCCGTGGCCTTGACCTTCGGGATCTTGAACGACGAGGAAGAGGATGCCGCAGGCTTCTTCTCCTGGCGTTCCACCAATTTAACTAAGTTAAATTTGCTGAGAAGGTCCGCTTCCTGGGCAACCGCCTGGCCTGCCTTGGCCAGGACATCCGGGTCAAAGAGGCGAGGACCAAAGACCGAGGACGTGCGTAACTTGGACTTGAAGGCGTCCGACAGCTTGGAGGTAGATCTCTTGAGAAAAGCGTCCCGTCGCCTGAGAACGACGTTGGCCCACTCCACGTGCGACTCCTTCGTAATCTGTCCCACACACTTGTTAACGGAGGAAAGAGTCCTCTTGATGCGCAGCAACTCCGACACCGGTACTTGAACAGTGGCATCCGTGTCCAAATCGGCGTCCGCTGGAACCGAACCGGGGGCCAGACGGTCGACCTGCACGCTGAGGAGGCCCGAGAGCCAGTCGAGGGTGTTGGCAACCAGTTGTACCCGACGCGGGTAAGATTCCCAGGTCTTGAGATCTGAGTCCGAAAGTGTAGCGGTAACACTCGAGGACTTGAGCCCAGGGGCGATGACTGACAGGTCGTCATTCACCGCCGCTGCCTCCAGAGTGCTACCGCAATCCGTAGACTGGTAGTGCTTTAATTGTCCTTGGAAGCACGAGGCGAACTTGCCAGCTCGTAGGGGCTGTCCATTGACTGGGACGATCTTCTCTTCCACTAGAGTCCGTACTGACAAGATACCCTCGGACCACGGGAAGCGCACGTCCGGCTCCGGCTGCTGACGGGCGTGGAGCACACGCTCACCCACCGACGTATAAGAAGTCCCCTTGGCTACAGGTAGCTCAATCTCGTCAGGGAAGGCCTCCTGAACCCAAACGCGGACCTGGGCAAAGGTGTCGTCGTCAGACTTGGAGGAGGAAGGCTTGGAGGTACCGGCCGTAGCTGAGGAGTCGGCAGACCTAGCCGGGCTAGCCACCCGCGGCTTCTTGACTGGAGGTTCATCCGAGATCTGGTCTGCCGGGGGGGGAGGCAACGAGACTGGAGGCTCCAAAACAGCAACAGAGGACGACCCGGCCGCGTGTTGCTCACCTTCAGACCTAGGGGCGTGGTCTGAAGCGGGACGCTTGGGCTCCCTCACACGGTCGTAGTCCGAGCGTGAACTTTTCTCTCCACGGCTACCGTGAGAATCCCTGGAGGAGTAGTCCCTGCGGTCCGCACGCTCCCGACGGTAGTAGTAGTCCCTATCGTCACGAGAACGGCCGGAACGGTAGTAACGATCCAACTCTTCATGGTAAGAACGGTCAAAGTCATATTCACGACGATGATCATAAACCCAATCACGGAACCGATCCGCGCGGCTGGAGGACGGACGATCCCAATCGCCGGAACGGTGTTGATCCACAGGCCGAGCTGGACGGTGGCGGCGGTCAGGCGAGGACGGGCGGCCCACCGCTGGAAGAACACTATCCGCCGTGGCTGTTGACCCGCGGTGCGAATCTCCACTGGAGGAAGACGACCGGCTGTCCGCGCGTCGACTGACGGACGGTGGAAGATCGCGGGGCAGAACACTGGGCTGAGAAACCCCCGGGCTGGCCACCGGTGGCTGCTGATCACGGTCACGGTCGGGTAAGCACCCGCGCGGCACCGCTGCGGCTGGAGAAGAGGTACCCTGGGCTGAAGAGGCGTCACGGTGCTGAACACGGCCCGGGCTACCAGCGAGAGACTTGTCCACCACAAGCACATCAACAGGGCCGTCGGAGAGCTGGACGGTGGAGTAGTCGGGGGGGCCACACTTGGCACGACCGACGGGGCCCCTGCCTTCACCTGACTGTTCCTCCGAGACCGACTCGCCGGTCTCGGCAGCCTGGGAACGGGAATCCACCGTGGCCGAGTCAACTGGCTCCGAGAAGATCGGGTCCAACGAAGGCAAACCCCAGGAACACGAAGGCTGGTCAGCTGGACTGTGGCTCGGGGGGTTGCCGCCGACGAACGGGTCACCAGAGAGAAGCGGCGTCGGAACTTCATCCACCGTGGGGGTGGCCGGTGTCGCAACTCCTTTCCCAACCAGGGACGACAACATCGCCGACATGGACGCAATGGAAGTCTGCAAATTCCCAACCGTCTGTTCGAGGGAATCAAGACGAGAGGAGGAAGAGGAATCCAGAGATCGTCGATCAGCAGAACGCGACCTCTTCTTCTCCCTGTCGATCCTACGCTGATCTATCCTGTCGAATCTGTCATCGGGCCAAGATTCGCAGATCTGACAGCGCTGAGACGCACAGCAAACAAACGGTCTGCAAGACGGACAGCGATCGTGAGGATCGAGATCGAGAGGAACCAAGAAGTGTCCACACTTGGTACATCTCCTGACAGAAGACGAATCCATCGTAGAAACAGCTAAGTTCCAAAATCCAAACTTCAAAGGGGCAATCGCGAGCGACGCAAAGTTGTTGTTGACAGGAGCTCGCCAAAAACAAAAGTGAACTGGGAGGCAGTGGACCGGCACGATTATGCTACCACACGGAGGGTGAACTGCTCAGGTAACTACCATTACTAACGCAGGGTCTAAACGGACCGGCTAACTTTCGTTTAGCTTTTTCACCCATATTTCATGTGTGGTTGGCGAATGAGGGCTCGCCAATTACACGACCCCAGAGTCAGAGGTAAGTATCGCTTAGCATAACAAATTGAACATACAAACATTGGGTTCGCTCATGTGGGTGTGAAAATCTCGACTACTGGTCTATCTGTGATCAGTTGTGTTTGCGTTACGGAAAGGAGGCTGGAGTTAAAATTTCAAGTATGTTCTTAAGGTTAATGTAATTTCTGTTACTATACTGTTCTAGATGCCAATCTGTTATGACATTCTAATGCAACTAATGTGATTTGATGAAAGACGCTCATACATTGGTTAAGTATTGTGGCTATACATGTAAACCTGCTGACATGTATATCTCTGAACAGTGAACACAGATTCAAATGACAGAATTTTCCACCACACACTAAGCTTGTTGACAATATTCATGTAAACAACACCATTAAACAGCAGGCTACCATGATTGAACAATTAGGGATACTGTGACACTTAGTAATGAAAGACATCTCTATCGAATTCATTAGCTGGTAGTCATTCAATTCACCACAGTTTAAAATCAAACCAAAAGGTAATTGAAAATAATTCGTTTTAATTTATCACTTAAATGCAACCTTTTACCGATATATTAGAAAGTGAGTATTATTCAAAAGGAGCATGCATTATACATCAGAAAAAGAATGCAAAACACGATGACAACAGGTGGTTTAGGTGAACTACTAGAATTAAGCGTCACTCAGGTTAGAGTCATGGCCAGGCTGTACTCAGAGGACAAGCCTTCTACGGTTCTGACAAGATGGTACACTACCTGAGTTGTGGTACGCCTGCCCCAAGTTGGCGGCAGAACCGTTTGTTCTTTGGATGCCTACTGCAGGCAGGGATTGGGCAGAGCATACTGGGAGCAAACCCACTAGATTCAGGGGTGTAGGGTGGTGTGGGTGGGTGCAGGGGTTCGAGGGGAAACCAGTCAGACAGCAATTGTTAAACATTAACTTCACAAAACTCATAATAATGGCCAACAAAAATCAAAGTTTGATCTTGGTATACAAAAGTTAAAATTTACACAGATTGTTTTTTAACATGTTCAATGACGGAAATTGTGTCAAACAGTACATAAAGATTATGATTAAAGTGTTCCTTATGCACCCATAGCGCACAAGCCATGCAGAAGGTTTGAATTATTAGACAAATGGATTCATGTAATCATCAGGGCATTGACATCATTGCATTTACAAGCAAATTCCATGCAATTAATATACATTAACAAATTCAGATTTTCAATACAGGATGTGATTATAACCAGAAATTTTTTTCAACACTATCAGCAATTTACTCAATCAAGCAATAACCGTATTTCAAATGTATCGGTAAAGAAACAAATCACTATGCGTTTGACTAAAACTGTGGTCACATGTTGTACATGAACATTGATGTCTCCAGACTGCCACAACTGTAGCATAGATGTCTCTGAAATGTACCTATTCATTACATGTAGGGTGTAGGCGTTAGTGCCTGGCTGTGCTGTGTCCCCGAAACAGACCTGAGTTTCGAGGCTAGATCACCAAGGCTAGATGGAGGCTAGATCACCAAATCATACTTACATGTACCTACGGACAGGAAACATGTTTCCAGAGCGCCTACAGGACTAACACTCTTTGGGATCAGCTACCAAGTATTACTTGCTTAGAGATGAGTCGGCCATGAAACCCCCCCCCCCCTGTACGGGATACATTGCCACGGCACATGTCCGTTCCTCGTGTTTCTGTAAAAGGCTATGTTGCCAAAGCGCAGTGTCCCTCCCTCATGTTTCTGTAGAGGCTATGTTGCCAAAGCACATGTCCCTCCCTCGGGTCTCTGTAAAAGCTATGTTGCCAAAGGGCATGTCCCTCCCTCGTGTTTCTGTAAAAGCTATATTGCCAAAGCACATGTCCCTCTCTCGTGTTTCTGTAAAGGCTATGTTGCCAAAGCGCGAGTCCCTTCCTCGGTTTTCTGTAGAGGCTATGTTGCCAAAGCGCATGTCCCTCCCTCGGGTTTCTGTAGAGGCTATGTTGCCAAAGCGCATGTCCCTCCCTCAGTTTTCTGTAGAGGCTATGTTGCCAAAGCACATGTCCCTCCCTCATGTTTCTGTAGAGGCTATGTTGCCAAAGCGCATGTCCATCCCTCAGTTTTCTGTAGAGGCTATGTTGCCAAAGCGCATGTCCCTCCCTCATGTTTCTGTAGAGGCTATGTTGCCAAAGCGCATGTCCCTCCCTCAGTTTTCTGTAGAGGCTATGTTGCCAAAGCACATGTCCCTCCCTCATGTTTCTGTAGAGGCTATGTTGCCAAAGCACATGTCCCTCCCTCATGTTTCTGTAGAGGCTATGTTGCCAAAGCGCATGTCCCTCCCTCGGGTTTCTGTAAAAGCTATGTTGCCAGAGCACATGTCCCTCCCTCGGGTTTCTGTAGAGGCTATGTTGCCAAAGCGTACCTGCTTTGGCAACATGCGCTTCTTGCCAAAGCGCATGTCCCTCCCTCAGTTTTCTGTAGAGGCTATGTTGCCAAAGCACATGTCCCTCCCTCATGTTTCTGTAGAGGCTATGTTGCCAAAGCACATGTCCCTCCCTCATGTTTCTGTAGAGGCTATGTTGCCAAAGCGCATGTCCCTCCCTCGGGTTTCTGTAAAAGCTATGTTGCCAGAGCACATGTCCCTCCCTCGGGTTTCTGTAGAGGCTATGTTGCCAAAGCGTACCTGCTTGTAGGTGACTGGTTGAGATGTCCTCGTCCAGTTCCACGTCTGGTGCGAGATTGGTTAAAGCCGAGAATGTGGACGTGCTCGCTGATTTGGACAGGCTCCCACCACAGTTCCCCGTCAGGTCTAGGTTTGGAAGGGGGTCATTATGTGATTAATAGTGACAAACACATTCAAGAATGCAATGAAATGTGAACCAACATTCAAGTACTCAATATATCTTTCAGAGTAACAGCAGAAACCCATAAGAGAGATGTCATGGGTTTCCGGTAACAGCTAATATCCTTGCCAAGAATACCATGGTATGCACCTCAATGATTCCATATACATTAACACTGAGATTTACAGGCAGTGAAGCACTCACAAGTGCTGCCGACCCCGCGAAGCGAGGTCTCCAGAACAGGAAGTCCCGGGTTCTGGATGATGTCGAAGCCACAGATATTCTCGACCTCCTGCCAGCGATGGGCTCGCTCTTGTAGATGTAACTTCACCTCCTCCAGTGCTCCTCTGGAAGCAGCAAATATATCAGTGTAGAATTCTCAACTATGACGGGTTAATATTGTTTTATTTTAGATACAATTGGACATGTATGTACATGTACATTACCTCGCTTGCATTATTGATTGGTCCGTGTCATCTAATGAAGTACTGTGAGCAATTCGCAGTGAGCCGAGCAAACCACCTCTTTTTCTTCTGACTCGCTCACACTGTGAAATATTTTCAGTGTTAACAACCACCAGAAATACAGCTGCATGACTCATTTGGCAAATACTAAGTTGCACATTTTCACATCCAGAAGTGCAAATTTTACCATAAACTTAATTGAGCCCTGCGTATGATGCAAAATCTAACATCTTTATGAGTCTAGTGGTCAAACATTCACAGTCCTATAGCTAGAGAATGCGAGCCAGTACCATCTCCCGGGCGATGTGGAGGTGTCGCTCGGCGGCCTCTCGCTTGGCCTCGTAGTGCTGCGACTCGATCTCGAAGGTCAGCTGCAGCCACTGCTGGAGTTCCAGGAGCGGGGGCAGCTCCCGCCTCATCTGCTCACAGCAGCGCTCCGAGTCCGCCAGCGCCTTCCGAACCTGGGGAAAAATGCCACGCACAAAATCAATACATTATTGAAACCTTTATTATGTATGGTTCAGGTATGGCAATACATCATATATACATGTACATACAGCTGCATGTTTTACAGGTATAGTGGAATAAGTGGTTTGCAATATATACATGCCATCTCTACAATTGTTTCCACAACACATGCCATCAGACTAACATGAAGCCCTGTCTCGACAAACATCACTGACCTCTATGAGTTCTCGCTCAGCCAGCTTCAGTCGCGAGATCTCTTCTTCCGTCGTCTCTCGTGTCTTTCTCAGACGCT
This sequence comes from Terebella lapidaria, assembly GCA_949152475.1. Taxonomy (NCBI): domain Eukaryota; kingdom Metazoa; phylum Annelida; class Polychaeta; order Terebellida; family Terebellidae; genus Terebella; species Terebella lapidaria. The sequence continues at coordinate 13,950,277 of OX424556.1, forward strand.
CGGCTTCCGACTGTCAACATACATCACAACCACCACTCAGCACCACAAAACACCCATAAATCTAGAACTGGAAGATGAAATATGCACCCTAGACAGAAAGAAGCTATCACTTGACTATTCACACCTTGGCCTCAGATATTTCATCCTTAAGTGTCTCTTCCAGGTGTTGTTTTTCTATCGCTGTCTGCAGATGTTCTTTCTTTGTCTGTTCATACCTGGTTTCAAACAAGGATGTCAAGAAATAAGGATGAGAATAATTGGTCAGAGATGCATGTACGAATGTATCAATTTATCTCAATCTGATTTTCTGTTCAATTGTCAAGAATAAGAGCAGAAAGTGCACTTGTACTTGAGCTGAGAACAAAACCACCTTCCTACTGCAATACTAACTGCAATATATTGTACTAGTAGCATACAAGTTGACAAGACAGACTAGTTCTAGACACCTGTGCTGAAGGTTTCTCAGGTTGTCCTCAGACTTTTGCAGTCCCTCGAGTTCGTCCATGACGCGGCGGATGTAGGTCGACTGTTTGCTGTTCTGACGCCGTGCCCACCACGTCAGCGCCAGAGCGAACAGGAACAACACGACCAGCAACAGGTCCTTGATCCAGTTGTGGCCCTCTACAAAACACGACAACAAGATGTAGTAACACTTGTACAATGGAATCAGCACTTGAAATTGAGCATCAATACAATGTCTAATCTGTGCAATACTTTGCACTACAGTATGAGTAGGCATATGTGAATCTAGCGATCATGGTGATACTGATATTAAATTTTGTGCATTTAAATTCTTAGTTCTGTATATTCTTGATATTATCCATGCATGAAATTTTAGTGAATGCCTTGTGCTCCGTGCTTACTGTTTTTCTGGCCAAACAGGACGAGATCTGTGGCTTTGATGGCCAGTTTTTGACGGTGAACGCTGTTCTTGATATCGAGGATGCTGGACACATAGTTACTGTTGACAGCGATCCTGTTGAGACACAAAGAGTAACCAACTAAATCAAATATATGGTTTATTATGCATGAAGTATTTACCTGTTTACGTGATAGCCTAAAAGTCAATACTTGAGCAGTCATGATCGGGAACTTTGTTGAAGTAATAGCAAGTTTTAAATAATGTACTTGAAATCAACATATACTAATTTATTACATTTCCACCTCTATAATAAATATATACTCGCAACCTCTCCCCCTGAGTACTGTTCATTATAGAGGTAGAAATAGTAACCTCTCCCCTAAGAGTTCACTAAGGAGGTAGATATAGTAACCCCTCCCCCTAAGTGTTCACTATAAAGGTAGATATAGAATCCCTTCCTCCTAAGAGTTCACTATAGAGTATGGCAATAAATTAGGGCTGTATACAATACACAATATGGCATGTTATGTTACCTGGGGAGGATGTGGCCATCCACAGCGTTGACTCTGAATGACTCGGCATACCTTGGCAGACCCACATCGTCACTCAGCCAGAATATCACGTCTTCTACCGTCCAGTTGTACACTAGAAATTCACCAATAGTTGTAGATAAAACTACTTAGATGTAATAGTTATGGTCATGATTCATGATGACGTAATTTATAAATTTATTAAAATTCATAATTGTTCATATTTATATATCGGTAGGCAAATACCACAGGATTGAGAATTGATGAAATGTTTACCGGTACTATTATTGCCTAATCACCAGTCATCAACAATTAATAACTAAATTGGTATAGACTGTTTAGACACTATAAATATTTCTATTCAAATCTTGAGTGATTCAAATGGAATTCATCTTTGTGGCAATATGTCAGCATTTTCACAGATCTATGCCCCTAAGTGTTGTTGAAATATGCATACCGGTATTATGAAATTTCAAATGCAGGCTCATGGTTGGTTTTCGCAATATTCATCACATACTCATATTCCTTGTGGAGTCATTTTTATTGCATAGTAAACATGGTGCACATTTTTACATAAATGACTGGGCTACATTTATACATAAATGTGCATTTATACATAAATGTGCAAATACAGATAAAACGCTTGGTACGAGCAATTTATGGAGTGTGTAAAGCCATGTATGATGAAATTGCACAAAACTGCTTGCATTATATAGTGAGATATCATCATACTGTTGTTATTAACAGTCAACACTGAGGGTGCTGACATTTCGAGTGATCCATCAAATAGTACAACTCTACTAGCACTCCAGTGACACGGTTATGTGCCTGTCCCTGTATCATGATTATGGTGCATGCTGAATTTGTTGCACTCCTGATATAATTTCCATGTTCATGTACCATGCCATGCAGTATAGCGGACAGTACTGTAGAAAGACTAATTTCGGCGGACGATTTTTTTGGCGGATTTGGCGGTAGGAAAAAACCTCCAAATTAAATCTCTGCCAAATAACGTGGGGGCCACAACCGGCAAATTTAACAGTCGCCAATATTAGTCTTGTTACAATAATACAACAGAATATGTGGTACAACTAGAAAACTACATGATCATGATGGACAAGAAATATATTAAATTTTCAAATGACTGTAGCCATTGTATTTCTGAGTGAACCATGGTACATACAAACTACATTGTATACATTTACATGTACTGGACAAACGCCTCGTTGATACAGAACAGCATGTGGATGAGCAGCTGTTTATCTGGAGACCACATCACAGAAACACACTACACGAACACGTCGCTGTGGGTGGACAGGTCTATTCACAAACAATTGACCGCCAACGCTGCATCATCACATCAGCTAGCAATTGAATCCCATCCACTGCTCTATATGGCAGTGATAAACAACTTCTAATACTGCTACTAGCATGACTAGTTGTATGTAAAACACAATGCGTCTGAATATTTATATATTTCAAAAGTTGAAATACATACACATGATTCTATACTCATGATACTGGTAGTGTTACAAAAAATATACCATCATAAAGTTATATAAATGCAACATTCAACATATATTTGCACTTTTTTTCACAGTTAGTTGGCAAAAACCGAGAATGAATGATGCGTAACTGTTTTATTGATGGGTATGATCATGATGATGCTTAATTATTTGCATAAGATTCGGCACACAAATGGCAGGACAGCCAACTCCCCGAAGTGGTGTGTGGCTGTGTGTCCCCAACTTTCATAAATGCATATTATGATGACTCGAGCCGAACAAACCGTGACTATGCATGTGTGTCACACAAAATTGCATGGAAGTTCAAATATATGATGTTGTTAAGTTTCAAGCACCATGTCAAATCTGTACCTTGAAAACCTGGAAGTTGATATCTAGCTAAGTCCACAAACTTCCCAGGGCCAATACAATTTTTAGCATGTTATCACACTATACTGCTGTAATCATGTTAATTAAAATATGTGTATGCCACATGAACGTAACTTACTAAACAAAGAAATATTAGCACTCAGTGACCAACAAACATGCCAACTAACTCATCCAGTAAACATGGTAAATTATATAAAAAATGTTACAATGGCAATGATGACCTCTTGGTGGAAACCTTTTGTGAAATTCTGTGCACTAGTATCAATACACATGTAGTATGTGGTGACTGTAGTTATATTATGATATGGCAATGTAATATGTGTGTGTCCAGGCAGTATACCAGGTACCCCATGCCATGTCCTTGTGAGGGATTCATTGATTTACACAAGTCTTCCTCTAATTCCCACCCCCGCGAGCTCCCCTCCTCTCCTTCAATACAAGGCAGCTGTTATACACTCATGCCGTAATGCCGACATTATTATCGAAACAGCAATTCAATATCTTGTAGGCAAGCAGGTAAGCTGAATACAATTTGCGATATGTGTATGCGACACTAGCCTCGCACTCCTCACACTAGGTCACATACAGTTCATGGGGTGCTGGCATTTTATATAAAACAGTCACCAATACATTTCCCTCTTAGACTTATTTTATGGGTATTGATCATATACCCCGGTATGCATGTGTCCGAAAAAGAACCAATCAGTTTTAGTGATTACTGGTAGTAGTACCGTGATCAACAAAAGACAGTACTAGTAATTTGCACATCAGCATTAATGTACAGTGTATGAATGTACCTACATTTGCCATGCGACACATTAATTTTTTTTAGAAGACAAGCAGCATTCAATAAATACCTTTTAGACTATTGGAGATGAACATAATTATGACTACCAATACCCAGCTCCATGATCACTCTCAGGACATGGAATAGAAATGTTCTCGATTTGCCACAAAATGACCTCTTGATTAGCGACATGATTAGTGACATTTTGAACATGCAATTATCCACACTATAGCCCACAAATTGTGGGCCACAATACATCCTGTAAACATCAGGCAATGCCAAGCATCAGAAACCCATAAGAAAGATGGGTTTCTGCAAGCATGCATTCAGCTACCATATATTTTCTAGGAGGATAGAGCATGAAAGGTGCAACAAAGTGTACTGTAGTATTAGATGTAGATGGCAAATTCAAATTTCAGGGTTCCAGATATTGTTACAATAATATCAGAAAACCATAATTCTTATTTGTCTTACTAGTATCAGAAGTGACAGTGTGAGTGTCACTTTTTAGAAAACCATATTCTTATAAGTCTTACTAGTATCAGAAGTGACAGTGAGTGTCAGAAAACTATATTCTTATATGTCTTACTAGTATGAGACACCCTCAAAAATATCTTTGTACCCTATCATCTCATCAAAGAGTGGGTAGGTAGGTAGATGAAATTCTTTTTTTGTCTGAGTATCAAGATCGAGCGCATGAGCGCAGCCCGGTATAAAAGCTTGGGCTCACAACATGTGTGTTTAATACATCTCCTACATTTTATGATACCAGTAGTTTATCAATTTAGAACTACGGCTTCCAGTAGGGAAGGATTACCCTTGACACCCATATCTTTCTGGAATGAAACCTATTTGACCTGCTTTGTCAGTACATATGGAAATATTAGTGCTATATATCATAGCTTCCATGAGAAGGAAGGGGTTCGACCATAGAGACCATGAAGGAGCACATTACCATGGTGACCTATTTGCATGGCAGTGTGTGTGTGTATCGGTGTATAGATGTAGACAGACCTGCTGAGAGTGTCCAGGTGCGCCAGAGCTCGTGAGTGGTGATGTGGTCATCAGACCCGTGGAAAGTCTGCTGTCTCGCGGCTCCGTCCTCGTGGTGCAACTCATCTCGGAAATACTGCGTATAAAGTGATCATGGATTCCAGTCTTAGTAAGGGTATAATTCTTGTCAGGCATGAGCACCCAACACAAGACCAGACGTGTTCAGAAGAAATGAGAATGTTGTACTCACACCATCGCTCTCAGTGCGATCAAGGTTTCCATTGTGGTCATCGTCAATGATTGCATGTAGCTGAACGATAGCCTCAAAGCCGAGTGGATCAGTGTGACACAGCGAGTCCTGGCATCCTACAACATCCCACATACACGTATACAATCAGAGGCTCTCTCCAAGCAACAACAAAAATTGTGCTCCTTGGACACGGAAAAGTTTTTGGATGTGGCGTGACAGACACAAATCCATTTATACTCAAACATGCAGGCAAGACATGTACTGAGTAGTAGTAGTAGTTGATGCATCATAAAGTGTCATTTACCTTAGACTCCAATCTTAAATAAACATTTTGTACATCTTACCAACAAACACTTGAATTCAGCTACTTTGTCAGTAAGAAATAATTTCAGTATACTGTAATACTTTAGGCAGTGCTATTTGCCCAGGCATTCATTGACATGTTCTGTCGTCAGTATGATCGCCCATTACCAGACACTCAGACCGTACCTGATTTCTCCAGGCGCGTGGAGGCCCAACTGAGGTGTAGGTACATCACTACAAGTACAAATGACACCATCCTCACTGTCCTTGTCATTGTTCCCATCATCCACTGCTGGAATTTTCACAGATCTGCCTCATCCTTCATTCTACTCATCTCACAAAATGTTGACTTGCTCAGCGCATTTCTCCAGCATACAACACTGCGCAATTAAAAGATGCAAGAAGAGAAGTTGTTGTAGAAATCAGGTCCACATTGCCTTAGGGCCCGGATTAGGGCTTGGATGAGTCGACAGGTACCCGAATTCGGGGCGGGTCATACAATTACCAGAATTACACAGAATTTTGTTACCCGTACCCAAGAACAAATGAAGATATAGTTTTTGTCTTGAATATTTGCAAATAACACTAATAAAATCACAAGACAATCATCAGGAAAAAATCAAAGAAGTTTTATGAGGTCATGTGATCTTTTTCAAACATGATAACACCAACAAAACAAATAATATGTGTCAAAGATCGATGACTGATGTTTAAGTTAGTAAAGTTCAAGTTTTGATATATATTGGATGGGTTACCCGGGGCGGATTGGGTCAGACCATACGGGTACCCCAGGGATACCTGGGTCAGAAATTTTCAACTCGTCCGGGGCCTACTTTGGATACTAGTGCATAACACGGTATAACATCCCACATTTAATTTAGACATGCGATCGACAATACAAAATTATTAGTTTTTGGAATGCACTGCACGATAATTATGCCTCAAATACTTTGATCAAATTTCTCACTTTCCCCGGCCAGCCGCAGACAGTCGAGTCGGCACAGCGATGTATTGAGTCAGCGCTGTACACAGTAAAACGCGTCGTAGGGTCAGAACTGGCATAGGCCTATGCACTGGCATAGATCTAATTGCCTGTTTTGTTGTTGTTGTATATTGTATGATTTAATCAGAACTACTATGTCTAAAGTACCCACCAGAAACACATGTAAACTTTGATGTTGGTTTAGCGAGTTCAAGTTGACTGGTACGTTGGAAACAGAAGGGAAACTCGGATGATTCTGGTTGGCTGAAAAGTCAACACCCCTACGAATACTCGCTAGATGGACATTGCTCGATAGGTGTCAGTAGTGAGCATCTAAATACTCGCCAGGGGAAAAGAAGTATTGATTTCATTCAACAGGTGGCGCCTGGCGTCATATAGAACAGGCCCGTAACTAGAAAATACAGAGGGTGGATGCGAATCTGGCGCGAATTTAATGGGCTCGGGCGTCTAGGACTACATTACAAACATATCATAAGTCATTATAGTCCGTCAGCTAGGGGGGGGGGGGGGAGGGTGTCACCGTGCACCCCCCATGATCCTCCATGAGTGGTATCATTTTCTTCAGAAACATCACTAGATTCATATTAGCGATGTTAACACAAAAAAAAACTGGGACTCACTACCCCTAAAGGCCATAGTTCAAGATGGCCACCATGAAAAATTGATATTCTGTTATCGCGCTCAATAATTTCTTTTTTTTATATGATCTATGTGTCAACTCTGGACAAATGGGGTCTAAATATTGTAGGTAGCATACGAGGCAACACAATATACCATATAAAAGGTTTTTGGTTGGAAAAAATTAAATTAAAAACAAAATGTCTGCCTTATGAACATGATTTTTCGTAAAATTTACCATATCTTTGGTGTCTACTAATGGGTTTTCATATGTGCCGGATCCAGTGGGGCAATAATAAATACCCTTGGAGCAAGTGTTTGACAGATAATTGCGAAATTTGCAAAGATACGAAATACGTGAAATTTCGCAATAATTCCTATATTGATGATACAATGCCTAATAACTGGTGTTAATATCCATATTCTGCCATCATATCAACAAAGTGATCTGGTTAACACATTATTAGTATGCTTTCCATGTATTTTTCACCAATGTTCTTTCTCATATACCATATTGGTCCTAATAGAAGCACGCGTCCCAATAAAAGAACATCCTCTTTCATTGCAGAAAACAATGTCATGTTCTTCACTTTATAACTGTCCTTATATCTTATAACATGCTCTTTGTCGTTTCAAACATCACATCTAGCATATTTTATCGAATGAACATTGTAATAAACACGGTATAGTATTATACTATTGATTTCCCAAAAAAATTCTCTTGAATTTTCCCTATTTTTATGCTCACTAATGTTGAGAGTCATGCATTAGAGCGCTGCTCTTCTATTTCAACCAATATTGCATTAAATAACTGCCTTCGAATGTATGTAATATTCTTTTCAAAACTAAATTCTAGTCCAACTAATCTAATACAAAATACAAAATATGTGCACATTGATTTTGACAATTACATTACATCCGAGTTGTCTTTCAATCCGTTTTAATACACTCTTTATGCCCATCTGTATATAAACAAACAAAGTGTATCCATCAGTGCATTTTCAAGTTTGTATCTGCATATATAGTGCAGTTATGAGAAAATAATCAGCGATATACAGTAGCGTGCTTGGAATTGTCAATCCATTTTGCACTTTCATGCTTTGTTTACATCTGCTTTTGATGGTTACAGTTCCCGAATTTACAGGTGAACCACCTGTTCAAATGAACAAAATTGCCCAAAGGACTGGTTGTAGTCAAAACATTTCATGTACGTCTCATTCAGTTAATTTCCCATGTTTGATATGAAATATTTACTTCTCAAAAACTATTACCTGCTTTCGAAAGCAGTCACTGTATGGTATAAAATGAAAAACAAATATCCCAAATATATGTCTCATGATCATGAATAATTCATGAAGTGTGCCATAGCTTAAGTGTTCTGCCGCTTTCATATATATATGTTTATGATGTCTACTATTATAACACCTGCCGCGATCTATGGGCAAAATCGCCACATTGGTTTTCATTATTAGGAAACCACATTAACATATCTCCACATCATATATCATATATAGGCATTAGGACGTGATGTAAAGCAAATATGAGCAACTCGAACTACAGTATGAGGTATGAATAATGTTATTTATTATAAACAGGGATGGGGTCAAATACATATTTGTATTTGCATTTAAATACGCTGTTTGAGCGTATTTGATAAAAGATTAATTGCAATATTTGTATTTGTATTTTATACCCATATTCGAGGTATTTGTACAAATACAATCAAATATCGCACTCAACTGTGATAAGATCTTGACTTAGCTTCCTGTGGTGTTGTAAACACCCTCCCCTTTCCCTTCCCCCAAGCACCCTGCACCCATCCATTATCAATAGGCTCATAAATTGGGTAATCAACACTGGTCAAGCCACCTTCCTCTCACACTGCCTGTAACATGTTAAAAACAACATCAGTCAATTAGCTAGCTGCAAGCCACTGGTTTTATCATCCTTTGAATACCAATAACAATGAGCAACCTGAGAATTGAAAACACAAACCTGAGCCACTTCGACTCATCACTGGCATTCGAGTAATATGTGTACATGATATATTGTACACTTAGGGAGATAATCAGCTCTGACTTAGTATAATCAGGAAATCAACAGTAGGCCTAAGAATGTTTGAAAGTGAATTTCTTTGATATAATTATTTAATATAGTTGTGCTTTGCATCTTACCCGTATTTGTATTTGAATTTGTATTTGATCATAATATCTGTATTTGTATTTGTATTTGAAAAATGAAAATTAGGAGTATTGGTATTTGAATTTGTATATCGAAAAAAATATATTTGTGGAATATGATTTACATTACTACCACTGTAGTTCTAGTTGATTATATTTGCTTTCCATCATGTTCTAATGCCTATATATGATATATGATGTGGAGACATGTTAATGTGGTTTCCTAATAATGATTACCCAAATATCAAAGCAAAACTCAACCGATGTACCATGAGGGTCTTGGAGAGAGTTTCTTCAGAGATGTAGACAAAAACTACATTTAGCTAGTTATAGAGAGCTGAATTTTTATAGCAACTGAAATATAAACAGATCATTTGACAGATAATTCAATTACCTGTTATATGCTTATGACATAAGATTATCAAAGTATTAAAACAGATGTAGTAACTCTGATACCAAGTATACCCCCTTAAATAATTTGAGTGAAAATCGCGAAATGTCAATTCAGGGTAACACGTGTTTACAAAATGTTACCATGGAGTTTGTGGCTATGTTTTCTTTTAATGACTTTTTCCAACCTAGAAGCCCCAGTGGACAAAAATATACCAGTGGGTGAAGAATATTTGAGAGATTTCAGGGGATAACTTAACCCTGCCACCATAGGGGTCTTCGGAAGACTTTGTTTAGAGTTGGCGACAAAAGTTATTTTTAACTAGTTACAGGAAGATGAAATTTTATTGCAACTGCAATATTAGCATATCATTGGACAGATAATTCAATTACCTTTCCTTTGATATGTGATATATGATGATTGATCCATTAAAACTTATGCAATGGCCGAAACACCAACTATACCCCCTTAAATAATTTGCGCGAAAACAGCAAAAAATTACTTCGAGGGGACCCGTATAAAATGTCATTTTTCTCGCTTAGTGCCGGGCTACCAAATGTCTATCCTGATTGATATGTTCCCTGAATAGCCCCAAATTATATATCTAAAGTCAAATTTAGGGGGCATCTCATGCACACATACACCCCCTGAGCCACTGCACTAACTGTCACGTGGGCCGTGGCCATGGACTAGAATTTGAGATTACGATACAATTTAATAATGAAAGTTAAATTCCTAATATCGACTGTCGAATACTCATTAATGGCGTTAACCCAGTTTTTAACAGCTTAATTATGACTTCTGCTAATTACAAAAAAAAAATCCACAATGTTGTGGCTCCAAATTACAGACAATACAGACCTGGCAGTAGGCCTATAGTTAATTCGTAATTTATTCTAACTCAAGTAAATGCGTAAGTTCACACAGTTTAGATGTTCCTACCTACTCGGATTCATGTGCTATGACATATCTAAGCACTACTACTAATAATTGTGAGCCACAAAAATGGGGCCATCGCCCCGTCGGTTCCCGCTATGAATGTATCTAGTGAACTGCAGACAGTCTGCAGTTGGACATCCGGGTAAATATCTAGTACAGAACGTTCATGACTCATAAAACGAAAACACAGCATACTTCCTGCACAGATTGGATATTTGAGAGGTTTGTAGTAATGTAAATGGTAATATATTCGTTAATATTTATTTAAGAAGTGATCAAAAGAACATTTAACGCATACAGGTTTGTAGCGTTATGTATGTATATTCGTTATTCTATTAGCTGAGAAGTGATCAAAACTATCCTCTACACATTTTATATTTCAATGTTATGAGCATCGTTTTGCTCTATGAATGCCCGTCCTGCTTGAATATATTATACTGAAAGCGGACACAGATGTACATGAAATCAGGAATTGTGTCGCGCAGTAACCCAACCAATCAGCATACTATGAGCAGAACTCCAGCGTACGCGGAAAGCTATGTCTATACAGTTAAATCTTAAACTATTTCATGGCTATGAATGTGCTAACCTGAAGGGGTAAATGGTTTGATGAATGAAATGGTGCGAAGATATGACATAACAGTATAAACAAATGTCGTGATCACAGTAAGTAGCCAGAATTCCACGTTAAACCCCAAAATTAGATGGGTGATGATGGACCAAAGATATAAGTATTCATGTTGATTTGTTGAAAAATACCATCCAGTTTTTGAAACATTTGGCACTGAAATGAACATGACATTGATTTGACTTCTCAATGTCATCTCAGTATGAAACAGAAAACAGGTATAGTAAATAGAGTATGCTATCTATATAGTAATATATAATATAGTAAATGGAGTATGCTATCTATATAATATAGTGATAATATCTGAAGTAAAGAGCTCTAGGCGAAATAAAATGTAGATCTAGGCGAATTTTATGACTGTTATCCAATGTAATTTAACGATCATGGATCAGCTCAGATAGGCCTACTTAGCTTCGGCTGCTGCATATCTACTACTACTGTGCAAACGTATGAACACATGATTTATTATTCATGATTACATAATTTATAAATTATGAACACATAATTTGTTATAATGTATAGTATGTATTACATAAATATATTTGTATTGGTGTTTTCTTTTCATCGAGCAGAGGGATGCCTCTTTATAATTATGTTAAATTATCAGTCTTGTGCAACATCATTATTGTTGTGTCACGGAGATCTTTAATACGGAAGCCCATAGGTGACATGCGTGTAAAAATGTCCTATGTATTTTCCAGCAAAAAGCTAGCACGTTCGAACGTGGAAGCATTTAACACTTTCACTTTCGCACGTGGAAACAGTTAAGGCTATTGCGTTCACACGTGGAAAGTCCGAGGTTACCACGTTCACACGTGGAAGCATTTAACGCTTCCACGTCCGCACGTGCAAACTTCGGGAGCTACCACGTTCACACGTGCAAAGATTTGGGTGTGGCGGCATCAAATGCTTTCACGTGTGAACGTGGTAGCTTTGAATCTTTCTACGTGTGAACGTAGAAACCTAAATCTTTCTACGTGCGAACGTGGAAAGGCATAAATGCTTCTACGTGTGAACGTGGTAGATTTGGAACTTTCTACGTGTGAACGTGGAAACCTGCATCTTTCTACGTTCGAACGTGGTAGGTTTCAAAGTTTCTACGTACGAACGTGAATGCTTATAATGTTTCCACGTGTGGACGTGGTAGCTTAGAAACTTTCTACATGTGAACGTGGAAACCTACATCTTTCTACGTTCCAACGTGATAGGTTTTGAAGTTTCTACGTGCGAACGTGAAAGCATGTAATGTTTCCACGTGTGAACGTGGTAGCTTTGGACTTTCTACGTGTGAACGTGGAAGCCTAAAACCTTTCTACGTGCGAACCTGATAAGTTTTAAAGTTACCACGTGCGAAGGCGATAGCGCTAAATGCTTCCACGTGCGAACGTGGTAGTTTTTAACTTTCTACGTTCGAACGTGCAAGGTTTTTAATAGAAAAAAAAAACACCAAATTTTTTCCCGCACATGTCACCTATGGGCTTCCACACAGTCTGTTGAGACTTTGATCCCACAGCTCATAACCATATAATTGATAATTGCCTTATGATTTCACTTACTTATATGTGGTTCTGAAATAATATCTAATATAATCCAATACTGGATCAACGCCAGCCACACCAAGAATCCTGTATACCTGTCCCTGATTAGCACACGAAATAGGTATCCGATAGTCCCAGAAAATTCTCCAGAAGCATCCAAAAAAAATCCCAAGTGCTCTCAGAAGAAACCAAAATGCGAAATTTTCTCGGAAACTTAATAAGGGACTAGACATTTTGAAATGTACATGACGCTTTGGGAAATCTATTTTCTACTGGTAAATCGCTTTCGTTTTGAATCGCATACTTCCTGGTACACGTATTTTTGTGCATCAGTGTTGTGAGTTGAACCGTCTAGTTGTGGAATTGAACCGTCTACCATAAATTTCGTCATCGCTCTATGAGGCGGGCCTTTCAATTTTAACATATTCTGTTGAATATTTCTTTGGTTATTTGACTGGTGATGTTGATATCTCTTGAAAAATTGTTGTTATGACATTTACATAACCGCAGATGACTTTTTTTACCATCCGCTCCGCCCGTCCAATTATTTAGAATACCCACCAATCTGAGAAAATTTGCGTCACCAAGGCATCCTAGAGAATATTCTGACAAAACCATATAAGAGATCAACCGATCCGATGGACAAGAAGACAATGACAATACGAGTACGTAAACAAGATAGTGTTCGAATGACGATGGATATGTGTTTTTGGTACATGTGATATTCTTGCAGTTACCCTTGGGAATAGAGATGAAAAACAGCCTGGTGTTTCTCGTCGTGGCGCTTCTGGTGTATTGTAAACATGTGCATTCGCAGTCGGGTATGAATTTCACCTGGCATACCTATTCAATAAATTTATAGGCTCGGTGAAATACAGTCAAATATTAGATATTTACAATATGTTCTGAATCAGAGTTTATTCAAATGTATCCAATATCTGCAATAGAAGACTTTCCATGAACAGATGAATGGATGATGGTATTGCTATGGTTGCAGTGTTCACCTGGTCCCCAGGGAGAGTTTGGGTCATGGAAGGTGACGACGCCGTGCTGAGCTGGCGCTTTGACTCCAGTATCAACCTTCCAGATGCCAATATAGATGTGTTGAAGGGAACGGCAGAGGTTATTAACTGGTCACCGGGGTCGTCTTCGAGTCCGACAGTGGACACCACGGGTGACGGGCTGCAATACCTCGTCCCGGAGCGCTCCGCCAGAGCCTTCAACTTCACACTGCGGGGCGTCACATCATCAGACCACGGCACCAGGTTTAAGTGCAAGGTGCTCTACAATGGCAAGTTACACGAGAACAGTGACGCCGTCATCGTGGTCGATGGTGAGAGGATGTTCAGACTTTGTACCGAGCTTGAACGGTATATTCTGCAAAATATTCACAGCAGAATATTTGGCCACATTTGAGTATTATGCCAATATCCTTGTACAGTTTTGCCCAGGACCCCAGACATACGTACATCACCCCAGCTACCGGTGGAGGAGGGTGCCGCCCTGACGCTGACGTGCAGCTCCAGGTCCCAGGTTCCAAGTTACTCGACGGGCCTCGAGTACACGTGGGTGGCCCCGCCGTGGTACGTCCACAACGACAGCATGCTGTACACGGAGCATGCAAGGCCGAGCGACAACCCAGTCCGTTGCTCGGTGCGTGAGAAAGCCTCCAAGTCGTCAGCAAGTGCACACACGGATATCTACGTCATCCTCACGCCCACCTCGAGCGCCGGTAACACTTTGGGCTATCTAAATAGACGTAACACATACGAACATGAGTGTATACATGTAGTAGCTTCAATGAATATTACACATTTATAGTGTTCTTGTTGTTGTTAAGGTATCGAGACGACATCCCTGGCCAAAACCCCTACGGTCATCACAACTCTTACGGCCATCACAACTGAAGAGTCTTCCAGTGGTGAGTCCGTGTGCACGTTTTGGTGCCCGTTGTACATGTATTTTGAGAGAAACGTTAGTGGTATTGTGGTAAATATGGTTCATAAGGCCCCTCTCAGGCCTGTGTGGTTAGGCAAGACTCCAGTGTTCAGCACAATCACACACACAATATCCTTCATTGCCATGTCAATCACTTGGCACGAGTGAAATGCAAGACACGCTCACGGCCACACAATCCCGCTACTTATTGTCCAAATATATTAGTATCCTAAGTCCTGATAATTTAGTCCACTGGTGTCACCTAACACTGTATTCTAGAATGCCAAGATGGCGGGGCCACGTCTGTGTGTCTGGGTTTTTCACCGCGGAATGTTGCGGTGTTGTGTCTGATTGGTTGTGAGTGACGTCATATCATGTACTATACACGTGATGTCTGAATGCGGGGTCTGAAAGTCTGAATATCAGTATATCGATATTCGGCATGTGTGTCCTGTCGGGATCGCGGGAGAGGCTGGCGCTGGCGGCGGTGCAGACAGTGGAAGGCCCACGATAGTGATTGGCTGCGGCTGGTACACCTGTAATTCCGTGGCACTGGTGCTGGAGATCCGTATTCCGATGTCATGTGTGTCACGTGCGGCGTCGGCGATGGCCGCGGGTCTGGCGTGGAGGTAGCGAGCACAGCCACAGGTTCCAACGACATGCGGTGAGGCACATCGGAGATTGGTACTGCAATCTAAGGCACATCGTATTCCTTTGGGATGTTCGTGTGGACCACGTGTGACACCATCGATGCGGCGGGAACAGCAGGAGTCGATGGGATGGGCACCGGAGCATATCCTGGGTTGCTCGGGGCAGCTGCGACAGGCGTTCATGTCGTGTCAGTGCAATTGTCAACACTGACGGGCAAGTTATCGAATAGGCGCTCGGCAGCACGAATTCTGTTCTGCAATACTGCCTGACTCGTGTATCTACTGTTGCGTTCTGGTTTAGCTCGGGCAGATGTGTCACCATGGACGCATTCAAGTTCGCTGGTCAGACATTGACCGAATGAGTCCAGGTCATTGTGCTCGCTCGTACCCATTTGCAAGCACCAACGCACATAGTCCATTTGGGCATTGTCACAAAGCGATGGTAATGTCTCCTTCGATGGTGTGGCGTTATACGCACGAGCATGTGCATTACCAATGTTACTCACTGTCATGAGTTTAAATGGAAAGCAGTAGCGACCTACCGTACGGCGTCGTCGGAGGCAGCGAGTCAGCGACATGTACTGGAGCGATTTAGGCACGACTCCAGTGCTCAGCACAATATCCTCTATTGGCACGTCAATCACTTGGCATGAGTAGAATGCAAGACCGCTCATGGCCACGCAATCGCCGCTATATATATTGTCGAAATATATTAGTATCCCACAACCTGATAATTTAGTCCATTGGTGTCACTTAACAGAGCTTATCCAAAACACGTCCTTACTGATCGGAGTCGGATTCTAGAATGCCAAAATGGCGGGGTATTTTCCCGAATGTTACGGTGTTGTGTCTGATCGGTTGTGAGTGATGTCATATCATGTACTGTGCATGTGATGTCTGAGTGAAGGCCGTGTGGGTGTGTCAAGTCTGCAAGTGTCCTGATTGGTGGATATATGGTGTGGCTGTACTAAGCAGGATATGAGTGTTTGCGCCGCGCGCGTAATTCCGAGAAGTGCTCAGCACTTCCAGGAAGGAGAGTTATTTATAGATATTGATGTAAGCGTGTGTGTATGCATGTAAAGTGTGGGGGAGGGTTTCGGGACGTTACAGTCATAAAAATATTCTATAGTATTATGTGAAACAAACAAAAACTCCCAATCATCCACCTCAATGAACATCTGTTGTGGATCAGTGATACTGATCCTTGACAATCTTGGTCCCTTGGCACGTATGTCATGACAATGCTCCTTGCTGTGATTGATAGTTAAATGCGTTGCTGTGATGTGATAGTTAACACCAAAAATTCTACTGGATTATATCAGATAATAGACCAGAAGTATGAGTATGATATGACCGAACACATAATGGATTTATGAGAATAAATATTTTATGTGACAAATTCATGAACGTACCAAGATCGAACCAGAAAATATGAAAACGGTCTCTCCCCACAAAAATTGTTGCGATTTTGACCTGGGTAACTCGATCCGAGGGGACGGATCTGATTCCCAATCACTGCCGGGTCGTTAAGGGGACTCTGTCTCATCAGAGCTCACCCAGATAACTATAGCTCACCGTCCATAAATTACCAAATCAAACACAAAATGGCGGAAGCTGACATAGATGTCATTTAAGATTTACGCGGTTTCTAAAAATTGCTAAAAGATGTCAGCTTGGAATCAATCCTTTGTCACAGTAAAAATCCACGGAAACCCTTTTATTGCAAGATCAAACAAATTTTCTTTAGATTGAATACTACGGTACAGACCTCTGAAGGGACATAGAAGAAATATATTTTGCACATATCGTTATTGCATTCTCTCGCATTTCGGATCGTGTTACTTCGCGATCTTGTTCGTTCCATCGCATTCCAGATCGCGTTCCCTCGAGTTCCGGATCGCATTCCCTCGCGATATTCTTGCGTTCTCTCGCATTCTGGATCGCATTCCCTCGTGATAGCCTTCATTGTGTTGACGCCCATGACTTTCGAGAAGTTTTAACTGCAAGATCGCGAGGGAACGCGATACAGAATGCGAGGGAACGCAATAAAATCGGAAGGGAAAGCAATCCGGAATGTTATAGAATGCAATAAGATCACGAGGGAACGCAATCTGGAATGTGAGGGAAATGCAATAAGATCACGAGGCAATGCGATAATATTGTGAGGGAACGCAATAACAATGTGCCAACAATATTTTTTCATGTTTCCCCATTGGCTCGGTACGTTTCGGAATGTTTAACTCGTGTATATGGATAGGTATATGGCCAAAAGGTCCGAAATATAGGCCCAAAATAGCCAAAATGACCAAAATTTCACTTTTTGGCACTTTGCTTGATAACTTTCAACAACTCTCTTTCTAGTCTTACACATGGATGGCATTTAGGACTGTTTAGCTTGAGTATGGAGAAAAAGAACCTTGAAACGTTGGAAAAAAATATAGAGCTTAAGTGGGGCATAAAATGGCCAAAATTGCACCTTTGGGGAATTTGATCTAAATTTATTCTGTAACCTTCTTTTTTTCCATATGTGGACAGCATTTGTAACTGTTTCTTACTTGTGTAAAAAGAAAAAGGGCCTCGTTTAAA
This sequence comes from Terebella lapidaria, assembly GCA_949152475.1. Classification (NCBI taxonomy): domain Eukaryota; kingdom Metazoa; phylum Annelida; class Polychaeta; order Terebellida; family Terebellidae; genus Terebella; species Terebella lapidaria. The sequence continues at coordinate 13,968,368 of OX424556.1, forward strand.
ATGTCCAAAATTTCACTTTTTGGCACTGCCTGAACTCTATTCAGTAACTTTCCCCTAAATTTCACATATTCATAACACATTTTGTTAACTAGTATTTCGTGTCCGAAAACAACATACGTTTCGCTCTACGACGCATCGTTTCCGAGATATGCAGTTGGCCTCAAGGATGACTCACCAAAATCTCTTTTGAGCTCTAGGTCAAAGGTCATTCGACCAATTCAATAGGGATCCCCATTATCAATAGGGTTCCTCTCTGATACAATATCAACTTATGTCTCAAGTTCACAAAGGGTAGCACAAGAACTTTCCGAGTTATTATCCGGAACCATTTGACAGAAAATCCATCCTCATGGACTAACCGGACCTCGAAGCGAGTTCCAAAATAGTAGGGTCCATCTACGCAATATGAGTGATAACTGGTGAAAATTTCTGTTGAAGATACGTCCAGGCTTTTTTGAGTTATCGTCCGGAAACCAAAAAAAGAAAAAAATAATAATTACGATAAAACCATAAGGGCATTCCGTGCCGTTGTAGCGCATAAAAGCAATATACAGACATACAAATATAATTTGTGCAATGAACCTCTTTTTTTCACCACGGGTTTCAGGTAGTTCCCAAATGTTGTTTGCCATAGTGTGTTTCAACGGGGACAAGAACTAACTGGCAATTGCTAAATTTATGTATTGTTTTTATGCCAGGGGAAGCAGGCGGTCAAACCGGTGGAGAGGTCAGCATGTCAGGTCTTCCTCTGATACCCACGGTCATTGTGATTGTTGTCATGGGGTGCATCATCATCGCCCTGGTGTCTGCGATGTGTTGCATGTACAAGAAAAGGTACAAATCAAGATTTTGACTCACGAACTGTCCATATCTTCCATAAACCTCGCGATATATTAATTGATTGAGCCCTAATTATCGAGATGGTTACAACAAGGATCCTATATTATAAAGGTTACATCCTTGCTTACAGTAGAGAACTTTGATGCCATGTTTTCCCCAGACGCATACACAGACAGTTGACCGTTACAACCGACACCACTTCACTGGAGACACCCACGCCCCAGGCAGTGATCACTCCAGCGACACCCAACCACACCCTCGTGTTTCCGTCTCCCGGGGCCGGAACTGCGGAGGTCCGCCAGCAGCGGCTGTACCCAGTGCTGACAGCCATGCGCCAGCTGTCAGTGAACTCCACCCAGCGAACCCCGGCCACGTCCTTCACCTCCATCCCAGCTGGCGTGCTGGAAGAGCAGGAGAAACAGGACACCTACAGTGTCATTGGTAAGCTGATATATGTTCATGTGTGTGGCCTAACATCAATCTGAATGTCAGATGTTCATGAATCTCATTGATGATTATTGTAACATATTCGTTTTTATGGAATCTTATGCTTGTATGGAGAAATACATAAGGGATTCTATGCATTTTTTGGCGTTGGCTATATGTTATTCAGTTTTTTGAGTGAGTGGAGGGATATCTCGTTCTGCAGATGACGTAACGCCGACATCACGAGGACCGCTGCCGTCCCCGCCGAGCGAGACGCGTGTGATGGTGAATGATCTGATGTACGGCAACCTGTCCAGTGCAAAGAACCTGGCGGCCATGGGCGGCACGACCCCGTCTCCCGTCCAGGAGTTAGCACCAGCGGGCACCAGAGACGGCGAACTGGTGAGCGCCAGCGTGGACCAGCCGCGCGTCGTGTGGAGCCTAGGCGCAGACTTGGGTCAGTCAGAGGGGACGGCTCTACTTCCCGGTCACTGCCTGAATCAGAATGAGGCTGGCCGAGCAAGGTACCTCAAGGCACGCTCACCAAACGCAGAGGGATCGCCTTCGGGATACGTGGCGATAACCGGTGCTGCTGAAAACACTAGGGTGAAGACAGCCGGGATGCCTGCAGCAGCAATGGAGACTGGCAATCACTACACCACGACCACACAAGCCATCCGACCAGCGACAGTCCCGACACATCAGCGGCCTCATGACTACCTGCAATTGCATTGACCCGCACGTCTCGGCTGCATACCCTATTTTATATCATGAGTATGTTCGCAATTTGATGTATATGGGCAGTAATTCAGTCAATGGGGGGCAACATGCCTTCACGAACTTGTTGTCTCCCCGCGGGGGAGATTTCATAAACGCCGTCTGAGAAACCCATGGAGAAAATACTATTGAAGTTATTTTTCCGAGTCCGGTTTATCTATCACGGCATTTTACGGTCTTAAAGACTCATATGTATTTATTTCGGATTACTTTCAGATTATTTTCAGACTAATGTTTCCATACAGAGAATATTGCTTTGTACTGCTGTACACCTTTTTAGCTTTAGCGATACGTTGTTGCCCGTAGTCCGTCTAAAAGTTGTTTTTGTCCCAAGTCAAGTCAGTATTCAATTGGAGCCATTTCCAGCCCAAACAATTTTCTTCTCTTTGAAAACATTTTTGGTTTTTTTTTTGGCACTTTTTTCGTTTCATAATGGGAACTGCCACAACTGTATGCACAGAAAGCTTGTAGATAGACCTTAGATATTGCCACTTTCAAATGGGAAGTCATACATCATGATTTGTGTGGTGACCTTGGATTTGACCTTAGATGATCTTGAGAGGTCAAAACAGCCCCTTTTTGTCAAACATTTGGATCATATTTGGAATTTCAACATTACATGTATTATTACTAGCGGTATTTGAACTAGTGTAGCGGAGCGCTCAAGGCCGAGAGGCCTCTTGTATATTGAACGGTTTTTTCGTGAATTTCCAAATGTACTTTACGCGAACGTATTCGATTTATCATATCCAAAATATTTCCTCATTTCAGTAAACCATAAACTTCTTTGTTGAGAAGTTGTTGACGTTGTTTCGGCCAAACAGATAAATAAAGCGTTTACGAACGTACAGCTGTAACATTTTCCCAACTTGTTTTTTTTTTTTTTTTTTTTTTTGTGTTTTGTGAACTTTCGCATAGTTCGATAGATCTAGTTTGTGTAGCGAAATCGAGTACGCTATTATTGGGCCCACTGTCGTGTGTTGAGGTAGAGCACATGAAATATGCGGCATATCATCGTTCCGAAAAAGGTCAAGATGCCCTGGAGTTCAAGCACTCAGTGTTACCTGGGCTTGAGTTCAGGTCATCAAAAGATGTTTTACAAATGACATCCTTTCTGCCCTAAAAACAAACCAAACATTTATCTTCGATGAATGTCCATTATGGACAATATACTCAGTTTTGTTGTAACCTGCTTGTTTCAGCTTGCGTTGGAACAACCCCAAGGTCACCAAAAGATGTCATACATATGATTTCCCATATGCTCACAAACAAACATACACACTATGTTCAAGTGTTTTAGCCTTTTTCCATTTGTGTACAGTCATCTTGAGCCAATCATAGGGCAAAGTGGTCCACTTTTAGCGATTCAATAAAAATTTAAATTGAATAGCAGGTACAGATTTGATTTGACAGACAAATTATTTTGAGAAAATAAACATGTAGATTCGCAAGTGATTCAAAGCCAAACTACCATTCTTTTGATTCATTCTTACATGATACATGCACATAACTAATTAAGCAAACATTCATGACTAAATGCATTGCTGTTATTATGGATTGGTAATGAAGCACACACAAAATGACATAATCACATTCGAGCAAAAAAATTTGGCATTTTATGTATTTAGTGGCAGTGACACTGTACGATAAGGACATTCATGTTCCGTAATCGTGCCACTCGCGAATGGGGAATTGTCACCTGATACACAGTGGTTTTAACACACGAGACAACACAACACGTCGCGTGCTCGCCATGATAGACATCGGCGACATCGATTGTTAAATGATGGCATTTGCATGGTACGACAAGTAACACATGTCAGAATTTTGAATTTTGAATATAACAAACTCGAATGTTGATTGAAGGCTATTTTGCCTTTCAGGCCCCAGACGTGGTAGTGGAATAATGTTATTGTTCTTAGACGCATGCAAACACAATTTACAAATGGCAGACAGGGAAGGGATGTGACAGGGAAGATAAGAAGATACTTTTAATGAAGTGCACACCATATATTCAGACGTACATGTTCGAAGATGAAGTGAAAGCAACAAGATCCTTTGACCTTCTCGACCACATGTAGACTTTATTAGAAGATGTAAGTTAACACAACAAAGTTATCTTCTTCCATGATTAACCAAAAAGAGGAAGCGCTTGGTATCAATAAGTACTTGGAAACATACTTGGATATACAACTGAATCTAACCATCCGCAATTGAAAGCAATATATACTAGCTCTACACATTCCTTACCTCTAGGGTTGTTCAGAAAATAACATTTCTCACAAAACCATTCCTATTCATTATACTATTTAACCATTTTACTATTCATGATATACCTAGAAAACACTTTTTGCAGAATTTTAGCAACTCATCATGAGGTCCCTCAAAGCCTCTGAACATAACTATGTGTAATAAATGACATGGAACCATATAAATGTATCCATCTCGGGTGCAAATAGACATACTTTAGAAAATAGTCTCAAAATGTTGAACATTAGATAGTCACAGATAAATATCCATTTTTCGTATACTTTCGTATGCCAGTTTATTTAATACTACACTATTTCGGCCACGTTGGGCAGAAATATAAAATATAATTAAACTTTCCACATATGTTTTTCACATAGTTCTCTTGTATCTTTTCACAATATTCTTATCACATAATCACACACAATCACAAACTGGATATTTCACATTGAGAGTTCAGCACATTAACATAACAAACAAGTGTAAAGCTCCCATCCCCTATATTTCTATGAACATACTAATTATATAATTATATTATTTTTATGAACATTCTGATTATGCTATTTCTATGAACATACTGATATCTATTAAAATATACAGGTAATATTTTCCTCTTGAACTTGCATGTGTAGCGCCATCTTATTCACCCTGCCGGCGACGCCCTAAATTGTACCATTCATGCTCATCACACAATGTGAGGTTGGCCACACATTCATTCCAATAATGCAGAGTTTGGTGTTGGAACAAGCTGCCACAGGCACAATGCGTCATCTACATAAATGAATCCCTGAAGACCTTGAAATCTGTTTTCTTCATTGACACGACGAAGAGTCCTTTATGTAGTCACGTTCAGTACGTAATTTCTTAGGGATGTCATGGAGAATTTGAAAACGGCACTTTTGGAAATGATATTCATTAGCTCCAACATATCATTCCTCCGCCCCCCCCCCCCCCCTATATCACTATGAACATATATATGGCAGAGATTCTGATTTCTATATAACGTCAGCCGTAGAATCTCATTTCGTCAGTATCCACCTTTCAAAAGTAATTAAAGAACTGATTTGACTTTCTAGGGTTTTTAAGGTTGTCATAAAATCAGTATGAGTACTCATTTCAGTGATAAAAGAAATTGCATACTCACACTGTGTGTTTCACGTCTTTCTCTTTATAAATCATTTATTTGGTGATAAAATGCTATTGCTTCTTCTTTATATACCTGTGGCTGTTTTTATCAAGTTTCACACCAAAGATGTTGCCCTCGGCGGTGCTTCATCCTTCCAGTTTGTAAGCTGCACATTGAGAATATTGCCATATTGTGGTGGACAATGATGAACAGCTGTCACCTTGCTATAAACTGACCTTCAGACTAATGAGATTTAGGTGTTGACATAATTCATCTCAATCGCCACACTGCAGCAATATTAATGGTCTCATCTCTTTGTTGTTAAACAGGGAGAGAAATTTTCAGGAAGAGAATGGGTTAGAACGAGCCTGAGAATTTCGGGTATCTCGTACGGTTTGGGTATCATTCGATAACGGGTCAACTTATTTCCCGTACTGGACAAAATACGCATCAAGTACCCAGCAGAATTTGGAGCATTCCAGGCAATCAGGTCCGTGCACATAATGTATATATTATATTGAATTTGCCGATATCATTTCTTTTAGCAAAATAAACATTATCTGCCCAGCCTTGACACTGGTCTTTATTGGGACCCAATCTGTTGCATGAACATTGGTGTTTCCTTGATATTTTGAGCTGTCATGTAGTTATGTAAAAATTTCAATGCGCAGTATAATAGTTTACCTAACATTTCATTTTTTTTGGGTAAGAAATTATACATTCTGAACGAACTCAGCTATACGATAATACGTTTTCGTCCATAATTATAGCAGACAAATTTACATTGGTACTAACTGATATGTTAAATGAGTTTAATTCCCCGCATGTATTGTGTCGATAACAACCGTGGGGATTATTTACATTTTTGTGTCATGGATTAGTTGTATACTGTATCGTTTTGTTCGTTATAAATGTTGGAAATATTGTGACGGATCGTTGTTCACATTTTGTGCGATATAGGTATATATATATATATATATATATGTGATGAATATCACATTATTTTGCGACATATGTGATGAATATCACATCTTATGTCTGGAATAAAATTATATTTATGAATACATATATCTAACCCTGAATTGGCCTGGAGCTAATTATTTCAAAAAATATTTTACAAGAGGGAGGCGCGGGTCGATAGTCATCCTGGACACTGGGAACCGAGTCAGACCAATGTAACTAGAGGGCCGAATAGGAGAGCGTCACCAGAGGGCATGAAACAGGCGTGGGAACCCGGGCTCTAGTTAGGCAACAAGACAATCTTTCAGCGACCAACGAAAAAACCTTCGTTCGTGTGACGTCAACTCAAACCTGTATACGCCCACCTTCACACACTAGCACTGATAGAACGAGCTGAGATAGCTACCACGATAATCCAGTGCTATCCATCGGGACTGTCGAATGCTTGGGTTATGGTTACCGGGGTATGATATCACTTCATGGTATATAATCACGCCTTCTTTCAGACAACGACAATGATAGAACGAGCTCAGATAGATTCCAGGAAAAATTCCTGTCGAAGTCTTGGGTACCGAGGTGTGACGTCACCTGCGCCCAATACAAACCCTTCCCTTACCTCGGACGCCGACAGTGATAGAACGAGCTGATATAGCGACCAGCAAATATCCATCGGAGCTCAGGTTGAAATCTTTACAACAATTTACACATCTCGATGTAGCCGTAACCTGAGAAATGTGCACTCGAGTTCATCATAGGTCAAGATCAAGGTCACCACAAGATGCACCACTTGATACTTCCCATATATTCATGATATATATATACATCTAAAACTTTCCAACGGCTAATTCAAACATCTTCGGGTAACTATAGCCTTGACATTGAGTACTCAAGGTTAACTAAGGTCAAATTCGGGGTCACCAAAACGTGGACATATGAATTCCTATATGCTCAAAACTTAATCCTGACATGACAGAAGCAATGGGTCACAGCTTGCTGGAGCCATAAACCTTGAATTCATGCACTCAAGGTGATGAGGTCGAGTTCAAAGTCATCGAAAGATGTTTCACAAATGACGTCCGTTTTTGCCCACAATAGAAACCAAACCTTTGTCTTGATGATGTCCATTATGGGCGATATACTCAGTTTGCTGTAGCTGGCTCGTATTAGCTTGCGCTGGAGCATCGAAGTCGCCTGAAGTCCAGTCCATGGTCACCAAAAAATGTCTTGCATGTGATTTCTCAAATGCTAATAAACAAAACTAGAAACTATGTTACAGATTTGATTTGACAGACAAATTTGAGAATTTATTGTGAAATGGCCCAGATTCAATAGCGCAAGTGATTCGTTCTATTCATTCCTACATGTTACATGTACTTGGCTGTGTAATGAAGCACACACAAAATCACATAATCACATTCGAGCAAAAACAAACACTGATTTGGTATTTTTTCAATATTTAGCAGCAGTGACACTATGATTATAGAAATATATGCATTTTTATGGTATGATAAGGATGTGATCCGTGATTATGCCACTGGCTAATGGAGAGCTGTCACCTGATACACAGTGGTCTTGATAAACGAGACAACACAACACGTCGTTTGCTCGCCATGTTAGTCATCGAGTAACGCCCCGCATTCCAATGCACGGGGGCGGGTTTGTTGAATGATGATATTTGCATGATACGAGAGTTAACTCATGTCAAAAACTTAAATGTTGAAACTCAAAAACTTGAATGCTGTTTGAATATTTTTGCCTTTCAATCTCCAGGCGTGGTATTTGAATGACATTATTGTTCATAGACGCAGACATAATTTACAAATGGCATACAGGGAAGATACGAAGATACTTTTAATGAAGTGCAGACCATATATTTTGATATACATGTTCGGAGATGAGTAGAGATGTTCGCCAGTGAGAGCAACAACACCCTTTGAACTTAATGTAAGATTTTAGAGTTCGTCGGGCTAGAGTTAACATCCTAATGTTTTCGAGTTAACATCCTAGTATGAAAAAACAACCGTTTAACCACTATATGATCACTATCTTCTTCTTTACAATTCCGAATATTTCAAGACGGCTGTCTTCGTTCGACTTCCTCAGTCAAAGTCTATTTTCCAAAAGCGTAGCGCCATGGCTGTTTACTTCCCGCCTAGTGTTGCGGAAGTCATGTCTAATTGGTTGAATGTGATGTCTGTGCACGTATTGTGTGCGTGTCTGTCATTTCCTTGTAGCTGTGGCTGCACGAGAAGGGAATGTAGGTATGACGGGATGTAGGAGTCATTGTGTATGCGGTTAGGGTATGAAGGGATGTAAGTGTCATCGTGTCATGTATGTGGCCGTGTGTGGTGTTTTGAGGACGTACTATGGTCGAAAATATAGCCATATTAGAAGAAGCAAGTGAACATGACATCGGTCTCTTCTGATAATTCTGATAAAGGGATGACTGCTTGACATCATAATTCCGTGGCAACATGGTTGGATATCTATAGCTGAATCCAACGATCCGCAGTTGAACTCAAAACATACTGGCTAGAAACTTCTTCTACCTTGACAATAAAATTGCTCATTACTGTGTCAATGAGTTCACAAAGGTTATACTGTGTCCTTCATGAGTCGGGGCATGGTGTTTCAGGCTGTTAAACACCTCTTACCCTTGGTGAACGTGCCAAAACGAAAACGATGGAAGCCCAATGATAGACAGCGGTTATACCATCAACGTTTTTGCATTCGGAAGTCAACATAATGCAATTGTTGCGAGGTTTATTCTTCCATCAACACGCTCCAGACTCAAAAACAGGAATGAGCAGTACAATACCATATCGCAAGTTTTATTGTATGGTGGTAACCGCACTATATATATTCTGTTAGTGTAATTTTTCCCCAATGGTGCCATTGCTGCGGAGTTACGGTTGGTCAACAGTCAGGATCGATGCATTATCAGCCGAATTCTGGTATGTTTTATTTGAGCTATATCTCTGCAGTTTGGCGACGAATTTCGCTGAAAATTGTTCCGTAGGTTCTGTACATGACTACAAGACTTGTTCAATGGCCAAATTGAACTCCCAGTCGATAATCATACAGATACCGAACGTTATACACCGCCAATTAAATGTAACTTACATAGGAAGCAGACAGCGTTTTAGGGTATAGGTTCTTGACTATGGTTAGATCACTTATCATAGAACAATAACATACTGCCTATTCTGGGGTTTGCATTGACACTTGGTGGTGATTTTTTTTTTTCAAAATAGCATGTTATTCATCATCTGCATGTAAAATACACTTGGCAAAAGAAATTGATTGTCAGTCGCATTAATGACGTGTATATCCGTTGGAATTGAAAACTCAACCGCAAAATTTATGAAGAATTCAGCGAAGAGTAGTGTAGAACCAAAATCATAACAACATCACACCTGAATACCACGCTCTCGATAGCTGAGCATTGACAGTATTTCCCATACGAATAATCCGCTGCCTAACTGACCATCACCACAAGACATTTTCAGTGAATCGCGATAGATATGCGTATTTGCACATCAATTTGACATGAATATCGATGGGATACTTGAAAAAGCAGGGTAGGTAATTTATCATGGATATGTGCACTCGTGGTAGTTAAGAAACTGCACCATGTCCTGCTTCGTGTACGCAACGTACGTTTGTACTACAACAACAACATTCAACTCTATTTTTACACTAATTTATTAATGAAATCGTCAATCGCTTATTTACGGAAGCGTATTACCGCCATGCAAAAAAAATTTTTTATCTCGCCGTGGCGAGTTACTATCTCGCCGTGGCGAGTTACTATCTCGCCGTGGCGAGTTAGCATCTCGCCGTGGCGAGTTAGCTATCTTGCCGTGGCGAGTTACTATCTCGCCGTGGCGAGTTAGCTATCTCGCCGTGGCGAGTTACTATTTCGCCGTGGCGAGTTACTATCTCGCCGTGGCGAGTTAGCTATCTCGCCGTGGCGAGTTACTATCTTGCCGTGGCGAGTTAGCTATCTCGCCGTGGCGAGTTACTATCTCGTCGTCGGTGTGTCATTGTATTCCTCAAACGTAGGTCGGCAGATACTATGGATTCACCCCATAGTTGATGATGAAATGATGATGAAATCAACCCTCTTGACACGCATGGCCTGTATGCGCTCTAGGTATGACAATTTCCATTGAATCGCTGGGATTGTGAACGAGTAGGTTGAGCAATGCTTGGACACGACAACTGAAGTTTTCCAGAAATATTGAATATGTTAGATCTATGTGGATGGAGAAAAGAAGTAACTCGACGACAATGTCGAATATCGACTCCCCCTCCCAAAGTGTGTGTTTGAGATAATTATAGAGTATAATGCGAAATCTCATCCACGAATAACGTTCAAAATGTCTTTCGTTGGTATGAGATACGCCATTCATGCACTCAAGTTACATGTGTGCCACTAACTCAGTACTGGATCACTAAATCATGAGTATTCTTTCCAGGTCACTGATATTTATGCATCTAATATTAAGTGGCAGCTTTCACAATGTCGCTCTGATGAAATCAGCGACTTTTCTGCACAGCAAGATACATATTATTCACTCTTAGAAAAACAGGTTCCAGTGGGTTCCCTAACAAACCTTAACTCGAAACCGTGGAACAGCAACATATGTACAAGTGAACGCAACGTATATCAGGTGGGCCACATCCACCTCACAGGGTGACGACACCGTGCACGGCAACCACGGGCTCGAGGTGGTAACCCTCACATCTCGTCCATATCAAGTCCCTAAGGTAGAAAGAGGTAAAGGTGTTATGGGATTGCCATCAGCATCACTTGATCGAGGGGAACACATCCCATATATGGAGGCCGCCATGGCTCTACCTCAAACGAACTTACCATGACACTTACCTCAAACGAACAAGTGGAGTCCTGCTTGGCCAGGTCATAGCAAATTTGGATACACTTTTGAATCCAGGGCGAGTAGGAAGTGGAACGTATGTCTCGGTGGAATATTGACTGATGCGATATGAACAACAGACGTTTGCCAGCACAAAGATTTTTTGTTCACTTAAGTTACAAGCGCAAAGCCTACACCGGGCATAGAAGACAGTCTTTTATCAGATTCGAGCCTAAGGACGAAGCCAAGGCAGGGATCGTGAAGGCCAACGATGGAGAGAAGGCAAGCTTCACTAGGAAGGAAGGGATGACATGCAAGGAAACCTTGAGGCCATCCTCCAACCAGAAAACCTTGGGAAGATCCAACGGATTCTTCCCTGTGATGCCCGGTTCATCTTGTTCTGGGACGGAGCTATGGAGACTTGAATTTGGGCTTCTTATCATTGTTTTGTATGGCCGAAGGAATTAGTGACAGCTGTCCTTCATTTGTCTCGGCAGTGTTCCCTGTAGCCTCTGCCATGCCCCCCAGGCTGGATAAGGTTTTCATTTGTGTCAGCATTGTCCCAAGTAGGCTCTCCCACGTTCCCAGGCTGGATAAGGTCTTCATTGGTCTCAGCAGTGTCCCAAGTCGGACTAATTTGGACTTATTAACTCCTAGTTTGGACTTATAAGGTTCTTATAAGGTTCATTATACATGAATGGAGTAAAGGGTTTTTGACTCAGAGTATTTTCCCGATTTATGCGTATAAATAAATATACACCTTTTTCTTAGCTTTCGAAGGTGCAATATGAAATTGATGTGTTTCAAACAACTTACTTTGAACCATAGGATATTCTTTTGAAAACAATTGGAAGGTACTCTGAAGAACCTGAAATGTTCTATTTAGAAACTTGAGTACTTTAGAGTGAACAAATATTGAACCACTTGGAGGTTCTTTACCTAACCTGCAAAGAACCTGAAATAGGTCAATATGGAACTGATTTTTTTTTGGGATGGAAACATATTTGAATGAGGGAGAGTTCTTCATAGAACCTAAACGTTATTTGATGGTACCTTTAAGTACCCCCAAAAGCTTCAATTCACTGGTTGTGAAAGAACCCGGGTTGAACCTTTACGAAAACTTCATCTCATAATTCCAAATTTTCTTTACAAAGAACCTTTGAGGTTCCACGAAAAAGGTTCCACACAAAGAACCTTTCAAAAAGGTTCTAAATGAAACTGTTGAGGTTCCATATATGTATAAGCTCAAACAACCGTAAAACGTTCTATCCAGAACCTATTCAGTACACGTTATATTGTACGCTCAATTCCGTCCATTATTGGCCCGAGATGGCCACTTTATAAAAAATCTCGCCTGAACGCTGAATGCTTCATGATAGAGTCTGGATTTGTATTAATAGAATTAGGGTTAGGACAGGATAGGTATTTATCCTATCCTTTCCTAAATTTATCCAATTTAATGTGTGCAATTTCTGATGAACATGGACTTGACTCCAGCAGACCTCGAGTGCTCGAAAAATAGTTATAGCTACACCAAATTGCGCAGATTGGCCATAAGATACCCTTGACAAGCTTTTATAAGTTCGTATTATGGGTTCATGTGCTAAACATGTAGGAAGTCACAATTATGTGAAGGGCTCATCTTTCGGTAACCTTGGAATTGATCTCAGATGACCTTGGGGGCTACGTCACGATGCTATTGAGGACAGAATAGTAACTCGCCACGGCGAGATAGTAACTCGCCATGGCGAGATAGTAACTCGCCATGGCGAGATAGCTAACTCGCCACGGCAAGATAGTAACTCGCCATGGCGAGATAGTAACTCGCCACGGCAAGATAGTAACTCGCCATGGCGAGATAGCTAACTCGCCACGGCAAGATAGTAACTCGCCATGGCAAGATAGCTAACTCGCCACGGCAAGATAGTAACTCGCCATGGCGAGATAGTAACTCGCCACGGCGAGATAGTAACTCGCCATGGCGAGATAAAAATTTTTTTTGCATGGCGGTAATACGCTCCCGTACTTATTCGCGTCACCTTCATAGATATATGCAGAATATATATTCCAAATTTCATGTAAGTTTGGTACGAAACGGCCGAGATATATGGACTAAAATTACACATGGTATTAAATTACCAGAACGTATGTCACCGTTACGCAATCTTGAGCCAGCAATGACAGTACCCATATTATGTCACAAACTCAAATTATAACACAACTAAGTAGCTATGGTGTCCGATGGCGGCCATCTCGCAACCTCGTAATTTCGTGGCGAGGTTGCGACGCGAAGTTGCGAGGTTGCGACGGGACGGGATGTAGGAGTCATTGTGTATGCGGTTAGGGTATGAAGGGATGTAAGTGTCATCGTGTCATGTATGTGGCCGTGTGTGGTGTTTTGAGGACGTACTATGGTCGAAAATATAGCCATATTAGAAGAAGCAAGTGAACATGACAACGGTCTCTTCTGATAATTCTGATAAAGGGATGACTGCTTGACATCATAATTCCGTGGCAACATGGTTGGATATCTATAGCTGAATCCAACGATCCGCAGTTGAACTCAAAACATACTGGCTAGAAACTTCTTCTACCTTGACAATAAAATTGCTCATTACTGTGTCAATGAGTTCACAAAGGTTATACTGTGTCCTTCATGAGTCGGGGCATGGTGTTTCAGGCTGTTAAACACCTCTTACCCTTGGTGAACGTGCCAAAACGAAAACGATGGAAGCCCAATGATAGACAGCGGTTATACCATCAACGTTTTTGCATTCGGAAGTCAACATAATGCAATTGTTGCAAGGTTTATTCTTCCATCAACACGCTCCAGACTCAAACACAGGAATGAGCAGTACAATACCATATCGCAAGTTCTATGGTATGGTGGTAGCCGCACTATATATATTATGTTAGTGTAATTTTTCCCCAATGGTGCCATTGTGGCGGAGTTACGGTTGGTCAAAAGTCAGGATCGATGCATTATCAGCCGAATTCTGGTATGTTTTATTTGAGCTATATCTCTGCAGTTTGGCGACGAATTTCGCTGAAAATTGTTCCATAGGTTCTGTACATGACTACAAGACTTGTTCAATGGCCAAATTGAACTCCCAGTCGATAATCATACAGATCCCGAACGTTATACACCGCCAATTAAATGTAACTTACATAGGAAGCAGACAGCGTTTTACGGTATAGGTTCTTGACTATGGTTAGATCACTTATCATAGAACAATAACATACTGCCTATTCTGGGGTTTGCGTTGACACTTGGTGGTGATTTTTTTTTTCAAAATACCATGTTATTCATCATCTGCATGTAAAATACACTTGGCAAAAGAAATTGACTGTCAGTCGCATTAATGACGTGTATATCCGTTGGAATTGAAAACTCAACCGCAAAATTTATGAAGAATTCAGCGACTCTAATAATTTCGAAGAGTAGTATAGAACCAAAATCATAACAACATCACACCTGAATACAACTGACCATCACCACAAGACATTTTCAGTGAATAGCGATAGATATGCGTATTTGCACATCAATTTGACATGAATATCGATGGGATACTTGAAAAAGCAGGGTAGGTAATTTATCATGGATATGTGCACTCGTGGTAGTTAAGAAACTGCACCATGTCCTGCTTCGTGTACGCAACGTACGTTTGTACGTTACATTTGCTACAACAACATTCAACTCTATTTTTACACTAACTTATTAATGAAATCGTCAATCGCTTATTCGCGTCACCTTCATAGATATATGCAGAATATATATTCCAAATTTCATGTAAGTTTGTTACGAAACGGCCGAGATATGGACTAAAATTGCACATGGTATTAAATTACCAGAACGTATGTCACCGTTACGCAATCTTGAGCCAGCGATGCAGTACCCATATGTCACAAACTCAAACTACAACACAACTAAGTAGCTATGGTGTCCGATGGCGGCCATCTCGCAACCTCGTAATTTCGTGGCGAGGTTGCGACGCGAAGTTGCGAGGCTGCGACACGAAGTTGCCAGATTGCGATGCGAAACAATGAGATTGCGACGCGAAACAGCGAGAGAGTGACGCGACTTTTTGCCTCGTCTTCTCGTTGATTCACGTCGCTACCTCGCAGCCGCGCGTCGCTACTTCGCAACCGCGCGATCACATTTGATCGGAAATGACGGGAACTTCTGTTCACATTATGAGCTATACCGTCCAAACTACCGAAGATTAACCGTCCCAGAAACTTCACGCTCACGCAACCTCGGGCGCGGGAGCGACGCGAAGTTGCGAGGGAGCGACACGAAGTTGCGAGGTAGCGACGCGAAGTTGTGAGATTTTTCGCGTCGCTACCTCGTTGTTTCGCGTTGCTGTCTCGCTATTTCGCGTCGCAATCTCGCAACATCGTGTCGCAACCTCGCGTCGCTCTCTCGCCACAAAATTAAGAGGTTGCGAGATGGCCGCCATCGGACACCATAAATAGCAGATATTGAGCAAGAGAAACACACACGTATCATAATTTCGTGTGGAAAGTGTACCTGAAACACATTTTGGCAAGAATAATGGGCAACTCGACAATAATTGCGGGTGAGAATCAGTCTATGAATGGCCAGGCTCCACCCCAGTGGGGTTAAACGTTTTTGTGTTCACTCAGCCTGAAGTACTGGTTCCAATCTCATATGGCCCAGTGTTGTGATGCTTGTCTCTCTGACTTCTAGGATAAAACCGAGCATTCAGACAGCCCTAGAGGCAGCGACACAACTCCAGTGTTTTATCCCTGTCAACACTGTCAAGACACATAAGTTAAGCTGTGAACTTTCAAAACACCATGAGTTAAGTATTATCAACATTTTTCGCTCACTACGAGATTCAATGTGTTTTGACTATCATTGTGTCTTGTCGCACGACAGTTAAGTACTCTATACGAAAATAAAGGGTTGATCGGGCCCTGGTGAACCCGATTCGTCACATAATATATTAAGTCGTCTTTAACCTTCAATTTCCCAAATTGTTTTTTTGATGTTGACACAACTTCGATAGTCTAGTGTATGTTTATGACATTCATCTCATTCATCTTCATCTTTTTTCTTCAATGTATGTCTTTTTAAACTAGATATAGTTGAATAAAGCTAAATTGTTGACACCAAAGACTTCAATGACAAACTCTACCAGCTGATATAGCCATTGAACCATTGATTGTAATTTACTAAGACCGTTGATTTTGATGGCCACTCTATTATTTGTTGTTACAAGGAATCCAGTAATACCGGAATTACTGGAATAAGTTATTTTCCAGTAATTGAGTTAACATCGCGGAAATCAGTCGCTTTTTCCACACCGCGGATGAACTAAAATGTCCTTGGATTAACACCAGAAGATTTGAATGATGTATCCATGCACTATAGAAGATGAAAGGCATTAATGACAAAGGTCTAACCCTACCAAATAACAGAAGGTGTCGCATCTCTAAATATCAGACCAATTACTCAAATCAGAGACAGTCTTTGCTCAAAGGAAAAAAAAACGAACATATGTTTTATTCAAAACATACATGTAATTACATGTGAAATGGAACCAAGATGTACCGTCTCTAATATATCACACCCAGTGTATACTAGTGGCTTTTGTATATATTTATGCATGAACAAGAGTGTGTGACGTGGACATGATTACCCCATTGAATATTGATAAATAGTATTACGGATAGTTGTATACTAATTCCATCAGGTGTACAGTTGAAACAACTACATTTAACACACTGTCTGCCCCTGATGACGCCAGTGTGTCTTTGGATAAACTATTTGGTCGGGCTTTATTTCTATTGCAAAATGTTGTATTTTACGTTTGTTATTGGCATCATCAGAATCTACTGTATTTGTGGTAATAGATTGATATCTACATACTATTACCATTACGGTATACTGGTATACGGATGTCAGCCTGGAAACTGATCACTTGATTCACGGGAAGCTCAACAGTTGATTTCTAATGTATTCTATGCAAAAAAATACTAAAACACAAATTGACTCTAACACTAACGTGAAAATGAGAAAGTTGTTTTAAATTTATTTCATGCAATCTCAGCATTCAACAAGCATTGAATCAATCAAATACTTTGCTATAAACCGCGAAACACTGGGGGTCATATATCTGAGATACTATATGCATTTTTCATAAAGCTTTTAGTCCTGCCAATGTGAGTGTGTCATACATCGTTAATGTTTAACGCTCTATTCTGGTCCTTTTCGTCCTTGTATTTATAGATTATTCACTCGGTGATAAAATGCTATTGTTTTACCTTATACGTTTGCTTGTTTCATAACGAAGCTGTTGCCCTCGATGGTGCTTCATCCTTCCAGTGAGCGGACTGGTCATGCAATAATAGGGTCGCAATTATGAACAGCTGTCACCTTGCTATAGACTGACCTTTGGACTAATGAGATTTCGGTGTAAAAATACATAATCTCATTTCCCACACCGCAGAAACATCAACAACATCTTGACGGGCCCCTTCTGCACAATGGTTGAGGCACAGGACTCAAAGCCTGGAGGTCCTGAGTTCGAATCCCATTGGTGGCCGGGGGATATATGACCGATCCCCAGGATGTGTGTGTTGATGAGTAAGCTGTGCGGTCAATGTGCATGTTGACCACTCAGCCATGAGTTGTCCACCTACCAATACGGTCATAAGTTAACCTTTTCATGTAACAGTGTATTGATTAGGAAATTATTTTGGTCAGTCATACTGTTCGTATACTATGTTTGTCTGTCCGTCAGCTCGCACGATAGCGGGCGCAATTCGTGTCTGAATGACATGAAATTTGCACGAGAGATGCGCATATTACCCGTGCATAACCCTACTAATCATAGCTGAAGATGTAGATCATAGCTCAAAAACTGTTGTCTTGGCGACCGAAAAACCGTTACATTTATACCGTTACAAAGAAAACCATAAAGGAATTGTTACATAGGATCAGCCACGTTAGTGCTGTGCATAGAGCTTAGGACATTGGATCCACAGACCTGTGTTCAAGTCTCCCTCTCAACCATTTGTTTTTATAGCTTACACGATCATGACCCTGCATTTCATTCTAAACAATATAACACAATTTAATGAATGTACAACCTATTTAACAGCAAATAAATAACTGAAAAAAACGGAGGTTTATCCGAGCTGGCTTATGGACTTCTCTATAAGTTCATAGAGAAGCGATAGCTTCATTATCTAGGTCTGGGTTTTTTAAAAAGCAGAAATATCTGGAGAATTTTGGTGTACTTAGGTTTCAACTCGTATGCACTACATTTGTTTAATGGGGATACGTCTAGGTATTCTTTGAATTAATAGCGAGCATGGGTTGTTTGTAATGAGATTTATGGTGGTCATTGGTCAGTATTGGACTGCACCCAACTTGTCCTAATTTTCAGATAATTACAACTCGGTTATTCAGAGGTAACAAACGGGAAATTTAAGCTGATCCATGAAAAATCATTTTCAGGACACTCCATGTTATAACATAATGTAAAACGTGTTTTATATTTTATATTTTTCAATCTCCAGACGCCAAAATTGATATGCAATATTCTGAATTTTCATTGCCCATAATACACAAATTGACTCTAACACTAACGTGAAAATGAGAAAGTTGTTTTAAATTTATTTCATGCAATCTCAGCATTCAACAAGCATTGAATCAATCAAATATTTTGCTATAAACCGCTAAACACTGGGGGTCATATATCTGAGATACTATATGCATTTTTCATAAAGCTTTCATTTCTGCCAATGTGAGTGTGTCATACATCGTTAATGTTTAACGCTCTATTCTGGTCCTTTTCGTCCTAGTATTTATAGATTATTCACTCGGTGATAAAATGCTAATCAAATCAAATCAAATTTATTCGGCTATATAACTATGATACACAACACTCATTACAAACAACGAAATAGCCGGGTCACCACATAGCTTGGTAAAGCTGTCTTCCTGTGGTGCCCTGAAAAAAATAACTAAAGAAATTGAGGTGAGAAAAATAATAATAGAAACAGAAAGTCTCTAAATGATAAGAAAAATAACTAAAGAAACAGTAACAGAAAAAAAAGACTTATGTGATCTCGATCGGAGGCAGGGAGCGGTAGGCACTGTGTGGTGTGGACGTAGGACGCAGGCGGCGGCAGCACACGTGGGGCAGGTACAGTCTAAGTAAATGTCGAGGCAAAATGTTCAATATTAAATTATTAAGTGCGACAATCTTTACAGTACCGATTTTGACAGAGTATGTTGTTATCATAAAGTGATATAAAATGTGTTTTCAAAAATTCACGGAAGGTCTTTCGGTTTTTGTATTTAAAGCGTGATAACGATTCATCATAAGTGTTCCATAGCCTAGGGAAAGAATGATTAGGTAATTTAGAGCTAAAAGTTGTTCTTGGTCGCGGAGTGAAATATAAATGTGCCTGTCTAGTTAATTTAGATTTTAGAACAATGTTTGTTCTTGCAAAATGTTCAAATGATTTTGGGAGATTGTTGCTTTTATGGTCATACATAAACATAAGCACTTGTAGATGATACAGGTCCATCACTTTTAGAATTTCATCGGCTTTAAAGAGAGGGTCAGTGTGTGATCGGTAATGTTTATTGTTGATAATGCGGATAGCGCGCTTTTGTAATCTAAAAATTTTATCAACATGTATGGAATTCCCCCAGGCTAATAAACCATAATTTATGTGTACTTCAAATATTGTATAATAAATTGTTTTTAATACTTGACGTGGAAGTATATGTTTTACTTTATTCATCATGTATAAAGTTTTACTGAGTTTCTTACACACCTGTTCTATATGAGGCTTCCAGGTCAAGTGATTGTCCAGTAAAACTCCCAAGAAATTTGGAGTGATATTATTGTCGTATTTTTGTATTGCTTTGTTGTTTATATTTAGCGCGATTTCAAATTGTCTGGTTTTTGTGGATGGCCCATATATAGCATATTTAGATTTGTCACTATTTAATAATAACTTATTTGCACAAAGCCAATCAAAGATTTTATTCAATTCCGAATTAATATGAGTTTCTAATATGGCAGGATGCTTTCCGGATGTAAATATTGTCGTATCGTCTGCAAAACTCAAGATATTTAGGTCAGTACATCGATGGAAGTCATTTATATAGATTAAAAACAATATTGGCCCCAAAACAGAGCCTTGTGGCACACCGACATTCAGATGTTTTATCTCCGATTCCTGATTATTTAATTCGCAATATTGCCGTCGGTTTTTTAGATAGCTCTCAAACCAGTGATAACAAGTCCCCCTAATCCCATAGCGATGTAATTTATACAACAAAATGTCATGATTAACGGTATCAAACGCCTTTGAAAGATCTAAGAATAATCCAAGTGTGAAATTTTTATCCGGCTTATCGTTCTCTTCTGATATGGCAGTTAATAATTGAATGATAGGGTGTATTGTAGAGTGCTTGGCGCGAAATCCATACTGATTATTATGAAGTACGTCGGAATATTCAAGAAAGCCTACGAGCCGTTTACACATAATCTTTTCTAGAAGTTTCGAAAAGGATGATAAGATACTGATTGGTCTGTAGTTGTTTACATTTTTTCTATCACCAGATTTGAATAAAGGAATTACTTTAGCTATTTTAAATTCATCTGGGAATACACCCTGTTCCATGGATAAGTTAAATATGTGGGTCATTGGAATTAATATCGTTTCAATAGTTTGTTTCATTAATTTTGTGGATATTTCATCAGCGCCAGAAGAAGTTTTAGGTTTGAGTTTTCTTGAAACTTGTAAAATTTCTACCGGATTTGTAGGACTCATAAACATACATCTTGTATTATTAAATTTGAAATAATGCTTGTATGAGTTTATTGAATGAGGAATTTTGTCACTAGTAGATTGTCCAACATTGATAAAGTGTTCATTGAAACCATTTACTATTTTTTTCATGTCGGTAATATTTTCACCGTTCAATGTTATGGTAGGCGAACTTGATTTATCATTTGACTTTCCTATGATTTCCCACGTTCTTTTCATATCATGTTTGTTGTCTTCGAAGATACCTTTATAATACGTTTTCCTATGAGCACGGATGATTTTGTTATATATTAAAACATATTGTTTATAATCAAAGATATTCTTTGCAGTTGGGCGTCTCAGTTTATTTTTGTACAGCTTGATTTTTGTTATCGATGATACTATTAGTCCCTTTGTCATCCAAGGTTCCCTTTTGATATATTTTCTTTTCAGTTTTATCTTTTTCAAGGGGAAACATTCGTTAAATTTTCCTTTGTAGATGTTATAGAAATACGAGTATGCCATATTGGGGTCTCTCAGGTTTAGGATAGGATCGAAATTAGTGTTTGTTAATTCAATGTTAAACGTATTAATATTCTCATTCGAGAAGTTTCTGGCCCATATAACTTTTTCTCTAGGAATTATTTCATGCTTATTTTTAACTATATGGAATATTCCAAAATGATCGGATACATCAGTAATAATAATCCCAGAATTAGAGTCATGGGTAATATCATTCGTATAACAATGGTCAATCAAGGTGGCTGATTGGTGTGTCACTCTGGTGGGTTTAGTTATAGTCGGGAGATATCCGAAGGAAAATAAATTATCTACATAATCTTTTGTTTTTATGTTTGTTGAATATTTTAGGAGGTCGATATTAAAGTCTCCCATCAAAATAACTTTCTTATTTTCAGTTTCTATCATTCTCATAATATCATCTAAAGTGGCAATAAAAATATCTAGATCAGCTTTAGGTGGGGTATTTGGCCTATATATATTACCGATAATCATCGGTTTTGTGTTCTCATTTAATTTTATTTCGAGAAAGATCGATTCAAAAACATGAGGAATAAATACACTTATATCGTCACGGACCACAAAGGATATGCTATCTTTAATGAAAAATCCTACGCCTCCTCGTCCATCGTCCTGATCATCGCGTGAACTGTGAATTAAATCATGATAACCCGGTAAATTAAATGCATTTCTTATTTTAAATACCTCGGACAGGGCAATTATGTCAAAACTATTTACATGCTGAATATCCACCATTAGGTTTCTGAATTCGTGCCAGTGGGCATTGAGGCTCTGGCAGTTTAGAGAAAAAAGAGATACAACTGGGGTGTTAAGTTTTGAAAAAAATGATCTGAATTCTAAAGGGTCGTAATATTTACATTCAGTCAGATCTCTCTCATCAAAATCTTCATCATTTATATCAAGGGAATTTATCAGATTGTACTGGTCGTCAGTCTGTACCTGCTCCAAGGATACGCTACCCGCCATGACCTGTGGACACACCACTACAGCGAACCGCCACACCCAGCCTGTAATCGAGAACACATAGTAAAACACAAATTAAAATCAAGCAGAGTTCACCAACCGGTGACAGTGCAAACAATATACAATCGAACATTTATAAATACAAGTGTTTCATGGACCTGATATGTTATAAGTAATAGGTAAACACAATCGGATATAACTCGGATACGTGAGATTCATTTCAACTAGAAGGGATCGTTTTTAATTGAACGGTTATACATATATTAGAAAAGTATCATTCATGTCCGTTCCGAAGAAAAACAAATTCCAGAGGTGATTTCATACATGAATATTTCCATATATTAGAAAAGTATCATGTCCGTTCCGAAGAAAAACAAATTCCAGAGGTGATTTTCGTACATGAATATTTCCACTATTTATGACCAATTTCTGCAAAGTAAACTGACTATCGTTTCGTGGAAGATGTAATATTACAAACATATCAACCCAGTCTTGTGTTTCCGAATAATGCAAATATTTATTTAAAATAAAATATGCCGTACTATGCAATACATGTGCACAAATGTGCACCCATACAACTGTTTGATAGTGTTATTTTTGTTTGAATTTCAACAGGGTGAATGTTGCTGTTGTATTGGTATACTATGACTTACTCCGGACTGGACTACCAGTACTGTGCGGCATAACAGCCAGACTGTGACACGACAGCCACCAGACCGTGACATCACATCCCAAGTACATCAACACAAGTGAGCTGTACTGCCATTACTGGTGTGCTTAGAGTTCTTTGAGACCATGACTGTACTTTGACCTGTTAGCAACGGCAACTAATACTGTTGATTCATCGGTCTAATGATTGCACCCGTGTAGGATCAAAATTCATGGGAACTCAGAGGGACACTGGGTCAACAATGTTTAACTTTATCGAAAAAACCCCGGACTGGACTACCAGTACTGTGCGGCATAACAGCCAGACTGTGACACGACAGCCACCAGACCGTGACATCACACCCCAAGTACATCAACACAAGTGAGCTGTATTGCCATGAGTTCCTTGCGACCATGATTGTACATTGCCAAGTTAACAACACCAATAATAGTGATTTATCGGTCTAGTAATTGCACCCGTGTGTAATCAATATTCATGGGAAATTGGGAGGGGCACTGGGTCAAAAATGTTTGTAAACATACATTGACAGTGACAGTACTGGACTACCAGATATCAATAAACCATTGAATTCAATATAATATTGGACTACATTATGTTCGTGTCAGCACAGACAATTTATATCAAATGCAATTGAGCACAAATTTGTTAAAGGTTTCATGTAATGAACTCACACAGAAATGCAGTTTCATAGATAACGGATCGTAGGTAACAATTTTCTCTGCTTTTTTACAATTGTTTTACAGAACTAAATTTTGTGTGGTATGATCAACGGAGAACATCCCAACAAATAGGAATCATGTTTAACATAAATGAATCGTGAGTATTGTAATAATATACACTCAGTGTAGCTCAATATACGTAATATAGCCCCTCACACACACACACACAGACCCTCACACACACAAACATACACACACACACCCACAACCACACCTATACACACATACATATATACATACATAATATATTCATGTGGTCCACATCATAGCCACAGTCTTCGTAGGGTATATTATCAAGTCAATCATTCATTACAGAGGTACATAATATATAATAGATTCAAATCTTTATATCAGAAATCATTTTATAGAGTGCCAATAACCAATGTAGTTTGGTTCAACAGATCAGTGTCGATAAAGCTCACACGATAGAATATGATAACATGCCATTCATACATGTTTGATATTCAGCAAGGGAAATTCATAATACATAAATCCTACATATAGGCACACTAACATAATTGTACACATACAGCTACATACAAACACGAATATATGTGAACTTTTGACATTTTTTTGACATTTTTTGACATTTTTCATACCCAAATATATTCACATACAATTACACATACACGTGATGCGTTTGTTGACACATGTCAATTGTTGACATACACCACACACACATCAACACACATACACACATAAATATATGTGAACTTTTGACATATTTTATACCAAATATACCCACATACAATTACACATACACAAGCAGCATCTGTTACCACATGTCATTTGTGGACATACACCACACTCACAAACACACACCTACATACACACACCTTCACACACATTCACACATAAATATATGTGAACTTTTGACATATTTTTTTATACCCAAATATATCCACATGGATACACATACACAAGCAGCATTTGTTAACACATGCCATTTGTTGACATACACCACACCCACAAACACACACCTACATACACACACCTTCACACACATACATACATAAATATATGTGAACTTTTGACATATTTTTTTTTCATACCCAAATATATCCACATGGATACACATACACAAGTAGCATTTGTTGACACATGCCATTTGTTGACATACACCACTCTCACAAACACACACCTTCACACACAAACTCACACACACATACATATATATATATATATGTGAACTTTTAACATATTTATTCATACCCACATATGCCCATACACAAGAACACATACACAGGTTGTTGACATACACCCACCCACACACATACACCCCTACACACAAATATATGTGAACTTTTGATATATTTTTCATACCCAAATATATCGACATACAATTACAAATACACAAGCAAGCTTTGTTGAGACATGTCATTTGATGATATACTTTTTTTTGTTTGTACCCCCCCCCCACACACTCACACATACATACATGATTATATGTAAACTTTGACATATTTATTCATTCCACCATATACTCACATACAAGTACACATACACATGCAGCCTGTGCTAACCATGTCCTCTTGTTGACCTCCCTCCATCTCACACCAACACACATACATCAATATATGCGAAATTTTAACTTATTTTTTTATACCCACATATATCCACATACATATATACACATATACAAGCATCCTTTGTCTAAATATTTCCTCTTGTTGACATCCCCCCCCCCCCCACACACACACACACACTGACACAACAAACATGTACCTATCTTCAACATGCATATAACCAATAGCACATTACATATTTATATATTGAATGTGGTCATTATAATCATTTGTACTATTTTGTAGTAATAACAGCATATACCCCACATGCAACAAAATACTTGGTTGCTCAAGATTAATAGTACACTTCATGCATAGCAAATAGTATATTGACAAAAAGTGCATTATTTTGCAAGAATAAGCCATTCTGATAAGAATTTTCCATTTTCTCCCATCACAATCATGTTCAATAAACAGCAAAGTCATAGCAGGTGAATATTTCTTTGAACTGGTCTATTTTTAATAGCTGAGATAAAGATCTTTAAGTATGGCCACATTCAACCTATTATTAGATTTATTACTCATAGTTAATGAGGTCAATGAGGTGTAAGTTAACATACAAGACGTGGAATGAAACATACATAGCTGCACACGTATACACAGAGTTCCAGACACATATACCTATACTAACACACACATGTATTTATATTTCAGGGTTTAATACTCTGTGCACATGCAAATCAGAATCAAAACTTCACATAGTTGCTGTGTCTATTGCCAGGTTGGCACTTTCTTCAAAGTACTTGAAACGAGCAGGGCCGAGATTTTCTGGACCATCCCATCGAGTCACACATATCAACTCATCAACGACGTTCTTTTTACGAAGAATGTCAAGTATCCTTCGGCCACCACCAAACTCGCCATCGTCTTCGAAGTGTTCTTGGACTCCCTGGTCGGTAGACAGACGATACGCGTAAAATGTGTGAGATGCTCTGGCGACGTTCGGATCACGATAGACAGCATGCAGCGAAGGAACTACATCCTTCGGTGTTGAGATTGGCACTCTAGAGCCCTGAAAACAGCTTCCACCATGCCACTGAGGAGGAGCACGCGCCACGTCAGCTTCCAAGGACTTGGTCAGGTAGTCATCTGTTGGGTCCAGTTTGTCGCGTTTTACCTCGTGTTTTGTGTCGTTCACATACAGCGTGCATCCCGACCACGAGACAGTGCATTTGGCTGCCTTGGCTTCCTTGTAGATAGGCATTAGCTCCCTTTTGCGTTCCGACAGTTCTCGAGGCAGTTGAGGGAAAATGCTCAACCCAGTTTGAGCAAGATTTTTGACGTGTTTCAGGATGGTTCCATGATGCACTCTGGGAATATTGGCTACAATTGGACGATCACGACCCTCCTGCTCGATACCCATCCTGTGGGTATTTGTGATTGTTATTTTAGACACATCTGAAGCAGGCATCTTTAGATTTTGCGTCATGAAGCTTTTCACTGTTTCGGCAACACTTTCAGAAGAACGTTCATTGATGCCAGTGATGACTAAATTGTTCTTCATGGAACGCTTCTGCACATCTAGTAGTTGATCGTGCATATCCTCAACCAATTTTTCTAGCCGATTGATACGACCCTCATGTAATTCTTGTATAGCTTTCAGAGTCTTATTCTCCTGTTTTAGTGAATCTAGTTCACTAGCCTGTTTTGTTACTTTACTGTTTATTCCAGATATTTGGTCACCCACCTCAGACAGTTTGCCCATAACGTCGTTCCTGAGTACCTCGATTCCTTCCATTAGAGTGAAGGAATCACCCAGCGTCATTGGAGAATTGCGTTGACGTTTGCGTGGATTACTCACTGGGTTTTTTTCGAGAAATTTATCCATTAGGGTTTGTGTATCGCGTGAGGGTGTGGAGGTATTCTCATTCATTGGAGTCTGTGCTTGGAGGTCTAGCGCCGCGAAACTCTGATCGATGTATTCCTCTGCACTGGTGGTCATCACGGCTGTTTGTTTTTCACGGTTGGGTGACTCGACTGAAGACATGGTTCAACTTCGGATGCACGAATCACAATTTCTCAGTTATAAGTTGACAATTTTATACATGTGAGTTCTGCTATGTATCCTCAGATATTCATTGCGTAAGATATATCACCGATATGTGTTCAGAAATAGCATGAAAACATTCTGAAACAGGCCCCGAAAACAGAATTCGTGTCTCACGCCATATTGTTTTACCTTATACGGTTGCTTGTTTCATAACGAAGCTGTTGCCCTCGGTGGTGCTTCATCCTTCCAGTGAGCGGACTGGTCATGCAATAATAGGGTCGCAATTATGAACAGCTGTCACCTTGCTGTAGACTGACCTTTAGACTAATGAGATTTCGGTGTAAAAATACATAATCTCATTTCCCACACCGCAGAAACAACAACAACATCTTGACGGGCCCCTTCTGCACAATGGTTGAGGCACAGGACTCAAGGCCTGGAGGTCCTGAGTTCGAATCCTCAGGATGTGTGTGTTGATGAGTAAGCTGTGCGGTCAATGGGCAGGTTGACCACTCAGCCATGAGTAACCTACCTACCAATACGGTCATAAGTTAACCTTTTCATGTAACAGTGTATTGATTAGGAAATTATTTTGGTCAGTCATACTGTTCGTATACTATGTTTGTCTGTCCGTCAGCTCGCACGATAGCGGGCGCAATTCGTGTCTGAATGACATGAAATTTGCACGAGAGATGCGCATATTACCCGTGCATAACCCTACTAATCATAGCTGAAGATGTAGATCATAGCTCAAAAACTGTTGTCTTGGCGACCGAAAAACCGTTACATTTATACCGTTACAAAGAAAACCATAAAGGAATTGTTGCATAGGATCAGCCACGTTAGTGCTCTGCATAGAGCTTAGGACATTGAATCCACAGACCTGTGTTCAAGTCTCCCTCTCAACTATTTTTTTTATAGCTTACACGATCATGACCCTGCATTTCATTCTAAACAATATAACACAATTTAATGAATGTACAACCTATTTAACAGCAAATAAATAACTGAAAAAACGGAGGTTTATCCGAGCTGGCTTATGGACTTCTCTATAAGTTCATAGAGAAGCGATAGCTTCATTATCTAGGTCTGGGTTTTTTTAAAAAGCAGAAATATCTGGAGAATTTTGGTGTACTTAGGTTTCAACTCGTATGCACTACATTTGTTTTAATGGGGATACGTCTAGGTATTCTTTGAATTAATAGCGAGCATGGGTTGTTTGTAATGAGATTTATGGTGGTCATTGGTCAGTATTGGACTGCACCCAACTTGTCCTAATTTTCAGATAATTACAACTCGGTTATTCAGAGGTAACAAACGGGAAATTTAAGCTGATCCATGAAAAATCATTTTCAGGACACTCAATGTTATAACATAATGTAAAACGTGTTTTATATTTTATGTTTTTCAATCTCCAGACGCCAAAATTGATATGCAATTTTCTGAATTTTCATTGCCCATAATACTTATTTTCATTATTATTATTATTATTATTATTATTATTATTATTAAGCCCGTGCCTTCCAATGGCATGTGGTCCTGAGGAAACTTTCGGCTTCCCGTGCTGATGAATCTATTTCAGGAGGTTCTGTCTTTAGAAATACACACTTAAAACGTAACTCTTCTTTGCATCCACACAACGGAACCGACTGAAACCATTTTTCTTTCTTATGGGCACGGACACGTTGGCTTCTAGGCTTGCTTTAGTATACACGACTTTCCACATGTAAGTGGTGTGTGTGTAATTTAGCGTCGATTTGGGTAGCAGCATGTATACTAAATACTCGAATGTGTATCTGTGAATGTAAAAGTATGGAAACGATGATTTGTGAAAGAAAGTTAGTACAACAGTATACTGTGTAGACGTGAAGTTGCAAGTCTCACCGCGTTTCCGTTGTGACATGCGTGGACAAATGCATTAGCTCATGACTTTTGGTCGAAGCACGAGTGCATGCCTTCTGCCTTCTGATGCCCGATCTGTCACAGATGGTGGAAACACTGGGAAATTTTCACACTTTTCCATTGGTTGGATCTCATTTGCATTCGCGTGATCGTAAGATGATTTGACAATCACTCGGATTATTTATTCGCTTTTTTGTTAAATCCAATTTACCTGTGGTGTCAGGAATTAGAACTCTCAACAATTCTAATAATCTGCCCGACAATAACACAGTGGTATGAATGATTTGTGTTGCGGGAAGCATACTGAGTGGCCATATATTTGTCACATTTAAAAATAACTGCATAGATACATGTGGTTATTACTGTGTTTTGATGCATTTAGGGACAGAAGAATTTCTTGCAGATAGAACCCGAATGTGTGAAAGCACAAATGGATACGGTACCGACAAACAGACGAATTCCAATTCCAAGACCGAATCCATGGAGAAAATTTACAAGTTCAGTATAAGTGGTCAAATCCTAGGTATACTGCAAGTATCATAGAGCCATGTGAATATCACAGACACCCAGCCAGCTGAGTGTGAATTAGGTGCTCCGCAAGAGTGAACACCTCCTGCCTCGCATATCCACTTTTCGCAAATTGGGAAGCATACATGCACAGAATTACAAGGATGGAAGGTTTCACTCCGCGCGACAGACTCGATGTGGATACGTAATACTATACGTATAATATGTGGATACGTAATACATTTACCGCTTGTGAAAGTATCTTCTTGGTAACTGGTTTCTATATGACATACCCGTAGGTGTAAGTGTGCGCAGCTCCGATTGTGTTCGTAAGAGTAGCAGGCAGAAGATGATAATAATATCACACTCATCATCGCCATTTCAACCCGATATGAAAGAGTCCAGAAGAACATGAATCACTACGTTGCACATTAGGAGCTTCCATCAAAATATACTATTTCAGCTGGGTATTGCTTTGCTGGTGGTTATAATTGTGAGTCCTAACAGATAAAACACGACGATTATACAGGCCAGAGCAATGCCAGTTTGCTCAGATTACCGAGTGCGCTGCGTCACTTTTCTACACGTAATGATAGAGATGTACTATTTGACGACAGACAACAGAATGGATTTCTCTGCTCGACCAGTGGATTTATTTAGTAGGCCCTATGAAAGGGAAACCCCAAAACAAGAAATGTCCATATTATAGGGAATTAGAACTTCAAACCATAGAATTGTATGGGGGGAATTCTATGTTTAAACAAAAGACAATTAACTCTGTTTTGATATCATGAGATTAGTACCTCGGATGTCAAGTACTTCCATTTACACGAATAGGTTCCTGCAGCCATACAAGTGAATGTGAATACTTAAATTGAATATATATTTCAAATCACAACACTTTGTGAATGTATTCATTGTAACATAAAAAACAACAAGGTAGTGGCTCTCTGAAATAGTGAAGGGTTGATGGTGTGCCTAATCTGCTCAAATGTTATACTTAACTATCGGTAATATTGTACATAATAGGAATTTTATTTCGTAAACAAGATAGACATGTACAAATGCGTATCACGAATCTGTATGACAGGTATAATATTTGAAAATCATTAGTGGACTCGGAACTATTTATCACTTAACAAACGTTGATATGATCTTATCGTTGGCATAAGTTGGCATAAGGCATAAGTTCGTTACATAAAAGCAGTTCATACTCACCTCTGCGACTATTAGACGGCGTTTGCATTTGCATTACTCATGATAAGTTAATTCTTCAAAACAAATGTTTGCATGGACCTATAATTATCACCAGTACGTCAATATTGATGTACAAACAGAAAACTAAATGGAAGTAATCAAAGGAATGAGCAGAATATCATAATATCTGAGCATTTATATATATGTCCAAAGCCACATCGGGGCCATCAGGGGCATTATTCAGGAGAATAAATTTATAACACGACCCAACAATAGACAGAAACAGTTTTAAAATCCGAAACAACCCCAGACTACTCAAGTACACAACCAAAAGCTAAGAGGCACTCAATGGTCTACTTATGTACCAGGTATATATTTGTTCCACTATCTTATGACCTGAGTTTTCATTGAAATTATTTCCCCACGTCGATTATGCTGATCGTTGTTCTATACTAGATAAGGATTGAAAAGCTGCCGGACGGAATATGTTTCGAGTAGACGAATGATATTAAAGGACAGCAACCTATCGACCCAATTCCCTTTCCTGGCAAGAATATATATTAGGGATATTATTTCATTATGACAGGGTCTCTTCCGTGATTACATTTTGTCAACGTGCGAGAAGAAACGAGGACAAGACTGAAACCAACATAACCTGACTGCAAAGCCTCCTGTGGATTACATGCTGAGGATAGAATTACATACATAACTAATCCGTCCTTTTCCCTTAGCCGTGAGATTACGTACGGTACTGAACAAGTTTTCCTGCAGTATGCGATATTGACGTTGACGTTTGTTCCCGGGAGGGTTTGTTCCTGGATTGCTATGCAATTATGTAAGGTACTTTTTACTGCGGTGAATCATTGTTACAGAGGAATGGCTAGATGAGAAGAAAAGGTGGGTCGTATGGAAACATATACGTATGAAGGGCAAAATCAACCTTTTCCCATCAATATTTGACATTACTTAATGCAAGAATGATTTCTTTCGCCCTGGTGATAATTATTGAAACGTGCTGGTGCGACAAGATAGTGACCCATTTTCCCGTCCATAATTTAGGATTAGCCGCGAAACTGAAGATGAATCAATATAGATAGTAAGTAGTTAAATAAAATAGCAAAGCCAAATAAAATTTGTATAAACTTGTCCGGTAATGTGACAATCATGTTATACCTCTCCGATTCGACTGCAGGAATCGGCAGGAATGATGAATTGGTCACGTGCCCAATATGTGCTCAATGAGTCTATACTCTGAATTTAAAAAAACTCGTAAATATATTTTTTGCTGATATTTTTTTTCCGATGGTAAATGGCATTGCATCATAGTCTGGTGTGCCTCACATCGGAGACAAACTTCAATTTTCCACAATATTTCAGATTTCTATCGCAAAAAAAAAAATTGAAAAGGTTGGCAGTCTACCTCAATGTTAAATTTCAGCACAAAAAGGCATCTCAGAAATCTGAGCATATTCCGCTTCGTGGTCGTATTTACATCCA
The DNA here is from genome assembly GCA_949152475.1 of Terebella lapidaria. NCBI lineage: Eukaryota > Metazoa > Annelida > Polychaeta > Terebellida > Terebellidae > Terebella > Terebella lapidaria. The sequence goes on from OX424556.1 coordinate 14,000,975, forward strand.
ACAGGAATCTATATATTGTTGTAATTTTTGGACCAGAACATACATTTTTGTGTATTCTACGCGAACATGCAAATTTCAAATGATTGCACCGCTATAAAAGCAAATACAAAAAAAATCGTCTGCAGAGACTGAGAAATTCGATGGTGGGACTTAAAAATAGCATTGGGATAGATTGCCATTTTTTGTGATATAGAAGTCTGAAATTTGAATCCCATTTGAAGTATGTCTAGTTATGATACTATAAGTTATCATGGGCTTCAGACCCCAATACGGCGTGATATCTGCCTAAAGTCACCATATACCACGAGGCCTCAGGCCGAATGGGATATTCTGACTGAAATATCATGCCGTATTGGGGACTGATACAGGAAATCGCGCATTCTCAGCAATCCGATGATAAAATGTCATATCACAAAAATATGGAACACCTATATAAATATCGTTTATCTCGGTGTAAACGAGTTTGAGACACACATTTTAGATTTTGTCAATCCCTTGAAACTCAACAGGTTGGCTGCTCATCTGTGGTTCAAGCATAGTTCAAACCTAAAAACGGTTTGAACCACGTCTAAATTTATTTCAGATTCGAACTGTTTTTTCTCGTCTTCGGTTTAATTAAACAAACGGATTTAATGTTAGTTTTAAAGAAACTGATTGCGAAACTATGCAAACTATTTTTCGAATATTTGCACAATGATTTAGACGATTGCAATCCGTCCGAGTAGTATTTCCATTTGAACACACATTTAATGCGAGTTTCATATATAAACATTCAAAATGTATCAATCAAACCCGAATGTAAGCAAATGTCTATATATATTGTCATCAAAAGTCCACATTTGGTACTTTTTCCAGTTTGTTTCTGCATAGTTATAGAGTAGTTATTTTGGTGTGCGTGGAGTTGTCAGCTTACCATACACTTTTATGCTTAGTTTAAATTTGCGTATGATGGATACAATTCCTGTATTTTCGGTTAAAATCCCGTTTGAAAACGCCTCAAAATACCTCAGAGGTCTGGCAGTAGTCATAACGTTTGATGTATTCCCCATTCAGTTAAAATCAAGTTACCAAAAACATATCCCCTTTTTCGTAGTTAGTACATTTAATTTGAACCATGTCACGGGTGGTCTTATCCACGAACATCGTTCACTATTCAATGTATTTTTGTACATAATTTTAGTCGTAAAACAATATTGCGAAATGTCATATGTAACATTGAATGCACATATTGGGCAGTATGTGACACGGGGTATGAATAGGTGTGATACATAAATGATAGCTGTTTTGTTGTTGAAATGACATCTGCTACCGTAGTTAACGTTCTGTGGATCGAATAATAGTCAGGATTTGATATCTGTGAGTAATGTTCAGTCTCGTTCGTCCTATACAATGTACCGAACAATGAACCTAGAAGCTCGAGGATCTCAACCTCATAAATGTTGCTTCCATATGGCGAGAGGAGGAATCCATGATTACATTTCAAGCATCAACAGAATGTTGACCCGAGCCTCAGAATGTTATCATGTCACGGATAAATTAACAACACAAAATATCGGGCAGATACAACAATTTATTGTATATAAACTTTAAACTGAACAACCTTTGTACATATATGCTAAATTTCTCTCAAAAATGCTAATTTTTCATGCTCCAAATCCAGGGAAGTTTACATCCATCCCGGACTTTGGTGTTACACTGTCGCAGTGCAAGATACTTTTCATCCAAACTCTTAGTCCCAGTGTAGCAATCTCAATGCATAACTTTTCATAACATCCTCGGACATGGAATCAAATTGATTACAAAAGTGTACTTACTTGGAAATTGTTATTTTTCACCTGTTTACATCATATGTCGGACTTTTGAAGACAACAGAACGTTAACATAAACATGACCAGACCCCAACATACTAGAACTGGGTCAGATAACGTTCGCTGTACGGCTAGCTGTAGGGTTTAATGATATGTTTCAAAATTACAGCAGTAACTGTGTTTGCATAAAATGGCAGGTTTGACACAATCTGTTTGATATTCTATATTCTATTGCGACCAGGCAAGCTGTACTACGTTTACCTTATTTGAATAAACACGGTTTTATCTGACGTGTGAAATCCGTAAAACATTATTTAAAACCAGTTTAAGCCAGGTCATTTCGAACCAAATTCAAAGCAGGTTAAACCAGGTTTATACCTGTATATGAGACATTCACACACATACATCATTGGCGCATCTTCATTCTCAGTGCTTAGGGCTCATTGATGGTGCATTAATGGATTATGTCAATATATGTGTGTGGGGCAACGGGATGGGTTTAGGCCTCACTGAAGGGGCATTAATAGATCATGTCAATATATGTGTGTGGGGCAATGGGATGGGTTTATGCCTCACTGATGGTGCATTAATATATCATGTCAATGTATGTGGGTGGGGAATGGGATGGGCTTAGGGCTCATTGATGGTGCATTAATAGATCATGTCAATGTATGTGGGTGGGAATGGGGTAGGATGGGGCTCACTGATGGTGCATTAATAGATCATGTAAATATTGTCTGGAGAAGAGATTGGTTGGGCTTGGGACTAACTGATGGTACTTTAATGTTATTATTTGGGGTTGGGCTTGGAGCTCGCTGATGTTACATAAATGGAACATGTAAATAATTTCTGTTATTATAACACACATATTTCTAATACCTGTATATATATGTATGTTATAACGTGCCTTATCATTAATTGTATAGGATGTTAATTATAATGTTATAGTTGTCATGTTTATTTTAGTGTTTTTTTTATTATGTTCAATTTGATTACCGTTTTAGTCATAACATTTCATAATAATCATTATTTTTTTGAAAAAATTAGGAATATATTGATGTGATTTTGATATTGAGGGTGGGGCGGGAACGTGTGCCAATCAGTCTTACTGAAACTATCAATAAGAACTACTGTCCCGATTTTATTGTGTTCAATTTTCTTGTTTATTATTGTTATAATTTTCCTCTGTATCTAAAAAATAATTGTATTTCCATAAAAGAACCATAATACACACAGGATAACTCCAACTTATCTGTTGTAAACTATTCCATATTAAAATGTAATAGGATAAATCACAGGTACTACAACCTATGGGGTTTACCTCAGAATTGTTAAGTTATATTGCAAGTTAATCAAATGTCCGTTTATGTATTTGTACACAATTCTGGAATAAAATACCATACCATACCATACCATACCATACCATACCATACCATTCTCTTTTTCATAGTGATAGGGACGAGTTGTGTTAACAATGTCAAAATACACTAGCTTCATGGTGTTGTTTCATATAGCAGCTTCCATGTTTATGGCAATGTCACTCACGCTCTCCGCTACATCATGCAGAAGACTCATTCCGATATATGTATATGCACATTCACCTTTTATGAAAGTATCTGTCTGACAACTGATATATGATTAACTCAATTTGGACTATTCGTGTAAGACACCGACTGTTCATGCAAGACACCAGAGTACCAAACAGGCGATTTCTAATACCACGCTCCTCATCGTCACGTGAGTCCAATTTGGAAGCAGTAGCGATAACATAAACAGCACGAATCCTCTTTGGAGCTTCCGTCGATATTTCACCATTTCAGCTGTATTGCTTCCGAACAGAAAAAAAACTACAGATGATTGTACATAATACAACATTGCTGGTATGTTCAGATTGAATCACTTCTATTTATGCTGATGAACAACATTTATTTCATGACAGAGAACAGAATGAAAGGACTGTTCATCAAAGGATTTTTTTTTTTTCATTTTAGAAGATTCATATATATCATAGGGAAGACGGTTCCCTTTTTTAAAAATTAAAACAGCATATCAGAGGCCAAGAGTGGCCATAATATATATAGCAAAGACAATTCCCCCTTTTCAGATTTATACAGCACACCAGGTGTCAAATACCTAACATATCCATGTATCCATATCCATTTTACATGTATAATGTGTTGTTATGTTTCACAGGTTTTACTTGATTACGTAGGTGTAGGTTTCCTTTGGATTTACGAGTAAACTCTAATGAGCAAAAATTCTGAATACTCGAATGCGCTTCAGAAGACCACTAAACGCCATATCCATTCCTTGATTCCGTCGAGTGATATCAGAGAAAAGTAATTGTCTCATAACGAAAGAGTCCGCAACATCACGGCTACCACTGAACCCGTGGACATTGAGTGATGGGCATGCACGGACGATGACCCGAAGGAACAAGTAAAAAAATATAGTTAGCTGGTGACATCCCCTAATTTTTGCACAAGACTTGGTAAATGATTTCTCGCTTATTACTTGAATGTTTCCTTGTTGTACTGACGATTCACTCAAACATATTCAATTTATATTTCCATTTTTTAAGCTGTTCTGGTTTTGTTCTGTTCTGTTCTGTTCTAGCTGTTCTGGTCATTTTCAGCACTTTGTCATTTTTTTTAACATCTCAGAAATGTTGCCAATATCTAGAATCACACCTGCAATGGCTAATTGAGACCTCCCTTGTAACAGACGGACAGTGGTTTTGGCCTGCGTACGTCAATCTAACAGATTGTCATACACTGAGTACAATTCCATTTGTGTACGAATGTTATCATCATCGTTTCTGATGTGCAAACGATTGTTTGAAGAAGACATTGCGAAAAATGATGATGATGGATGTCATCATAATTATTTCAAAGATCTCGAGAAAATCTCATGAACGTTGCTGTTAAATATTTGGAGGTTTCTCAACACTGCTGGATTTGGGGGGAGTTTGACTGTCATGTTTACGAACCATGCAGCAACAAGACCGAAAGATTTCTCTCATCTGACCTGAATATAATAGCTCCCTCTATTTGGATATCTATGTATTAAGGTGACAGCAAACAGAAAAAAGTTTATAAGTGTCATACTGGGAACAATATACGCCCAACCTATATATTTAATGACGATTGTTTGAAGATGAGTATAAAATATTTGCCAGTGAGCACATTGAAAGATGATGAAACACACCAAAAGTCGTTTCAGAAGATTACAACAGAGTGAACAGCGCACGACATCATAGTTACTTGGAAGCCTAGCTGAATATACATCATTTGCAGCTGAACGTGACAGTATATAGATAGCCTTAATTAAATTAAAACCATCCCAGTTATACTAATAATGGTATATGATAACATTAAAGGAAAGTATATTAACTCAATCTTGTTCGTCTGGGTTACCCTACACTTTGCAAAGGTAATATGGTGCCCTCCATAAGCCGGATCATCATGTTTCTGGCTGATATGAATGTCTCCGCTCTTACTTACTTGCTTTGGTAGATTTCCGACAAAACGGAAATATAGCACATGTATTCGTAGGTAGAGTGGGCACCACTCAGGTGACGAGATAATGCACTTGTTGGAATCTTCCCATCAACATTATAATACTCAACTATAACATATTTAATGTTGAGGATGAAACCGAGAATCGTGTGTTTCAACGATGTGAGTAAAACAAGTCGTCTCACGAGGTTATTAATCCGTGGTACCAATATACATACAGGGTTGTATTTATTATATTATACCGAATGTATGTTTTGATAAAACGTCCTTGACGAGTGATGCTGCCGGTTAGTATATTTATTGCGGTCTGCCCCAGCAGAGCGTATCACTTCATGTGTATTAGTCAATCACAGAGCGTGATTCTTACAGGAGATATAATAAGTGGGAATATGGAATGTAAAACAGCAGTATTGGTCTGTTGATTTGAATGAATATTCTCATATCTGTTGTGGCAACGAATACGTAAATGCCCAATTTTCAGTCATCGTCAAAGCAACGACTCCAAAATATTTCTCACAAAGATGAAAAGAATTTAATGTCCTTGGGAGATTCCACAGAAGCTTTTAATGCTGCATCCAATCAGTAAGGAAGATAAAATGCAAATACATCATGACAGAGGTTGTCTCTTCGTACGTGAACAAAACGGAAAAGTAACACCTCTCTGAACATCATAGAAAATATTAAAATCTCAAATCAAAGAGCTCGAATGAATACACGAAAATGAAGATATTTAACATAACATGACCTTACCTTCCTTGAAGATATAAAATGTGTGTTTTGAAAACAACCGGAACCACTTTTAGAATTCATTGAATTTATTATTCAGCAGTATCTGTCCTTCAGCTATGATATTTGCAAGGAAAGATTCAAGATTGTGAATCTCTGTGACATGGATATGATCATCTCACATTAAATATGGTGATTGTATGCATGGGTGTCACAAGATGGCCAGGAAATCGGACTGCAATAGCACACGAAGAGCTCGTTAAATGATACCAGATACATTTTTGTGCGACACCAATGGGCTTTCACATAATGACTCGTGGAAACCCACGTAAAGGTCCAGTTAACCTCGTATGTTCAAATCTTCAAAACTGCAAGCTGAGCATCAATCGGAGCATGCTACAATTTTTAAGTGCACAGGTAATCATCGACAAACTCTGGAACACTTGCGTCACTCAAATGTATGTGGGTGACTCAACGAGTTTAACACAGATGTTGTTGCACTCACAAGTGCTTCATCTTCTCAATTTGTAGTCCACGCACATGTCATTATGGTTTGCGATGATGAATAGTTGTCGTTCTGCTGTAAACTGACATTCGGTCTAATGAGATTTGGGTGTTGAAACTAATCATTTGGTTAAAACTATTCATTTGGATGATTACTCTGCAGGCATGTAGAGATTTTATAGCATGATAAAAAAGATTGAAATTTGTATTATATTTATCACTTATAAAAAAACATTCTTGCACGTACTTTCTTCGAAAAAACGTATGAAATTCCAATTCCGAATTTTGAGTGACATATTTATTATGATTCGTTAGCGATTGAATTCCGTGCCATGCACTATATGAACTGCCATTTCCATCCAGATTCGGGTTCAGAAAAGGCTGAACTATTCAGAGAATTTCAGTGCATGTGTAAGTTAGGTTTCATGTCTTGAAAATTGGCATGGATAGGTCTTCTCAAAAATACCAAGTACAGGTTTGTTGTATTGAGAGCTTTGGTCATTGACCAATGTTCGTTGGTGCCCAACTTCAATCGTGTTGTCTTAGTTTCCAGACAGTTACAATTCGTCAGTAACGAAGGAAAATGTAAGTTGATACCAGACGCCCCATTTTCAGGATAATTCGTGTTTTATCTTTTCCATTTTCCAGTCCATTCTCCACTTATGAACAGTGATATGCTTGGTTTTGTCTGGTAACACTGACGTCCTCTCGGCTAGAGCTAAATCAAACGATGGTGTTTCAGTTCGCTTGGAGTACTAAGAAAACTGTTGTTTGGTTTCGAATGCTTAGGAAACTATTTCAGTGAGGTTCTCTCATTAGGTTCTGTTATTCACACTTCTATTAGTGAAAATTGGAAAGAGGAGACATTGAGGCAGATTTCCTTCTGATAGGCACTTGCACCGGACATGTTGATATCCAATATCTCATTACTATCATGTGTAAGACTTTCTATAGTGTACGAGTGAGTGGTGTGTGTGATTTAAGTGGATTTATGTCGCAGTATTAATAGATCTACACATTCTATGCATACTAAAAAAATACTCTATGTCAGACTTGAATCTGTCATGTAAATAACGTAATTTCATGTGAACCATACACACCGCTATAACAAAAAAAACATGTGAAAGGACAATTGTATCTACTACATCGACAGATTGTTGTTAGTTTCACCATGTTACCGTCGCGTCATGTGTGGACAAAGACATTAGCTCATGGACCATTGACGGAAGCACGGGTAGATCGGCGATCTGTCACAAATGTTCGCATAAAGGCAGACTAGACATGAGTACAATAAAAAAAATATCGGTTCTTTGTGGAGGTGATCCATCACAAGTTGCCACATTTTGTCGAGTTGACAACGTATTGTAGATTGTATAATGTCACTGGCTGCAAAAAGTCAATTTATTCTATAGTTTGAAACGTTCGTGGTTATCTTTCTCAGAAATATCTGGGTAATGTGGCAATGCTGAATGTGATATGATCAATTTTCTGTCTGCTATATTCGGTTGTCCTGCAAACACAGTCGCATACGTATATGTTTCCCACGCAAATACACGTCATTTAGAAATCAGTTATCAGAATGAAAGATACTTCACAGAGAAAGCTGATAGTCCTTTGCACGATATATATGATTGGGAGTGCAATAACATAAAACCAAGGATTCTCTATACTCCTCACATTGAGGGTTTACATCAAAAGTATGCTGTTTCAGTTATTTCCTTTTTCATGTAATATCTTCATGACAAAGATGGCACATACCATCTCCATGACAACAAGTATTCTTCTCCAATTACTCGGCCATTGGAAACCTAAAAATGACATCACAAAGTTTGATATGATCATCTTCACATGCTGATAAGATGCGTAATATCCGGGAACCGACAACAGAAATGCTGTGTTTCTTTATATTGAAATCGACACCTCGATTTAAATTAGACGCCCGTTCTGTGAGACAACTAGCTGTTTCTGTCAGTAAAAGTTGTCAGTCATACTGTGTCATACACATGATAATAACTGTCACAAATCAAGGTTAAAAGTTATATGTTGACTAATGGAGTGTTCTATCAGGTGGAATATGTAACAATAATGATTCGTACGAACTTACGAGTGATAAATGTATTCGTTTCATTGTGTTTTAGAAGAAACTTTTCAGTATGTTTCAAAGTTTTGACAAATATCTCGAAATATTGACCACATTTTGGACCAATTTGTGGTTTCATGATTCGCTCGTATGCCGAATATTTGTTAGTAAACGTCAGAAATAATTGGCAAGCGTGAGCTTGAACAAATCGTTATGGAAATTAAAGAAATCGAAGGTTTTTCATGTCAACGCCGGTTCTTTGTAAAGGCAACGCTGCTTCTATGCGAACTTCGAACTCTCAAGTCAAATGATCGAAACCGTTTATGACCAACATGTACACCTAGATTATGTGTGATGAAACACATTTCAGTAGATAAGCATATATAAATTACATACCACAAATAAATTCAAATACATGTAGATACACCACTTTCGTGTTCGATGGCCCAGTGACTGGGAGATAGTTAGTCGATTTTCAGAAACAAAATACACAGTTTGTCATGGAATGGATGACCCCTTCCCGTGCATTCTCCCGTTGCAGTCTACATTTTGGGTAACAGATATAGTGATTATGTCGGGATACAATTGTGTTTCCAAAAATTACCAAGAAAGTTTAATTATTAGGTTACCGGACCTTTGGTCCGATAACCTATTGCCGTGGCGTTGCGTCCGTCGTCCGTCGTCTGTCGTCTGGTGTCCGTCGTCCGTCCACATTTTTATCATTAAAGTTTACAGGCGAATATTTCTGAAATTTTGCACAAAAATACCTAAAAATATTTCCAGGAAAGGTTTTTTTAGTTTTTTGATTTTCGCATTTTTTTTCAAAATGGCGGCCGTTTTCGTCGAAAAATGGCCAATTTTGGACTTTGATGGTCATTTTCTCAAAATCTGTTCAGTAACTTTTCTTCTTATTGATGCATGACACTTCTCCTATGTACCCCTGTGACATGTATAAATTTCGTTGCCCTTGAATCGCTCGAAGTGGGCCATTTTGGGCCCAAACTCGGCCCAAATGGGACTTTCCCATGTTAAATTCTCCTATGCTTTATAATGGGACACATTAAGCCTAATAATATCTTACTTAAAATTGAAATTAGAGACTAAGAGTCAATTGTAGACATATAGGAAATGATATATGCTGAATATTCTCGTGACCTTGAATTTGACCGCTGACCTCGGTTTCAAGGTCAGAACGGCCGTTTTCGTCTAAAAATGGCCAATTTTGGACTTTGATGGTCGTTTTATCAAAATCTGTTCAGTAACTTTTTTTCTTATTGATGCATAACACTCCTGTAATGTACCCCTGTGACATGTTTAAATTTCGTTGCGCTTGAATCGCTCGAAGTTGGCCATTTTGGGCCCAAACTCGGCCCAAATGGGACTGTCCCATGTTAAATTCTCCTATGCTTTATAATGGGACACATTAAGCCTAATATCTCACTTAATATTGCGATTAGAGACTAGGAATCAATTGTGGACATATAGGAAATGATATATGCCGAATATTCTTGTGACCTTGAAATTGACCTCTGACCTCGGTTTCAAGGTCAGAGCACAAAATGGCTAATATCTCGTTCATTAACGACTTTACAGCTTAGGAATCAATTGTTGACATATAGGAAATGATATATGCTGAATATTCTGATAACCTTGAATTTGACCTTTGATCTCATTTTCAAGGTCACAGGACAAAATGGCTAATATCTCACTTATTATCGATTTTACAGCTTAGGGATCAATTGTGGACATATAGGAAATGATATATGCTGAATATTCTCGTGACCTCGAATTTGACCTCCGACCTCAGTTTCAAGGTCAGAGCACAAAATGGCTAATATCTCGCTTATTATCGACTTTACAGCTTAGGAATCAATTGTGGACATATAGGAAACGATATATGCCAAATATTCTGATGATGTTGATTTTGACCTTTGACCTCATTTTCAAGGTCACAGGACAAAATGGCCAATATCGCACTTATTATCGATTTTACAGCTAAGGGATCAATTGTGGACATATAGAAAATGATATATTCTGAACATTGTCATGACCTTGAACTTGACCTTTGACCTCATTTTCAATGTCACAGGACAAAATGGCTAATATCTCGCTTATCATCAATTTTACAGCTTAGGAATCAATTATGAACATATAGGAAATGATATATGCTGAATATTGCTATGACGTTGAATTTGACCTTTGACCTCATTTTCAAGGTCAGAGAATGAAATGGCTAATATCTCGCTTTTTATCGACTTTACAGCCTAGCAATCAATTGTGGACATATAGAAAATGATATATTCTGAACATTGTCATGACCTTGAACTTCATCTTTGACCTAATTTTCAAGGTCACAGGACAAAATGGCTATTAGCTCGCTTATTATCGACCTCAGAGCTTAGGAATCAATTATGAACGTATAGGAAATGATATAAGCTGAAATTTGCTATGACCTTGAATTCAACCTTTGACCTCATTTTCAAGGTCGCAGGACATGATGGCTAATATCTCGCTTATTATTGACTTTACAGCTTAAAAATCAGTTGTGGACATACTAGAAATGACATATGCCGAATATTATTGTGTCCTTGAATTGACCAATGACCTTATTTTCAAGGTCACGGGACAAACTACTAATATCTAAAATTTGTATTGTCCGGTAACCTTCCTTAGCCCTTGGGCTAATTTTTTGTTATAGAGGTAATATCCATTTAAATGGTCTATGTACTCGCGGCTTTTGGACTTTTGTTGCCCTAATCCAGTTACATGTACAAGGTTCGACTGTGGAACTATATAACGTAGAGTCAACATAGTCATACTTTTTCATACCACGAAGAAGGTGAAATTGTCAGCTCCTTATATTCGTAAACTCTCACAGCACCGATTTTGCCATCACCCAGAACCGGCGGAGCATCTCTAATATGCAGATTAACTTAATATGCAGCTAATTGCACCATAAACAACATTTGTTCCATCAGATTTCATTTGTTTTGTGAACTATTCCACAACATTTTGCCAAAAACACACACACCAGCCGAACTGTGAACAATTTTGTAATAATATGTTACATATTTCTCACTTCTAGTCAACTTGTTTCTAAAAAGTACTTATTCATGCAACTAATAGATATAATTGTTAGGTTCACTACTTATCATTGGCCACAATACAGCTTCATTTCTTGCGGAGACTATCTTACATGTCGGCCATCACGCTTGTATTTATACAGAACCAGCGTTGAATCACACAGAATGGCGGGAATCAGCCGGTTCTCCCCCCAGTGCCGGCTGACTGATTATGCCCAGTGAATATGCTCTCTATTGTAGAAAACTGGTACATATCATGGAAAAGACAATGTGTTTTTGTTTCGAGATTATGACAATACGTAATATGCAAAATATATTATATACAAAACATAAAATATATTATATGCAAAATATATACGTAAATTATACATTATAATTATACATTATATTATACATGTACATACAAACGTCAGTATCTGTCTACATCCATATAAACACAATGTTCACTGCCAAACAAACAGAGAGTACAGACAAAATACCACAGAACACTGAGGAACATCTACCAAGTCCACCAGGAAGGCGGTAGCATCCAGTGGGAAGTCGCATGCGCTGATGGACCATTACATACATGTAAGTGTCATGTACTGGTCCACCAACGTCCGGTACGAGCTAATATATAAATGTCATGATACTGTCAATAACATATCAATATATGTACAAGTTGTGATCGTGAACTGGTAACATAGTAATAGTTCACGCACAAGTTTGCCCCATGAACGGATCCATAAAGTAAAAGCATTCATGAAGCGGCATGTCATACACTCATTATAGTGTATTAAATGAAGTTTTTTTTGCGCCTAATCATGCACTAACGGACATCGTCTGTAATCAACAATGATGTAAATCATGACGGTAAAATTACGTGTATTACGATAGTGACAGAAGCAGAATAACGAGCCCCCAAAACAATGCTGCCAACTGGCTATTACTGGTATCCCTGAACACGCCCCTTTGCAAACACGTTTGCATTTTTCCTTGAAGGTTCCCTTCCTTGTTCTGAACAAATGTTTGTATGTACCTATCGCCAGTGTTACAATATCGATGATGGATACAGAAACCTAATTGAATTAATATGCGGTATGAAAAAATATTAGCCCTAAGGCTAAGATAGGTTACCGGACAATTTTGGTTTGGATAATGGAATGTAACAGACCTTGAGATTTATCAATCACACCCGGGGTAAACGGTTGCGTGCGTACTGTATTGAATGCTAAGCAAAGTCCCAGATGTGTACGCACTCAAAACACAAGGTAAGAAGGAATCGTAGGTGATTTTCTTGTGTTTCGCCCACTAGAGTCTATTTAGAATGAAACAAGACACAAGTACCTGGATTCGATGTCAATTAACAGAAGCTCACTAACTATCAAGCAGTTTGGGGTTCTTTCACTGCTAACATTGTGTATTTTGGTACCGAGTGTACAGGTACCCCTATTATCGCCCCATTCGAATGTTACAGCCCCCCACTGTCGTTCAAATTCCCAGTATATTAACCAGTGTCAGCACAATTCGATCAACAAATAAGCAATGCTTCAGTGTTTGATGAAATATACAGACAAAACTTTGGATTTGCCACTAAATTGACAATTTTCGCCAATGTACGCAGTCAATGGCTTCTGTACGCACGTAATGCACCTATACTTAGTATGGTTTCATTAGGATTTGTTAGTCCAAGTAAACACATGAGTTCAACAAGTATAACGCAATGTTTTAGAAAACATTCAAAATGGCCGCCACACGCAGACCGGCGTGTTCTTCCGAGAAAAGACAGACAAGTTGCAAATTTGGGCATTTTTCGACCCAAAAATGACTGTTATGACTTCCAAGGTCATCCAAGGTCAAATTCAAGGTCACCACATAAGTCGCCATATATGACTTCCCATTTGAAAGTGCCAATTTCTAAGCTCTATCTTCAGGCGTTCTATGAGTACAGTTCTGGCAGCTCCCATTATGAAGGAAAAAGTGACGGAAATTTCCAAGTCCAAATTTTTTTTCAAAAGGGTGAAATTTTTTCTCCCCTGGAAATGGCCCAAAATGGATAGTAATGCAATTGGGGTGAAAATTTTTTTTTTCGCCGACTCGTCAAAAATAAAAAATGGCCGCCACACGCAGACCGGCGATTCAAGGACAACCAAACTTATACACATCACAGAGGTCCATAAGGGGAATCTTTCGAAACAAAAATCTCAAAACTGTCTGAACAGTTTTTGAGAAAATGGCCATCAAAGTCCAAAATTGGGCATTTTTCGACGAAAATGGCCGCCATTTCGAGGAAAATGCGAAAATCAAAAAAAAAAAAAAATTCCTGGGAATATCTTTAGCTATTTTTGTGCAAAATTTCAGAAAGATTCGATCCTTAACTTCAAAGATAAAAATGTGGACGGACGACGGACGGACGGACGGACGCCGGGCACAACGCCATGCCAATAGGTTATCGGACAATAGGGCCGATATCAATTATTCATAATGTATATATATGGTCAAATTCACACATCTCTACTGAAAAGTATGTACGCCAGTTCCACTTCAATGCTCTGCAATTAATTATTTTCGTTTCTTGTCGGAAATCTGCACTGAGTGTTTTCTGGTTATGTTTTACTGTCAATGACAAGTCTGCTCTTCAAGGTGACATATAATTTTGGGATCGACGCTTCTGCTAGGTGTACCCTATTTAGTCATTACTACGCAAAAGTGAATCCAAGTCAGAGGAATGATTGAATGAATTCTAACCATTTCCACACCCAAATATATAGAGTCTACATAAACATGTTGGTAACAATATACTCATAAAAAGCAATTTACCTTTACTCTTGAAAGGTGACAGAATGAAAACAAAGGTGCTTTTGGATAATAACACGTGGCATACGACATCACAATGTATAATTCTTTTGTTCGCACCAGGGCCATATATCCAATACGGCCCTCTCAGAGAGTATGGCCCTGTATGCGGAACCTGCCCGTAACGATTGCGAGTGTACAAACAGTGTATGCCAAAAATACACATGTTTGTTCACTTGAGTCGTTTTCATTATTGCCGAAAATTAATCCGGATGACGTCACAGACTGCACGCTGTGCCAGACTATGTAGATACGAAGTATGATTCCAATAACAAACGTAAAACACAACATTTTGCAATAGAAATAAAGCCCGACCAAATACTTTATCAAAAGACACACTGGCGTCATCAGGGGCAGACAGTGTGGTAAATGTGGTTGTTTCTACTGTACACCTGATGGAATTAGTATACAACTGCCCAACAACCTATGAACATAATTTAGAAATCCGAATCAAACCCCATGGAATAGATATATGACAAGTACACAAGTACCTAATCACAAGCCAAAAGGCTACTGAGTTGATGGTATCCTCGGGGACAGACTTAACGGCCACCAGCGGTGATACCGGCTCAGTGGTATGAATGTAAGTATCAATCTATTACCACCAATACAGCAAAATTTTGATGATTCCAATAACAAACGTAAAACACAACATTTTGCAATAGGAATAAAGCCCGACCAAATACTTTATCAAAAGACACACTGGCGTCATCAGGGGCAGACAGTGTGGTAAATGTAGTTGTTTCTACTGTACACCTGATGGAATTAGAATACAACTGCCCAACAACCTATGGAAATAATTTAGAAATCCGAATCAAACCCCATGGAATAGATATATGACAAGTACATAAGTACCTAATCACAAGCCAAAAGGCTACTGAGTTGATGGTATCCTCGGGGACAGACTTAACGTCCACCAGCAGTGACACCGGCTCAGTGGTATGAATGTAAGTATCAATCTATTACCACCAATACAGCCAAATTTTGATGATTCCAATAACATGAATAACAAACGTAAAACACAACATTTTGCAATAGAAATAAAGCCCGACCAAATACTTTATCAAAAGACACACTGGCGTCATCAGGGGCAGACAGTGTGGTAAATGTAGTTGTTTCAACTGTACACCTGATGGAATTAGTATACAACTGCCCAACAACCTATGAAAATAATTTAGAAATCCGAATCAAACCCCATGGAATAGATATATGACAAGTACATAAGTACCTAATCACAAGCCAAAAGGCTACTGAGTTGATGGTATCCTCGGGGACAGACTCAACGTCCACCAGCAGTGACACCGGCTCAGTGGTATGAATGTAAGTATCAATCTATTACCACCAATACAGCCAAATTTTGATGATTCCAATAACAAACGTAAAACACAACATTTTGCAATAGAAATAAAGCCCGACCAAATACTTTATCAAAAGACACACTGGCGTCATCAGGGGCAGACTTAACGTCCACCAGCAAGACTATGTTGG
Organism: Terebella lapidaria; assembly: GCA_949152475.1. Lineage (NCBI taxonomy): Eukaryota > Metazoa > Annelida > Polychaeta > Terebellida > Terebellidae > Terebella > Terebella lapidaria. The sequence goes on from OX424556.1 coordinate 14,017,017, forward strand.
TGGTGTTCATATTGGAGATTGAATGCCAACAACATTTGCCGACAGGTGGCACCACACGAAAATGAAAAGTAGTGGAGATACATATTGAACTGATCGCATTGTCAGAATGATTGTCCCATTGGAATGGCTTGCATCATCTACGATCCAAGAATGGAACACAATTATCTTTCCTCCAATCAGTGAGGAATGTATGCAAAACACGTCAAATCTGCCATGTATAGGGACAGTACACAGCCATGGCTTTAACGAAGTGTGTTACGGTACTGGTGGTCAGAATACATTCATCTCTCATGGCCAGGATACCAAACATGCATATGGTGTCGATACTATGATACATGACATGACCCATTGGTTTATGTATAACCGTTCACATGTCAGGCACTGAATTCTGAATGACCAATTTTAGTTGTATGAGTCGCATATACAGACCGGGCTGACATTCAGTGCTTGGAGTAATATTGTTGGGGAAATTATACATTATGTCGGATAAGGCCCACGCCTTCGCATTTATCGCAAATACGGCCCTCGGCGTTGCTAGGGCCTTATCCTATACATAATTATTTGAAAGCCTTATTGAATATGCATCAGAGGTGGGTGAAAATGGCATATACAAATTGTTCCATAATCACATTTAGATAATGCATATAAACTAGGTCTTGCTTTTGTGGGTTACCCTACACTTTGCAAAGGTAACGTTGTGTGCTCATTAAGCCGGATCATCAGGTTTCTGGCTGATGGAAATGTGACACCTCCTACATAGTGGAGTTGGTGAACTTGACAAGACGGAAATGAAGCCCATGCATAGTTAGGGTCTGCACCACCCCGTGTGTCGAGATAATGTTCATAACCTTGTATACAACGAAATTGCTACCGTGAAAAGTTCTACGTGTTCTGTTTTTCCAATTCTATACATAATTAATTTTGACAGTATGAACTGTGTTTTATGAGTTGATAAATCCAAATTTAAAACTGACTACCTACAACAGGATTATGTCTTTCATCCTTTGGTGTTACAGAATGTTCAACATAACACTTCAACAGTACTTTTGATTTGAATAACTATTTCCATTGTGACAAAGAATGCAGTGGAACAAATGTCTGGTAAATTTTAGTCTTCATCAAAACAACATTTGCTCCAAATATGACAAAATTAAAATGTCTTTGAGCACTTCCCCATACACTTTCTAGTGCAGCATCCAATCACCGAGAAGTATGAAAGACAACAATGACATAGGTTGTCTTTTCGTACTTCACCAAGTAGAAAGAAGTGTGCCTCTTAAGGTAGTCCGCTCCAAACATTGAGGGGAGGGGTCAAAGAGTTTTTCAAAATAAATGACTGTATTAACAAAATCTAGAGCTTCAGAATGACATATTTGATAGAGTAACTGATTAGCATCCGAAAACTGAAAAGAAAATAGGGGGTCACCGTATCCATTCTCTTGAAAAACCAGATGCAAGATGTGATTAAGGGCAAAAAAATTTGTCAAAATACCATAAATTAAGTCATTTTAGTAAATATTTGTGATTTTTTTTATTGAATATGTCGAAGAAACCAGCACGGTGACCCCCTATTTTCTTTTCAGTGTTAGAATGCTGATCAGTTACTCTATAAAATATGTTATTTTGAAGAGATAATATTCAAGATATAACTTTTAAATTTTGACAATTCTTTACCTCCCTGTTTGTAGCGTACTACGTTAAACGTCATGGCAATAACTCTAATTAAAGACGGTCTTTGCTCAAATGGCTCGATGAACATAACATAACAATACCTGTATTTAACATAACAACCCGAATGAAATGGTACATACATGAGCTTTCTGTGAAAAAGCTCAGTGTCACTGAATTTACATACACACATAAAGTGATCATGGTGATACATACCAACTACCTCATCGAAAATATAAAATGTGATTCATTTAAAGATGGAAGCACTCTTACAATTGATTGAGTTTACTATTACTGCAGTACCTTTATCGTGTATATAGAATGACAATTCGCACAGGAGGACTCAAAATTCATGGCAGCCTAAGACGTAGACATGATCATTTATCATCAAATGTTGATATTTTTATGCACGGATGTCAAGAGCAGATCTGCAAACCGTAATGCACTAGCATACGCGGCGAGTTCGATAAATGTATTCTTTGTACAACACTAAATGGGCTTTGACACAATGACTGGAGGAGAGCTCACGTATTTATCATCATTTGTTATGCAATCTAACCATCAATCTTTTAAGTATACAGGTATACAGTAACCAAAAAATCAATGTTTTTCACTAAACTGTTGGCATATCAATAGGTCTCAGTTTATTGATATAACTGAGGCAATGTTCTATGCATTATACATTTTGAACACTGTATTGTTGTGCATTTCACCTTCCTATCTACAAACTATTCATTTGGTGATTAAAAGCTATTGCTTTACCTTATATATGCCTGCAAGTACCCTACCAAGTGTCACACCAACTTTCGTTGCCATCAGCAGAGCTATATCGTCCCAGTTTGTAGTCCAGGCACGTGTAAATATGGTCATTACTGTGCGATGATAAATATTTGTCACCTTGCTATAGATTGACCTCCAGACTAACGAGATTTTGGTGTTGAAATGAGGCATCTCAATCGCCATACTGCAGCGACATCTTCCAGCTGTGAACCAGGGAGAGAAAATGTCTTCCCATGACTCACAAGAGAACAGTGTCTGGGAACTTCGGAACACAATCGATTTGTTTTAGGTACAATCTAATAGGGTCGATACATGCGTATTCCTTACTACGAAGGTGCATTACTTTCACAGTTGCAGCTGCTGGTTGCTGTCAAGCACCATGGCAAGTATGGAACAGTCCATGCATTCACGTCTGGGTCCATCCTAATAGGTATAATTAAATTTAGGGCCAAATTGCTTGGCAAACCATTCTAATCGTCTCTGATTGAGGCCAATAGTTTGCATATCTATTCACATTTTACTTTCTTATATATCTTGAGTTACTCTATCTTGATGAAAGCTTTTATTGAAATTGGGCAAACGCATTTACTTCGACAATGGAGATTTATGATAATTTAAATGATAATTTTAAATGACATATTCACATTACAGCAACTTGATATGCTACCGATTGTATTCCTTGCCATTTTCGTCCAGATTCAAGTTTAGAAAAAGATGAATCATTTAGAGAATTTCAGTGCATGTAGAAGTCAGGTTTCATGTTCTTTGCATTGTTTCTTGATATTTATTATGACTAAGTCTTCTTTAATTAAACTATTCATCCGAACTCAACTCCAATCGTGTTGGCTTAGTTTTCCTGTTCTAATTCGGGAAATTAGATGGGGAAAACATTGAGACCGTTTACCTCATGATGGGCACTTGCACTGGAAACGTTTGGCGTCTAACCTTGCATTATTATTATGCACGACTTTCCATAATATACATTAACATTATACCTACATAACACAGACGAACACAATGGATGTCTACTGATGATAGAATGCACCGGGAAGCTGATAGCATCAGAGATACATAAGAAGAGACCTCGTTCTGTATTTCTGGTAGTAGATTTCACCTCCTAATGGCCATTTTTTGGGGTTCATGAGTTTCCCTGTCATTTTTGTTTTCTCTCACTTCGTATGCCTGATATGACTTTCTGTCCCCGGACTATGAGATTGGATAACGGACCCTGTTTTGTTTGCTCGGAATACTTAATACTGGGTATTGATTCCACGTCTATTCAATAGGAAGTCACATGGACCATTACATAAGTGTCAAGTACCGATCCACCAACATCCGGTGCAACGTAATATATAGAGTGTGATGGTACTTCGACAGACATAATATAGGTAAGGGGGCCCCAGTGAGTATGCTACTGTTGCCAATCACATATTAATATATGTACAAGGTGTGAGATCGTGATTAGAAGAGGATCGTCCATTTAATGTATCATTGGTCAATAAAGAACTGCTGACATAATATTAGCTCACGTTCACTTTTGCGAATATTGAATATGGTGTACGCACAAGGTTTCAACAGCTGCACAACACCCCATGATCTGAAGCATAAGACAAAGACAATCATGAATTACAAACGCATGTCCCCTTAAAAGTGAATTGTTCTAAACTAATGTTTGTATGGACCTGTTATCGTCATTGCAACGATTTTTCATGATGAATACAGAAACCGAAATTGAATTAACATGTGACATAAACAAAATCATTATTAATGTATATGACCAAATTCACACGACATCACCACTGAACATTTGGTCAAATACATTTATAATATATATGACCAAATTCACACATCACCACTGAACATTTGGTCAAATACATTTATAATATATATGACCAAATTCACACGACATCACCACTGAAATGTATGCACACCAGTTTCAATTTGTAAATAGCTAGGAAAATTATTCTCTCTGCAAATTCCCATAGTCTATCAATTTCTTTCATTGTAAAACATTGTAACACTGGCGGCGGGAGGGGTGTTGTAGTTTGTCGTTTACACAGACCATTGTGAGCCGGTGTCACTGCTGATGGACGTTAAATCTGTCCCCGAGGATACCATCAACTCATTAGTCTTTTGGCTTGTGATCAGGTCATACATTTATTCTATTTTGTGATCTGTCATAGATCTATTCCACGGGGTTTGTTTCGGATTTCTAAATTATTTTCCATAAGTTATTGGGTCGGGCTTTATTTCTATTCTGTAATGTTGTATGTTACATATTTTGTTTTTGGTATCATCAGAATCTAGTTGTATTAGTGGTAATAGATTGATATTCACATTGCGTCATTTCGTTTTGCTAGCATATTCTCTCATTCATGAATTCATGTCATGGTAATATCAGCGAAGACATCATTCCCAACCCCTTCCATCCACCAGGAGTGCCACCAGGTCAAAATACAAAATGATGCCGGTGGCGTGGCACTTCTCTATTCTACACTCTCTGACTGAACACCTTCTAAACGAGTCGCGTGTGATTAATATATTTCACAACAGGACATACCTACATTTTGAAAATTATAATGGGCAAATTTAGTTGTATTGGTGATAATGGAATGATAGTTACATTTATAGCATGATTTAAAACAAAGAGGGTTACAGTATGGAACGGATGAAATTCTTGCTATAACTTCTTGTATTATGAATCGAAGCATTTTTTCATGCTGAGAGGTTTGATGTGGTATGCATTATTGAAACGATACGTTAATCGATGTGTATGATCCTCCAGCCTTGTCCTCATTCCATCCACTATCAATAAGACTCCGTAGCAATGATATGGCTGTGAACATGGTGAACACCGAGGTGATATGCTTAGGCCTGCATAAATTTCTCTAGAGTCTCTATTTCCAACATTCTCTTTCAGGATATATATTTTTCTGATATTAGTCGAGTCTCTTTCGCCGCGCACCTAATGCTTATTGATCAGTCAATTTTATTCCGATTTGTTTCATGCTAAACATTTAGATTTATCATATACTTAAAATGTACCATAGAAAACTGTATTTGAGATATACCTTACAATTTGAATTGTAAGTCGCTTTTAGCCTGCAGATTGCTGAATATACATAGTAATTTTTCATAGACTGGTGATGAACATGGAACCAGTACCCAAGTACAAAGTATTCCGAGCGAACAAAGTCGAGTCCGTTATCCAGTATCAAAGTCCAGGGTCAGGCAACATCGATGAAATTGTATGGAAATTCATGAACCTCCAATATATCGCCATAGGGAGGTGAAACCAAGTGTTCCGGAGAGAGTGAGCATTTCCTGCACTACATGTGGCACTCATCATGAATTCCAAAACATGCAAAAAGGTCTTGTTGCATGCTGGTGACCATGGTGACAGATTTACTGTACTTATCACCCAGATTGTGATGACGTCCATAAAATTTCTTGGAAGCGGCTCTTAGTCTTGGTAAAACATATCCTTGTTGCAGCAGTTTAGAGACTAGCTGGGAAATTCGGTGAACAAACTCCTCATATCTGCAACTAACTCGTGAATAGCGTATGAGTCGTCAGACAAACACGCCATAATGCTGGCGACATAGGAATGTTGCTGCTTAGAAAAGGGAAATTTACTATGGAAAAATTGAAGTCATCACGCTTGTCATATAATCTAGTTGACTAGTTAGATTCTTTATCAATCTCCAACTTTAGATCTATATAGTTGGAAAATTAGAGGAGTCTGTAGTACATTTAATTTCAGGTTCCTTAGGATATATGTCATCCAAATAATCATCAAACTTGGGATTATTCTATGACAATACATCATCTATATATCGGAAAGTGAAATTAAAGCTGCTAGTTAGCTGGATGTAGCTAAATAATATCTATCTATTTCTTCATTCATCACAGCCGATTTCAATTACTATTACGAAAATCTGCAAATAGAGATCCAGGATAATCCAAATCTAATGAAATAGATATAGGCAGCTTCAGAGCGAGCTCCACCAACGCATTTCCAAAGCATTTTCAATAAATGAAGGTTCTGTGACATATTTGTGTTTAACGCAGTCTTCCCATATCTGTTCAGACAGTGGGAAGAAGAGCGACTGATAACAACAATCAAAAGTAAAAAAGATCTATTTCATGTTGTTGTGGATTAAACATGAAGTGAATAAATAAAACGGATATATATGTCGATACAACCATCTATACAGTAACGCAACTGAGATAATCAATACAGTTGTATTATGATCATAAATTATATTCTTTTCAATTGTCTTCACTTCATCCACATAACAATAAATGACCTTGTAGAAACAGAAGGTGTTCTTTGTGAAGCGGAATCCACTTTTACGATTGATTGAACTCAATCGTTCTGCAGATTAAACTCGAGCCAATCCATGTCCTATCTATTTCTTCTCTCCAACTGCCAACGTTGCTGGAAAATTCTACATACGGTCTCACGACGTCATGTAACGATACTGTGACAACCGGCAATTTAGGCAAGCCAATCATTCATTATCGATTGTATTCATGCACGATTAACCACGATTTTCTGCGTAATTGACATAGAATTGTGCATATGTTCCTATAGCGCCACGTTGGTGCAATAAATCTGTTAATTTGTGATGTGAGTTTGAATAAATGTGATTTTTTTGGATAACTCCTAATATATAAGTACATATAAGTACAAGCATCACAACATCAGAACTCGAGGTGTGGCCCACGGTGTACGAATGAGATCCGCAACAACTCTTGAGAATGAGTGAACAGGAAAACTTCGGTCATTGGTATTCGTGCTAAGTGAACCCCATACTGTGTATCTGTACATAACGAATGTGCACAAACCAAATCTAAAAGTTAGAAAACGATAAGGCTTCGGAAGCAACAAACGCACTGATACCAAGACTAGTTATCAGTTTGCCAATGATAAAAAAGTAACTTGAAATAGTGAATCCGTATTGTAATAATTCTCTCACCGGAACTAGACTCCGCCACTCTATCTACTTCCCACCATCAGACTGGAGCTTGCTTACGCGTATTTTAATTCTTTCCCACGATTGTTTTCGAGATGCTCATTATTTTAGGCAAAATGTGCCTTTGGTTGCACTTTCCACAAAGGAACATGATGTTTATTGTGTTTGTTAATATTTGCTACTTCCTTGTACTTTATTGTGAGTTTTTGACACAATCTATGAGTAATAACTCATAGATAGCTGGTTCGAATTAGTAACAACTGCTTTACGCATGGCCCAGCTCCTCCTCAGTGACCATAGGGGGGGGGGGGGGGAAGGGGGGGGGGACTGAAATACAGTAAAACATATAGTACGGCCACTACCGTACAGCTGTATTTTCATTTTTTCGGCCCTTTATTCCCGAACCAGATATTTCGTGAATGTTGCTATTAGCCTTAATAGATACATTAGTCCACTGTGAACTCGCTCGCTGCCCGTACTGCGGAGACCTCGCAAACGGAAACGGTTCAAATTAGGGCGAATATAGAATATCCGGAGCCCGGACAAAATATAAAAGTCATACAGTTTGAAATACTAATAATTACGTAGAAAATACTACCTGAGGTCGAAGCTCATCAAAATATCATTATACTGGAATTTATTTAAACTACCGATACAAACGTAAGCTCCATCTCAAAGTATTTTAGTAATATTTAAGTGAACACACTGAATGTGAGATGTGATTTTGGAGTTTACCACTCGATGTCACCTGAAGTCAAGTTCACGGTTCGAAAAAATCCATATTCATGTATAATTCCTCACATGCTCTGATACAATCTTGAACTTTTTTCCTACAGAAGTCAAATTACACAGCTTTGGGTCTGATGTGACCTTAAACCTTACCACACAATGTACTTCAACGTGTCAAAGAGATTCACCATATGTGATTTCCATGATATATTCTGTGTCCATAATATATTCCCAAGCTGTATCTCAAAATCGTTCGAGTTCATGGTCATAAAAACACCATACATGATTTCCTATATGCTATCAATATATTCCACATATATGCAAGTACAGTGTGTGCAGCCACTTTTTACCCAAGCGTCAGATATGCACGACCTTGAGAATTACCACTCAAACACGTCTGAGGCAAATTTCACGACCATATGATTTCCCATATGCTCAATCTATACTGCCCGTCAAAAGTCTGGAATCGCTTTGTCATAATCATCACTGATGAGGCAATAATCGGTTTACATTGACAAATTACATACCAAAATAAGCATACATTTGTTTGTCACTTTCCCACCATGTTTCTTTTTTACAACACATACACGAATGAAGATAATGAGAGTTACCCAATTTGAGATTGGTGAAAAAATATGGCAAAATTTCACGGTTGTTTTCCAATTTCTTGTCGACAAATGTGCATTAACAGTATCTGATAACAGGATCCAACTCAATTACAGGTATCATTGTTATTTTCCAGAACACATTTTTCAGTGGTTACAATAATAAACAAAAATAACTATAAGTGAAGAATACAATTGTACACATCTATGCTGTAAACAATACTACAAATTTAAAAACGTATAATAGAGAAACGAACAAGTTCAACATTCGAGTAGCGTCGTTCTCTGGGTAGCGTGTTGCTTTGGTATTGGTCTGTGTGCAAGCACTGCATCGTGATCTACATCATGTTCATGATCGGTATAGGTTTTGGATGTCGTTTTGTGGAATATGATCCCATTCGACATGAAGACAGTGTTTTGACCAGTGTTATGACAAGTTGCGAACTTGTGGGTCGATTTTCCCGATTGCCCAAAAGGACGAATTTTGCCACATTTCGATATCAAGCTGAGATTGGGTAATCTTCAGTTTAGCTCTATCTTCAGTTGTAATTGTAGACATTACTCTCGAATTTTTTCTATCTCTAGTATGAGCATATAGGAAGTCTTGTACGGTGGATCTGTTGGAAACAGTGAACTTTAACATGTTTAAACCCCGATTCTCACTTTACGCTTAAACCTAAATGTGCAAATTGCCTCTACAGGCAAATCGCTTGCAGATTGAGCTTTAGTATTGTATCGTGGGCTTACAGGAAGTCATATACGTTGAATTTTATGATAACCTCTTTTAAGCTGACTTAATCTCGAGATGACAGCCCACGTGAAATATGTGAAGTTCCCCACTTCAGATAAAATGAATATAGACACAGTTTCAAATGACATTGTCTGGTCGAAATATGAACTCTTATCTACAATGTTAAATTGGTCACTGCATGAACAACAATAGTCAGGTCTTAAGAACATATGGATTGAACTGTGTATCTGTATCCAAGACCGCGCTCAATGACTTGGAGAAAATACAGGCTCAACTACTGAAGACAAGTCTGGCACTTCACAGGTTCTGTAAGAGCACTCCACTGTCGAATGCTTTAAAAGTACACAGAATTGGCACATCGCTCGATTTGAGTTCTATGGACCTATTGAAATCAGTTTTCAATAACAACTCTCGGGCTCGTTTGTTTTATCTGTATTTATTAAATCAGCATGAACATGGTAAACTGAAGGGTCACTCTGACTTATTATGTCGAGTTAAATCCATCTGTAAAGACCAAAATGTAAACTTTTATAAATATATGTTCAATGAACAATATTCACGTAGCATACGTACGAAATTCTAACGGTTTGAAACATCGAATGGCCTTACTGACAGCGTTCGCCAGCTCTTGGTTTTTAAAGATCCATACAATCGATATATATTGAATATGTTTCTTTCACCTTTTTAAATGTTTCTTGCACATTCGTATTTATCCTTGAAATAATATGTTGTAATAATATGTTGAAATAATATATTTCTTCTATTGAAGGCAAAATAAATATTCCCATATAATATGGCATCACATGTGTTTATTATACCAACTTGAGCTCTATGTACATGCAGGGGCCATTCAGCTCATGTTGCGCCTACACTTCGAGCCTTTTACAAATTACCTAAAATGGCATGCTTGTTGAGAAAGAAGTTTGAAATTGTGTCAAATTAGTATATTTCGACATTAAAATGTTCGTCAAATAAAACACCCTCTTTAGATATTGGCCCCAGGTATATTTTGACAAATCTCAGATCGGGATAGACGACGGACGAAAAACCATGAAAATGGCCTGCCAGACCTTCTTCGTCGTTGAGCTAAAACAGAAAAAAATAAAAGAATATGCAACAGGAATTCAAAAGGCTTCACCTAAAGCAAGGTCTTTATAACAGTAAATGAATACTGTATTTGAATCAGCACCAGTTATGAGAAAGTTTATTCTAAAACATTGATTACATGTATTCACAAATGGGTGAATCTGGTCATAATGGTCCATTTATCAACAACAAAACATGGTGGTATATGAGCGAATCACTTCGATATGTCGATATTAGGTGCATTTCACAGCCAGTGATGGCACATAGTATTGCAAATGTTACAATTTATGGTCCGTGTTCATATGATATTACAGTATATTGGTATTCAACCCAATGACTTTACCCCATGCGTATGACACATGATGTTGAATTTTGATACACTGAGTGACTTACCATTATAATATCGTGTAAAGTATCCGATCGAAATCACCAATTAATAATTGAAGCAGCTGTAAGCAGGCGAGATTACCCTCAATTAAGAATACAACCAGGCACGACAATATGATGCATGGCGCCAGGGGCATCTGCATTAATCACTTTCATATTTGCTCGATTGGTTTCCGTCAATTAAGCATGTTCAAGGAGTTCAGCGTGTCATTGATGGAACGCTCACGTCAGTTGGTAGGTTTTTTTCTAATGAAAGACCCAGATACTAATAAACCACACAGTGCACAAACGTGTAATGAACTATGTAATTGAATGAAAAAATCATGGCCTATCAAATTCCAGTGGAACTAATAGATTCAAATTGGTTCGGTGATTGTGTTGAACACCCAAAGAATCACACATGTGGGTGAAAATAATGTGACTTTGTGAACAGCTGATCTCACCATGGCGGGAGCATTGATTTCAGCGCTCTGCGCGCATAAATCGAACACAAATGGTCCGATTGACTTGAATGCTCCTAAATTTTTGTCCACATTGAACAAAAAATGTTTGGCATGACAACCGAAAAGTGGAAATAACATAATTGGCTATGATTCTGGGTCTAATCACTATCATTTTTTTCCCCTACAATTTTTGTATTTTTCTTTGGCCAATTCCGATCATGTGGTGTACGACTGATGGTCCTAAGACGAATTCCCCATTATCGCCAGAGGTCGAACATTTTGAGGTCACGATTTTACGATTTTCGAATTTTCTGATATCCAAGGCCATATTTTCAAATCTTTTCATTTTTATTGTTCAGCATTTTCAAACCGTTTTCGTTCAGGAAATGAGCCTTGATAATATAATCCATTCTGTGATATTTTACAGAAATTTATCACTCAAGGTCGAAAACGTAAGGGTCATTAGCTGAAATCACCGATTCTTAATATTTCAAGTAGCAGTAATTCCAAAACCAGTGACGATTTTCAATATAATACTGAACATAAAGTACGCAGCTTGCAAAGTTTGGGAGGTCAGTATCGTGAATTCAGGTCGTGGTCGAGACTACGATCAAAATAGAGTCTCCCATGATTTGTGCAATTTTCTGAGGCCAATCCCCGACCACTTGATATATGATCAAAATCCCCGATTATCGCCCGATATATAAGGGTCATCAGCTTTAGTTTCAGTTACTAAATCTGAAGGGACGACGGTCTGCAATCTCTTATTGTCTCATTATGTACGCGTGTAATGTTCTCTTTCACCATAAATCAGCCCCTTGCTTAGTCAGCCCCTTGCTTAGCTCAAGCGGGGCGCTTGAGCCTTGCGCCCTAGGTATCGGGCATCAAACTTTACACCAGTATGTAAATAGGATAAAAAGCACAAAACTACACACACATTAAATCTTTTCACATTATAATTACTGTAAAAATAACAAATTTGGCTGCTATTAAGTATGGCGGTTGGGGGCCCCACGTTATTTGGCGGTTTCAAAATCACTTATATTTCTTAACATATCTAGTTAGTCTCCCCTACCGCCAAATCCGAAAAATAAATCGCCCGCCAAAATCAGTCGTTTTATAGTAATGCTACAAGTCACAGTGACTTTATCAACAACAAAACAACAACATGAAGTTGTGATTCATTTTTCAATTAAATCACTTGGCACATCCCTGCTTCAATGTTCGTGTATGCAGCCATGAAAGCCTGGAAATATGTAGTATTCATGTTAGTTTTTAGGAAACAATAAAAAAAAAAACATCAACTAAAATTTACGAACAGAATTTTGCATTATCTTTGCAATAAATTTCTGCAGCAAACTCAGTTATTTCATTTACATTCACCATGAATTAATTTACATCTTCCATCGTTATTTTATCCATTTTCTGTTTGCAACTGATCACATATCATAATGAAAAACATACTTGTTATCTGTTCGTACGTGTACTAGTAGTATCACAGTAGTAATATTACAGTACGTGCAGCTGCATTGCTTGGATAGATCTCGTCCGCGTCACAGCACGCCGGGTTGAGAATTCGTATTGTGGAAAATTGGCCAGAATCATGATGGCGGCTTCCTCGATTCTAACTGCCGCTTCGATGGCGATTATTCGCGGAATTCTTGACTAATCCACGCATAAGTTTTACATCACTTTTGACCATTATTCCTATATTTTGTTAAGTTTTAGAGGGATTCTACATCCACACATCACACCTTATAGTAATATGGAGCAATATCAGGTTGCTAACGGCAATTCGCATTCAACGATGCAACGCTGGGGCATTGACCCAGGGTTGCGATGTAACTACCCCTTGCTCTCTCATACTACCCGAAAGTGTTCAATAACACGAGGAAGCTGGGCAATTGTATGATTACCCACTAATAAGTGTACGCGTGAGGCACGCAGTTAGTCACAAATATGTATCAGTTATATTATTTTAATTTGGTTATACTAGATCTAGTATATTTGAATATACTAGTATACCAGTCTATCTGAGACTATATAATACATTATGTAACACGGCATTATGGGCGCCGCCATGTCTCTCATGGTACCAAATGCAGCAGCAATGTTGGAATATACGTCACACGGAATGGTAACCAGGCGATGTTGTAATCTATCCCGAGCAACAAAAAGCAGTGGTCTCCACGTTGGCACCAAGTGCCCATCAAGTGACCCTGGTCGGCAGACTGACTTAATGAAGCTGATATACTTGACTCGCTGATATACTTGGGTTCACAGAAGCGATATTAGCGTAGTGACCTTTAAGAAGTGTAACAGTAATCAGGTTCCATTTCAGGTCGGTTTGGAAGCACACAATTTGTTTAGCGATAATTCCAACACCAGTTGATACCATTCCATCAATATTTTATAGAGGATTCTATGAGGGAACCACATTGTGGTGTCATTCATGTACATGTATATGGAAATTGCGCTGATGTTCAAGTCCCGACTTCGACAATCTTGTAAATTGGAGCTAACATTGGCAGATGAGCTTCAATACAAGCTGCAACAGCATGTGAATCCGCTTGGACAAGAAATACTACGTCACCAAATGTTACTACTTGGACGGGGGAAAAACTCCATATAACCACAGACAAGCGCCCCTGCATTCCAACATCAGTAACACAAGATCAAAGTCTTGCAAGGCACTTGGTTTCCTTTGACGAAGCATCTACAAATGTCCCTTGGATATCAAGCATCATGCCTAAATCATTATGGTCACGGTTCGTAGTCAACAGGCACAGTCATCCCCTATAAGTACCCCCAAGAACCCCTTATGTTGAGCATGCGAAAATTATGAAAACTGCATTCAGGGGTACCCATGTTCACAGGGTGTTAATATGATTATCATTGATATATGTTTACTGTTCAATTACGACCAGAGAGTTGTTCCATGATATATAGTCCAACTATTACAACATTGACTGTTTTCATACAATTTATAAGTTGTAGGCCTGAGACATATTGTGTTCACGGAGGAGTATTTAAAGCTGCTGCTGTATGCAATACTTTTTTTCAAAACCAATTTTTTCGCTAAACACATCTAATGCAATATAACAAAAGGTGTGTTCAATGATTTTGACGATTACAGTCCGTCCGAGTTGTCTTTTCATCCGTTTTAGTGCCCATTTTGTACCGGTTTTGTAAATAAACAAACGAAGTGTATCCATCAAACCCGAAAGTAAACAAGTGCTCAATTCGCGCTTGAAAGTCCACATCGAGTACATTTTCTAGTTCGCATGTGCATATATAAAAAAAAAAAATCAGTGATATACCATGATGTGCGTGGAATATTGCCGCACACACAAACATATGGTTATGCTGTGCCACTGCGCAGATGATAGATGTTGTTGGCCTACATACATGTGGTAAAACGTTACACACGTAACACGCCGGACCAGGGCGCTTGGTCTGTAGAGAATCAGAATCTGTAGAGAATCTGTAGAGAATCGTCAAATTGTCAAAGGAGGAAAATATCAAAGCCAAAGATGTCTTGCAGTAAAAATGAATGCATCGTATGTTTACATTGAACATTGAACCCGGGGCGCAGAAGAGGACTGGAATCCGATTCAATGTGGACATTACCACTGTGGCGGAGCTTGCCCATACGTGAGTAGATTTTTACCGGAAAATGCCCTTGATTTTACCCGGGAAGCCCACGATTCTCACCGGGAACCCGTGATCCTTTCCGGGAGGTAAATTTAATAAGCAGGTATGTTTTGAATGTGAAGAAAAAACAGTGATTACCGATGTTTCAATGATAAATGTGGCCGAAATATTTAGATAAATGGCTGTTGGTGGTATTGCGGAGAGAACTTGAGTTGAGCAGTAATTCATAATGATACAACTGTTATTTGAACGGCAAATTCGGGGCAGGCTGGAAATATTACAAATTGTTGAATGATTAATGCATATTTTCGCTCACCAATGTGCACAACCCTTCGTCAGTATGTATATAATATTTGCATCACAAGAAAACAAACTGGAGGGTATTTATTGCAACGTTCAAGCTAGTGAAATAAAACCAGAAGCCCCTGATTTTTTCCGGCTCGCTTAGGCATGCCCAGGATTTTCACCGAAGCGCCCAGGATTTTCACCGGTGAATATCAAACATTTTCCCATTACTGTTTATAAGATGCTGCCGTTTCAAACACGTTGAAATGTTTGAAACCTGTCACAAACCTGTGAAATCAAACGTAAACGCTACTGTAATATGGCAGAGATTGTTACGTACGAGTAGCATATTTAATTTACATTATATATGGCGGATTTCACGCTCAGGAAATTTTGTTGCGAATTTTAAAGATGGTATGTTTTTTTTTTAAATATTGGTCACAGTTTCTATATCTTGTTGCCCCGTGATCGATCGAATATACGAGAAACAGTCTGCTTGTAACCGGTAAAAAATTATTCATTATTTTGCTCATAAATCGTCAGAAAGTAACGGATTTAGGACTGACAAAATTCCCGATATGTTTATATGCATGATATAGCGAACAGAACGACGAAGTGGCTTAGTCGGAATGTTGTGGGGAGTGTGTAGGTGGAGAAATGGATATGATCTGCATTAAATGAACTGAAGTAATGTTTCGTAGACAAGAGTAACTTCTGTACTATCAATGTAGAAATGCACATTAAATTATTTCTTGTCCATCCAAGACGGACAACATGCTTCCCCCAAAAGTAATATAATATTATAAAAATAGGTTCTGCTTCAATATCGTAGGGACAACACGAAAAATATTGGCACCATTGTGAAGTACTCGATGCGAACACCAGTTGTTATTGGGTTTTTTTCATAATATTTTGACGGATGGAAAAAATTGCGAATGTTACGTGTTTTTTTGGTCCGTCCAAGTTTTGTAACGATTGCAGTGTATGTTTTATCTTTGATTACGTTACTAATTTTGGCATAAACACGCGTTTTTATTCGGCTCCCAGATGGCCACCGCTCAAACTGGTGATGACGACAACCAGAGGAGGAATATGGACGAAAATACCAAAATGGTGATTCAGCAAAAAGTTTGAGGGCAAAGTTCACCAGAGTAAGACATGTTTGCCTGGGGCCGCGGGTCCGAAAATAACGTATGTCATCCTCTACGATGCATATTTCTGGAGATATACAGGAAGCCTCAATGATGACTCAGCAGAAATGCTGGTAATGTGATGCATCAATCCCAAAATCAATAGGATTCTTCCCTAGTATGAACCTTAATGCAAACTTCCATATCCATTGCCTGAAGATTCTCGAAATATGACTTTGAACGAAGTCCATGGATCAACCTTGAATCCGTCCTCATGATTCCGTGTAGGTACAAACAAGAATGGGTCATGTGCTTTATTATACTGGACAAATGGAGAAAATTTTATCCAAATCCGTTCGGGCATTCAAGACTTAATAATCGCAAACCCAAAACGATTGAAGGTAAAAACAGTAACATCTACTAAATTAGGAGGAATAAAAGGAACACAGCCTAAACCATAAAGGTATATCTCAGGTTGAAATGTTCCACTAACGATCAATTTTGTTTAATAGGCTCAACAAATCTCACTGGGAACAAATCATAAATTTTTTTAAAGAGACTTCGTTAGCTCCTCCAACTTTCATCGTCTTCATTGCTGGGCTGTGAAGGAGCATATCGCTGGGCACAGTAATCGCGCCAAATCCAACATTATAATGTCACTTTGGAAGGATTGCACTTCACATCATCATCACCGTCAATGTCAAAAGGTAAAAACCTGTACTTGGTAAAACACCTGTACATGGTCCATCCTTGTGGCTTTCGATACGGTGTTGAATTGTCTTTTCGGCATCGTCATATTTTGTTTTGTAGTGGAAACGTCGATAATGATCATGGACATATACAACACATAATATTATTCAATTACACACATGTGAGGTCATCCATGAAGTTATAACATTTTTACACGTGTTTTTATACACATGGACTACCGGAAAGAATCATGGGCCCTGTTTAAAACGCCAGGAAAAATCATGGACACCCAGGTAAAAATCATGGGCTTTTGATAAAAATGGAAAACAGGCACTGCGCAGTGTATCTACATCAGAATAAATTTTTCAATGTTCACAGGTAAATGGTTGTTTCAATGCATCTACCAACTTGAAATAATGAATGAGAAATACATATTGTAACGGGTTTGCACCCTTCTGTGACGTCCTGATGAACCGGTTTTCCAGGGAGGTGGGTGAGTTGTTGTTTAACCGGAGCTGAAACGGTAAAACTCCGGGAAACTGCTACTGCTGTACGGCTGAACTCCGGCTAGAAGTCTCTAAGGTTGGTAGCGTGGTCTGGAATGGACCTCTTAACCGTTGTCCGACTGCTAATCTGCAACTGCACCTGTAAAGTAAGGATCCGGAGGCGTTTCCGTCTCCGGGTACTGCAACTGCTCCGTCGGGAAACCGCTTTACTGCAACAGCTCCGTCGTTTTCCGTCTTACTGCAAACTGCGACTGCGCCTGGAATAAAGAATCCGGGAACGTTGCCGTTTCCGAATACTGCAACCGCTCTGCCAGGTTCCGCCGCACTGCAATCTGCTCCGGTTGGCTCCGCCTCACTGCAACCTGGTACCGCACCTGAAATGGAGTATCTCGGAAGTGTTCCCACTCCCGGTTACCGCAACCGCTCCGTCAGGTACTGCCTCTGCAACTCCGTCGTCCGGTACCGCCTCTGCAACTGCTTCGTCGTTCCCTTCTCTGCAACTGCTCCGTCCGATACCGCCTCCGTAGTTGCTCCGTTGAATTCCACCTCCGTCTCCGTCTCCGTCTCCTTCCTCGGTGATCTGGGTTCTTGGATCACCCTAAGACGTCGTTACAACTTGGTCTTAACCGACTGTAGTCTTATCTCCCTTTACTCCGTATAACTGTCTTTTCCGGGAAACTAACTTTATTATAACTTCCAGTTCCCTAACGAACACGGAAAAACAACTCGGTTGAAGTTTTCATGTTTATTTTCCAAGTTCACAGTCGGAAGACTTAACTGTTATCATCTGGATGACTCTATCCGGAACAAGGGAGTACTCTGCTATGGGAGAAGGGGTCTGCACAGGTCGACGTCAGGACACCAACTCCGCCGTCCGCTGAGAAGCGGGGGCTTTTATAGACCTGAGACCCATGTCACGTGACCAACCTATTGTGACGTCATAGTCCGCCAAAACACTGATATTTTCCGGATTTCTAAAAACACTCTAGAACCAATCAGTGGCTGACACGTCACCTTTTAAACCGAAAACGAGGCTGATCACATGACCTTCCGGAAATAACGTCATTACGTTTTTGTACTCCATTGTTCCGGCTCCGTCTCCGGTTCCGTCTCCGTCTCCGGATCCGTCTCCGGCTTTACCAACATCATAAATTACTAAGTTCCGAGACGGAAAACCTTTAAAACATTAACAATACGGAACCGTATGAACCTTTAAACACATATACACCCTAATAAACGGTTATTTAACCATAATATCACAAAACACTAACAGAATTACCTAGGGGAAACCTTTGGGTACGCCCCAAAACCGTTACACTCCCCCTTCCTTAGACTCTGTTCGTCCCGAACAGAACAATATCACATATAACAAATATACAAATTGTCAACCGTTAAACTGTCCGTAAAATCAAACACAACTTGTTTCCGTGATCCGGGTACTGGTACCTCTTAACTAGTTTACCGTCACTGTACCCGGATATCTTGCTTGTTCCGTTTCCCACTTTTAAACTCTTAATTATACTAGAATCCGGGAAACGGTTCTTCTTTCTTCTCCTTGCGCCGACTTGACTTGCGACGACTTGCGACGACTTGCGACGACTACTGCCCACCAGTATCACGGCGCGAACTGCTCCCCGACGGCGGACGAGGTGGAAGGGTCTGTGGTACCAACGGTCGTCCGAAACTTGTTCCTCTGGCATCTACCGGGAGAAGATCGGGATCATGGAGGCTCCACTGGGGCGGGACGTAGAACCCATTCCTGAGGCGTTCGTCCCGGATGGACCAATCTGGAATCCGGACGATCTGACGGGTCGGGACGAGACCAAACGGTGACTCTCTCTGCTCCATGGTCCCCACGTAGACGCCGGAGTCTCTCATCTCGGCTGGCCCCCACTGCTCCGGTCCCCAACGTACTGCATAGTATCTGGCGTGCTCCGGGACTGCAGGCGCAAAGACGGAAGCGCTCCGTCCCCCAATATTCACCGGGAAACAATGGGACGGACACGGTTGAGTTGAAGGACCGCCAAACGGGTAGAAGGTGTAGGGTGGACTCTGGGTTGGTGCTCGGACTTGGCTCCTTCCGGACCGATCACTGGAAGACTGTCGAGGTCGGGTTTCCACCGGAGACAGGATTCCGGGCGTAGCTCTGGCTTGGTCTACCAGGATACTCTTCCGGGCTCTCTGCACGTCCGCATGGCTTCGGTCAGACGCGGAGGACTCCATTCCGTCATCTCTAGCCGCGGAACTGGTTCTGCTTCCGGCTACTGCTTGAATGGTTGCCGGCAAAGTTCGCTCCGTGGATCCTCGGGTCTCCGTCTCACTGCCAGCTCTGCTCCGGGTTCCGCCTTCCGTTTTGGTCTCTGGTCTGCCTCCGGATCTGCTGTCCGCTCGGCTATCTGCTCTGCTATCGGCTCTGCTACCCGCTCTGCTATCGGCTCTGCTATCTGCTCTGCTATCGGCTCTGCTCTGATAGCCGGCCAGAAATACCGCCTCCGAATGCTAGCCACCATCCTTCTGCTTCCGAGGTGTCCTCCCGTCCGGCTCTGATGGGCCAGACGGAAAATCTCCTGTCTCAGCTCCTTCGGGGTTATTAACTGCATTCGGCTGGTTCCTTCTGCCGTTTTCCATTTCCGGTAGACTACTCCGTCGACTTTCAGCAAGGTCTTCCGCATCCCGTACAGCACTTTCTCCTCACTGCTCATGCTGGAAAAGTCTGCACTGCCAGCTGTACCGCTCCCGTCAATCAGCGACGTCACCAGTGGGTACCAAGGTTCGGCTTGCTGCATTCTCCGCAACTCATCCGGTCGATATTTCTGCCCCAGCACAGTATCCTGGTCCGCATTTTCCGCCAGCCTATTCTGCTCTGCAACCGCATCCGCTTTTCCTGGAACTGCCTTCTCCGTCACTGCAACCGCAACCGGCTTCCGGGACGCTGCTTTCTCCGTCACCGCAACCGCAACCGGCTTCCGGGACACTGCTTTCTCCGTCACCGCAACCGCAACCGGCTTCCGGGACGCTGCTTCCTCCGTCACCGCAACCGCAACCGGCTTCCGGGACGCTGCTTTCTCCGTCACCGCAACCGCAACCGGCTTCCGGGACGCTGCTTTCTCCGCTACTGCAACCGCCTTCCTTGGGACTGCTTTCTCCGTCAGTTCTGCTTCTCCGCCCGATCCCCTTGACCGCTTCCGGCGTCCCCCCTTCCTTGGCTTGGGCTGAGGAGTTTCTTCACTTCGTATCTGCCGGATCCTTTCTCCGTAGTTCCAGGTGTCTATCTTGGCTTGTTTCCAGTCGATTTTTCCGCATTGGCTGCATGGGGATCTGGACAAGGCATCCGCATTATTATGGATTCGCCCCGGACGATGTTCGATGTCGAAATGAAACTCACTCAGAAGCTCAATCCACCGGGCTACCTGCCCCTGGGGCTCCTTGAAATTCATAAGCCAGGTAAGACTGCCATGATCCGTGCGAAGAAGGAAGTGTCGTCCCAGCAAGTACTGCTTATTCTTCTGTACCGCAAACACAACCGCCAGGAGCTCCTTCCGGGTGACACAGTATCTCCGTTCTTCTTTGGTTAGGCTGCGGCTCAAGTAGGTTATCACCCGCTCCTGGTTGCCCTGCTTCTGTGACAGTACTGCTCCCAGCCCGGTGTCACTGGCGTCCGTGTCCAGGATATATCGGCCTTGCTCCCTTGGGTACCCGAGTATTGGTGCCGATACTAGGCGGTTCTTCAGCTCTGCAAATGCCTGCTCTTGCTCCGTCTGCCACCGGAACGGCACCCCTTTCTCCGTCAAGTGATTCAGCGGCGCTGCAATCTCGGAGAACTTCGGCACGAACTTCCGGTAATAGGAGCAAAGTCCCAGAAAACTGCGCAGCTCCGTCAGGTTGGTGGGTGTCCGCCACTTCCGTACTGCCTCCGTTTTTGCCGGGTCGGTGCGGATACCGTCTCTGCCGACTATGTGACCTAGGAAAGACACCTCCGGCTGGAAGAACTTGCATTTTGACGGTTTGACTTTTAGGTCTGCCTCTCTCAGCTTGCTGAACACCTCCTGAAGATCACGGATGTGATCCTCCAGGGTCTTGCTGTAGACTATGATGTCGTCCAGATATATGAGGCAGGTCTTCCAGGACAATCCGCCTAGCACCTTCTCCATCAACCGCTCGAACGTACCCGGAGCATTGCACAAGCCGAAACTCATTACTTTGAACTGGTAAAGGCCGCCAGGAACACAGAAGGCCGACTTTTTCCGGGCGTCTTCATCCATCCCGACCTGCCAGTAGCCACTGGTCAGGTCGAGAGTGGAGAACCATTTGGCGTCTGCACAGGCTGCTATGGTGTCGTCTATTCTCGGCAACGGATAAGCATCTTTCTCCGTGACTGCATTTAACCGCCGGTAATCGACGCAGAACCGGGTGGTCCCATCCTTTTTCTTCACGAGGACAATCGGGGAAGCCCACGGACTGCTACTTTCTTCAATGACGTTCTTGTCTTTCATCTCCTGAATCAGACTGCTCACCAGCTCTCTCTTGTCTGGCGGAATTCGTCTGGTTGGCTGCTTAATCGGCCGGTGACTGCCCGTGTTTATCTGATGTTGTACCTCGTTGGTCTGCCCCAGTTCTCCGGCATCATTACTGAAGGTCGGCTTATTCCGAAATAGGAGGTTGGTTACTCTCTCGCGGAAATGACTCGGCACTGCATCCTGGGTCTGCTCTGCTAACTGCCGCAGCTTCTCGTACCCGCTCCAATTCCGCCCGGCCTCCGACTCCGTGGAAATCTGCACCTTCCGGCTCCGCTCCGCCAACGGCACAACACTGCAACCGGCTGCTAAGGTGGTCATCGTCGCCAACTGCGCTCCTTTCTTGATGATTACCGGCTCTGCCATCACGTTGATCACCCGAACCGGGACTGTTCCTTGCTTTATCCGGGATAAAGTTCTCCCGATCAGCCAAGGTCTTTTCT
Organism: Terebella lapidaria; assembly: GCA_949152475.1. Taxonomy (NCBI): domain Eukaryota; kingdom Metazoa; phylum Annelida; class Polychaeta; order Terebellida; family Terebellidae; genus Terebella; species Terebella lapidaria. The sequence continues at coordinate 14,039,667 of OX424556.1, forward strand.
CAGTAGGCTCCTGCGGCATTTCTAGTACTCCTTCTGCTTCACGGACACTCTCTGCTTGTCCTATAATCAGCTGTTCCGTTTCCGGCGGAATTTGGTAATCTGCTACAGCGTTGATCGGAAACGGCTCCCTGGTCTGCTCGAACATGGTGAGGAACACCTCCTGGCTGCCCATCTGCATGGTCATTCGGACGAAATTTATGCCGGATATCCGGGAACGGATGAAATCCATTCCCAGTATTCCTTCGTCTTGACAGTCTGCAATCTCGAACGTCACGGTCTCAGCTACTCCTGCGATGTTGAGTGGGAGTTCTTTCCGGCCATGTGTCCGTATGTTACTTCCGTCAACCATTGAAAGACGAATCGGCGACCGCTTCAGCTTCATTCCGGGTTTCCGGATCCGTTCCCAGGTTTGTAGGTTGAGCATTGTGACAGTGCTGCCGGTGTCGATTATCAGCGTTACTGGCTCTCCGCATACTCTGGCTGTCACACACATGCCCACCTCGCCCCTGGGACCGGGTCCGTGAACCACCTGCCGGTTATGGGGGTGTCCTCTCTTCCGGGTCCCGGATTTCCCCTTTTCCGCGACCCGCTCTAGTTTTCCGGCTGCTGCTGCTGCTGTCGTGGCTGCTGCAGTTGTTGCTGCTGCTGCGGCTGCTGCTGCTGCTGTTGTCGCGGCGACTGCTGCTGTTGTGGTTGACGCCGCTGCTGCTGCTGCTTCGGCTGCCTACAGTCTCGGGCAAAATGCCCTTTCCGGCCACAGTTGAAGCATTCTAAATCCGCTCGGGAACTGCGCTGCTGCTGCTGCCGGCTAACCGCTTCCTTGACCTGAGTCATCAGATCCGCCAACTGCTGCTGAGTCTGCTCGGCTTGCTTCCGCAATTCGTTCACCTGCTGGCTCCACTCCGGCTCCGTGTTCAGCTGCCTCGTCCGGTGTCGCTCCGCTGGTCTGCTGTTGTCCGTTTTCATGATGCTCTCATACTCGGTAGCGAAAGCCAGGGCCTGCGACAGCGTTTCCGGGTGGCTTTTCAATACCGACAACCGCATATCCCGGTTAGTCAGGCTGTTGCAGAAATGCATCTTCATGAGCACTTCTGTTGTTGCCGGATCTGCTTTTGGGTAAGCTAGCCGCGTCTTGCTCCGTATGTCTCTGGCCAGCTCGGACAGCTCCTCCTCCGGCTGCAATTTCCGTGTCTGCAATTCCGCCTGGAAAACAAATGTTTTCTCCCCCGGACAAAACTGCTGTTTTAATGCCGCCACAACCGTATCAAAGCTGCGTCTCTGCTCCGCGGACAGGTCCAGTAGTATGCTGCGGGCGTTACCCCTCAAACTGACACATAAGTTCAGCGCCTGTTCCTCTGCTGTCCAACGGTAGTACCGAGCGTATTCAAGGAGGTGAGCCTCATACTCCGGCCACGGATCAGTTCCGTCGTATGTCATTAATCTGGCTACTCCTGCCCTTGGTGCTGGTTGTTGTGCTGCTTCTGCCTGCTGCTGCTTTCCGGTTACTGCCAGGTGCTGCTGAAACACCTCCATTTGGGTCGCCAATAATCTGGTCAGGTTGTCGACTAAATTCTCTCCGCCTTCCGGTTCCGCATCCGGTTCCCGATCGCCAGCCTGGTCCGGAAAGTTAATTTCCGCCTCTGCTAACTGCTCTGCAGGCTGTACTCCTTGAGGAACCCGAAGGGGCTCTTCTGCAACTGCTTTCTGCATTTCCGGCTGCAACAGCTTTCGCTCGGCAGGACGAACTGCTTCCTTTTCCGCAACCGGCATCTGCAACGGCTCAGCTCCTACAGGCTGCTCCGTGTCCGACACGGCTGCCTTCAGCTGCTGTTCCGCCAATTTGCCCCGTCTAGTAGTCATACTGCAGATGATCCCACCGCTGCCACCAAAAAGTTGTAACGGGTTTGCACCCTTCTGTGACGTCCTGATGAACCGGTTTTCCAGGGAGGTGGGTGAGTTGTTGTTTAACCGGAGCTGAAACGGTAAAACTCCGGGAAACTGCTACTGCTGTACGGCTGAACTCCGGCTAGAAGTCTCTAAGGTTGGTAGCGTGGTCTGGAATGGACCTCTTAACCGTTGTCCGACTGCTAATCTGCAACTGCACCTGTAAAGTAAGGATCCGGAGGCGTTTCCGTCTCCGGGTACTGCAACTGCTCCGTCGGGAAACCGCTTTACTGCAACAGCTCCGTCGTTTTCCGTCTTACTGCAAACTGCGACTGCGCCTGGAATAAAGAATCCGGGAACGTTGCCGTTTCCGAATACTGCAACCGCTCTGCCAGGTTCCGCCGCACTGCAATCTGCTCCGGTTGGCTCCGCCTCACTGCAACCTGGTACCGCACCTGAAATGGAGTATCTCGGAAGTGTTCCCACTCCCGGTTACCGCAACCGCTCCGTCAGGTACTGCCTCTGCAACTCCGTCGTCCGGTACCGCCTCTGCAACTGCTTCGTCGTTCCCTTCTCTGCAACTGCTCCGTCCGATACCGCCTCCGTAGTTGCTCCGTTGAATTCCACCTCCGTCTCCGTCTCCGTCTCCTTCCTCGGTGATCTGGGTTCTTGGATCACCCTAAGACGTCGTTACAACTTGGTCTTAACCGACTGTAGTCTTATCTCCCTTTACTCCGTATAACTGTCTTTTCCGGGAAACTAACTTTATTATAACTTCCAGTTCCCTAACGAACACGGAAAAACAACTCGGTTGAAGTTTTCATGTTTATTTTCCAAGTTCACAGTCGGAAGACTTAACTGCTATCATCTGGATGACTCTATCCGGAACAAGGGAGTACTCTGCTATGGGAGAAGGGGTCTGCACAGGTCGACGTCAGGACACCAACTCCGCCGTCCGCTGAGAAGCGGGGGCTTTTATAGACCTGAGACCCATGTCACGTGACCAACCTATTGTGACGTCATAGTCCGCCAAAACACTGATATTTTCCGGATTTCTAAAAACACTCTAGAACCAATCAGTGGCTGACACGTCACCTTTTAAACCGAAAACGAGGCTGATCACATGACCTTCCGGAAATAACGTCATTACGTTTTTGTACTCCATTGTTCCGGCTCCGTCTCCGGTTCCGTCTCCGTCTCCGGCTTTACCAACATCATAAATTACTGAGTTCCGAGACGGAAAACCTTTAAAACATTAACAATACGGAACCGTATGAACCTTTAAACACATATACACCCTAATAAACGGTTATTTAACCATAATATCACAAAACACTAACAGAATTACCTAGGGGAAACCTTTGGGTACGCCCCAAAACCGTTACAATATTTACCATGCCTATAAACCAGCGTGCTGTGTACCACCGGAAAGAATCGCGGGCATCCCGGGGAGAATCAAGGGCAATTTCCGGTAAAAATCTCCTCACGCATGGGCAAGCTCCGCCACAGTGATTACAGTAAATGAGCTCACGAGACATGTACTTCATACACATACGGAGCTTTCACGTGCCACAACTGTGAACTGTAACAATAACCAGTAATTTTTTTAATCTCATGTAAAGGTTATCATACGTATCATTACAATGTGGTTGTAGTTGATACGATTTAATCCTTATAGTCCCTACAGGACTATCCTTAGTATGGAAAGGGCGGGTCATGCTAGTTGCCTTTTGGTAATTGCTTATTGCTAGAAACCCATGAATGAGTTTTCGTTGATGCTAATTGTTTATTGTAAGCGAATATAATAAACCATTACCAGAATAATTTTTCAAGGAAATGCTGACACACTTGTGGTCAAAAGTTCATAATGATGACATAACAAGTTTATGAGAAAACGTGTGTTTGTTCTTGTGTGTTTGTACAAAAATTATCTGCACAATAAGTAACACACAATTACCAACAAGCAATTAGCAATGGCAGAAATCCATTGTCTTACGGGCTTCTGGTAAAAAGCAATCAGCATAAAACAATAAGCATGTCCCTCCCTACTATGTATATAGATTTCATGAATATAGACCAGCAATTTTCGTTAGTCGAAGTCAGACTGATATCTACATAGTTACCCATTCAAACTGGTATCAAATAAATTATTGGTTGGACTCTTTGGGTTTTCTTTTCATTTCATCTCATTAATAAGCTGACTCACTTCAACTTATAAGGCATATTTTCCCGTGGGCCTCTTATTCATTACCTTTTATTGCTATTTTATCAGATTAATTTTCCGTGGTACTGAAACGGACCCCTCGGCCCAATTTGTACACCTACATGGCCCACTTTGCCTCGCCCTGGGGGCAAAGTGGGCCATGTTGAACTTTTTCTTGCATCGTTTGCCATTACCAATAGACTGTTTCTGCGTCACTATTGTGGTCGTTTTCCAGAATAGCGCAATTTACTTATATGACCACAACGCTGAAAAGATTGCTCAAAAACATATGTGTAGGATTTGGCCTTAAGGGTCAGCCCAACTGAGAAATTGCCCTGCAAATTGTGGTCTACTTCAAAATTTAAATCTGACATTTCTGAGAATCCGTTCATTGTAGATGTTTGAAACTTCCCGAACTAATTCTATATGCTGTGTAGAAGATTATAACGAAATAATTTGGCACAGATAAATATTCATGTTTCCAAAATATTGATAATAATAATAATATTTTCAGGTACATCCTGCACTAAAAATAACAAAGTATTCATGCCAGAAAATTACTCACACTGCATAATGGGTATCTTGCTATAGCGCCCGAGTCTCCGTTTTTCCATTATCCAAGGCAGTGTTGCACATTAACAGTGCAAAGTTGACACTATTTTGCTCTTTTACCAAAATCCCAGAACACATGGCTGCACTGGTTTTCTGGTCCACATTGCAGGCTTGACCCTTTCCTCAATACAACCAAGCATGACTCAATGCACAAAACTCAGACCTCCAGACCAGTGGTCATGCACTGATGACTCTGCAGGCAGAGGGTCAAGCCAGCAAAGTGGACCATAAAGTCAATGCAGCCATGTGCTTTGGAATTCCGGCTTGACAGCAAAATAGTGTCAACTTTGCGCTGTAAATGTGCAGCACTGACTTGGATAATGGATAATCTAAGTCTCGGGCGCTACAGCAGGATATCAATTTCACATTGTGAGTATGTTTTCAGAACCAATACTTTGTGAATTTTTAGGCAGGATGTACCTGAAAATATTGTTAATAATTTCTATATTTTGAGAATAATGATATTCATCTCTGTCAAATTATGTCATGATAATCTTCTACATGGCATATAGAGATAATTTAGGAAGTTTCATGCCTGTACATTGAGCGAATTTTCAGAAATTTCAGTTTGAACTTTTGAAGTATACCATGACTGACAGGGAATTCATCCACTTGTGCTGCCCCTTAAAGTAATTTAGGTGGCCCGCTTTGCCCCCTTTTCCGTACTTGAAATTGGAGGGTAGGTTGTTTATCACGGATATGTGCACTCGTTGCTGTTAAGAAACTGCACCATGTTATGCTTCGTGTACGCAGCCACATTCAACTCTATTTATATACTAATTTATTGATGAAATCGTCAATCGCTTTTTGGCGTCACCTACATAAATATATGCAGAAAATAAATTTCAAATTTCACATAACTTTGTTACGAAACGGCCGAGATATGAACCAAAATTGCACATGGTATTAAACCATTGAAAGCACCAGAACGTGTTAACCGATACGCAATCCTAATCACACATGATATATTATGCTGCGCATCAGTTTTCATCAAAGGTAATTTCAAATTGTTTTTTTTATTCCATTTAGAATTATTTATTGTCGTGATTAAAAAACGTGTAAATGGACTGATAGGAAACTGTCTCAGACAAAAAGTTATAATGTCGAAGCTCCGCCAATGACTCACAAGTACAAATTGTAATCAAATCCTCAGCAGATGAATGACGATCTAGTGAAATATCTGAGATGGAAGCGGGATTGTCATGGGGCCCTTAACAACGAATTGAAACTTAAATGTTATCTCTCTAATATTATTGTGAGAATTAACTATGAAGTGAATAAATCAATCAATAATCAAAGAAATTTGATATATGTGGCTACAGTGTTTTATATCTGGCGTAGTGTTTTACTTTAATTGTGAAACAATGAAATCATTTTGCTGTGTTCACTTTGGCAACATATATAGCATGAAATACAGCATGAAACCGCGACCAAAGCATATCGACTGTGTATTATCAGCATGAGGACATATCAAAATGCAAAACACGATACACTGGGTACGTGACACTTTTAACTCCCTTAAGAAATATGTTGCTTTGAATATAGATCGTGGTGAAAGTGACCTTCAAGTACACAGTGATGTAAATGACTTCCCATTGAGAGATGTCTTTCAAGGTTTTACCAGTGATTCAGGGCATATGTACGTGTCACTTTCAACAATTTGGGATTAGATCATAAAATAAAATCTGCAATAATACATGTATGCGATAATAATAAATATAATGATAATATATGAGAATATACTACAAAGCAAAGATGGTTTAGACAAATTAAATTAAAAACACCAGGTTTGCTATATATTACCGGCTAGTTGTTGAGTTTCTACGACGTTCACGCTGATCCTAACTTCTGTACATGTTTGTCAAACACAAAACTTTGCGTGTGCGCCCATAGTAATCCCAGGTCAAGTTCAAGGTGTTCAAATGATTCAACGAAATATTGTCAACCTAATATTCAAGCCGTGTTCTGTTTATGACAAATCACACATCCCCGAATGGACATGATACCGAGTTCAAAAGCTCGATGTTTTCTCCGTTTATGTTCAAGTAACACGGGATGCATGATATACTACTTCATAATATATGTCTCTCAATGATACAACCATGATTCTGAGCACATAATTATCGATTTCAGGTACCAAACGATTCAACAAAAGTTCAAGGTTACCATATGATTCAACAAAATATATTCCTATATGTTAATAATGACAACCTAGTGTTCAAGTCATGTTTTGTCATGAAATCATTCGAACAATACAATCAATCAATACAAAATAAAGGAAATTACCTCAAAGGCCAAGGAAGGTTACCGGAGAAATTTATAGTGATGAGCCACAACCATTTTATCTCACCAGAATTGCCGTTTTCACAAAGTCTCTTAAGACCAAACTCAAGGTCACCACTGAAATCATTATGTGTGGCTTCGCATTTGAAAGTGTCAATATTTGAATATACTACAATATCTTTGAAGTATTCTAGGAGTTTAGTCCACACAGCTCCCATTCTGAAGAGAAGTAAAAAAATATATAAATGGATACCATAACAGACAAATTCATATTCCAAGACCGAATCCATAGACGAATTTAACAATATTAGTGTGAGTAGTCAAATCCGAGTGATACTTAAGTATCAAAGTCAAAGCCAAATGAAAATCAAAGACACCCAGCCAGCTGAGTGTGAGATCAAGTGCTCCAGGAGAGTGAGCATCTCCTGGCCCGTTGCAAAACATTTTTCAATTATCTATTTTTGAGTAGTCTAGGAGTTTACTCGATAGAATTGCCATCATGAAAAAAAGTGGATGAAATGGAAACAAATTCAGATGGGGGACATTCTTTTGTTGGTAATGGCTCAAAACGAATGGTGGCGGATTGCGAAATCCAGAACAAACTCCATCGATTTTGTATATTTTGACGAGGAGTATCAAAAGGGCAACAACCCTATCTGTCCCGTTCGATCATGTTGTCGGGTTAACCTGATTTTCCTTTCCTGTGAAGATGTATATATATGGTCCTATTTTATTATGGTCCTATTTTTATTATGGCGTTCCGTGATTATGTTTTATCAGCAAATAAGGCAAGGCTGGAACCAACAGTGTAACCTGACCGCATAGCCTTCTCGAGTGTTATGGAATGCATGCTGAGCATACAATTGCCTACTTAACCAATCCATCCTTTTCCTGTCAACCGTGGGATTAGTTCTGATCAAGTATCCCAGTACATGAGGTACACGTTTTCTCGATAATGCGATACGTAATATTGACATTGACGCTTATTCCCTAAAGTAGCCAAATCAATCTTTTACCACGGTGTGGTGAATATTTGTCACTGAGGAATGAGTAGATGAAGAGAATTATATACACATATGTGCATATACTCATAAGGGGGCGAAATGGTTTTATTCTATATCCATAGTCCATATCCAGAAAGCTGAGTATTTTTTAAGCATGCATGTGCGTAATTTACAGCAAAGCCCCATCTTCAATGTTGTAATATACCACTTGGCACCGATCGTGTAACACTCAGCAGAGGTTATTTTTCTGACCTTCACGCAAACTACAGGTTACAATATCGTATTTACTTCCTGAAACTTGTCTAATCACCTACCCACACTATTTGTGTTATTCAAAGGCATGGCAATACGTAATAATCGTGGAATAATATATTATTAAGCGTACGTGTATTTATATTAAAATAAGCACCATGATGCATGCTTTGGGGTACACATATCTGTAAGTTATATATAGGTTGTTTTGACTCCAAATATATTATCAGTTACACTTCTTATGTCCAATATATTGGGTCCAGCAGTAAATCTGAGTTGCGTGGTATACTACCGTGGTATATTACCACAGAAACAATCTTGGGGAAAGTTCTGACCCAAATGAAACTATATTAAATGACATGATGTATGTCCGGCATAAAACATCGTATCGTCATGTCCCAAATGTTATGCTTCCACAGCACCAACTGATGCATCACCAAAAGCATCAAGACCATAATATACGTCACACAGTTCGATGTTGTATTAAATCCATCTTTGTAATCTGTAGCAGTGGCCGGCCTCCACGTTGGCTCCAAGTGCCCATCAAGCACTGCACTTGACGGCAGACTGCTATAATGATGGTGACTCTGGTTTTATATAGTGAGCGATACTGATATAGCCAGGTTCCACTTCAGGTCGCTTTGGCAGCATACAATTTGTCCAACGATCATTCCGAGACCACATGATACCACACCATCCAATTTGTTTTGATAGAGGATTCTACTGGGGAATCACATTGTGGAGTCATGTTTATGTGCCAGTTGATGGAAATTGGACTGTTTTTTTTTTCAAACCCAACAATACAATTTGTTTCCTTTGTTTATGTGCAAGGTAATGGATATTGGGCTGCTTTTTTCAAACTAAACAATACAATTTATTTCCTTCTCCCATCCATCGATAGATATTGTAAGATTTCAGACCAAATAAAAGGCAGGGTTAATAAAAAAAAAACGGTATACCTAAAGTTCGGAACTATTTGAGAAAGATGATTTTGAGAGTTTCAGTTCAATGTGGAAAACAAAACATGTATCCTCTCATGACTATGACATGTGTCACGCCTGCATCAATAATGCCGCATTCGTGCTCATCTCAACCTAAATGTATACTGATCAAGACACAGTAAAAACTGGTCCATGAAAATCACCCGTACACACAAGTTTCGGTGTTTTGTTATTAACCCTGTATATTACTCATGCTGTGGGGTGGTAGGATATAGACGTCACTGAGGTAACTAAAAAAATATGGATCTTGATTTCCAAAGCAGAAACTTGTTTTCAAAGCCAGATATTTACCTCAAATTCGGACAAACACCACAGAAACGTGAAAGCTGGAAAGAAAAAAATGTACTTCGTGTCATGTTGATTTTTTTTCCTCCTCAATATTCAGTGATTTCCTTCGCTGCGTAATCCCTCGGAGTTTGTCCATCTTCATACTGAAGCCCTCGTAGTCTCTAATGATCGAGCAGAGAGACAAATGTGTGCACACATCATGATTGAATCCGGCATCAAAAGTGATGATTCATGGACAGAGCAAAACATGAAATACCGCAAAATACTCAATAACTAAACATCAAACCAGCTGAAGATGTGAAGCAATATCGCCAATCAGCAAGACGGAAGAGAGCCGTCGGGAAAAGACTACGCATTCTTTTAGACTGTAAAACGTCAAGTGAAAGATCAATAATAAACAACAATTTTTAAGAATAATATTCCAACTTCCCTTGAGTTTTCAGAAAAAATTGTTCCCATGCACAATACGAAAAAACATACAGTTATCGAGATTGAAACCGATCAGTCATAATCCATTCATGTACACGAGGTAAATAATTATACATATTCGAGAATAAATACAAAATGTACCAGGCGAAAATTTTCAGAACTTCCAAAAACTTTCGAAATTCGTTCAAATCGAGATTTTCAAATCGTTCAAATCGAGATGAAGTTACTGAAATGACTACCATGCTGCACTTTCGTGACCAAACCAGGCATGATGCCTGTAATCAAAGTTTAGTATGGGGAACATTATAATCTGAAATTGAAAGACAGTCATGTTTTGATAAAGTATAATCATTTCACGATGAATTCTGTCAGAGCAGAGGTTTTAACTACCATACTCCTCGAACGAGACAATGCAATACCTAGACTGATTTCTACTCTCTAGAAGTTTTATGGTCGGCAATATGAACTGGTTGAAGTCGAATGGCCATTCCATATTTATTGTGCATTTTCGTTTTGATTAATGGTTAATGTCACACCAGGTGTCGCCAGCGGTACAGGAGATGCTCACTGTTCCTGAAATCACATCTAGTTGCCTGGCTGTTCGAAGATTATGAACCACCTTGTGATATTCCAATGGTTTTGACTCTGATAACGACAGTATTTTTAATGAGTAATTCGTTTGCGAATTTCTCGTATAGAGTCGGCATTTAAAAATAATGAAACTGTCTAGCCGTCGATACTTATTTGGCATGGTACTGTATGAGTGTAAAGTTGTTTGTGCAACAGTCTACCCTTTTGGGATTTGTTATAATAGTCACAATAGGATACCGATCCAAGGGTAATCTTCTTCCTTACAGAGTTAACAACAACTTGTCACGACGGAACTAATGATTGTCCTAACGGACAGTGACAATGATTCTGCTTGAGTTTCCTTTAACACAATAACAGTATTTGCAGGCATTAAACTGAATGATAACCATTTCGGCTCCCACGCGACGTGCATCTGATTGCTCAAACAGTAAAGATAAAATACATTGTAGAGTACAGATAATTAACCATTCATAATTTAAGGTAATCTAGTCTCTTATATCGTAGCCAATATACGAAAACAGAACAATTTGTATCTACATATCGGCAAATGATCAAATGTAAACTGCCCTTTTGCTGTGGAGTCGAACAAACTCCTCATGAGATGTAGAAGTACAGTACAGTGAATTTCAGGCACACATATTTTTTTGACATGTTCATGTCCTTGATATGTGTGTTTTCCAAAGATGAACTCGAAGAAGTTAAAAAACGAAACTAAAACTATATCATTTTCTAATTTATATTTTGTTATCAAACATGTCAAATGAACAATACAAAATACCTTATCAGACAGCGAACAGGCTACGAGCAATTCATGCTCTTTTGAGCAGACCCATTTTACTGGTTTCATGGAATATTGTACCCGTCAAACTTGAAAGACCTTCTTGCTTTTCGACGCTATATACTCCCGATATTTCAATAGTTGCAGGTACGGTATTTTGACGATAAAACTACGGACATTTAGATTCGACTATTGAGGGAAGCTTAGTAATTGAGAAGTATTTACACGGGTTCGTTTACATCTGTGTTTGATAGGTACACTGATTTTTTCATTCATGTGTGCAAAAAAACATGCTCATACAGGCGAAAATATTAAATGAACTTGTACTAGTCCGCAGTTACTATAAAATGCTCGGGCTATTGATTTTAGCACTGATTCTCAGGACATAGCCATTGAAACGCCTAATCGAATCCTAAGAAATAGTGAGGGATTATCATTTTCAATACTAAGCAACGAAAATCAATTGCCAAGATCCATCATTCCTATGAATATATTGTATCAGACTACACATCAGAATTTTTGGTTCTGACAGACAGGAGCACCATGTTGATTGATCACATTCGGGGCTGTAAGCTCCATCAGGAACATTTATTTGTCAGTGGCAATGTGTCGGTTTAATAGTGGTTGAACACTTGTCCAAGAGTACTTCCAGTGTCTAATTAACTGAAACAACCAGGCTTCCAGTGTTTCGTGGAATGCGTGTGTAACCATTTTTTTTTAGTCAGATGGTGAATGTGTATTAGAAAAATGACATCATTTATATTCATTATGTGAATATCGCCGGCCAGTGGTGTCTTATTCTCAATGTTCCATACAATTTTGAAGTATGTAACGATAGTGTTCGGTATTTCTTGTGAATCAACACATCTCTTGAAATTTGTATGACAACAAACTTGTTATAATTTTATCTGTATTCATCATTTTATGTTTCTGCTGATAAATTCCTCCTACACGTACGAAATATATGAAGTATAACCCAATATGTAGAATATGTCTGTACTGTATGTTATTGCCTGTTCCATATGATCGAATATAAATATGCTGGCCAGTTCATGTGTGTATAACAATTCAATGATAATCCGGCATCGGGCATCGATACTAATTTCAACCAGTGGAATGTTATAAATTGATCAACATGAAGAGAGTGTGTTTTTTTACGCTTTGACATTGCCTTGTGTCAGCAACAGTAATGGAATATATTCATTTCCAATATATTGGGAGCTAATTGATAATAATATTCATTTTATTCATCTTTCACCCTCTCAGAAATTGGTAAGTTGTTACCATCTGCATTTCACGTATGTATATATACTAAATTGTTTCATAAAGTAAACCATCAAAAACCAAAAATGAGGTGTACGGTAATCCTATATTGGTATACTACTATACTGATAATGATGTCCTGATTTATATGAATCGGACCAGTGAAGCTTTATTTCTGGAAATGGTATGGAAATGAGCTTTTTAATATTGATGTATGAGAATTGTGTTTTTCGTCTAGCGTGATAGATTCATGGAACGGGTAGTTGCATGTGAGTGCTCCTTCAACATTTTTACAACGTGTCTGGTAGTTTCATCAATGACGTGAGCTGTGCTGAATGAAACACCCTGTCGTAGGAAGATAGTGATGTTTTCATCAAACCATATTAGCAACACTTCTAGCATTTTTGGATATTGTGGTCCAAACACCCTTCGTTCACATAATTGTGCTACAGTACTGTTTTTTTTTCTTGTCCGAATGGCGATGTTGGCACTGGAAGCCACTGCACATTCATATACTACATGCTCTTCGTTAAGTTGCATTTTGAGTAGAGAAAAAAAGAACTCAATAAACTACTGCGGACATTTGAGCTTTCTTTTACAGCCGAACACGCTCTGCACCTGCATCAATTTCATTTCTGCTATCATGAACACGCGACGGGAAGTGATGCATAATACCTCCGGCGTTCGTTAATGTTGACATGATTGCCATGATTTCAAGGTGTTGAAACAGTCTGTCAGTTGCATCGTATGGCTGTGCAGAACAGGGAATTAAATCACGCATTGGGTGGTTTTGCCTCGCTATAAATATGATCATTATCACAAACCATAATGTTCATGCTGGTGTTATGGCAAAATTTCCATGAATATTGAGTCTTCCGCACAATCCTAATCAAATAAACTCCCCATGCGAGGCATGATGAAAAGAATTGATTGTGCAGTGAGGCATTCTGAATATAGTAAGCAGTCCTTGACTACAGACATAATTGGTATGCCCACATACACAAGTAGTACAAACATTGTGCTTATACAGCAAACATAAATGTTTCAATACAATACCTGAATGAAAATCATTGAATAAATTAATTCATTTCGTTGAAACTTAACTTTCGTGCGTGGGCTTCTAAGACAGCATTGTAGTGTAGGCCTATGGTTAAATACTCACTCAGCCTCAGCAGAAAATAAGAAACATTAATTCATTGAAACGCCTAATCGAATCCTAAGAAATAGTGAGGGATTATCATTTTCAATACTAAGCAACGAAAATCAATTGCCAAGATCCATCATTCCTATGAATATATTGTATCAGACTACACATCAGAATTTTTGGTTCTGACAGACAGGAGCACCATGTTGATTGATCACATTCGGGGCTGTAAGCTCCATCAGGAACATTTATTTGTCAGTGGCAATGTGTCGGTTTAATAGTGGTGGAACACTTGTCCAAGAGTACTTCCAGTGTCTAATTAACTGAAACAACCAGGTGCAGATCAATTGCCAAGATCCATCATTCCTATGAATATATTGTATCAGACTACACATCAGAATTTTTAGTTCTGACAGACAGGAGCACCATGTTGATTGATCACATTCGGGGCTGTAAGCTCCATCAGGAACATTTATTTGTCAGTGGCAATGTGTCGGTTTAATAGTGGTGGAACACTTGTCCAAGAGTACTTCCAGTGTCTAATTAACTGAAACAACCAGGCTTCCAGTGTTTCGTGGAATGCGTGTGTAACCATTTTTTTTTAGTCAGATGGTGAATGTGTATTAGAAAAATGACATCATTTATATTCATTATGTGAATATCGCCGGCCAGTGGTGTCTTATTCTCAATATTCCGTACAATTTTGAAGTATGTAACGATAGTGTTCGGTATTTCTTGTGAATCAACACATCTCTTGAATTTGTATGACAACAAACTTGTTATAATTTTATCTGTATTCATCATTTTATGTTTCTGCTGATAAATTCCTCCTACACGTACGAAATATATGAAGTATAACCCAATATGTAGAATATGTCTGTACTGTATGTTATTGCCTGTTCCATATGATCGAATATAAATATGCTGGCCAGTTCATGTGTGTATAACAATTCAATGATAATCCGGCATCGGGCATCGATACTAATTTCAACCAGTGGAATGTTATAAATTGATCAACATGAAGAGAGTGTGAGTTTTTTTACGCTTTGACATTGCCTTGTGTCAGCAACAGTAATGGAATATATTCATTTCCAATATATATTGGGAGCTAATTGATAATAATATTCAATTTATTCATCTTTCACCCTCTCAGAAATTGGTAAGTTGTTACCATCTGCATTTTACGTATGTATATACTAAATTGTTTCATAAAGTAAACCATCAAAAACCAAAAATGAGGTGTAATCCTATATTGGTATACTACTATACTGATAATGATGTCCTGATTTATATGAATCGGACCAGTGAAGCTTTATTTCTGGAAATGGTATGGAAATGAGCATTTTAATATTGATGTATGAGAATTGTGTTTTTCGTCTAGCGTGATAGATTCATGGAACGGGTAGTTGCATGTGAGTGCTCCTTCAACATTATTACAACGTGTCTGGTAGTTTCATCAATGACGTGAGCTGTGCTGAATGAAACACCCTGTCGTAGGAAGATAGTGAGGTTTTCATCAAACCATATTAGCAACACTTCTAGCATTTTTGGATATTGTGGTCCAAACACCCTTCGTTCACATGATTGTGCTACAGTACTGTTTTTTTTTCTTGTCCGAATGGCGATGTTGGCACTGGAAGCCACTGCACATTCATATACTACATGCTCTTCGTTAAGTTGCATTTTGAGTAGAGAAAAAAGAACTCAATAAACTACTGCGGACATTTGAGCTTTCTTTTACAGCCGAACACGCTCAGCACCTGCATCAATTTCATTTCTGCTATCATGAACACGCGACGGGAAGTGATGCATAATACCTCCGGCGTTCGTTAATGTTGACATGATTGCCATGATTTCAAGGTGTTGAAACAGTCTATCAGTTGCATCGTATGGCTGTGCAGAACAGGGAATTAAATCACGCATTGGGTGGTTTTGCTTCGTTATAAATATGATCAATATCACAAACCTTAATGTTCATGCTGGTGTTAGGGCAAAACTTCCATGAATATTGAGTCTTCCGCACAATCCTAATCAAATAAGCTCCCCATGGGAGGCATGATGAAAAGAATTGATTGTGCAGTGAGGCATTCTGAATATAGTAAGCAGTCCTTGACTACAGACATAATTGGTATGCCCACATAAACAAGTAGTACAAACATTGTGCTTATACAGCAAACATAAATGTTTCGATACATTTCCTGAATGAAAATCATTGAATAAGTTAATTCATTTCGTTGAAACTTAATTTTCATGCGTGGGCCTCTAAGACATCATTGTAGTGTAGGCCTATGGTAAAATACTCACAAAGCCTCAGCAGAAAATAAGAAACATTAATTCAGGACAACTCCAATGCAGCGAGGGTGTACACAATAATGATATGTGTTGTTATTGAAGCAGCAGCATTTGTTGCTGAAAGTCGTTATAAATGAATTGGCTAGCACATAATCGATGATACAACACCATTATAACGTCCAAAATACGTCCGCATGATCCTGCATTGAATTTCGAGATACCAAAAATCGCACAATGTGAAAAAAAAAATTTGATTTGATTTTGACACTGATTCGCATGACATTGCCATTGAGAGGCCTAATCGAACCCCAAGAAAAAGGGAGGGATTATCATTTTCAATACTAAACAATGAAAATCAACTGTCATGCTCCATCATTCCTATGAGCATATCGTTATAGTCTACACATCAAAATGTCTGTCTTATTGTCACAGACCACACAGGAGCATCATGTTGCTTGATGACATGCGGAGCTTTATGTTTCACCAGGAACATTTGTCAGTAGCAATGTGTCCATTTAATAGTGACGAAAAACCTGACCAATGGTGCTTCCGTTTCATGAACTGAAAAGAACCAGGATCCCAGTGTTTCGTGGAATGCGTGTGTGAACATGTTTTTTTTTTCAGTCAGATGGTGAACATTGTGAATGTCATGATCTACATTTGCTATGTGAATATTGCCGGCCAGTGGTATGTCTTATTTTCAATTTTCCGTATGTGATTTCGGACTTTGGAAAGAGAGTGTTGGTATTCCCTGCAAAATAACACATTTTTTTTTATGAAAACCCGTTATAATTTTATCTGTATTCATTATTGTATGTTACTGCTGATAAATTCACCTTTATGATTGATAATCGAAGATGAACGAAATTGCCCACGATGTGGTCCTGTGTGTTCTCATTGAGACCGGACCTGATTATGTCCTGGGTGTCAACACATGATTACCTATTTGCTTATGTAAGCACCAAAGACCGAAAGGTCAAAATTGCAAGTCCTACACGTACGGAATATATGAAGCATTTACCCAATATGTACAATATGTCTGAACATGTACTGTATGTAGTTGCCAGCCCCATTGGATCGAATATGTTAGCCAATTGATATGTGTATACCAATATAATTGAAAGGTACTATTAATAGACGTAGAATCAATACCCAGTATTAAGTATTCCGAACGAACAAAACAGGGTCCGTTATCCAACCTCATAGTCTGGGAACAGAAAGTCATATCAGGCGTACCAAGTGAGAGAAAACAAAAATGACGGGGAAACTCATGACCCTCCCCCCCCCCCCCCCCCCAAAAAAAAAATGACCATTAGGTGAAAATCAGGTGTTCCGGAAAGAGTGAGCATTTCCTGCCCCACTAGTGGCACCCGTCATGAACTCCCCAAAATTAAGATGAAGATATATCTAGTTGCATGACAGTCATGGATTTGGTATATTTATCAACCAAATCATAATGACGTCAATAATTTTTTTAAAAGCAGCTATAAGTATTGGTAAAGCATATCCTTGTCGCAGCGGTTTAGGGACTAGCTGGGCACTTCGATAAACAAAGTCCTCATATTTGCAACTAGCTCTGGAATAGCGTATTAGTTAGTTGAGAAACAAACACACCATATGCTGGTGAGACAGGAATGTTGCTGCTTAGAAAAGGGAAATTGACTATGGCAAAATTGAAATCATCACGTTTGTCATACAATCTAGTTGACAGAATATACTAATCATATCACTATCCTAATCATCCTAATCACTATCCTAATCATATAGTGAAGCACGAAATCAGGCTTCGATGCTAATTTCAACCACTGGAAGTTTATAAATTGATCAACATGAAGAGCGTATGATTTCTCTTTTTTTACGCCCTGACATTGTCTTGTGTCAGCAACAGTGTTAGCATTTTTTGATATTGTGGTCCAAACATCCTTCGTTCACGTAATTGTGTTACACTACTGTGTTTTTCTTGTGCGAATGGCAAATATCAAAGTGGGTGTTGGCAATGGAAGCCACTGCACATTCATATACTGCATGGTCTTCGTTAAGTTGCAATTGTCTAGAGATAGAAACAACTTCATCAAGTACTGCGGACATTCAAGCTTCCTTTTGCTGCCGAACATGCTTTGCACCCGCATCAATTTCATTTCTGCTATCATGTACACGCGATGGGAAGTGGTCGCAAAAATATCACCGGCGGTCGTTAATGTAGAATGATTGTTATGGTGTTGTAATAGTTGCATTATGTGAGTGTGCAAAACAGGGAATTAAATCACGCATTGAGTGGATGTGCCTCGCTATAAATATGATCGATATCACAAACCTTAATGTTCAGGCTGATGTTAGGGCAAAACTCCCATGAATATTGAGTCTTCCGCACAATCCTAATCAAATAAACTCCCCATGCGAGGCATGATGAAAAGAATTGATTGTACAATGATGCATTCTGAATATTGTAAGCAGTCATTGATACAGACATAAGTGGTATGTACATATGCACAAGTAGTACATATTGTGTTTATACAGTAAAGATAAATGTTCGAGTGTATTGTGTTTTCTCAATGAACATTATATCTAAAAACGACAGCCTATCTAAGAAGGCCTATGATAAATTACTCACCCAACCTCAGCAAAAATAGGAAACATTACTACAAAACAACTTCAGTGCACGACGATGTGCGCAACTGATACGTGTTGTTCATAAAGTAGCATAAACTGTTTCTTAAATTCGTTATAAATCGATTGGTTTGCATATATACATTACAACGTCCAAAATACGTCAGCATGATCGAAGTTAGACATACAGAAAAAAAACGCATGATGTGAAGGAACTGCTCACATATGTGTTAACATAAATAATAATTGGGGTTTAATCAATATAATATACAATACATATACATGTATACGACATTCTGCCTTTTCGATCGGCACCCTTGTCAGATATTTTGCGTCCGACAGAACGCCGTAACAAATAAACTTGTTGAATCGTAGTTAGAAGTGAAAATTTTGTTGCTCTGTGATGCAAGGAAGGTCGTATTAGTTTACCGCTAGCATACAAACAAGAAATATGAATAAAAATGGGCTTTAAATATGTACTTACGACCTTCTGCCAGGCTGAAAATATTTTCCGTCGCCTTCAGAAGTTGCAGGCATAATGTCGTAAGTAACATTTTGTTCCATTAAAGATAAACCCGAGTGTTCATGCTCCATCTGGCGGACGAAAACGTCATTATGACGTTTTACGCGGGAATATTGGCGTTGCCTGGTATACGATATAGGCATTTGCCATCGTAATTTTCCCATTGAATCAGGCTTATCCATTCGGATTTCACGGGTTTTTAGAACATGTTGGCATTCCGAGTAACAAACCATGGTGCCTACTTTAGTACACCATGTACACGAATTTAATCTAGGCCTATCAGCAAACAGCCTCTTAGTGAAATGTAGGCCTACACATTTAGTCGTTGCAAGTTACTCGTGTAGTTTGCGCGATATGTCGAAATGAGTAGGCTATGGTTGCGGGCAGAAAACAAGTGTGGTGGCATATTGATATTTTGCATTAGACTAGTATAATTTTTCGTTTATCCCATTACAATTGAGCTTCATATATCCTTCCAAGAAACAAGGAATTACTGTACGACATTCGGGTATCTACTGATACAAGGCACGGCGTGTCGATATAAATATGGCTGTGGCCTGACAAAATCGAACTGACATGCAATTCTACAAGAAAACTGCAATAAACTAATTCTACAAGAAAACTGCAATAAACTAGTTCACATTTTTAATATGTGACTTTCCGATACGGTATAGATTTATGGACAATACACAGCGCGGACACTTGAATTCCTTTAAAACACGTATCGTATGTATAATTACAAGACACGACATGCTTGTACATATCTGTCCATGTACAGAAAACAAGCGCAGTGACATGCTCATTTTTCATCATCTATTAATTCTACACAACATTTGCAGAAAAGTAATAAATATTCTTCGATTATTTCATTCCTATTTGAATTCTGATAACACATAAGCGACATAAAACCATACGGCTAGTTGAGTTCCGGCAGGACATACAGAGTACATGTATTTATCGTTGCAACTAACACTGAGCGCAGTATTTTGAAGCCAGTAATCCATACTTTTTCTTTGATGAAAATACAAACATTTGACAACACGTACTCTACACCAATATTACTAAATTGTCATAACTATTATATATTGATTTTGGTCTTACGGTGGTATTTGTCTCTAATAACTTTTTTTCTGAACGAAAACACTGCAATTTTTTTTAGCCTACATACAGTAAATATAAGGCTACCTCAAAAATAAGCGTGGTGACATATCATTTTTTTGACATATTCTGGAAGACACGTTATAATAGTGTCCATGTGCAAAATATCAAAAAAATCTCAGTGTTTTATATCAAGCAAGAACAGACATAAATCATTATACCTGGTTGCATATCTGCGATAATTAACGTTGCAATAACAAGCCTACAAGAACCATGTCTAAAAGTTGAATAGAACTATTTCTTCGAAGGTCCTCAAACATGTATTATTTTTGTCAATTGTCATGAAGAAATATATTCCGACTGTACCAATTGATATGACAGATAATTTAGGATCCCTATGACTGGTGTACGGTACATTATATGTGCGATGTGTTCATATATTCGAGAGTGCTCAGCTGCATAAATCACGTCTTTTTTCAACCTTCGGGACTCATTGGCACACCTTAGTTCTAGATCGATATCTCAGTTATTTCACTGGTGAAATATAATTTTTTGCACGTCTTTCATTAAGGAACATTATTCTGCATGTATATTTGAAATTTCAGCCAAATCTCAGTGTTTTAATTTTTTCATTGAACACCCGGGTTTATCTTTAAAACGTTGAAGCAACACATTTGTAATATATTTGTATTCGGAAAGAACAAGGAAGATAGTTTACATGATATATCAAAAACTCAAATCGCTGGATAAAAGCAGGTACGTGTGGAATGAAAAACATGTCCTCCTGTAAAATTACCAAAATGTCACTTACGACGTTCTGCCTTTCACCCGTCGATATGACCCTTCAATTATTAACCATTAAAAGTGTGTTTCCATCACATAATTAGTTGTAGATGTGAAACTGTCTGGTGAATAACCATAATACTGATAATACCATGCATATCACTTATCAATATCTAAACCAAATCCATAATACTATATATATATATACTCTTTGACGCTTTCGGTCAACAGTAAAATTCCATAACCCCTAAGAAAAGTTTGGTGAAGAAGAGGAACAGAGACAAGTTTATGGAGAGGTCGATATATGAGAGCAACTGGGAAACTTGTTGCCAGAGAAGAAGGCTTAGGTCAGGTGTACGGTTATAGTACGTGGCGAGAAAATACAACCTACTGGTGCGACTGAACAAGGTAACTAGCTCAAACCTACTGGAAATAATCAGAAGTGGCCTTGTATTGTTTGCAGTTGAGCGATCAACTTATCTCGCTTGACGCCACTATCCTTACTACTGACAACGCTAAACAGTTGTTGACATGCTACACGGGAAATTACAGATCGGAAATAGCACAGTCGAAAATAAAGATGTTAACAGAAGGAGACAGGAGAGACATTGCTGTTTCGATAGCTGTGAATACATTGGACAGCTGACATCTCTGATCGGTGTTGTCACAGGGATATGTTGAACCTTAATTGTTTTCGAACTAATGTGGCCCAAACTGTGTAAGAGTACAAGACAAGCTAATGCCCCCATCATCACCGAAATAACGACGACCATGAAACGGCGGTCACATAAATACTGATGCTTGAACGAGTACAGGACCACGATGTTATCACTCCACTGAGCAGGCATTCACAATCCACACAGACAAAAAACTGCTGACATAGGCCGGGCTAATGAACAACTGGCATGTAACTGGGGGTAGTTGTGAGGTAAATCAGCAACTACCCGAGCCACATAGCAAGGACACTATAAATATGTAGTGGATACTGAACGATTGAAACTTTATTAGGGAGCTCGCGAATATGTCGAAAAACATAGTGTTTCCACGAGTCGTATCATTATGATAGATGGCATCAAGTTAGCGTGAAACTAGACACAGAAATACCCATCAGAGTCAAAGTGCTGTTCTTCTTGGAAAAATCGCTGAAAGTCATTCCAACAGAACTCGTATTTGAGACAGTCACTGTTATTCGAGAATCCATTCTGCATCAGAGAAGAAACATATATTCATGAGTCTAGAAATTAATAAGACCCAACGGAGGAATAGTATGAATGACCCAACAGAGGAATATTTTCTGAACGATTCAATAGAAATATGCATGAACACTAACGTTATAGCTGTTGATGAGACTTGTGTGAATGTACAACGGTACATATGAATAAATACTGCCATTCGAGGCAGACGTTTTTATACACGTGTTATTAACATAATATTAACATAATATAACATTAAATTTTTTCACATCATATTTCAAAAAATGATACGAATGATATCATACGTTGTGATCATAGTTTTGCTAATTGTATTTGTAGAACACTGGAAACTCTGCACATGTGATCAGTAGCCCCCTGGTTCTCATGTTGGTACATATTGCAAATATCTCTGCTCATATAGATTGGTATAGAAGCAGATATGCATCGAATTGCCAGCATACGATTGTTGGCGATGCGGTCGGGGGCTATACACATTACGTGGCTATCAACATGTGTGCCTCAGTAAAAAGCAGCTGGTAGACAATCAATTGACGCTATGAGTGAAATAATTGGACTTGGAATTTTAAATTAAACGTTCGTTACCAGAACCATCTACCATTCTACACTTATTACATGACATGTGCTGGTTCCCGCCATGAAATATTGAAAGAAATTCTGGAATTACGCGAGTGCGCATATTTCACTTCACTACGGTGCCCCTGATGGACATGATGGAAAAAAACTACTTCGTTTGCACGAAGGACTAAGTCATTTGCACGAAATACTATGTCATGCACACAAAATACGACGACATTCACACGACGTACTAATGTGTTCGCACGAAGTATCACTTTGTTTAAATGAAGTACTAAGTCGTTTGCACGAAGTACTACGTCGTTTGCACGAAATACTATGTCATTCGCATCAAGTACTAAGTCGTTCGCGCGAAGTACTACTCCGTTCACACGAAGTATTAAGTTGTTCAAAGTCAATTTTTTCGTTTGCACGAAATAGTAAGTCAATCACATATCCATACATAGTATTCAAACTTTGTAATAAGCACATGAAACGAGTCCACATCTTATACCATACCCGTAAGCGGGCGGTGATCCTGACTGAACCTGATATTACCAATTACCATTACCATAATCAGTTTTCAGGGTCCTCCCCAAGACCTAAGTCTTGACACCCCTATTTACATTCATTAAATAACTTACAGAATGATGAAATATCCATCGATACACACAAATTTACCTCAAATAATAGCAGAAGATTGTATTCAGTAATATCTGATTGATCTGGAATATTTTAGGTTAAAATTTTTGCCAGGGGAAGCATAGTTTATCCAGAGCGCCATGCGGTGCTTATGGATATATAAGGCACCAAATTTGGAGCGCCAAATGACGGTTGTTAGTTGGAGGGCTAAAATGATGTAGATGGGTTTATCAACTATGTAACCTCACATCATGCAAACGATTTAGTACTTCGTGCGAACCACTTACTGCTTCGTGCAAACGACTTAGTACTTCGTGCAAACGACTTAGTACTTCGTGCAAACGACTTAGTACTTCGTGCAAACGAAGTATTACTTCGTGTGAACGTGGCACCGTACTTATCCAACGTTGCCCAGAGAATTATCTCGGCAACGTTGGGTGAAGCACAGGGAATAACAGCGTACAGTGCAGCGGTCGATTGAAGTTTCATGACTTATTTTCCTCTGGAAAAACATATAGCAATAAGGCACTTTCGTGACAGGGGACTGATTCTACAACAGCTAAAAATATTGATTTCCTACAAGTTCGATCACGAATTAATTGGATATCATAAATAAGTTACATGTAGATTAACTCCCATATTTGTTTTGTATCAAAATCTTGCCCACCGGTTAATAAGCAAAATCTCACATTTTGTTTTGCATTAGTTGTTATATAAAAGGTATTTACAACTAGACGCTTCCGGTCGCCTACGACCGCTTGGGTGTATCCCCCGTAGCCCCATCATCCCTGTCGCCTCAAATAATACTGATGAGCGTGAAAAACTAGATTAAGGGCTAAAAAAGATTACCAGAGAAATGTAAAATCTCAACATGCTTAAGCCAAAACTCTTTTCTTCCCAACAAAATTGCTGCATTGACTCTTCATTGAAGGTCACCACTGAAATCAGTGCATATGAATTTCCATTTCAACATGTTCGATAAGATAACGCAATTACGGCCAGATCAAACTTTTCATCAAAAGTTATATTTCAACTCAGAATATTTGAAAAACTTGGTTTCAAGTTGAAATTATAGCAAAAGTGGACCAAAACTGCATTTCGAAATGACGAAATGAAATTGGAGTCAGATCAAACTTTTCACCATGAGTTATAGTTTAACTCATAATATGTGCCAAACTTGGTTTCAAGTTGAAATTCAAAGTAAAAGTTGACCAAAACAGCATTTCAAGATGACGAAATTGGAGCCAGATCGAACTTTTCACCATCAGTTGTAGTTTAACTCACAATATGTGCCAAACTTGATTTCAAGTGGAAATTCAAAGTAAAAGTTGACAAAAACTGCATTTCAAGATGATGAAATTGGAGCCAGATCGAACTTTTCACCATGAGTTATATTTTAACTCATAATATGTGCCAAACTTGGTTTCAAGTTGGAATTCAAAGTAAAAATTGACCAAAACTGCATTTCAAGATGATGAAATTAGAGCCAGATCGAACTTTTCACAATGAGTTATATTTTAATTCATAATATGTGCCAAACTTGGTTTCAAGTTGAAATTCAAAGTAGAAGTTGACTAGAACTGCATTTCAAGATGGAAATTGGAGCCAGATCGAACTTTTCACCATGATTTGACCAAAACTGTATTTATAATTCAACTCATAATGTGTGCCCAATAGTAAATGTTCCTCACCTTAACTATTTTTATTGTGCTCAATAATAGACTTAACTAGCCAAATTAATGTTAAATTATTCAGTAATATCAATGATACTACACAAAAGTGTGCCCAATAGTAAATGTTCCTCACCTTAACTATTTTTATTGTGCTCAATAATAGACTTAACTAGCCAAATTAATGTTAAATTATTCAGTAATATCAATGATACTACACAATAAAATCACTACTGGACACAACATGTTCCTCATTGATCCAAATAATAAATGTCCCTTACCTTAACTATTTTTATTGTGCTCAATATTAGACTTAACTAGCAATAATAATGTCAATTTATTCACAAATATCAATGGTACAGCAGCCATAAAGTCAGTACTGGACACAACCTTTACCATGTGAGCCCAATAATAATGTTTCTTTGTCTAACTATTCTTATTGTGGCCAGTAATAAACTGAACTAGTAAAACTAATGTTAAACTAGTCAAATCTATGTTAACATATTCATTAAAAGTAATCTCTTCACACAAAACCATCAACTGTGAATTTGTACACATGTCCAGTGTAATATGTTTGCAGATATCAACCGAAGGGAATGATCATAGATCTCAAACTGGATATTTCACATTGTTGTAATAAGTTATCTCATAAACTTATTAATATTTATTTAATCTTTCCGAAAAACAATAGGTTTCGTGCCACAGCATTGCTCAACATGCCTGTTCAATATTGTAGTGATTCCTGTGAAATTACAACTCCTAGAGCGTTCACAAGCCATGGGTGTTGAAATTGCTGATTTTGTCACAAAATGTGTCGCCAATCGGCCATTTTGGTTGCTATGGCGACCAAAATCAATAGATGTCGTGATCTGACCATAAGACATCAAAATCGGTTCAGATTTGCAAGCTGTAGCGCGTTCACAAGAAAGTGTCTGTGGACGTGGCGGACGCGGACACGGCGCGACGATCGCAAATCCATAGTATACAATGAAAATTGCGAAAAATGAGCCATTTTTTAAAGGTATTTTGGGAGTAAAATTACCCATAATTCCACAATGAAGATAATATTTGATCCTAATTTTCTGGTTCTGAATGCACGATGTCACGGTGGGTAAGCAGACAGTACTCTAGCATGATTTCCGAACGCCAGCTGATGCACTAAGAACTCTTGCCTAATTTTATGATGGATGCGGAGGAGGGGACCTGCACATGCACGCCCAATAATGCGAGATTCAGGCAGTATTATGGGAAACCAACCATACGACGGAACATTCAAGGAACTCATGTTGATAGGGACGAATTTTCGGTAAATTTTAACAACGTCTTGTGTACGAAATGTCTCACACAACAAAAAATGTTGATCAAATGAAATAGCCACCGAGTGAAATATTGGGTTGTATTTCTGTCGTGGTCGTTTATTTACAAGGTACATAGCAATCTACACAGTTATACAAACATGTCCTAACGTACTTTTAACTCTTGCAGCAAAATATTATCCATGTTTTTCAAATATTACCATTTTTATGATTTATGCATATTTACACACTCTTGCATGATTGGCAAAAACCTAGCATCTCACTCTTGCATGATTCGACATGATTGAAGTTCATGGGCATAAATCCTGGGGGTGGGGGGGGGGGTGGATGGAGGGGATGCATCCCCCACCCCCAACAAAAAGGGTGGGGGATGAAGTATGTATTATCCACCCTTTAATCGGTACAAGAAAAATTTGTGCCCGTAATTTGAAAAATTGTAGTAGAACCTCATTCGTCTCCAACAGTTGTTAGCTTGTATAAATTTGGTCATTGCTATGTACATGTAGTGTCACTGCAAACAAATAAGGTGTACCGGGTATATATTCTTTAATTCACCAAATCGATTTCCACATAACAATCCCGGGAAACCCTGAAAACTTCTTCCTAAAAGTGTGCATGGACATAAATCACAGCGCCCAAAACGAAGACTTCCCCCACACATAGAATCCAGAACACATAAGACCTACGGGCTACATAAATATATACAGTATTGAACCACCGAATCCGGAACGGATCGCAATATTGTTGGGCCTGTGCCGCTGTGCGTGACCCCTCTCGTGCGATCTAGCCTAATAATACACGAACAGGTGAACTTTGCTGATGAAAAAATGGAGAAAAATTGTGTATCACACAGTGACACATACAAATTTTAGGAAATTGTGGGGAAAGATTCCCCAGAATATTATGAAAATAAATACCGTATATGCTCTGGGAATGCTTCTAGAAGAGCTTAGTCAAAATGAGAAAAAAATCCAGGGGCGCAGGGGGGGGGGGGGGGGGGGACCCCCAGACCGTTTTTGACTCGCTTCGACCGCCCAGACCCCCCTACAAAATATATAAATCTACGCCACTTTGCGGACCGAGACGGAGATCTACATGTACCAGTGTCCCATGATGGAGGCACGTGTTAAAAAAACCGTGCATCATATAAGATAACCATCAGATATGCCTATTTCATGCCTTCAGATGGCAGTGGTGTATAGCCTACTCTAATTTTTCTAAATTCAAGGTCATTTACATTTTTTTGCCGATATAATCGCGATGCCGAATGATTTCGAATTATAATTTTGCATACTTTGCATACCTGGTAGTCAAACGGCAATTCTCTACTGAATTTTAGACTTCTATGGTCGTAAAAATTAAAAAAAAAATGGCAATCTACTCAGGTTGAACCATCTTTGATTTGTTCAATATTTGAGCGTAGCCTTTGAATTTATGAACGTTTTTTAGTTTGCATATATAAATATGACATTGTGATATGACAATATAACACTGTATATAAATGTATGTATACCATACAACGAAAAACCCGCTATAAAGACACGGAAAAGCTATCACATACTATTCAACTTGTGTTGGACTGTTTTATTTTTCATATTCCTACTGGCATATCAGTATCTACGGAAACCCGTTGAGGCCAGATAATGAAAGGTGTGGAAATATATTTTCAAAAGGAAAAGGAAGCAATTTTGTGACTTGTTCGAGCTGGCAGATTTTATTGAATAACAGATAACAGCTTCTGGTAATCAACATGGCTACAGATGGATGCATTTGAAGTGTCTGCAAGCCCGGAAAATTGCATCAAGGAAAGACGTCCATACCATTATGTAAATCATAGATCCAGAAGGTGTCGAACAGCGCAAGAAGGGTCGGTTGAGAAGACGACATTATTTTAGCAAAGGCCCAAATTTCCTGTGGCACGTTGATTCTTATGATAAGCTCAAGCGATATGGGATTTGCATCAATGGGTGCATCGATGGGTTTTCGAGCTATATAATTTGGCTGAATGCATATATCACCAGCAGTTTGTTTACCAAACGGCCGCCAGATAATTAAATGGCGGCCGCCAGATAATTATGTGGCAGCCGCCACTTAAATATATTTTCACACCTGGCACTAATGGTCTTCCGTAGTATCCATATAATCAGGGTTCAAACGAGAACAACTGAAACGTATCATATATGTATATAGCGGCATAGCCTGTAATAAAGTTGGCAATATAGTTATTGATTTTTGCCTTTCGGCTTGGTACGAAAATATCTAAGCTTTACAGACACGAAAAAGCACTAGAGTTAGGATATTATATCTGCAGTGACAAATACTATGGGAAATGACGATCATGACTGAGGCCTTTGTTCACATAATGAGGACATATAAACAATTTGTTCACACCAATATTTTTTGTGGGTTCAAACTCCTGTTCAAGGACATCAGTATGTACTTTATATACAAAATATATATATATATAATAAGTATGCTTCAAAACAAATTGCTCTCACACGCCCTGATTTTCAATGGGATCGGGATTTTGTTCCATTACTATTTGTGATTAATATCAAGTGTATAGTTATACTGTATTATGGTTTGCATTTCATTATTGATGTCTCTAGATCGTTCAAATAATAAACCTCAACTCATGTTTAATTCGTGTATGGGTGATGTTTCAAATGTTGTATGTTCACTGCTGAGTGTGTGTCCGTTATCCGCACATTACTATGCTGCTGAAGTGATGACTGGATTGTGGTATTTCGGGAGTGCACCCACTCACTTGCTACAACATCAACACCCCCATTGATTTATTGATCATTCACACAGGCCCTAGTGGATACAAGTCCACAAATCTCCAAAACCTTCACAAAACTCACACATGTTCATGTGTTGCTAACTACACGTTACTCGTTTTCTTACATAAACCTATCAGGTGCACTCTACATATCTATATGCTGGGTTGAGCTAATGACGTAATATTATTGTCTATACGGCCAAAATCCCTTCTATCACATTTCAAGAAAACTTGATGTTCGAGAGCATCTGGCAAGCTTGTTGCCAGAGATAAAAGCTCAGGTCAGGTATGTCGTTTTGCACATTGCGAGAAAGTACAACCTGATCCTATAGGGGAAGTGAACTGGAAATAATTAATAGTGCCCTCGCTGTGTGCATTTGAACGATCAGTTTATTTCGCTTGACGTCACTATCCTTACCACTGACAACACTGGAGAGTTCAGTTGTATGCCAGTTGGGTGCAGACACCCACATGTTATTGCGCCATTCATTTGAGTCATCCGCGACGCCAGGCAACTGTCTGACCTCGCGGAAAATGTGCAGTGTAATGCATCTGTTGCCACATGAATTTCTAATTTGTTACTCAAATTGAAAATAGTGATGAGAACCTACGCAAACACGAATCTAGGGGTCGTGTCTATAGCTGTGAATTCTTGGATAGCCGATAAATCAGATCGGCGTTGGCACAGCAATAAATTAATCATTGCTTTCGAAGTTCTATTATTGGACCTTGTATGCAATACATATTTGTGAAATGATGAAAGAATTGTGGGTTTGGTCGTGAAAGCATCAAAATTGGCACAGTTCAAGCTGAGTGCATATATATTGACTCTAGTTACAAAGCCAAGTGACATTGCTCGAATTCAGAAAAATGACCAAAAATCAAAGATGACGCATATTGTTGATGGTATTAACATCAAGACAAATAAGGTATCTGTGCCTATGTTTTCTTGCCTGCAAAGCCAACTAGACCATGAAATTTATATATCTTGAACCACGAAGTGCCAATTTCACAAATGTCTTTCAGGAACACTTATTCGTTAAATTAACTTTCGAATATAGCATCATCCTCATTTGCATGAATCAAACATTGCTGCCTGAATGACCCGGATGCACAATAAAACAGATCGAATGCAGTAAAATTGTACTCTGGCAATTCTGATTTGCTAAATCGCGAAACACTCTGCATAATTTAGTGCAGTGTGTGCTATATTTCCTTCATGTACACCTCCCTGACTGCAGTCCTTTGTGTGTTCACGCGCGGTGACCATTAGATTTGATGAGAAAGCTGAAAGGTCATTCTGTCTGACATTTTCCATTGATGATATACCATCCTCAGTGGATTGGCTTCAGGTTGTTGTATGTCCTTCTCCAATTATTTTCGAAGTACTCTGGTCCACAGAATGTAAAAGTACGTGTTGCCCCCATGTTCAGGGTAATGACGACGACAAGGATGTGACGCCGTGTACATAAATACTGACGCTTGAACAGGTAGAAGACCACGATTTATTGCTCCACTGTGAAAGCCACCACAGTCCACACAAACAGGTAAATGATGACATAGGTCGGGTCAACGACTAGCTGGCTATATAATTGTGGTATTGATAAGGTAAATCCGCACCCATCCGAGCCACATGGCACAGGGATGCTGGGAATATGTTGTCTTTTTAGCGATGCCAAGTGAACAGTGGATGATTGACACTTTAAACAGAAGCTGGCAAACACGACGAAACTCAGTGTGATTCCTACGAGTCCCATCAGAAAAATTACTGGTATAAACCAGTCTATATACCAGGCACAAAAATGAGAGTCGTGTTTATACTAAGAGCCAAATCGGTGAAATTGTTATTGTTATACAAATCGGTGAATACTGTTATTCCAGCATTCATTCTTCGCGGAATGGTAAAGAAAAGAATTATCCTTGAACTTTCATGGTGTTGGTTTTCCCAAAAGATTCAATAGAAATATGAAAGAACAACCATTGTAGCTGTTGATGAGCGATGCCCAATGGAATAAATACTGCCTTTCAGTGCGACAACTTTTATGCAAATGCTATTGGTACTCACACTAAAAAGTAAATTGTCAACCGTTTTCGTTCCAGGGCATATTTTTCATCCACATGGCGGTCATATTTTGCATGTCTATTGAGGAGGGTAGAACCTAATGGCCACCAGGTCGTTCTGTTGAAAAACAATGCAATTACTCCCCGTTCATACAGAGCGGTATATCAGCACATCCTCACCACTTCCTAACATACTTTTGGTACAGACACGCAGTTTATGATTCTCCCTGGAGTCGTCGACGCAATACGGAGTGGCTGTGCAGTGATTGGCAGTCAATCATTTGGCACTGAAGGTGAATGGAAGTGACATTGGAAGTTCAAACTGAACTGTCATCACCAAGGCTAACGCTCATTCGTCAACAACTAAAGTTGCATTCAAACGTTGATGGCAATTTGCCACAGATAGCAACAGTGCTCATACAAGATTTAAAGCTATAATCACTTTTAGAATTGACAAAATTTATTCATTCTGCGATAGCTTTATTTTGTCTATAGAATGAGGAATCGTACAAAGTTGGGTCTGAAAATGTGTATTACGTGCCTAAATTGAGTTTCCAAATCAACATTCAAATTCGGGCCAGTCATTCTCGCATCATTTTCTCCCTCAAAGCGGTCCGCTTTGTGGGCGAGTTCTATGCACAGTCTGATGACGCTATTGGTATTAATTTTGTCTAGATATCGTGGCAACCGGCAATGTAGGCAGGCCGATCATTCTCTATCCAGTGTTTTCATGCACGATTAACGGCAATTATCTGAGTATCTGTAGTCGAACTGTGCACATTTCCTAAATATTCCCGACTATCTCGAGACGTACTTTCAGGTTTGCGTGACAAACAAGAATGCTAAATTTGGTTGATTTTAAAATTGATTCCAGCTTCAAGCCAATTAGTTTCGTGAAAACTTATAAACTAGAGGTGGTTCGTATGGCGTCCATAATAAATACGTAGTGAACTATACACGAACCTCTGAAAGTATTGGGAGGCCTCCATTCACATGGCTTCAAATCATAGCAATTCGTTCACATCCAGACTTTTTCATACACTGTATATAATATGCGAATATGAACTATTTCGTGTAGATATTTTACCTTTTGCACGATGCATGTTCACTGGTAATCCTGATGTAATATGCTGGTGTAGGGAGGATTGACTCTGGATTGTGATATTTCAAAAGTGTATCCACTCACCTGCTCACATACCATTTGATTGGTCATTCATATACACGCTAAGCCGATGTTGTCCTTTAAAGAACTACATTTCGTTTCACTGCGCATTCTCCATTACGTTGCATCAGATTATAGAGTGCACAAAAATCTTGCAAGTATGATGATCATCCAAACTTTCTTGTGCTGGCTAACACGCAATGCATCTGGTCGAATCTGTTTCTGGTATCACCCACATGCAACGGGAAACCAGCACACAAGATACCTCCTGCCGTGGTTAATGTTAACATGATTGCCATAGTTTGGGGTGTTAAAACCCTATATCAGTGGCATCGCGTGAGCGCTGTTCATGGGGTGTTAGGAACAAAACTGTTCATGGGGTGTTTGGGGTAATATTTGGATGACTAGAACGCATGTACATGTACTAGACTTTGTGCACAAAACTTATTAGTAAGTATCAATCTATTACCACCGATACAGCCAAATTTCGATGATTCCAATAACAAACGTAAAATACAACATTTTGCAATAGAAACAAAGCCCAACCAAATACTTCATCAAATGACACACTGGCGTCATCAGGGGCAGACAGTGTGGTAAATGTAGTTGTTTCTACTGTACACCTGATCACAGGGTGGAACCGTTTGTCTGATTCTATGTGCATTATTCTGATTCTATGGGCAAAAAGTCTGATTCTATGAGCAAATTGTCTGATTCTATGGGCAAATAAGCAAGTAAGCGGCGGGGCACCAGTAAAACATGCTAGATCAACGACAAATTTCTCAACACAATCTGATGGCACATGTTCTATTTACTCCAGAAATCATTGCAGAATATGGATTATGTTCAGTTTCTTATGCAGTGTTCACCGTTGTTCATACATTTGTCGCACAAAAGTGGAACGGTCAGGTGGTGGAGCAGTTATCCATAATAAATCACCAACTGCAAAGCGTTCACACTAACCTACCTGGGTATCTGGACAAAAATTAGTTCAGTTGACATTGTGATTGTTCCTAGATGTGAAATCAGCTACCGAATCAAACGTTCGTTCCCACAGAATCAGGTTTGTTCCTGTTATTTTTATTCTATGTCCAATTTTGTTGGATTACGTAGCTGACTTCACATCCAGGAACAATCAAAATGTTAACTGGAATAATTGTCATGCAATTGTGGTCAAGATATCCTGGTAAGTAACTGGAAGCGCTTTGTCTTTGGTGATTTATGATGGCTAACTGCTCCACTGCCTAGCCGTTCCACTTTTGTGCGACAGATATATGAAGAGCGGTGAACACCACATAAGAAACTGAACATGAATCATATTCTGCAATGATTCAAGAAGTAAACAGAACATATGCCATCAGATTGTGTTGAGAAATTAGCCGTCGATCCAGCATGTTTCACTGGTGCCCCGCAGCTTACTTGCTTATTTGCCCATAGAATCAGACAATGTGCTCATAGAATCAGACTTTTTGCCCATAGAATCAGAATAATGCACATAGAATCAGACAAACGGTTCCTCCCTGTGCTGATGGAATTACCGGTAGTATACAACTGCCCAACAACAAGTTAGAAATAAATTGACCTTTCGCCGAGCCAGTTTGTCCGAGTCTTTTCACGCCATTTACGACGCATTCTGTTAAGTTATCTGGTCAATTATAACGTATTCTAACATGGTGACGTTACAGTGCTCTTAGCATTTCAGTCATTTCAAAAGGTGTTATATCAGTTGATATACGGCCCTACGGCCTATATCAGATTTACGTTTCCAGGAGCAACGGCCAACAAAAACGTCATGACCGCAACAAACATTTGTAGCCATGGTAATGTTTATTTCCTAACAATCATTTACCATGTTAGAATAGAAATAATGTATAGATTTGTCGTAATTGTCTGCAAAATAAACTTCTCGGCGTCTCGGGACCATATCACCTTGCCCTCGAAGTTTATTGTGCGACAATTCCTCCAAATCTATACATTATTCCTTGAATACAGATTCACGTGCATCTCGTTACATTCACGTTACATGTTCCAATATCAAAACTATGTCTGTATAGACATTTGAACGTTCTCAGTCTGCAGTTAACTTTCCTCATCCGGAAAATTCCTTCGCAGAGAAATGCCTGCTGCTATCACTGTACTGAAAACAGTCTGCAGAAAAATTCATATATATGAAAGCATCTGGCAAATTTCTTGCAAGAAATAAAGTCTCAGGTTATTTAAGTCGTTATTCTACGTGACAAGAAAGTACAACTTGATCCAGCATGTGGCTGGGCAAGTTCAGTAGTAGAAGTGTACTGGAAATAATTTGAAGTGACCTCGCTGTGTGCATTTGAACGATGAGTTTATTTTGTTCGAAGCGACTATCCTGTTTGCTGACAACACTGTAGAGTTCAGTTGTACGCAAGTTGGGTACAGACACCCACGAGTTGTGGCGCCATCCATTTGAGTGATCTGCGATGCCAGACAACTGCCTGATCACGCAGAAAATGGTCAGTATAATGAGTCTGATACCTGCCACATGATTGTCTAATTCCTTACTCAAATAGCACGGTTCAAACTAGTGAGGAGAACTGATGGAAACACGAGACTGAAGGTCACGTCTATAGTTGAGAATACTTGGACAGCCGATATTCCAGCTCGGTGTTGGCACTACAATATTTCAACCCTTATTTATAAAGTAATGTTTTTTACCCTCGCCCGAGGGTATTGCATTTGGGTCTGTCTGTCTGTTTGTCTGTCTTTCTGTCTGCGCGCATGACTCGGATACAAATGGTCTGATCGATGTGAAATTTATTGGCAACGGAAAAAGTGAAAATCACATAATTGGCTATAACTCTGGTTCTACTCGATATTAATTTTTCCAATTATTTTTGTATTTTTCTCTGGCCAATTCCGGATCGTATGGTGTACAGCTGATGGTCGTATTAAGATGATTCCCCATTATCGCCCGTTGTTGATAAGGTGGGGGGTCACGATTTCGGTTATTTTTTGCCAGAGACTTTTCAGTGCAAATGTCTGCGCTTATAACTCGAAGACAAACGGACCTATCAAACTGAACTTTATAGGACTGAAGCGCTATGGTAGTGGCTTGGTCTCCTTCAAATTTTGTCAAAAAGCGAATAAAAACGGTTGCCATGGCAACGGAAAAAGTAAAAAAATTACATAATTAACTATAACTCCGGATTTTACTTGATATTAATTTTTTCAACTATTTTTGTATTTTTCTTTGGCCAATTTCTTTGGCCAATCTTTGGCCAATTTGGTCATAAGACGAAAACTCTCCATTATCACCAGATGTCGAAAAATCAGGGGTCACGATTTTACGAATTTTGAGTGCTCTGAGACTCAAGGCCATGTGAAGCTAGTTTTCAATCGTTTTAGCCTATTTTCATTCAGGAGATGTGACTGGATGGTAGAAACAATACTGTGAAGTTTTACAGCTCAACATTGAACGACGAGGTCAAGGTCAGATAAACGATCAAAATCTAAAAGTTACAATAACTCTGCTTATATTAATGATTAGTTTCCCTCATTAATTTTGTATTTTTGAATTTTTTGCTCAATTCATTTGCTGTATGACCGATGGTCGTATGATCAAAATCCACCGTTATCTCCCAAGCTAGAAAGGTGTAAGAATCATCAGCTGAAATCACTGATTCGTAGTATTTCAAGGTGTGGTAATTCCCAAACCACTGACGACATTCAATAGAATGTTGTATTTTTTTATGGTCAATGTCCGACCATTTGATATATGAGCAATGATAGTACGACCACAACCCCCGATTATCTTCCAGGTAGAAAATGTAAGGGTCATCAACTCTAGTTTTAGTAAAAATAAATCTGGAATTGCGCGGTTCTGCAATCTCTTATTGTCTCGTTGTTTCGTCCTTGTAGGGCAGCGGATATGTCTGAAATGACAATGGTAAAAATACCAAAATTGGCACAGTTCAAGTTGAGTACATATACATTGATTCTAGCTGCCAAACCAAACCAAATTTTGCCCGAATCCAGAAATATCACAAAAAATCCAAGATGGCCATCATCACCCATATTGTTCATGATTTTAAAGCAGCTGCCTTCGAAACCAGTCATAATTTTTTGAAAACTATATTTCATACTAAACAGGGTAAACTAACTGCGTGAAACATACTCACATCAAATGTAATGAAAATAACCAGTTCTCATGGAAATTTTGCTCTTTGCTCATTTGAGCAGGCCGTTATCACGTAAATACAGAAACTGTATCCATCACACGCAGATGTAAACAAAGCATAGAAGTGCGAGACAGACTGACAATTCCACGTACATCATGGTGTATCACTGTTTTTTTTCTTCATAACTACACTATATATGCAGATACGAACTGTGTACTCGATGTCGACTTTTAAGCGCGATTTGAGCATTTGTTTACATTCGGGTTTGATGGATACACTTCGTTTGTTTATTTACAAAACCGGTACAAAATGGGCACTAAACAGATGAAAAGACAACTCGGATGGACTGTAATCGTCAAAATCATTGAGCACATTTTTTGTTATATTGCATCAGATGTGTTTAACAAAAAATTGGTTTTGAAAAAAATATTGCATACATACGAAGGCAGCAGCTTTAACATGTCAAAATAAATAATGTGTCAGTACCTATGTTTTCTTACCCG
This sequence comes from Terebella lapidaria, assembly GCA_949152475.1. NCBI lineage: Eukaryota > Metazoa > Annelida > Polychaeta > Terebellida > Terebellidae > Terebella > Terebella lapidaria. The sequence goes on from OX424556.1 coordinate 14,076,758, forward strand.
CGAAGCTAGTTAGATAATCAAATTTACATAACGTCACCTACGAGTGCCAATTTCTCAAATGACCCACAAAACACGAAATTTAAAATTTCAGCCGTCATAATTGATCTAATAATTTAGTCCAGGCAAACTTACGTTCCGTTTGGAACTATATAGAATATTCTATTCTATATAATTCACTGACTTCAAAATTTGAAAAAAAAACAGGCTTTCAGGGAAACTTATTCGTTAAATATAACTTTCGAATACAGAATCATACATACTCATTTGCATAAATCCAACATTGCTGCCTAATTGACCCACAATGAGTTACAATAAAACAGATCGAATGCAGTAAAATTAAAATTTATGAGTTATGGCAGTCTGGCAATTCTGTATTGCTAAATTGTGACACCCTCTGCACAATTTAGTGCAGTGCGTGCTATATTTCCTTCATGTACACCTCCTTGACTACAGTCCTTTGTGTATTCACATACGGTGACCATTAAATTTGATGAGAAAGCTGGAAGGTCATTTTGTATGACATTTTCCATTGATGATATACCATCCTCAGTTGGCTGGATTCAGGTTGTTGCATGTCCTTCTCCAATTATTTTCGAAGTACTTTGGTCCACAGAATGTAAAGTGCCCCCATGTTCAGGGAATCACGAATACAGGGATGCGACGCGTGTACATAAATACTGATGTTTAACAGGTAGAAGACCACGATTTAGCGCTCCACTGAAAGCCACCACAGTCCTCATAGACAAAAAGATGCTGACATAGGTCGGGTAAACGACTAGCTGGCAAAATAGCTGTGGTATTGATAAGATAAATCCGGACCCATCCGAGCCACATGGCACAAGGATGCTGGGAATATATTGTTCCCAACGTCTTTTACATACGACATATGACATCCGACATACTACATATGACATACGACATACAACATACTACATATGACATATGACATACTACATATGATATACGACATACTACCCTATCCTTCCCATTGAAAGAATAAACTTTCTCATGGCCGCCTCAGAAGCACTGAGGCAGGCTATTAGTATTTTAAAATCAGGCTATTAGTATTTTAAAATCATATGTTGTATGTAGTATGTCGTATGTCGCCTGTGGAACTCCATATTTTAGCGATGCCAAGTAGACGGTGGATGATTGACACTTTAAATGGAAGCTGGCAAGTACCATGAAACTAAGTGTGATTCCCCCAACAGAATAATTACTGGTATAATTACTGGTACAAAAACCAAGCACAAAAATACCCATTAGGATCGTGTTAATACTAGTATATCTCCAGTAACCAGAGCTAAATCGATAAAGATGAATCCAACACAACTCGCATCTAAAACAGCCAATGTTATTCTAGAATTCATTCTTCGTCCTTGCCAATAATGTACAGATATTCATGCATCTGAAATTGAAAGTACGTCACGTACAGCGGAATGGGAAGGAGAAGAATCATCCTCGAACTTCCATGGTGTTGGTTTTCCCTAAAGATTCAATAGAAATATGAAAGAACAGCCATTGTAGCTGTTGATGATCGATGCCTAAAGGAAACAATACTGCCTTTCAGTGCGACAACTTTTATGCACATGCTATTGGTACTTTTTTACATCACACTAAAAAAGTAAATTGTCAACCGTTTTCGTTCCCAGGCATATTTATCATCCACGTGGCGGTCAAATTTTGCTTGTCTATTGAGGAGGGTAGAACCTATTGGCCACCAAGTCGTTCTGTTGGTGTACAATCATAACTCCCCGTTCATTCAGAGCGGTATATCAGCAGATCCTCACAACTTCCCAACGTACTTTTGGTACAGATACGCAATACGGAGTGGCTGTGCAGTGATTGGCAGTCAATCATTTGGCACTGAAGGTGAATGGAAGTGACATTGGAAGTTCAAACTAAACTGTCATCACCAAGACAAACCTTCATTCGTCAACAGCTAAAAAATCGCATTCAAATGTTAATGGTAATTTGCAACAGATGGAAACAGTGCTCATACAAGATTTGAGCCAATTAGTTTCGTGAGAACTTATAAACTAGAGGTGATTGCGTATGGCGTCCATGATAAATACGTAGTGAACTATACACGAACCTCTGGAAGTATTGGGAGGCCTCCATTCACATTGCTTCAAAATCATAACAATTCGTTCACATCAGGACTTTTTCATACACTGTATATCATATGCGAATATGAGCTATTTCGTGTAGATATTTGACCTTTTGCACGATGCATGTTCACTGGTAATCCTTATGTAATATGCTGGTGTAGGACCCGGAGGATTGACTCTGGATTGTGATATTTCAAAAGTGTCTCCACTCACCTGCTCACATACCAAAACATCCCAGGGACTGATTGGTCATTCATATACTTACTAAGCCGGTGTTGTCTTTTGGAAAAAACCATTCCATTTTCACTGCACACCCTCTATTAAGTTGCATCTGATTATAGAGTGCAACAAATCTTGCAAGTATCATGATTATCCAAACTTTCTTGTGCTGGCTAACGCGCAATGCACCAGGTCGAATCTATTTCTGGTATCACCAACACACAACGGGAAACCGGCACACAAAATATCTCCCTGTTGTAAATGTTGACATGATTCTCGTGGTTTGGGAGTGTTAAAACCGTATATCACTGGATCGTGTGTGTGCAGATAATGGAAATACCGGTATGTCGTTTTGCACAGCTAGAGATTCGATCAATGTCACAAAACTGTTCATGGGGTGTTAGGGGTAATAATTCATATATGTCTTTTTTTCCATTCCCGAGTACGCTCAACCGTCCGTCTCACATGCGCGTGTATGAACCATTTACGAGGGCACGTCTATGTCCGTCTCACGCGCGCGTGTATGAACCATTCACGAGGGTGCGTCTATGTCCGTCTCACGCGCGCGTGTATGAACCATTCACGAGGGTGCGTCTATGTCCGTCTCACGCGCGCGTGTATGAACCATTCACGAGGGTGCGTCTATGTCCGTCTCACACGCGCGTGTATAAACCATTTACGAGGGCACGTTTATGTCCGTCTCACGCGCGCGTGTATGAACCATTCACGAGGGTGCGTCTATGTCCGTCTCACGCGGGCGTGTATGAAACCATTTACGAGGGCACGTATATGTCCGTCTCACACGCGCGTTTAGCTTATGCCTATAACTGACAACCTCGATGGCAGCGTGTAGTGGGAGACACAATGGTGTTCAAGTAGAAACAAAAAATAAAAATAAACATAAACCTAATGCTCCCAAATAAAAAAAAAATAGGCCAAAGTCTAAGACATGTTACCGGACAATAGATATTAGCTATTTTGTGCTCGGACCTAATGAGGTCGAAGGTCAAATTCATGGTCATGACAATATCCAGCATATATCATTTCCTGTAAGTCCACAAATGATTCCCAAGCCATAAAGTCAATAATAATCGAGATATTAGCCATTTTGTGCTCTGACCTTGAAAATGAGGTCAAAGGTCACATTCAAATTCATGACAATATTCAGCACATATCATTTCCTATTATGTTCACAATTGATTCCTAAGCTGTAAAGTCAATAATAAGCGAGATATTAGCCATTTTGTCCTGTGATTTTGAAAATAAGGCCAAAGGTCAAATTCAAGGGCACGACGATATTCAGCATATATCATTTCTTATATGTTCACAATTGATTCCTAGGCTGTAAAGTCGATAACAAGGGGGATATTAGCCATTTGTCCTGTGACCTTGGCAATTAGGCCGAAGGTCTAATATAAAATCGTGACAATATTCAGCATATATCATTTCCTACATGTCCACAATTGATTCTAATCTCTAATCTCAATATTAGGTGAGATATTTGGAAAAATGTGTCCCATTATAAAGCATAGTAGAGAAGGGAATGGGAAAGCACCATTTGGGCTGAGTTTAGGTCAAAATGGCCCACTTCGAGCGATTCAAGGGTAACGAAACTTACACATGTCACAGGAGCACATATAAGGAGGGTTGGGCATAAAAAAAAAAAGTTATCAAACAGATTTTGAGAAAACAACCGTCGAAGTCCAAAACTGGCCATTTGCGTCCAAAATGGCTGCCATTTTGAAATAATTGCGAAAATAATAAAAGTGAAAAATATCTCCTTCTCGAAATATTTTTAGGCATTTTCATGCAAAATTTTAGAAAGATTCGATTGTAAACTTTAAAGCTAAAAATGTAGACAGACGACGGTCGCAGCGCCACAGAAATAGGTTATCGGACCAAAGGTCCCAAAACGACTTGTTGAGTGAGAAACGATTTCGTGTAATCTTTCCCCAGACCAAAGTGTAAAATATGAGTAGGTCTACTTGCAGACACAAATTTCAAGAAAACCCCCATGCTCTCGAAAAGACTTCATTGAGAAATGATATCGTAGATATCATATATCGTAGATATAGAGTCGTTCAATTTCTATAGGAGCCTTGATTCAGCCTTGTAAACATGGTACATAAACCAATGCCATTATAACCCTACAACGCAACCCTATTTTACACCTATATGATATACTTGTGTACAGGGCGATATTTTTAGGCATTTTCGTACAAAGTTTCAGAAAGATTCGATTGTAAACTTTGAAGCTAAAAATGTAGACAGACGACGGTCGCAGTGCCACAGAAATAGGTTATCGGACCAAAGGTCCCAAAACGGCTTTCAAAACGACTTGTTCAGTGAGAAACGATTTCGTGAAACATTTCCCCAGACTAAAGTGTAAAATATGAGTAGGCCTACTTACAGACACAAATTTCAAGAAAACCCCCATGCTCTCGAAAAGACTTCATTGAGAAATGATATCGTAGATATCATATATCGTAGATATAGATTCTTTCATATCTGCGTTTAAGAAATTCTATGGACGTCATCATGATCTGGTTGATAAATACAGCAAATCCATGTCTGCCATGCAACTAGATCTATTTTCATGTTAATTTTGGGGAATTCATGACGGGTGCCACTAGTGGGGCAGGAAATGCTCACTCTTTCCGGAACACCTGATTTCACCTCCTGATGGCCATTTACGGGGGTTCATGAGTTTCCCTGTCATTTTTGTTTTCTCTCACTTCGTATGCCTGATATGACTTTCTATCCCCGGACTATGAGATTGGATAACGGACCCTGTTTTGTTTGCTCGGAATACTTGATACTGGGTATTGATTCCACGTCTATTTCAGTTTCTATAGGAGCCTTGATTCAGCCTACCGTTGATTATATAACACATTGTAGGTGTAAAAGCAACAACGTGTAATTTAAATTAACAGTAGTGTTTATTTTACACCGATACCAGGCTGAATACAGCGGGAGTGATTCATGAATAGTAAAAAAAAACACTGTTGCGTGATAGTGTTATAATCTTAAAGCAGCTGCCTTCGAAACCAGTCAATACTCTTTTGAAAACTATATTTCATATTAAACATGCTAAACTAACTGAATGAAACATAAATCAAATGTAATGAAACTAACCAGTCCTCAGGGAAATTTTGTTCATTTGAACGCGATTAGAGCATTTGTTGACATTCGGGTTTGATGGATACACTTCGTTTGTTTATTTACAAAACGGTACAAAATGGGCACTAAAACAGATGAAAAGACAACTCTGATGGACTGTCATCGTCAAAATCATAGAGCACACCTTTTGTTATATTGCATTAGATATGTTTAACAAAAAATTGGTTTTGAAAAGAATATTGCATATGTTCGAAGACAGCAGCTTTAAAGCAACTGTCTTCGAACCCAGTCAATATTTTTTGAAAACTACATTTCATATTAAACATGCTAAATTAACATTAAAATTAAGGGGCACAATAAAACATATCGAATGCAGTAAAATTAAAATTGATGAGCTATATGGTAGTCTTGCAATTCTGAGTTGCTAAATCATGACGCCCTCTGCATAATTTAGTGCAATCCGTGCTATATTTCCTTCATGTACACCTCTTTGACTGCAGTCCTTTGTGTATTCACACGGGATGACCATTAGATTCGATGAGAAAGCTGAAAGGTCACTCTGTATGAAATTTTCCATTGATGATATACCATCCTCAGTGGGCTTGCTTCAGGTTGTTGCATGTCCTTCTCCAATTATTTTTCGAAGTACCCTGGTCCACAGAATGTAAGAGTACGTGTTAAGTGCACCATGTTCAGGGTAATGACGACGACAAGGATGTGACCCCGTGTACATAAATACTGACGCTTGAACAGGTAGAAGACCACGATTTATTGCTCCACTGAGAAAGCCACCACAGTCCACACAAACAGGTAAATGATGACATAGGTCGGGTAAACGACTAGCTGGCAACATAGCTGTGGTATTGATAAGGTAGATCCGCTCCCATCCGAGTCACATGGCACAAGGATGCTGGGAATATGCTTTTTTAGCAATTCCAAATGGACAGTGGATGATTGAAAATGGAAGCTGGCAAATACAAATACGACTGAGAGTGTTTACCAGAAGTCGCAGCAGAATAATTACTGGCATAAAATAGTGTAAATACCAGACACAAAAATACCCATTAGAGTCGTGTTTATACTAGTATATCTCCATGAACCAGAGCCAAATCGGCGGAATTGAATCCAACACACAACTCGCATCTGAATCAGCCACTGATATAGAATAATGTACCGATATTCATGCATCTGAAATTGAAAGTACGTCATATCCAGCGGAATGGTAGGATCATCCTTGAACTTTCATGTTGTTGGTTTTCACGGAAGATTCAATAGAAATATGAATGAACTGCTATTACAGCTGTTGATGAGACATGCCTAAAGGACAATAAGCTGCCTTTCAAGGCGAGAATGCTTTTTATACATCACACTCACTAAAACGTAAGTTGTCAACCCTTTTCATTCCCGGGCATGTTTATCATCCATATGGCGGTCATATTTTCGCTCGTATATTGAGAAGGCTAGAACCTAATAGCCACGAGGTGGTTCTGTTGGTATCCAATGCAATAACTCTGTTATTTATATTTCATATAGAGCGGTTTATCAGCAGCGATTTGCACATATAGGGTTGGTATGGATGTTCTAAACGGTTCATGATTCTCCCTAATGCTTTGGTCACATGTATTTCCGACAAAAATACGGATTCTTAGAAACAGCCGGAGAAACCCGGAGCCGTAGTGTACTCCGGGATTCTCCGGCATGCTCCGCGTGTTTTTGTCAATATTTTTCGTTGTTGCGAAAAGGAAATCAGGGGTAGATAAGGAGTTGTTGCGGAGTGGAGCCGAAGACAGACGGAATATATACAGGGAACCCCAGCATATTCCCGACATAAGCTGGAGGAAGCCGATCCCCGGCAGAAGCCGTCGCGAGACCGGAATTCCGCCTTTGCTCCCTAAATGTGCGGAGGTATAAGCTGGAGAAACCTAAAGAAACCAGGAGAAAGGCAGAGTAACCCCGGAGTGAGTCGTAGAGATTCGTCTTCCTCCTGGGATTCTCTATGTATACTCCAGCTTCCTCCGGTTGTTAAATTTCATCCAGGAGTATCCCCGACGTTTCCCGGAGATGGACGGAATACCTACGGAGAAAGCAGGCGCATCTACGGAAATACCGGAGCATTTATGGAGATTTTCGGAGTAACACTGGCAAATCCCCGGAAAGTGACAAAAGAGTGGACAATGACCCACTCCGGTAACTCTCCAGCATTCGGGCATAAATTTTTGAACATGTCCAATTTTTCCCGGAGCGCAAAAAAAAAAACGTTTTCCGGAGTTCCCTGGCAGCTCCCGACACAGTTGGGAGTCAGGGCGGAACGTCAACGGAGATTCTCGTCAGTTCCTGGAGTTTTCGATTTTTTGACGTAGATACATCGGGAATCCTCGGGGTATGACATGTGACCATAGCATAAAGTGAACGAGACTCATAAAGCGATGCAGAGGGGCTACTCACATTCTGCGCCAATCAACAAATGAACAGCTTAGAACTGTAGTTGGCAGGCAATCAATTGACACTGCGGATGAATGAAAGTGGCCTCGGAATTTTATATCGAACCGTCATTTCCAGAACCAACGACCATTCTTCAACAGGTGATATTAATACTTTGATAGCAATTTGCATGGAGATTGATAACCTAAGTAAGTAACATATGCACTGAAAAGATCAACATGTTGAAGTGATAAATTTTTTTTCGGATTATTTTTGTTGAATTGGAGAATTTGAAAATGAATATAAACCAAAACTCTCGTCAGAAGTATGAATCTGGGAATTTGTTCCAATTTTCCAACTCTTCTGATACATTTGGTCTCACACATTCTTTATATACAAGATTTAAGTCGGTCAGTTTCGTCAATACTTGTACAATGGAGATGAACGAGGATGACTTTCATAAGTGAATCATACATGGAACTTCGAAACTATTGTGGCAAACTGAATACAATTCGTCACATTGGGATATGCGAATATGAAACATTTTGTGTAGGGGTTTGCCGTTTTGAACGTTCTGTTTTCACTGGCAGTCCTCGAGTAATACGATGGTATGGTTGGAATTGACTTCAGAACCTGGTGTTCTGGGAGTAGACCTATACCCATTCACCTGCTCACACATCAAACACCCCCACTGATGGCTTGATCATTCACCGAGGCACTGATGCCTAACAATTCCGCAACAAAAAAGAATCTTCAATAGATTTTCATCTGTTCGTAACTTCGTACTTGCTGGACATGTTGTTGAATACGCACACCATACGTGTTCATCACAATCCTGATATTTCTTTGAGGATACATTTCATACATTTCGTAATTTGTCAGAAATGGCTCACTCGAAGAAACGTCCGCAATTTGTACCTTCTCGAAGTTGTGCCCGTGACAAAAAGTGACAACGTGGAGAGTTTGTAGATATCTTTGCATTATTCTGACATGTGAATCTTTATTTCACAGTAAATTTTATCGATTCTTGTTAAAAAAAAAATGGCGGCCTCATATATAGCCTGTGACGTGTATAAGTTTCGTTGGGCTTGAATCGCTCGAAGTGGGCCGTTTTAGCCCAAACTCGGCCCAAATGGAACTTTCCCATGTTAAATTCTCCTATGCTTCATAATGGGACACTTTATGCCTAATATCTCACTTAATATTGAGATTAGAGACTAGGAATCAATTGTGGACATATAGGAAATGATATAAGCTGAATATTCTCGTGACCTTGAATTTGACGTTTGACCTCATTTTCAAGGTCAAAGAACAAAATGGCCAATATCTCGCTTATTATCGACTTTACAGCTTAGAAATCAATTGAGAACATAGAGGAAATGATATATGCTGAATATTGTCATGCCCTTGAAATTGACGTTTGACCTCATTTTCAAGGTCACATAATAAAATGGCTATTATCTCACTTATTATTGACTTCACAGCTTAGGAATCAGTTGTGGACATACTAGAAATGATATATGTTGAATATTCTCGTGACCTTGAATATACAAAAGACCTTATTATCAAGTTCACGGGACAAAAGCTAATATCTAAAATATATATTGTCCAGTAACTTTTCTTAGCCTTTGGGTTAATTTTTTAATAAGGAGTCATGCTGACGAGAATACCTAGTGCAAAGAAATTGGTGTGTATCATCCTCGGTAAATAAATATTATATGAAAAAATGTACTGTGTATTATTCTGGGTAAGAAGATTCAATCTGAATAGTATGTAGAAGTGTATGACAAATATTATGGTTTTCTCGACAACAGTATGTGACAAGATTTCATCATCTCAATCTCTCAAGGCCAAATTGGATGTGTAAAAAAAAGTTGAAAATTGAATGACACTCATGGTCTTCGAATATAAGCGGAAATTTGTCTGCAAGTTCTGAGATATCAAGGAAGGCACCGTGAGAAAATGACCCGTGGCCTGTAACAACATATCATGTCAAACAAATGGCGTCCTTCTTTCAAGTACAAAAATTAGCCCAAAGGCTAAGATAGGTTACCGCACAATTTTGGTTTGGCCATGGCAGCATTGGCAGGTTACAGACCTTGAGATTTACCAATCAAGGTTCGCAGTGTAAATCCCAATCAAGGTCATCCATATGAACTTCGATGTTACCATTACAAGTATGTGTGCGGCATTTGATATTCTATATGTTGGGTGGAATCGTTTAGGCCGCTCAGGTCAATTTACACATTCCAAGTCAGACATTTGGCACTCAAGGTCATCTGACGTCAAGTTCAAGGTCATCATTAGTTGTGCCATATATGTCTTCCTGTTCATAACATGAGCTCTCTCTGCAAGCATCCCATCTACAGAGGCAAATCTGGGCATTTTTTTACCCCAAAATGGCTGTTTTGACCTTTCAAGTCCAAAATTTTTTCAAAGGGTGAAAATTTTTTTTGCCTAGAAATGGCCCAAAATGGATAGTAATGTGATTTGGGGCGAATAAAAAATTTTTCGCCGACTCGTCAAAAATTCAAAATGGCCGCCACAAGGAGATCGGCGATTCAAGGGCAACAAAACTTATACACGTCACAGAGGTATATAAGAGGAATCTTTTTAAGCAAAAATCTCGAAACTGATCTTACACTTTTTGAGAAAATACAGACCAGGTGCAAATTTGAGCATTTTTCGACCCAAAAATGGCTGTTTTGACCTTTCAAGGTCATCCAAGGTCAAATTCAAGGTCACCACACAAGTCGCCATATATGACTTCCCATTTGAAAGTGCCAATTTCTAAGCTCTATCTTCAAGCGTTCTATGAGTACAGTCCGGACAGCTCCCATTATGAAGGAAAAAAGTGCCGAAAATTTTCGAAGTCCAAAATTTTTTTGAAAGGGTGAAAATTTTTTTTTGCCCTAGAAATGGCCCAAAATGGATAGTAATGTGATTTGGGGCGAAAAAAATTTTTTTCGCCGACCCGCCAAAAATTCAAAATGGCCGCCACACGGAAACCGGCGAATTTAGGGCAACCAAACTTATACATATCACAGAGGTATATGAGGGGAATCTTTTGAAACCAAAAACTCAAAACTGATCAGACAGTTTTTGAGAAAATAGCTGTCAAAGTCCAAAATTGAGCGTTTTTCGACAAAAACGGCCGCCATTTTGAAAAAAAATGCGAAAATCAAAAAACAAAAAATACCTCCTTCTCGAAATATTTTTAGGCATTTTTGTGCAAAATTTCAGAAAGATTCGATCGTTAACTTTAAAGATAAAAATGTTAACGCCGGACGGACGGACGGACGGACGACGGACGCAACGCCATGCCAATAGGTTATCGGACCAAAGGTCCGGTAACCTAAAAAGACAGTTGTCTCTTGAGTATACACTTTTATCCCGTTTAGGTAAGGCGAGTAAGCCACGACGCTATTACCGCACGGCTTTATAATGCGACCACCTTGTCTTCCACTAAAAGCGGCTGACGTGGTAGTCTGTGTTATCAACAATAGTTGCTTGTTACGTTATAGAGGGTTTACGACAATATAGTCCCGGATTAAAAGCCCTTTATTGATGTATTAAAATTTATATCAAGCCAACAGGCTAAAAAATTCTGCATCTCAAGATTTCTCTTGGTATCTTTTTAGGATAGAAATTATTTGAAAATCACAAAGCCGCAGAAAACCAACTTCCAGTAATTGTACACAGGCTTAAATTACTTTATATCATCAATATTTTGATGAAAACACACACACACACACCTACCTACACACATCCGGAACTGTTGATACAAATTACTGAATTATGTCGCATCACTTTATCATGGGTCATTATGCCTGGAGAGCACATCACACACTACATCTATCAATCTAGCATTAGATCAAGGACATGCTTCCCCTCGAGACATCATTTATTGATTTATTTTCCTCAGCAAGATTTATTACAATATCCAGATGTGGGAATCAATCAAATTTCGTTGGTAACAGTAAACTGGACAATGCAAATGCAATTTTGCTGTCGTGTTATAAGACCTAGTGGGAATAAAAATCATCCATTTTTCTACACATAATTCTCCACGCACCTCCGAAAGAAGTGTGTATCACAAGTGAAAAACAATGGACAGTCAGAGATTTTAGTCAGAATCACATAACCTATTTTAAGGTTTTGCTAAGGATTTTAAAGGGTGGGTTGTTGGGCAGTTTGTACCAACTCTACAATCATTATATCTGACTTGATATAACTGGTTGGTCCGACTCTGCTTCTATTCCACAGAAATTTTTACGTTCGTTTTTTATTTCAACATCTTGCTGTATTGTTGACAATGTTTATTCTTTTCCAAAATATCGTCCATCAGCGATGATGTATATACGGCGGCGGTCCACAAAAGATGGGAACGCAGGGAACGCACGGAAACCTCAATTTTGATTCCTGTGCACTGCCGGTTTCATATTGGGCACATTTTCGAAATGCTTGTCCCGTAACTCAGCCTTCAGTTTCGAGAAGAGGCAGGAATCACAGGGGGGGGGGGGGGGGGGTCGGTATGGTCAGGGTGTCAAGATATAGTGGAAAAGGGAGCAAATCAAGATATAGTGGAAAAGGGAGCAAATCAAGACCAACAGTTTTGATAATTTCCATGGTGACACAGAATTTTATTGAATTTCGTTGTGCCAGACGTAACTAATACACCATTTTGCAATGTGAATGAATGTCATTTCATTTCAGATATAGATTATTTTGTGATATTTGTTTTACCTGGCAACTAGTTAAAGTTGAAGTCAATTTTAAAATCAGTACGTCATATTTAGCATTCTTGTTTGTCACGCAAACTTGAGAGTACATCTCGAGATAGTCGGGAATATACAGGCAAAATGCACAGTTCGACAACAGATACTTAGAAAATTGCCGTTAATCTTGCATGAAAACAGTGGATAGAGAACGATCGGCCTGCCTACATTGCCGGTTGCCACAGTATCTAGACAAATACCAATGACGTCATGAAAATGTGTGTAGAACTCGCCCGCAAAAAAAATGATGCCAGATTGACTGACCCGAGTTTGAATCTTGATTTGGCAACTCAATTTAGGCACGTAATACACATTTTCAGACCAAAATTTGTACGATTTTGCATTATATAGACAAAATAAAGCTACTGCAGAATATATACATTTTGTCAATTCTAAAAGTGATTATAGCTTTAACAAAGGTTACCAAGATAAACCCCGTTAGTATCTACGAGTATTTCCAATTTTGTTGAAGTTATTGTGTGGTGTTTGACATGTTTTAAGAGGTTATTCAGCAATTTCTACAGGTGATCCACGTTACACATTCACGTATTGCCATGGTTACAATCATACGCATAATAATCATACGCAAGCTTGCAATGATTTGCCGACAAACTTAAAACTGTCCAAAGATAAAATATTGAAATTTCATGTATGTAACTACATTATTGACAATTTTATGACCAAATACCTGAAGCTTTTTGAACAGCCCTCGAACAAGAAGAATTTATGTGTGAAGAATTTGTAAGTGAAATTATATGCATATAATAGCACTACGATGTGGTCGTATGACATGATCAATAATCATATGACAGCATGCGATTCCGTAATAAAAGGCCACGTATGCTACTGCATATAAAGACGTATGTGTTTGATAAAAGTCAAAATTAGCAAGAATTCTTTCAATCTTTGTTGCAATATACATTGTTATTTGGTAGTTTGAGAATAGCGAGCTTGAAATAATTACACCCCGCATATCTGTAAGATATTACTCATTAATGTCTCATTACAACTCATTAATGTCTCATTACAAAATGATGCGATGCATTAAATTCCCATTGTGCAAGGAGTGCCGGGCCTCGTTTTGGGACACGTGAGAATATAATTGCAACACCAAGTAATGTTCCAAAACAATGACAATAAGCGTCAGATGAAAATGTTCATTTTGTGTTATAGCTACTACTATTTCGATGACGCGTTTTGTTACCATAAACACCGAAAGTATACGCTTTGTTCGGGCTGACTATCGTAAGCACACAGGTACAACATCGAATTTCCAGAATTCCTAAGCGAAATCAAATTTCCATAAGTCATCATCACTTACCAACTTGAAAAATGCTTAATAAAATCGATCAGGTAACAACAATGAATTCGTTGTTACCCTTTCGCGTGTTTATTGAATATACATCAGAAGTCCTCAAATTACTACCTTCCTGATCACATGATAGGCGTGTTACTGCCTATTCCGCTACATTTGTTCTTGTTATGTGGCAATAAAAAATGATGAATGCTTTGCAACCTTATCTAAATTGAAATATGCCGTGATCACCAGATTTTTTGGGAGTTCCTCCCAAGAAGGCTATCCGTAGAGCCATATCTCATCTGCTGTTAATGCTTAGAAAACTTGGATATCTAGCATTTCACAATGAAACGTTGTCCAATGCTTCCCATTGAATGAGCAAACCGCGCTAGATTTGAATAAATTTTACGAGACTAGCTAATATATGTGGTCAATTGTCATGTGAAAAACATGCATATTTTATTCGTATATGTTAGTTGTTATTGTAATTGGGTCCAAGATGCATAAACGTATGACATTTGAACAGCAATATCAAAATATAAAAGGCTAAATCTGAAGATACATTGTAATAACTATAGGCCTATTATATACACATGTCACGGGTCAAGTGAAAACATGACGTGGCCAACCCCAGTTTTATCTGGAACCAGGTAAACACTTCAACAACACAGAGCTGGAGGTTTGACCTGCCCGAGAAAAACTCACCTTTCCCTAACATAATTCTGAAGACTTTCAAATAGATTTTAGGGATAGTCGGCCATCTTGAAAACTACTTTCAAGGTCATAACTCTTGTTCTATCTGGACGGATCTTCACGATCTGAACAGCCACTGTGTGTTTTTGTTTCTCGAACCGGCCTGGATCACTGCGCACAAATGACAGTCTACCCTGTTCAAACATGTCAGATGCGCATGTCAATTGTGCAAGCAAACGTGTGACTCCATGAGCGCAGATGCAACAACTCGACTGCACATGCGCCGGTCACACAAACGAGAAAATACACATCTGTTTTGCGGTTCAAATCAGTTAAAATGCTTGTAAAATTTGACTGCGTGTGTGTAGCTCAATAAAGGCGATTCAACGGAACGTTTCGTGCATTTTAGGACATCTAAACGACATTGTCCATACTGCTCCTAAACATCTGGCGAGTATGTAGTATAGTGTAACAATATATGGCGACTGAAGCTAAAATCCTTTCGATATTTTACTTGATAATTTCCATAATAGATGCCAAAAGAGGTAATGACATGTTGATTAATCAATGATACGAGTAACAATAGATTGAAAACTATGATATTAGATACTTTGATAGATAGGACACATCATTATATACACAACATATCTACCTGTAATACCTACCTGTAATGAGAGCCTGTAGCAGGTGGTATTTGATGATATTTATCTCCCAGTATTTTTTGTCAATATAATGAATAACACACTGTTTTGTTGGTAAAATCAGATTTATTAGCATGTATGTATACAATATAGCAACCAAATCAATTTTGTTTATTGTATCATTGCCGATTTTCACGGAGTCGAAGACAGAACTAAAGTTATTGAAGACACTTCGGCTTCATGTACTAGATGGTTTCTGCGCCGGGATTTCTTTGGAAGTAAATACATAACTTAATACAAAATGATAATTGTGAAATTCGCATTGCATGGTTCCATAATATATTTATTATAGTACGATTAACATTTTACAGACATATATCCGACAATGCCACGACATACCCACCTGATTTGCCTACTTCCGATTTGAAATCAAAACCATGTTCAGTAGAAAACAAACCAAAGCAGAGCTGGAATGCCGTCATTGGACGTGAGAAGGTGCAATTTTAATTGTCTACAAAACTTGCTACATTCACCTTGACGCCTGCCTCGATCATCTCGATCATAATGGTGTATTGCGAGAGAAAGAAATTCCATACATTGACATATTCAAATACACACTGTTATTATCAATATATGTGAATATCATGGAGTGAAATATGTAACTTGACATGATATATGATATCATTGTTTTGCCCAAAATAGAAACTAGAGTTTTAAAAATATATGAGTCAATATATCCAGAGAAGGGCAACTGACGACACATTTTCTAAGTGCTGCAAAATCAAAATCCCCCAGCCCCCAAACCCATCTTTTATCACATATTTATGACATTTACCTGTATTAGATCAAATAATGGCTAGTGTGTCTGAATGTGCCATACAGCCGCATACGAAATACAGACACGTACCATTCATGGTATTTTGTGCATATAATATGGTTGATGCACGGCTCCAGTGAACCAAAATACTTGCGTACAAGAAGGAGGATTGGTGGATTGATCCACAGGTTGCAGAACACTGGGTTATGATATATGGCCATGTGAGCTGTAAGTAATGATCAATAGGTACACTGTCTTTCAAAGATGTGTAGGTTACTAGTATGTTACTAATATGGCCTATATTTATGTGCCTCCATTTGTGATGCCAGTTCCTTATGAACGCGAGTATGGATTGGCAAAAAGGTCCATGATAGAGATATAATCAGGGCGTAAAGCTCCCGTGGGGAAACTGAGCAGTGTCCATAGTTCTAATAGGGCCATAACTTGGCTCTCTCTGGGCAACCGTATTTGGGTTTATACGCGAGATGCCCGCCACCTATATCTCGCAGAACATATGAAAAATATTTGACAGAGACATGGAAAGCACTGTGAGAATCATGTGCTATCGCATGTAACAACATTTGATGTCAAACAAATTATCTATATGAAAATCCTTACACATCTCCGCTGGTAACATAAGACATTGCATAAAATTGCCTCCTGCTTTCAAGTGCAAAAGGTGATCGTTTAAATGAACTAGACGCTTCCGGTCGCCTACGACCGCTTGGGTGTATCCCCCGTAGCCCTATCATCCCTGTTGCCCCAAATATATCGCTGATGTACATTGTGAGTGTGAAACCTTTCAGACTTATTGAAGGTCGAATTCAAGATCACCACTAAAATCACTGCATTCGAATTTCCATTTCGACATGTTCGAACAAAAATAACGAAATTACAGCCAGATAAAAGTTTTCACCTAAAGCTATATTTCAACTCAGAATATTTGACAAACGTGGTTCGCAACTAAGTTGCGAGATGACTTGCGAGATGACTAAATTGGAGCCAGATCGAACTTTTCACTGAAAGTTATATTTCAACTCATACTATGTGCCAAACAACTCATACTATGTTCCAAGTTGAAATTCAAAGTAAAAGTTGACCAAAACTACATTTCAAGATGACGAAATTGGAGCCAGATCAACTTTTCACCATAATTTAAATTTTAATTCATAATATGTGCCAAACTTGGTTTCAAGCTGAAATTCAAGTAAAAGTTTACCAAAACTGCATTTCAAGATGACGAAATTGGAGCCAGATCGATCTTTTCACCATAAATTATATTTTAATTCATAATATGTGCCAAACTTGGTTCCAAGTTGAAATTCGAAGTAAAAATTGACTTTACTGGTAAAAATAATGTTAACTTATCCGGTTACACCCATGAAATCTCTACTGGACAAAACTTTTAAATTGTTGAGTTCAATAATAAATGTTTCTTGTCTTAACTATTTTTCCTGAGGTCAATAATAGACTTAACTAGTAAAACTGATGTTAACTTATTCGGCTACAGCCATGAAATCTCTACTGCACAGAAGCTTTACCTTGTTGAGCCCAATAATAAATGTTTCTTGTCTTAACTATTTTTATTGTAGAAATCTCTACTGCACAGAAGCTTTACCTTGTTGAGCCCAATAATAAATGTTTCTTGTCTTAACTATTTTTATTGTGGCCAATAATAGACTTAACTAGTAAAAATAATGTTAACTTATTCGGTTACACCTGTGAAGTCTCTACTGGACAAAACCTTTACCTCGTTGAGCTCAATAATAAATGTTTCTCGTCTTAACTATTTTTATTGTGGTCAATAATAGACTTAACTAGTAAAACCAATGTTAACTTATTCAGTAATATTGTTCTTTTTTCACCAAAAACATCAGTTCTGTATTCTGAACAAGAATCCAGTGCAATTTGCTTTCATAGTACAGGTTATTGGAGTGATCACACATGTCAAAGTAGGTATTTTAATTGTCGTAATACGTTAACCTCTCAAACTTATTAATATTTATTCCATCATTCTGAAAAACAATAGGTTTCGTGTGATGGTCTTTCTCATTGAGCCTGTGCGATTTCATCATCATTCATTGAAAACTCCCACCCATAGAGCGTTCACAACCCATGTGTGTTAAACAGGCTAATTTGAGCACAAAATGTTACGCCAATCGACTATTTTGGTTGCTATGGCAACCAAAATCGATAGGTGTCCAGATCTCACCATAAGACATGTCCATATAAAATATTATCAAAATCGGTTCATATTTGCAACCTGCAGCGCGTTCACAAGAAAGTGTCTGCGGACGCGGACGCGGACGCGGCGGCGGCGGCGCGACGATCGTAAATCCATAGTATCCGCCGAACTTTGTTCGGGGGATACACTTATACACTATTATCCTGTAGTCAAGGCGTGTGAGCCATGACGCTATTACACCCACGGCATTATAATCCGATCACTTTGTCTTCCACTAAATGCGGCTTATGTAATAGTCTCTGTTTTCGAAGGCAGTTGCTTTATTGTTCTAGAGGGTTTGCTATGGTATGGTTCTAGATTAAAAACAGTTTGTTCATCGAGGTGGATAAAACTCCAGCGGGACATGTAATTCATATTGAGAGTAATACATCTGTGCATCATGCAAATAAGATCCAGTTGATACGTTTCTGACAGAACCATGTGGACTCCCGTGCCAAAATGTCCTAATTGAAACCATTTTGAATACTAAATTGCCATGAAATAATAAAGAATAATCAATGATAATTACGGAAGAGGATTAGGGCCACCAAACTAAAAGTTTTTTTTTCTATTTGTCGACTTACGTAACTCGATATATCGACTTACGTAACTCGATAAATCGACTTACGTAACTCGATAAATCGACTTACGTATCTCGATAAATCGACTTACCTATCTCGATAAATCGACTTATGGCTGACATTTAAAGTACAAGTAAAATGAATATACATCGATCGTAATATAGGCGAGCCATATACCATTTCATCGGTTACCTTGGAAAGATAAAGAATATATACCGATTACTCATTTTGAAAATTATATGTAGTTTAACAATCATAACACTAATCACTGAAATAATACCAAGCTATCCAATTGAAGAAGGCAAGAAGCCGTTCCAGATAACGTTACGAATATACATCATTCCATGTTTAATAGCTAAATAATAATAAAAAACAATTATACCAATTCCATTCAAGAACATGTTGCATTGTTTGAAGAGATATGATATAATAACTTCAGTATAGTTTTTATTTCGGTAGATTATTCTGTATTATTCGATATTTAAAGTCATAATGGTCGATCTTATAAGCCTACTCAATATAATGTTCAATATAAATAATGTGACTCTAAGCATATTTCCAGTTTACTTGAACTTTAAATGCTTAAGACATAAGACGATTTATCGAGATAACTAACTCGATTTATCGAGATAATAAGTCGATTTATCGAGATAATTAACTCGATTTATCGAGATAAATAAGTCGATTTATCGAGATAAATAAGTCGATTTATCGAGATAAGTAAGTCGATTTATCGAGATAATATCTCGATTTATCGAGATAGTAAGTCGATTTATCGAGATAGTAAGTCGATTTATCGAGATACGTAAGTCGACAAATCGAAAAAAAAAAATTTAGTTGCTTGGCCCTAATCCTCTTCCGTAGATAATATATATACGTGTGTAGTAAAATTTATAAGAAATTTCATCAGGCTGGCAGACTGAAAAGTTTAGCATATCAGGCTTCATATTAACCTCAAAGCCGCTGCAAATCAACTTCCACACTTGAGTAAGTTTATATATCAATAGATGTGCATATGCAAATGATATGCATCGTGTGTGAGGGCAATGACACTGTCGTTGTTTCTGGCAATCATTGTCAGATCCGGACATTTCACTCAATACAAATTACTGTATCATGTCGCATCACTTGAAGCTGCTACCTTCGAATGTATGCAATATTTTTTTCAAAACCATTTTTTTTGTTAAACACATCTAATGCAATATAACAAAAGGTGTGCTCAATGATTTTGACGATTACATTCCGTCCGAGTTGTCTATTCATCCTTTTTAATGCCCATTTTGTACCTGTTTTGTAAATAAACAAACGAGGTGTATCCATCAAAACCGAATGTAAACAAATGCTCAAATCACGCTTAAAACTCCACATCGAGTACATTTTCCAGTTCGTATGTGCATATATGGTGTAGTTATGAGACAATAATCAGTGATATACCATGCTGTGCGTGGAATTGTCAGTCTATCTCGCATTTGTTTATATCTGCGTGTGATGGATACAGTTCCTGTATTTACGCGAGAACCGCCTGTTCAAATGAGCGAAATTTCCCTGACGACTGGTTATTTTCATTACATTTGATGCGAGTATGTTTCATTCAGTTAGTTTAGCATGTTTAATATGAAATATAGTTTTTAAAAAATATTGACTGGTTTCGAAGGCAGCAGATTTAACAGTTAGACAAGGAACAGTGTGTGATTTTCCAAACATAATAGTGCAGGTTCTTAGCTCATTATTTTGGACGAATTGTTCACATTGTGATAAAAGCATGAAACTTTGCAGAGGGGTAGAGTATCACTCACTGATCAATATAAGCTAGGGAGCCATTCTCAATATGGCCTGTGGTGGATATGGCAGCCATTTTTCTTTTTGCAGTAAATCGACCTAAAACGGCCTGTTTGAGAAATTGGTTATTTCTACCTGTGCATGTCGAATATTATCCAATATCAACAAAATTGGTATCAAACTGACCCGAATAACAAGACCAACCCACTTATAATAGGAAAAGATGATTATATCGAACATTCTACAGCTATAAGTCCAAAAAAATTCGAATTTTGACAAGTTATGTATGGATCTCGTAGTCGGACATGTACAATAGGTGTGCCTGCACCCCCTCACCGCATAATCATCTGAAATCATTTCTTTTGGGTTAGATTTCATCCTATTATTGATTATTACGAAGATTCCAGAGACCCACCACTGGCGAAAATGGTTGTTTTGGGCCTTTTTCAAAATGGCCACCATCGAAAATGCCAAAATCATGTTTTTGGCCATAACTCAGCTTCTATTGCAGGTAGATATGGTTTTGTTGTCTATACTCATGTTTTGATTACTGGAGAATCCAATTTTGTCAATGCTGAGTACCTGTGACTGTTGGTTGCTTCAGAACTAAAAATGTCTCACAAGGTGTGAATGATATGTGTAGAAACCCTGAGAGGGGACCAGATTGATAGTGAAAGCAGTTCCATTCCCACGTAACAAGCTCAGAAAATCAAAATCAATTTACAGAAAGAGTGCCAGGTGAATTCTTTTGAATTCCTGGACACACGATTTGATGATGAATGCGACGCTCACTTGTAGTCATTAAAAAAGAGTGCAGTTTTCTGTCATTTGACCTGGTAAGAAAGTCAAAAATGCACATGAACCAGTATTTGGGGTCTGCAGAAGCCATCTTTATTAGTTGTGCATGTAATGCAACACCTTTTCACTCACGGAAAACAAGGGAAATCCAAGATGGCTACCAAAGCCAACAGATAATTTTTGAATATAAGCAAGGTCTCTGCATAAGAATTATCAGTATTGGAACTGAACAATCCAATAATAGACTATTATAATTTCCCTTCCCTGTAATTCCCCTTCTATTGCATTGTAATCATGGCACAATAAAATGTCAGTAAAGTTCCCTATCATTCTTTGATCGTTTTATCAGCTGTCATGAGCATGGGAAGGGTCCCTGCCTCAACACCCACCAGTTTTGTTCTGGGTGGCAAATGAAACATGGTCATTGTTGAAAAGCTTTCCTGTTGACACAGTAGCATAATCGTGCTGATGTGTTTAGTACAATAAAAAATGATTACCCCTTAGGTATGGCACAGAAATATGTGTAATTTTTTGTGCAGGACGGTATGACAGTGAACTGAAAACAATGCAGTAGCTCCCGACAAATTATATGACAATCCTAGCTTGACCTCTAATATTAAGAACGATTACACAGCAAATAAGCAATCGCATATACATGTTCTTTCCAACTTGGATCTTCTGGATTCGCAAGGTGAACTATATTTTGTGCAGTGGCATTTGACACAAAGGTCAAAGACATCCTTGACAAAAAGCATTATGGTCTAGATGGGAACCATCTTTGTTGTCTGTTTCAGTCCATCCATGGTCTGTGGTGTTTTGAACAGCCCCTACTGGTTAATGAACTCTAGTTCGTGGCCTTAATTGGTCTTCTGATATGTTGTTCTAGCACATCACTTGTTTCAGGAATTCGTTACATATGACTGATCTTGTGAAAGAGAAGCTTCATCCCGACAAGGTCAACGTTGATGTCATCAGTGATAAATTCATGATCCTATTTCATGCATTCACTGGATCTGACAGCGCATCCTCTTTCATATGTTAACATCATATGAGCTGAGACGATGCAATTGGTCTGTGATGATGCAATTGGTCTGTGGGCTGTCCTTCATTGAATCTATTATTTATGATATCAACATGGACCTCGTAACCTCGTAAGCACAGGGACTAGAGCCCATTAACCACTAGGGTTTGTTCAAAACCCTACAAGGCATGGATGGAATGAGAATGACGGCTAGAAATTTCCCATGTTAACCACAATATCTTGTGTCAGGGATGTCTTTGTTCTTGATGTCAAATGTCAATGCACAAACCTTTGTCAATTTTGCGAATGCAAAAAGGTCTAACTTGGAATGTATACACATGTAAATGTCATTCCAAATTTGCCATGTAATCCTTCTTGAGACTAGAGGTCAAAGCATAGAACATTTATCTTGAGCTACTGCATTGTTTTCAGGTAACTGTCATATCGTTCTGGAAAAACAAATCACATGTCATTGCTGTATCATACATAAGGGGCAACTCCTGTGTCAACCGGTAACTAATCAACAATGAACATGCCCCATTTGCCACGCAGAACAAAACTGATGCATGGGTGTTGAGGCAGAGAAATTTCCCCATGTTAATGGCAGCTGCTAAGATCAACAAACACGTGGTAGAAGTGACCTTCAATGGCGCTCTATGGTGCCTTGATTCCAATGCAGTAGAAGGGAAATTACAGGATCCGTACTGGTTTATTATTGGATTGTTTAGTTTTATCATTACTGGTAATTTGTATGCAGAGGCCTTGCTTAAATTCAGAAATTATCTGTTGGCCGTGAGGGCCATCTTGGATTTGATTTCTGTGAAGTAAAAGTGTTGCATCCCATGCACAACTGATAATGATGGCTTCTGCAGACCCTAAATACTAGTTCATTTGTATTTTTCACCATCTTACTAGGTAAATGCCAGGAAAATTCCAGAGACCACAAACGAGCATCGCATTCATCATCGAGTCATGTATCCAGGAATTCAAAAGAATCCACCTTGGCACTAATTCTGTAAATTGATTCTTATCTTTGAGCTTGATATATGGGAATGGAACTGCTTTTACTATCAATCTGGCCTCTTTTAGGATTTCTACTCATATCAGTCGCACCATGGTTGGAAATGTGCTTTTCGCCAGTTTCATTGTCAGCCATTCGTATTTCTGAAGCAATCAACAGTCACAGGTACTCAGCATTGATAAAATTGGATTTCCCAGTATCAAAAATATAGGTATAGACACCAAAACCATGTCTCTACCTGCAACAGAAGCTGAGATATAGCCCAAAACATGATTTCAGAGTTTTCAACGGCGGCCATTTTGAAAACGGCCCAGAAAACCATAGTAATCAGAAATATGTTCGAAAATAACTAAAAAAATAAATTCAGAAAATCATCGGGGGAAGGGGGGGAGAGGATGCAAGCACACCTATTATACATGCCCGACTATAAGATCCGTGAATAATTTGCAAAATTCAAGCAAAAAACTGGGGGTTTTTTTTACATATTGCTGCATAACAATCAATATAATTATCTTTTTTTGAGCTCGCCTTGTTGATCCGGTCAGTTTGATACCAATTTTATGGATATTGGATAATATTTGACAGGCATAGGTAGAAATAACTAATTTCGCGAACCGACCGTTTTAGGTCGATTTACTGCAAAAAAGAAAAATGGCTGCCATATCCGCCACAGGCCATATTGAGAATGGCTCCCTAGCTTATATTGAATAGTGAGCGATACTCTACCCCTCTGCAAAGTTTCATGCTTTTATCACAATGTGAACAATTTTTTTGCTAAGAACCTGCACTATAATGGCTATCAGTCTTGCATTAGTTCAAGGATATGTTCCCTTCAAGACATCATATTTTGATTTGTTTCCGTCAGAAAGATTTATCACAATATGGAATCAATAAAGTGGGAATCAATAAAATTATGTTCGTAACAGCAGACTGGACAATGCAAGAGTATTTTTGATGTCGTTTCATGAAACCTCATGGGAATATAAACATTCGTTCTTCTCCACCCACTGTCGACAGAACTATGCATCACAAATGAAATATGAACCAGCACATTCTAGTTTCAGAGTTCTATTTTGCAGTTTTGTGGATGGTTTTTGAAGTGAGGATTTTTGGCCAGTTGTATACCAAGTCTACAGCGTACTGTAGAAACAACTACACTTCACTGCTTTATAACTGATTGGATATAACTGACTGGCCTTGCTCTGTTTCTATTCCAAAGAAATTTCGTTTTAGGTTTGTTTTTCCCATCAAAATTCTGTTGTATTGATGACAAACAAATTGAGTATCAATATTTTGTGCAGTAGTGACGGCATTTATTAAAAACAGGTGAGAATAAAATTACAACAATAAATGAGGTTCGAAAACAATGATGAAAATAAGTTATTCATTCATCTGGTTTTTCCTGGAATAATGAAAGTATAGCCTTATTTCTTGAATATTGTTTAGCTCAATATCCATCAAACATTTCCATCTTTTCACCAGAATACGAATAATACCGCATTCCAGCATTGAGCGAGTTTCGTTAAAAAAAAAACGGTCATCATTTTTACATATAAGCGTGAAAAAGACCATTACAAAATTATGTCGCTATTGATTTGATAGATACTCCATCCACAACTCTGTATGCCCATACAAAATCATGACTCCTATCGCTCACCTAATTTCCGAACTGGCGCTGAAATCTCAATTATCTTTTATACGTGTGATAATAATATTGCCACGCCTATAACGATGTATATTGCTCACCTAACTTCCGGACTTACGCTGAAAATTCAAAAAATCTTTTTCACGTGTGACAATAATAATACTAATTTTGTGTAATAGCTACAGATGTTTCAATGACATGTTCTGTAATCTTCCACATTGAAAGTACACGTTCTGTCTGGATTGACTGCCCCAAATATGGATATTTCATAAAAACACACATTATTTCCAAGAT
This sequence comes from Terebella lapidaria, assembly GCA_949152475.1. NCBI lineage: Eukaryota > Metazoa > Annelida > Polychaeta > Terebellida > Terebellidae > Terebella > Terebella lapidaria. The sequence goes on from OX424556.1 coordinate 14,102,218, forward strand.
ACCTCTTTTGCATAAATAATCACCAATTACCAGCTTGACAAATGTTCAATGAAAAACCAGCTAACAACAAAGAATTTGTTAGGTTATCATTGTCTGTTATCATACAACAGTCATCAAATTACCAGCTTGTTGATCTGATGAAAGGCAATACCACTGCCTATTTCACTGCATTTATTCATGTAGACAAAGCAATAGAAAATGATGAATCACCGCCATGCTACATGGCATGAATGGAAATCTGCCGTGAGCACTGGTTCTATTGGGAATTTACCTCGCGAAATGCTAGCCGTAGACCCAGATATCACCTGCTATTATTGCGCAGAAAACTCGGATTTCTAGCATTTTAGGACATTATATTGTCTGCACTGCTTCTAGACATGGACTGTCAAGAAAACCGAACTGCATAATATTAAATAATATATTATGCTGCATCACCATTCCCATGATAGATCTACACCTCCAGTTGAGTTTCATCATGTGACAAGTGGTTTCCAATATGTTGAGGTATGTCTTTAAAAATTAACACATAACACAAGAATCATACCTGGTGCAAAGCACCAGATTTCCTCGGATAAAAGAAGTCAATAGCGTACTCATTTCTAGCACTGTATTCAATTCAATTTCGTGCCTATGATGTCCATGCAGAACGAATACCGATGTGAAAGCAGTTGGTAGTTCGTATGAATAGTAGTCCCTGATTGAGTACTATCATAAAAAATAGCAAGGTGTTCATGAAATTCAGCACCGTTTTCAGATTGGCCCAAAATTCAATATATTCGTAAAGTTGTTCTTGGTCAATAGTGTACAAATATACGACAATATATGCCCATTTGAGAAGTGTCTACAAAATTTGAATACCGTCGGAATAGTTATGAGAACTGAAATATCAATGTGTTTATACCACGGTTATGAAGATCCATACTCCATATTAAACAACAATTTTAGACAACCATTAATACCACGGTTCTGAAGATTTCGCACTCGTTGTGGGACAGCGAAAAATAAATGCATATATATGATTGCTAAAAGTAAAGATGCAGTCAGAATACAAGGACAAGGAAAACCAATGAAAATTTGGCACTGACATAAATATAAGCGTGAGAAGTGAGCGATGGCTCGGGAGTAGGGGCAAAAGTGACAGCCGGTTGACTGAATACACACCGTGTTGATGTATGTATTTTCAAATCCCACCGACACGCAATTGTTCCCGTAAATCGGCTTGGTGATGAGAAAGTTGCTCATTTCGACGAAAATATTCGCCAGATTATATTAATTAACTGAATTATTTATGTCCAACTCTGTAGAACACACGTTCAAAGTATTTTATCTTCAAAACCAGGGTTTTCCCCGGGGTCGAAGAGTATTCCCCATTGGATTCTTAGAGAGCGCTCAATAAATATAGAAGAATAAATATGGTCACCTCGTTTCCTGGGTCGAACTGTACAACCCACAATGCATCGTCCATGATATCTGGGACAATGAATATTGTATTATTTTAGTACGCTTAACAAATTACAGACATATATTCGACAGGAAAATACAGCTAACTGTGAGAGTCGACATTAGAGCTCGAGCACACCATCAGCACCCTAGACAGCGGAATGTATTCTACACAACGTAACCTCTCCCCCCCCCCCCTCCAAATAAAAATACTACCATAATGATATCCTCCCTTAAATGATTCCAATTCATTCCCGTATATTATGATGAAAGCATAGGCCTACTTCATTCATATTTTTCTAATAAGTAAACATTCATTTTGAACTCAATGAAACAGATACTCCTGCTAAAATGGTATTGAACCTTAATGAAATATCCTTAAAAATATTTTAAACTATGAGGAATATCTGCATCTGATATCATGATAATTAACATATATGCCCACTGGGTTAATGAAAAGACCAGTTTAAAATATAAAGGATTTTCTGAAGGCTTCGCAAACCCAACACCTTGACATATAAAATACGTCAAATTATGGTAAATGTAGCCGTGGCATCGCAGACGAATCGTTGTGTTCGCCACACGGCACACGCAAGCTTACATGGATGCTGCACAGGAGATTGTGTGCTCCAAAATACGCGTCATTGCGGTAAAATTTGCTTTGCATTCTGGGAACGTCAATTTCCATCGGCTCCGCCATTTTGACGTTTTCCAAACAATCTCAGCATTTTGCGTAATTTTCTCAAACCTAACACATCGATTTATGCATTATACATGTGTGGAATATTCAAAGTTTACCATCAATTCGAGAGATTTCATGTCAAGGACGAAGAAAATTCTCATTTGAAGTAGGTTTCTAAACGTTTACATGCCAAAACGGGCGTCGATAGGTTGGCATGAAACCTCCATGAAAAAGTCAGCACATAGACATGTAGAGGGTTGGGGGCTTCGCCCCAACGCTCTAATGTCAACAATGCCACACTGCATGGAATGTTGATTCTCTCGTGATACTTCCAACATGAAATCGAAACCATGCACAATGGAAAACAAACCAAAGAGGAGCTGGAATGCCGGGAATGGGATGAAAGCATGTGCAATTTTAATTGTCTACAAAAAATTGCCACATACGCCTTGACTGCCTGCCTCGATCATCTACGCAAAAGTGCATTGCAACTTGCAAGACAATGAAATTCCATACGTTCATATATTAAAGTACTAGTAAAGTGCAAATATGATGTGAGCTTATATGAAAGATCTCATTGATCTGAGCAAAATGGTCCTTACGGCATGTCAATATCACTATCCGTTCAAAGGTTACAGCCATTTGAAACTGCCATTCCGGCACTACATTACAGAAAAGTCTCAGCAACTCATTAATATGCAAATTGGGGAACAAATTTCACTTAGGATATTTTAGGCCATGAAAAAAATGATTCTAATTGAAGACTCTGAAGATCTGACTAGTGCATATTGTTATGTACCACAAATAGTCAATATCCACACAAACTGTACTTTTGCTATGGTTATCAGTCTTTCCCTAGAGCCTTAGTTACCCATGGTTGCCATGGCTGTTACCTGCCAAGTCAAGCTATCTGCAGACTTTCTGTCGATTATTTATTAATTAAATTAATATAGAGCTCGAGTCGGCACCGTTTTTATTGTGCATACCCTATTCTAAGTGAGTTTTGGCCCTAGCAACCATGGTTGATAAAGGCCATACCAGGTCACTGGTTACCTTGACAACAACTCAGAAAGTGAAAACACTGATTATTCATATTGAACACTGTATGGAATAAGTTTCATGAATGATCATAACACTAAATGAATAAATAATACCTATCAATGTAGACAGCTTCCCCCAATGACGTCATGAATATCTCATTTGCATACTTATTAGCTAAATGATTTGAAAAAGCAAATTTGCCGATTTCAGTCTTCAAAGTGCTATAACTTTTGAACGGATTGTGATAATTACATGCCGTAAAGACCATTTTGCTAAGATCAATGAGATCTTTCACATAAGCTCACATCATATTTGCAATTTACTTTAACTATACACTGTTATTTATGAAAATTTATTGGTACCACCTACTAGGTCTGTGGAAAACATTGATAGTTTCATAATATTAATGAAAATTTGGATCAATAACTAAGTGAACCATGGCTTCATACAGTGCCCAATTCTTACGGCGATTGGGCATAATCACCCACAATCGAATGGACAAATTCATAGATTTTCCCGCCATCTCATGCATATTCGGACTTTTCCGTAATTCAAACGGACCACTGAATCGCTGGTCTCACATACGGGTATCTCCTGCCGACTACTGATATAACCATTTGCGAAACGATATGGCGGGAAACCACAAAATATGCATTGTCCTCAACTGTGAATCAGCCTTGGCGACGTATTTGAGCAAGAAACAATCGATTATGATTGAATTTGCACAAAACATGATTGCGAACACCGGTTACTCCAAATTCACGTTTATATGCGGGACTCATTTTCATGAACAGCTGATGAAGGTTCCAAGGATAGAAAACTGGGAGGGACCAGTTAGTTTTTCTAACCATGATTATTGTGGTTTAGAGGTGTTTTGCTGGGTACATACTGATTCGGGATACTGGTTTTAGATGCAGAACAAATAATCTACAGACAGTAGGTCTGTTGAATAGAAGCACACTGACTATTTCGTTGTGTTTAGACAGTGTACTTGATTCCTTTTAGCCAGGTATAATTTCATAGCGGCGGTATTTTTTCCAGGCCCCGATCCACATGTAAAAATTTCCCCAATTCTGGGAAATTCGCACACAGATGGGCTGAGGAATACCTGAGCAAGGACAACATATTTATTTCGTGAGATTTACCCCTTCTCTAATATTCCGGATAGAAAGGGTGCGTTCTCTGCTGTCATTTGTATACTCGCTAACCTGTAATACTGTCATTCGTAGATATGGACCAGTTGTAATAATGGGATTACCGGGATATCATAAATACTGGTAATGTGTTGTTATTATCACGCTACATATATCATGAAATTTCAGACAACTAAGGCCTATTGATATGTTTTCTTTTTCAGGTTATTATAATATTCTAGTTCGAGATTTGTAGACGTGCATGTGAAGGTCATTGGACTCGTGTTGGTGAACCAATTTAGTTATTCATTCCAGTGAAGTACTATACGTATTTATCATTTGCAGCCATCGTCTACGAGGTATATGACAATTGTGTATGTTATTGATAATACTAAGATCATTGCTATGGTAGAATAATAATACCTAATGATGTTCTGTGAACATGTTAATCACTACTCTCCAATGACGAATTTATCTGACCGATGTGATGGTGCCATGCAACACTGAAACAATAACCGGTCCCTCCACATTCAACATCAACAAACACTGATGGTTTTGAGAAGAACTTGGGGTGTATCTGGACAGTTCTCTCACTATGGATAAGCAAATAAATGCTGTTTCAAAAGCGAGGTTCTACCAGATCCGAAATATTGGACTGCTGATGCCTGCAAAATTTTAGTTAATTCCTTAGTAACGTCTCGCATGGACTACAGCAACGTTCTCTTGTATGGGGTGCCAAGTACGCGCTTACGTCTCCTCCTCCTCCAACGGGTGCAGAATACCGCTGCCAGATTAATCAGCCGTACATGGAAGCATGAGTACATCACCCCCGTGTTCCATCTACACTGGTTGTCGGTGGAAATGAGCATTTTTCTGAACCCTGTAACATTGTCGCCCAATGTGGGCCTCCAAATCTCATAGTACCTGCCAGGGCCCTTTCGGGGTTACCCAATTTGGTAGTCAACATTTCTACTAGCTCGGCTAGTTGGATATTCCCTTAGCTCACTTGGTAGAGTCATAGATCAACTATGGTAGAGTGTTGGATAATTGTTCGTCGGGTCTTGGGCTCGAATCCCTTCTTGGGCATGTGGATTTTCCTGGACCCTGTAATATTTACATCATCAATATTTTGTAAAAAAAAAAAAAATTAAAAAAACTAGACGTCAAGGCCTAAATGCCTTGGAGGCATTTCAGGGTGATGCATGAAAAAAATAAAATGCTTGTTTTTATATGTTTGTCTAGGGCCAGGAGTCCGCAAAATTTAACATTTACCATTTCTGAGATATTGACGAAAATGAAAAATACCGACTCGGCAAAAAAAATTTCAGGTCAAGGTCAAAGTTCATTCCTAGTACCCCTCAGATATGTTTGTCTAGAGCCACGAGTCCGAAAATAACATCCGTTTTGCTCTACTTCGCACCATTTCTGAGATATCGACGAAAATGAAGAATGCCGATTCAGCAAAGAAAATTAAGGTCAAGGTCATGCATAATACCCTTTAGACATGTTTGTCTAGGATGACGAGTCCGAAAATAACGTCCGTTTTGCTCTACGATGCACCGTTTCCGAGATATCAACGAAAACAAAAAATGTCGACTCAGCGAAAATATTTAAGGTAAAGGTCAAAGGACATCCCTAATACCCTTAAGACATGTTTGTCTAGAGCCACAAGTCCGAAAAAAACGTACTGTTTCTGATATATCGACGAAAACGAAAAATGCCGACTTAGTGAAAAAAATTAGGGTCAAGGTCAAAGGTTAAGACATTTTTGTCTAGGGCCAGGAGTCCGAAAATATTTAAGGTAATGGTCAAAGGACATCCCTAATACCCTTAAGACATGTTTGTCTAGAGCCACAAGTCCGAAAAAAACGTACTGTTTCTGATATATCGACGAAAAAGAAAAATGCCGACTTAGTGAAAAAAATTAGGGTCAAGGTCAAAGGTTAAGACATTTTTGTCTAGGGCCAGGAGTCCGAAAATAACGTCCGTTTCGCTCTACCATGCACCGTTTCCGAGATATGGACGAAAACGAAGAATGCCGACTCAGGGAAAAAAAATTTTTTATACCAATTTTACAATGTTTACTAGAAACAACTACACTTCACTGATTGCATTATAACTGATCAGGTATTGCCTCTGCTTCTATTTCGAAGAAATGTCCTGTTTAGGTTTGTTATTCACCTCAAAATCCTGTTGTATTGTCCGCAGTAGATTGATACGTGAAAATCAAGGTTTTGTGCAGTAGTGACGGGCTTTGATTTGAGACACGTGAGAATATATTTGCAACACCAAACGAGATTAAAAAACAATGATGGGAATCTGTCGTTCATTCACCTAGTATCCCCTGGAATGTTAGAAGTATAACATTATTTCTTGAATATTTGTTAGCTCAATGTTCATCAAAAACATCTTCGTTCCACCAGAATACGAATAATACCGCATTCCAGCATTGAGCGAGTTTCGTAAAAAAAAGGTCACCATTTTCAAATATAATCATAAATAAAACCATTACAAAATTATATCGCTGTTAATTTATTTTTGACTACTTTTGTGAAAAAAAAAGATTTGTCAGATACTCCATCCACAATTCTATGTTCTGTTTGACCATGCAGGAAATCACGACGCCCATCGCTCACCTAACTTCCGGACTGGCGCTGAAATCTAAACTATCTTTTCTACACGTGGCAATAATTGTGCGACACCTATCACGAATCCCATCGCTCACCTAACTTCCTGACTTGCGCTGAAATCTCACTTGTCCTTTTTCATGCGACAATAATAGTGCTAATTTTGTGTAATAGCTACTGCAATTTCGACGACGTTTTCTGTAACCTTAAACACTGATAGTAAATGTTTTTGTTTGAAATGAATGCCCAACACATACAGGTAAAACAGGGCATGGTCTAAAATTCGTAAGCGAAATCAAACTAGCATAAGTTTTCACCAACTGACTGTACGAATATGCTGAGCAGTTGAACACCTTTTCTGTAAGGTGTACACCTCCGACAAACATTGGAAAACAATACTTATCACCTCTGTCAAAGAAACCCACGTGTTTTTCTCGTACAGTCAATTAGACTTGAAAACGTTCGCGTGTGTATTGAACATTCATCAACACTCATATCATCAAATTACCATCTTATTGATCAGATGATAGGCAACGAAATTGCATATTTCGCTACATTTATCCTTGTTTCAAGGCAATAATAAATGATGAATTAAACCCATGCCCCTGGTATGAATGGGAACTCGCCATGAACACTGGTTCTATTGGGAGTTTACTTCGAGCAATACTAGCCTAGACCCAGATCTCGCCGAATGCTGCTACGTACAGACAACTTGGATTTCTGGCGTTTCATGACATTTATGTAACATTTTCCATACAGCTCCTAGACATCGACTGTCCAGAAAACAGAGCTGCACGATAATGAATAATATATTGCGCTGCATCGTCAATCCAGTGATTCAAGTCCAGTTGTGTTTCATTATGTGACAGATGGTTTCCGATGTCTGGAGAGATTTGTTTGGAAGTTAATACATAACACAAGTAACCTACAATGGAGATAAAAAAAAAATTTGTGGCCAGCGGAAATATGTTGGAATGGAAAAGTTCAAGTTTGTGTGATCAACAACCTTAGTTTAATGGATTGAATTGCTCATCATTCTCCATGTAATAAACAAAGAAGAACATATCTATAGATGTATATCCGAGTTCAGACCTTCAATGGTTTTAATGTTGCGCAATGTTTTGGATCATATTGGTAGTTTATGCGTCCATTTTGGTGTAAAACCCATATTTTCCATCACATCCTATCACTTTTATGTCGGAAACTATAAAAGTTGGCAATCTTCCGTAATTTTTCTACCAACATCAGAAATTTAGCTCAATATTAGCTAAACTCATATAGTTGCGCTACTGTATGCGTGTGTATTACGGTAAATCAACATAACCGTCGGCTTTGATTCCCAGAAATTTTGGCATGTGTACACATATCGTAGGCGAGTTTCTTATGTTTTTGCAGCCTACTCTTAAATCAACTGCCTTTGAATGTGTGCAATATATTTTTTTTCGAAACTAATTTTCAGTTTAAATCATCTAATACGATATAACAAAACATATGCACATTGATTTTGACGATTACCATATGATTACAGCCCGTACGATTCATTTTTGCATCCGTTTTAACACACATTTTATGCCAGGTTTGTAGATAAACAAACGCTGTCACTCCCAAAATGTAATTCAGCAGCGTCAATGTTCCTCCGAATACTTCAGGTACACCTGACCCCCGTGGAGTCAGGTCCAAAAATATCGCAAAACTCTCACAGTATTTGCGTTATTTACCAGATTAAAATGTAAAATCTCACTGAAGCAATCAGAAATAATATTTTTGAAAGTGCTGTGATCCTTCTGTTGAGATTACTATATTTAAAATAAATGATAGCAGGACCGGGGCCGCCCATGTCTACCCTCCGTGGGTCTGCTTTTACCCAAACTTAAAAGACCAGCACGACGCGCTGGCCAATAACTAAACGTGAAGGCCTAAAGATGCCTAAAGGCCTTATTATGCTTGCCACTAATGACATCCGTTTTGCTCTATGACACACCATACTGAGGTACCAAACAAACAAACAAATTGCTGACTCAAAAAAAAATCGGGTCAGGGTCTGTTTCGCTCTACGATGCACCGTTTCCAAGATATCGACGAAAATGAAAAATGCTGCCTCGAGCGGCAAAAAAAATTCAGGTCAAGGTCAAAGTTCATCCTCAATACCCATAAGACATGTTTGTATAGGGCGACGAGTCCGAAAATAACATCCGTTTCGCTCTACGACGCACCATTTTAGAGATATCGACGAAAACATAAAACGCTGACTCAGCAAAAAAAATTAAGGTCAACGTCAAAGGTAATTTTTAATACCCTTTAGGCATGTTTGTTCAGGGCGACGAGTCCGAATATAGCGTCTGTTTCACTATGCAACTCACCATTTCCGAGATATCAACGAAAGCGAAAAATGCCGACTCAACGAAAAAAATTAAAGTCAAGGTAAAAGGTCATCCTTAATACCCATTGGACATGTTTGTCTAGGGTGACGAGTCTGAAAAATAAGGTCTGTTTTGCTCTACGACGCACCGTTTCCAAGATATGCAGGAAACCTCAAAGATGACGTGGCGGAAATTCTTCTGACCTTTAGGCCAAAAATCGTTCGAAGGATCGATCCCATCAATTTTCCCTGGTGGTTCATGAACCTCCATGCAAAGTTCTGCAGCCATAGCCTGTATATTTTTTTAGTTATCACGCGGAAACGAAGAAAAGAAAATCGACATGGAATCCGAATCCGGTTCAAACAGGACAAAGCGCATCTGCACAATATGCCTGAGCAGTGGTGAAAGTTTCAAGTCAATCCGTTCAGGTGTTATCTGATTTATCGCGTGGAAACGAAAAAGGCAGAAGAAAAAAAAAATGCTAAAACCATGTATTTAAATATGAGTTGAATAAAGATATGACCACCTCGTTTCCCAGATGGAACTATGCAATGGTTCCGTGATATGTGAGACAACAAATAGTGTATTATTACCATTTTTTTTTCAAACAAATATACGACAATGCCACAGTATGCCCAGCTCGACTTCACCTAACACTGAACTTTTAGATAACGGAATCAGTTTTGTTTGCTCGGAATACTATATGTTTGGGTATTGATTCCGCGTTTTTCATGGGAATGGGGTGCGATTGAAGGTGTTGGTTTGGTGTGATCGGCTAGAAGTAGAAGTTATAACTGTCATATGTTGCTGCGACTCTTAAATTGTATTTATTTATTAGAAAACAAGTTCCGTCTGCAATTTTCATTAAACATTCCAATCAGTGAAACATTCACAACTATGTGTCTTGATTTCGCCACAAATGCGTTACTTATTGACAATAGGTGGCTTTATCATGATATATAACCGTACAAAGCGCTATCCACTGGATGAGAAATGCAACAAGTAGAGCTCTCAAGAAAGTGTCTTCGAGGGCGGACGTGGCGGCGGCCCAGTCATCGTGAATCCATATTATTTATCTGCCAATCTCGTGCAATATAATTAAGGTGTATAATTCCCATGGGTATACACACAAGGTACATGGATCCTGGGGGGATAACAACAGTTTGTAGTGATTACTTCAATAACAAATCCAGCGTTTGATATCCGTTTCGTTGTACTTACTTGTTCGCAGATTCGATGTGATTGATTATATTTATAACTACATTTTTAGCTTATGTATTCCATGAAAAGTAAATGGATCCGTGGAACAATTTGAGTGACAACAATGGGTTTGTGGGTGATAACTACCTAGAAAATGGATAAATTATTCAATACAGGACCACATAATCATAATGGATAACAACAAACTGAACACAAAAAAACACGGGTTCAATGGGTTCTCAGCATGCATCGCAATAATCCAGATGAATTCGATGATTTCGGCCACCACTACGTTGCGACAGTATTAATCACTCCTTATTACTAAAGCAATAGGACTCTGAAACATTCTGAAACAACGCAAAATATATTGACAGTTAACCACAGAAAATAGATGACAGGTGATTTTGGCAAACACAAGATTATAATAAGGCTTGAATACGATATGTATAAATTTTATATGAATTACCGTACACTTCAAGTATTTTTTATATCATCAGGGTGATATTGTATATGTCCTGTATTGTTCACTGGGGTTCATGATTGGACAAGACATTGGCTTCGTTAGTACGAAAACACTGCTGTCGTATAATTTTCCGTGAAACCACTGAAGACCTTTGCCTTTCATCTCACACAGGCAATGTCGTACTTCAAGGCCAGCCAAGCATTGATTGTTTTACAATATTTGACAAGAAACATACCCCTGGATGGCGAGGTGAAGCTGGTTTCCGATTGACTACGGACACCGTCGGGACCATCATTTCCGTAACATTTCAGTGTTCACGAGCATTTCGGCAGGTTATCGACTCGGTGACAAATTGCATGCTACAACTACATTTAATACACTGTCTGCCCCTGATGACGCCTTTGGATTAACTATTTGGTCGGGCTTTGTTTCTATTGCAAAACGTTGTATTTTACGTTTGTTATTGGCATCATCAAAATCTACTGTATTTGTGGTAATAGATTGATACCTACCTTTATACGTTTATTTTCAATATAGTTTCCCATTGGAGGTTTCGATGATCAACACTGCTAATATTTGTATTGATCAGTTTGCATACACGCTGTAAACCATATAATTTAGGTGTGGCTAATTAGTAATCATTCACTACCATATGTTTAACGTTTATAAATTCTTTTAAACACCGAAATGTAAAAGCAGATTCATAGAATCAGAATATATCATTGTGAAACCAAAAACATGACATTAAAAGGAAGTTGACAATGAAATTATGACATGATACTGCAGGAAACCTGTCATGACAAAGAAAATGTCATCGATTTTTGATGTTCAAATAATGTTATTTTGGTCCTGACATATGTTTATACTACCACAATACACTTTCATATACGGTATATAAGATGTTTTCATTAGATGCAATGATTAAAATATGTTCATTTAGTTTTTTCACCGGTACCGGTACTACTGTATATTCCAGTATTATTTTGATCAGTTAACTTTTTAAAGACTTGGTAACGTGCTGATGTCCAGGATAACTGAATATAGTTAAAAATGTATTCCCTTTTTCCCCATCTGGATGCCACATTTGTGATTGTACGAGACTGAACAGTAATATACCGTAATATTGTCATATATACCGGCCAACCTGTGCATCCGAAGCTACATATGACATTAACAAAATTTTGTTCACAAATACCGATAAATTGAATTGTGAGCGAATTTATTTGATGAAAGGAATTTTATTTTCCCCGTATAACATCATATCTGACACCATAGTACGTCAACACAAACATGATTTGACCCCTGCACAATAGAGTTTGTCAGTTAACGTTCGACGGTTAGCTGCCGAGGTCATATGTATATACAATTCTCCTGAGTCTTTTCATGAACATCTCACCATCTCGCGACCATCTCAAACCGTGATCACAGAGAATCAAATAATCGAATTATCTGATATTGACTGAATGTTACAAGTGTAGGCGACAATATGTCACGAATGATGCTCGAGTTGAACAAGAAGGAAGAACAACAGAGGAATATGCGTGGGTATTCAATCCTTATCCTGTTCATTTATGAATTATTTCCTACTTGAAGCATTTGAGTTGTGACTGGTTTTTGCAAGGAATAAACGGTACTGCTGATGGACAAAAGACGGACGCAATTACGTGTGGATTAGACTGGAGCTACATGTAAGTTCTCTGATTAAATTAGAACGTTTGAAAAACATTTTTCTTGATGTGACCCCCCCCCCCTCCCCCCCCCCCCCCGATCGTTTCGTTAAATCACACATGGCAAACAAAATAACGTGTAGATTCGATACAAAAGATAAACTGTTCTGCGACCACGAACATGAGGGAAAAATGCGGTTACCCAAAGACCCTATTACTAGAGTGAATCAAGTGTCGCAGACAGGCGCATATGATACATTTACCTTGGTGGATATGATGATATCACGATATTATTATTATAACATGACATTTTTCAAGGTTATTTTATTTTGGTTGGTCTTGGCTTAATCCCTACGGAGCCCCTGAGGTGACATACCGAAAATATTTATTAATTTGTGCGCATGGTTTACCAATCCGTGCGCACGGTTTACCAATTCGTGCGCACGGTTTACCAATCCGTGCGCACGATTTACCAAACCGTGCGCACAATTTAACAATTCGTGGCCACGAATTAACAATCCGTGGGCACGATTTACTAATTCGTGGGCACGGAATATTAATTCGTGCCCACGAATTGGTAAATCGTGCCCACGGATTAGTTATACCAATCCGTGGGCACGAAATACTAATTCGTGCTCACGAATTGTTAAATCGTGCGCACGAATTGTTAAATCGTGCCCACGAATTATTAAATCGTGCTCACGGATTGTTAAATCATGCCCACAGATTAGTTGAGGTAATCTGTGCCCACAGTTTACCAATTCGTGGCCACGGTTTACTAATTCGTGCGCACAGTTTACTAATTCGTGCGCACGGTTTACTAATTCGTGTGCACGGTTTACTAATTCGTGGCCACGGTTTACTAATTCGTGGCCACGGTTTACCAATTCGTGGCCACAGTTTACTAATTCGTGCGCACAGTTTACTAATTCGTGCGCACAGATTAATAAATATATCTGGTATGTCACCTCAGGGGCTCCGTATAATCCTCTCTCGCTTTGCTACAAATATTTTGCAACTTGTCAATCAAGTTAGTATAGACTATAATAGCAGGAGAAAGATTAAATAGTCTATAATACCAAGTAATACCCCAGACGAAAACTCTCCACGTGTTGTGAATTTTGAATCTTAGACTATAAGTCAGGAATTGTGCAGAACAAACAAACGTTGCCAACAAATGAGATTGTTCAAATTTATTTGTGCTTTTGTCCACTTACATTCCATTTTTGGCATCCAGATAAATGGTGGAATCAATACATGTATAGACAAACAGTTGCACAAAAGCTTCAAAGTCGCATGGACCAAAAATAACTCGTCTAGTCCTTAGTTGATTGAATGATTAAATGCGAAGTTTCTGTCATCCCACATTGTTCATGGATACATACATTAGAAGACATTGACTTTGTTATCACGAAGATATTATCATGTATTCTCTCGTCATCATGCCCAAGAGATTTTGCTCTCGGTTCCCACGCGATCTCAAACAACCCCTCGCTATTACCACATTGGAGCTTCTGACCGGATTATATAATCAAACCTGAAACACACTCACATTGTGTTCAAAATTGAAGCACATACACACACGAAATGTGGATATATGTAGCCAGAGAGTGGTTATCCAAAATTGACTTCTTATTCTTATTGGAATTTATGCTACAGGCAAATTGCAGTAGGCTATCAGACATACGTGACGATTTTGGCTTTCCTATTATCAATTGTCTTGTCTCTAAAATACCATCGCTCTTCCATACGGCATCTACCATAGAGCAAAAACATCTTGAACTAGGGTTTCATACATGTAGTCGACTTCCAAACTGCTCAAACAAAAAAGAATACACGATGCCTGGACTGAGGTAGCCTGTCATACATAATTGAACATATAACGCCATTCTGTGGTTTCAAAGTATTGAGTATCACCCCATCTTCCGTGATTTTGAGGTAACAATCCATCCTTGTGTTAAAATGTCACTGCATCTTCGTGAATCACAAGTATCATAACATCGTTTTGATTCTGTGAAAAACAAAAGTTATTGTGTCCAGATTCGCCAAGCAATAATAGTGGTGTGGACAAGGCAGCTAGTGTTGCATGCATCGCAAATGATCTCACTATATGTGAGGTGTGTGATATCATGCTGGGTCGATTTCGATACCAACAGCATAACTCAAATTTCAACTACTCCCACGATATCGTAAATGTAAGGATCAATCTACTACCACCAACACACCTAGATTTTGATGATGACAAAAGCAAACGTTAAATACAACAATGAACAATCTAAACAAAGGCCCGATTAGTTTTCTAGAAGACTTCATGTTGTACATCTTTTTGTCACTATTTTAGCTCAGCATATCAATACACAATATTACTTTATGTTAGCATCGAATTGTACACTACAGATGAAAATCACTATTGCTTGTCTATTCGTGACAGCATTCCCAGCTTGAAGAGCACATCAATCTGGTACCACTACAACAAGATTTCGATGACTGCAATAATATATTGAAATAAGCAACGTATAGTAAAAACAAAGCCCCATGCAGAAATGAAGCCATCCAGGGGTGAAACGTGTTTAAAATATCATCATTTCTACTGTACACCAGTAGCGTAACAAAACATTCCGGAACTTGCATTATACTAGACATAGTCAGTCGCAAGCGACTTCTAAGGATGTCCTTCTGAGCATTAAAATCAGTGACTGCAAAAAGTTTTGATATAGAATACAGTTTGTGTTTATATGAAAGGGCATTCAGACATTGGTTCAACATTACTGACACAAAATATCACGAAACCTCTGCCTTTTAGACGGTGTGCAAGTTGGTGTGCAAGTTTGTCGGCGGAGTTCATGACTGGCAATGGCAGCCATCTTGTACGACTTATTAACTCGTACGTACGACTTATTAACTCGTATGTACGACTTAATAACTCGTACGTATGACTTAGTATCTCATAAGTACGACTTACTAACTCGTACGTACGAGTTAAAAAGTCGTACGTACGAGGTAATAAGTCGTACGTACGAGGTAATAAGTCGTACGGATGACTTAATAAGTCGTACGTATGACTTGATAAGTCGTACGTATGACTTAATAGGTCGTACGTATGACTTAATAAGTCGTACATACGAGTTAATAAGTCGTATGTACGAGTTAATAAGTCAAATATACGAGTTAGTAAATCGTACGTACGAGATACAAATTTTTACACACTTGATAGCAATACGCTTCCGTAAAAATCAATACCAATCCTCATACTACCATAATATACCTGCACGTCAAGATTCATGAAAATATCTAAAAAAAATCTTCCTCTTAGACGGTGTACAAGCTGCATGAACGATTTCGGCACAGAATATGCAATAGCGGCCATTCTGTTTTTCAGATTTTGGTGAAAATCAATACCAACCGTTATGTTAGCAACTTTTGTGAAAACATCTGGAAAACCTTAATTTCCTCTTAGAGGATGTACAAGCTCGATGGCTCACGCCTCATGGGAATGATTTCACAAGTATATGTCACCCCTCCGTGAAAGATAATTATGGGATATCTATGACTAGAATAAGTGGGGATGACTCGGCAAACAGTGGCCTAACAGTCCTTCTTGAACGCACGAATGACTGCCCAACAACTACTGAAACAATTTTGAATTCCAAAAATGAATCCATGGCAAAGTTGTATGGCAAGTTCGTGCGTACCAATTAACAAGCCAAAGGTCCACCAGCAGTGACAATAGCTAATTGGTATAATGTGATTTGATGGCACCATGCACCCTCCGCCTTAGAAAAATACTGATAAATACATTAATAAATAAAAAAATATACGCTATTCATCATGTACACACTACAAGTAGTGCGTAATTGCTTATATCCGCATATGAACGAGAGAAAACGGAAAAGGCTGAGAAAGAATACTGTCTAAATATACAGTGCTCAGACGCAAAACTGTTTGTTTTTTCACTAATTGCAGTTTTGACATGCCAAGGTTATATAAGCTCACATTGAATGTCATCACTGAGTTCCTCCATATGACCTGTGATGTGCCAAGAGTTGAACACTTCCCGAGCCATATTAGGGATACCAACGCTTATAAATCTCACAAGCAAGATGTTTACAATATTTTACACGTGTATGATATTTTATATAAACTGAAATTGAACTGTGGAAGTTACATGTGTGATCCTACGTCAGTCTTTTTCACTCACTGACGCACGTAATCAAATAAAACAGTAACTGTGTGAGTACGAAGACACTGTTACTGTGCAATGTTATCTTATTCAATCTACTAAACAGCACATCGACATAAACTCGTGAAATGCTACTTCATTTTGTTGCTGAATATATTACATCATATAAATATTTATCTAACAATGATTTGAACGATACAAATGTTTGAATATTGTGAGTCTTTTTTTAGACTGACTTGGCTGGATATTATGCGTGCAAGTGACAAAGCATGGTAAAATGGCATTCGATTTAGGGAAAAAAAACTAGAGAGGAATATTCGCAAATAATCAGCACACAGTCCGGCTTGTTATGAAATCGTATTAATCTTTCCTATCATCATCATTGAATCTTTGAGACCCATCTATCCTGCTGTATTCTCCTAGGCATAAACGTTTCAATTGTTAGACAACAAAGACAGACACAATTACCTGTGGAGTAAATCAGAGCTCAGTATCAGCTCTCTGATTAAAGAAAACTTTCAAGATCCATTATCGTGATGCTTTCATGCGCCTTTTCAAAAAGAAAGTTATCGTTTAGTTACACAACACATATGATGACAAACGCTGAAAATTACTGAACTAGTGTCCATTGTAGATTTGATGCAAATCCCTTGAATACCCACAACCGCCCAAAAGCGGATCAAGTGTGTAATATATACAGTGCCATCCATTAATTCGGAGCCACCAAAAACTAGTGACACATTTCAAATTGTTGCGCAGCCAATGGGATACTGATGTGATATACTTGTTTGTTATTTTTTCCACATTCTGAGATTCTGGACTACCAATTAAATACATAATATAAATTCTGAAGTGCCATATGACCATACAGGTGATCTGGATTTGCGCATCTGTATCTAGGACTTTTATTCCTGATCTGTGGGCGAGCACGGACCTCAAATTCGTGTCATGAATGTTTTTTATTCAATATCCTCATCCACCTTGAAAGATTCTGAGCAGTAAATGTTTTGAAAAATGTATATATTCCCAAAGAAAAGGATTCAATGAACGTATGTTCCCCCGAGATTATGTGAAATATGATCCAGAACAAGTGAAAGATCCAGTCAAATCGTTACGGCTATCACTCTTATTGTAACCCAAATGTAGCCTGTAAGTTTTGTCACTGGGTTTATTGAGAATATACACTCATAATCATGTGATTGCAATACCAAAATGTGGTAATCAAGATCTCACTAAAGTGGCTCCAAATTAATGGATGGAACTGTCATCGACCCTCTCCCTAATCTTCGACCCCTGCAAACGGCTGGGCGAAACGTCAATAAACTAAAATGTGAAATGTGCTGAAATATGTATTAGAAGTTCTTTCAATATGTTTTTTGTCAGATGTCTGTTTTGCACAGCTGTATGACAATGTTTGCAGGGGTCGATGCATTATCAGGATATTATCAGACACGCGTGACGATTTTAACTTCCTTTTGTCATTGGTTGTGTCTTGGGCATGTATTACCAGCATCGCCTATCTATACGGCATAGATGATAGGAAATAATGATCTTAAAACTGGACATACATGTAGTCGGAGCAAGATTTTCTAGCATCTACGTATATAGTGTTGTATGCCTCGCAAGAGGTTCACCTTTCCGGAGCACCTGTCACTGCATGTCAGTTGCATGATGTTATGATGTAACTGATTTTGATACCAACAGTATTACTATCAGGGTACCTAACGGCCCTATCGTTATCATCGACCCTATCGTTATCATCGACCCCTGCAAACATTGCCAAACAGCTGTGCAAAATAGACATCTGACAAAAACACATTTAAAGTACCTCTAATACACATTTAAGCACATTTCACATTTTAGTTTTGCCTAGCCGTTTGCAGGGGTCGAAGATTAGGGAGAGGGTCGATGATTAGATATATATTTTTTAAATATAGTAATCTCAACAAATAGATCACAGCACTTTCAAAAATAATATTCAGATTGCTTCAATGAGGTTTTGAATTTTAATCTTGTGATTAAACGCAAATACTGTGAGAGCTTTGCGATATTTGTTGATTTACCGTAATACATACGCATACAGTAGCGCAACAAAAATATTGCGCTAAATTTGTGATGTTGGCAGAACATTTACGAAAACTTATATAGTTTCTGACAAAAAAGTGATAAAATGTGATTAAAAATATGTTTTCACACCAAAATAAACGCAAAAACTCTCAATTTGACCCAACATTAAAACCATTGGGCAACATTAAAACCATTGAATGTCTGAACTTGGATATACATCTATAGATATGTTGTTCTTTGTTTATTATATGGAGAATAATGCGCAATTTAATCCATTAACTTTAGGTTATTAATCACACAAATTTCCCGCTGGCCACAAAAATAATTCTCTGCACTCTAGGTTAATACTTGTTTACACTTATTGAAAACTGTTTGGAGATGATGACAAGTCATGTCGGATTGCAATATTTATTCATCACGCTGTTTGGTGTCTAACGCCTGGGCCCTTTTCCATGTATATATGTGATATAGAAGTATTTTATCTGACTCAGATCCACCACCGACCTTCTGCACCCTGAGTCTTGAGGAAGAGACAGGTTTCTTGCAATAACCTACCATTATAAACATGTGAACATTCAACTAAATCATAGGTTTGTCATATTTCTATATTTGCAAGAACGCGTAGATTACATTTTCAAGAACGCGTGACATTCCAAATATGCGTTTACCACCAACAGAGAGAATTTGCACACTTTAAGGTGGCTGTACATAAACTATATGCTATACACTACTCAAAACACAATATTTACTCGCAAAATAACTGATTTCGCGCACAAATTCGCATGAAACGGAGTGAAAAAAATGTCTTTTGGCATGATTAATCAAAATCCGAGTCTGTCTAATGCAGCTGTACATGGCGCCACACAGTAAAATAATAATTTGATTGGATATCGACCCACTCGTTTCGCCAGGAGCTGGATGCAAGAACGCGTTGCTCGCTGCAAGAACGCGTACAGTGAGAACATCCGGCTGCAAGAACACGTTTTGTTCTACCACCGTGCAGACTACTCATGGTGTGACAGGCCGAAATCTATATTATGATCGTTGTAGTTCTCTGAACATGAGAGACAATTGGATGCCTACAATAAAATTGAAACTATCGTCTAACTGACTGTGTAAATTAGGAAATTCCCATTCGTAATGTACACATTTCAAACAACAATGGTGGATATGACGCGCATCATCGACAATCTGAGAAATGGGGCTGTACAAAGCTCATTCGATAGGTGGCAGCATTGTAATAGATGTAATTTTGGGGCAAAATCACTAAGGAATATCGTCTGTTGTGAAACATGCACGTGACATTTGGTGAGAAAATTCGGAGTAATGTTCGGAGTAATACCATGCATGGTATCGTCATAATGAAAAAGAGATGACGTCATATTACCACTAAAACAGAAGTGCCAGCTGGCGATTAGGGGTTTTGCTGCTAATGCCCCATTCTGGAGCTCTACAGCTTTCCACTACTGTTTCAAAATAACAGTGTCAAAGTTTGGATATCGAGGAGCTACGTCAGGATTCATAACCAAGCGAAGAGATGTCTTTACAATAGGCAGACGTAAGTATGATGAACCGTGAACCGATCCGAAAATCCGGACAAAGCACATCAGGTTGAAATTGTAACCATCTATCCATCTATCCTTGTCGTGAATCCAAGTTCGTGCTAATCGGCGAGTAATCAATTAAGGTAACATTGATCATAGAATAGGCAAGAGAATTAAATATTGTGATGCCCTGGACAAAAAGATGTGAATATTGATTCGTTGAGCGTATAACAAGGCAGTGATTTACGTAGAACAAAACCGAACATGTGCATATATGCAAAAATTAGCCCAAAGGCTAAGATAGTTTACCGGACAATTTTGGTTTGGCCATGGCAGCATTGGCAGGTAACAGACCTTGAGATTTACCAATCAAGGTTCACAGTGTGAACATATGACCTTGAGATTTACCAGTCAGGGTCATCCGTGTGAACTTCGATGTCACCATTACATTATATTATACATGTATGTGTGCGGCATTTGATATTCTATATGTTCATAATACAAAGATATATCTCGGTGGAATCGTTTAGGCCGCTCAGGTCAATTCACACATTCCGAGTCAGACATTTGGCACTCAAGGTCATCTGATGTCAAGTTCAAGGTCATCATTAGTTGTGCCATATATGTCTTCCTATATGTTCATAATGCAAACATAAGCTCTATCTGCAAGCATTTCATCTATAGAGGCAAATCTGGGCATTTTTTTTACCCCAAAATGGTTGTTTTGACCTTTCAAGGTCATCGAAGGTCAATTTTAAGGTCACCACACAAATCGCCATATATGACTCCCCATTTGAATGTGCCAATTTCTAAGCTGTATCTTCAAGTGTTATATGAGTACAGTCCTGACAGCTCCCATTATGAAGGAAAAAAGTGTCCAAAATGTTTTTCAAAGGGTGAAAAAAAATTTTTGGCCTAGAAATAGTCCAAAATTGTTAGTAATGCGATTTGGGGCGAAAAAAAATGTTTTTGCCGACTCGTCAAAAATTCAAAATGGCTGCCACACGGAATTCGGCAATTCAACGGCAACAAAACTCATACACGTCACAGAGGTATATAGAAGGAATATTTTTAAACAAAAATCTCAAAACTAATCAGACAATTTTCGAGAAAATACAGACCAGGTGCAAATTTGGGCATTTTTCGACCCAAAAATGGCTGTTTTGACCTTTCAAGGTCATCCAAGGTCAAATTCAAGGTCACCACACAAGTCGCCGTATTTGACTTCCCATTTGAAAGTGCCAATTTCTAAGCTCTATCTTCAAGCGTTATATAAGTACAGTCTTGACAGCTCCCATTATAAAGGAAAAGAGTGCCGAAAATTTTAATTCCAAGTCCAAAAAGTTTTTGCAAAGGGTGAAAAAAATTTTTTTGCCTAGAAATGGCCCAAAATGGATAGTAATGCGATTTGGGGCGAAAAAAATTTTTTTCGCCGACTCGTCAAAAATTCAAAAATGGCCGTCACACAGAGACCTTATACATATTAGAGAGGTATATAAGGGGAATCTTTTAAATAAAAAATTTCAAAACTGTCTGAACAGTTTTTGAGAAAATGGCCGCCAAAGTTCAAAATTGGGAATTTTTCAACGAAAATGTCCGCCATTTCGAGGTTCAAAGTCCACTTTGATATGGTGTTATATTCAATGCCTACTATATGTCTACTATTGTCTAGCCGTCCAAAAATGCATGTGGGCTTTGGACATTGCCCGATGGAGTCATGCTAAAAGTCACCAGACGTTCTTCCCTTTTCCCTCTTATGAACAAGCTCGTGATATTAGCGTTCAAGGTCATCAGAGTTCAATGTCACCAGCATATGCATTATATCCTATGCCTTGATAGGATCCTTTCTTCGATCATGAATTCGGATATTTTGAGTGGAATTCAACCTTGCTTTGGAGCACTAAAGGTCACCCAACTGAGGTGACTTCAAGGCCAGGGTAAGGTGATATAAGCCAATACCATAGAAATAGTTTTGATTGCGTTTTGAATAGTTTTGACCGCGTACAACATGTTTTTAACACATACGAAATATATTTTGATCGTGATCAAAATGTTTGTGTTTGTGACGCATCAGAAACTATTTATACAAGACAAAAATAGTTTTGATCGCGATCTAAATACTTTTGAATGTCTAGAAGACATTTTGAAAGTGATCAAAACTGTTTAATTATTTATTTCAATTGTCGCATTCTGTAAGGTGTGTTGCAAAAAAAAAAAGATAATTATGGCATATATCAGCCACCATATAGAACAGACATACAAACATAACTGAACCCAGGATCTTCTACCCACGTCATTAATCTGAAATATAGGAACAAAGGCTTCCCTCAAAAGTGCTATTCGGTCGTGCTTTCAAATAACATTAATGTACATTTAATGTACATGTGACACGGTGGTCTTTCACATGGCTGGACCAATCACTTAGACGGAAGTAAAAAAACAAATAATGCGTCCGTTCCCACAGAAAAACATGTACCCACGTTAAAGTGCATCACAATGGTTCATTTTTAGTGAAATCGGCATATATATGCACTCAAGTCCTAAGTGCGATCATATGACCAGAACGTGGTGATTCCCATTAATTCGTGACTCAGGTTTGTTCTATCACTCATCATTTTTCCATTCTGCTATCTGATACAGCACTGAAGGTCAAAAAGTCGACAGTAGACTCCAAAGAGGTACAGAGTAGTACAGTATCACTATTCATTGATGATAAGTCTTAATGCAATGGTACGGATCTTTAATAACACACTTACTGTAGTACATGTACCGATGATCAGAAATATCTCTGTTTTCAGTCACAGCCCTTTCGCATTTTTTCAGTGACATGTACATGTCACTTTTCTGCAGCACACTTTCTTTATTCCGACAAATGCACCTCTACATGTTCATCAAACACAGTCCACCTCGTTATGAAATCCTGCATATCATTGAATCTTTGAGACCTATCTATCCTGGGGTATTCTACGAGGAATAAACGTTTCAATTGTTAGACAACACAGATACAGAGACCCGCATAATTACTTGTGGATTAAACTAGTGCTTTTGATAAGCTGTCCAATTGAAGGAGGACTTTCAAGATCCATTATCCTGATGCTTTCATACGCCTTTTCAAACGGAAAATAATCGTTTCGTTACACAACATACATGACAAAAAAGCAATTACTGAACTAGTGTAGATTTGATTCAAATCCCTTGAAAACGCTATAGCCCTACAACATGTTAAGTGTGGACATATATGTATGAGTACAAAGTATACATTTACATTTGTGGTGGATTAAAGTTGATTTTTCACTGCGATCACTGCAATCCATCTTATTAGAGACTGTGCAAAAGACTAAAATGATATAGTTTAACGTACTGCTTCAAAATGATACTGTCGAATTTGGTACAGAGAAGCTACTTCAGGTTTCATAACCAAAACGAAGAGATACCTTTGCAAACGCAAGTATGCCAACCCGTGAACGGAACCGAAAATCCAGACAATAGCACATCAGGCTTAAATTTTAACCATCTATCCATTCTAATATGTCTTGTGAATGCCCGTTCGTAATGGATACAACCAGCGAGTAGTCATTTGAAGTAATATTGATCATGGAGTAGGCAAGGGAATTAAAAATTTTAATGCCTCTGACAAAAAGAATCCGAGTGAGGAGCGTTCTGAATATTGATTCCTAGAGCACACACCAAACCAGGGATTGGGCAGAACAACAAAGCCAGTCCATGAGAATATGCAAGAAATGTTGTTGTTTCATTCAACGGTTCAAAATCTATTTTGATACGGTGTTATGTTTGATGCAGATATGTCTAGATGACCAAACTATACATATGTGCTTCAAAAATAGGCCGATAGGGTTCAAGCGTTTACCAGATGACATCAAAGCCTAAAGATGCCTCGGAGGCAATTCGGTATGAAGACTAATTTATAATATTCATGATATGTTTTCCTCAGTTCATTCATAATAACCTTTAGATATGTTTGTCTAGGGTGACAAGTCCGAAAATAACGTCAGTTTAGCTCTAGAGCCCACCATTTCGGAGATATCGACGACGACAAAAAATTTTAGGTCAAGGCTAGACTTCATTCATAATACATGTTTGTGGTAGACATGTTTGTGTATGGTCCAAAAATAACGTCCGTTTCGCGCTAGGACGTACCGTTTCCAAGATATCGATGAAAATGAAAAATGCTTTTAGATCATAGTCAAAGTTCATTGATAATATCCGTTAGACAGGTTTGTCTAGGGCGACGAGTCCGAAAATAACATCCGTTTTGCTCTAGGATGCACCGTTTTTGCGATATTAACGAAAACGAAAAATGCTGACTCGGTAAACAAATTTTACGTTAAGTCAAAGTTCATTCATAACACCCCCGAGCCATGTTTGTCTGGGGTGACGAGTCTGAAAATAACGTCCGTTTTGCTCTAGCATGCACCGTTTCCGAGATATCGTCGATAATGAAAAATGCCGACTCAGCAAAAACAATTTCAGGTCAAAGTTCATCCCTAATACCCTTTAGACTTGTTTGTCTAAGGCACCAATGTCTAGGTCGTTTGACCATATGACCCCAGAATCGATAGGTTTCTTCCCTGGTGATATATGAACCTCCATGGAAAGTTTTGCAGCCATTGCCTGAATAGTTTTTGAGTTCTTCCCTGGTGATATATGAACCTCCATGGAAAGTTTTGCAGCCATTGCCTGAATAGTGTTTGACTTATCACACAGAAACGTTCAAAAATGACCTCGATTTCATCCTCATGGACCTCACGGACCTCGGATCTGTCTCGCAAACTGTACGGCCCATCTACATAATATGTCTGAACAGTGGTGAAAATTTCAATTCAGTCCCTCGAGGAAGAAAAACAAAGAAGAAGAATTCTGGCAAAATCATAAAGGCGTTTCTGCCGAAATTCCTTCATTCGCATATTTTGAGTGGAATGCGACCTTCACTAAAGGTCGCCCACCCGAGGTCAAGTTGTACATTTGCAAATGCACAAAATTCTGCTGGAGCACTCAAGGTCACCCAACGTCAGTTTGAAGCCGTGGTAAGGTAAAATGTAGAACAAAATGTTATATGCTCACAACACAAACTTGAAGACGACCAAGAACCCAATGTGTTTACTTGAGATGTGGCCTGACCTTGATAAAACCTTTAAAGGTCATCCAATGTCAAATTCAAGTTCAAGTGTCATTCCAAAATAATCACACACTGACTGAGCCACTAGCAACGTTATCACGAAAACACATATCACGCAATATTTCCCCGACCTTTTCTAGACCTCTTGCTACCGTTTTCCGTGCACTCTCAAGCTCGTTCGATTTTGTTGCTTTATGACACGCAGGGGAAACCCCACCTGATTGGATTATACGATCAAAGCTGAAAAAAAAATGCCCATATCATTATCAAAACTGTCATGAAGCGAGGAGATGAAAGAATAATCATTATACATATTCGAATAATATACCTATAGACCGAATATCCCTAAATTCAATGATGAAAGAAACAAGTTTCCAAGATCAGCTTCTATTACAGTGACTTTTTCCTTTGGAATTGGCAATACGAGCAAATTGCGTGCGAGTTTATTGGTTATTAGATAATGGAATATATGATGTATGTGAGTGTATTTGTTGTTCGTAATGTACCTAGATCTATACTGAAATCTATAATGCAGCAACGGGGACTTATAAAATGGCCATGTGATCATGATTGCGCCATGAAATATGAGATGTTCTTACCAAAATATTTGTCACCTGGATGATTGTATCCAACAATGTAATTACCCTCGCCCCGATAGGGGGAGAAGGTATTGCATTTGGGTCTGACTGTTTGTCTGTCTGTCCTTTCGCGCGCATAACTCGACAACATATAGTTCTAAAGACTTCAAACTAAGGGATGAAGGGATGAAGCAGTATGGCAGTGGCTCGGTCCTCCTCAAAATTTGTGCGAATCGGATAAAAACGGTTGCCATGGCAACGGGCAACGTGAAAATCACATAAATGGCCATAACTCCGGTTCTACTTGATATTAACTTTTCCAACTATTTTTGTATTTTTCTTTGGCCAATTCCCGATCATATGGTGTACGGCGAATGATCGTACGACGAAAATCCTCCATTATCGCCCGATGTCGAAAAATTGGAGGTCACGATTTCGGTTATTTTTTTGCCAGCGACTTTTCAGTGCAAATGTCTGCGCTCATAAGTCAAAGGCAATCAATCGGATCAATCTGAAATTTGTAGGACCGAAGCGCTATGGCAGTGGCACGTTTCTCCTCAAATTTTGTCGGAATCGTGAAATGTGAAAATCACATAATTGGCTGTAACTCCAGTTCTACTTGATATTAACTTTTCCAACAATATTTGTATTTTTCTTTGGCCAACTCCCAATCGTAGGGTGTACGACCGACTATCGTACGATAAAAACTCTCCATTATCGCCCGATGTCGAAAAATTGGGGGTCACGACATTGGTTATTTTTTTACAGCGACTTTTCAGTGCATGCCTATGCTCATAACACGACGAAACACAATCCAATCAATCTGAAATTTATAGGGCAGAAGCACTACGGTAGTGACTCGGTTCTCCACAAATTTCGTCAAAATCGGATGAAACTGTTGCAATGGCAATGGCAAACGTGAAAATCACATAATTGGCTATAACTCCAGTTCTACTTGTATTTTTCTTTGGCCAATTGCCAATCGTATGGTGTACGACCGATGATCATAGGATGAAAACTCTCCATTATCGCCCGATGTCGAAAATTGGGGGGTCACGACATTGGTTATTTTTTACAGCGACTTTTCAGTGCATGCCTACGCTCAAATCTCGATGACACACGATCCAATCAATCTGAAATTTATAGGGCTGAAGCTGTAGTGGCTCGGTCCCCCACAAATTTTGTCAAAATTGGATGAAACAGGTTGCCATAGCAACGGAAAAAGTGAAAATCACATAATTGTCTATAGCTATGGTTCTACTAAATATTAATTTTTTCAACTATTTCTGTATTTATCTTTGACCAATTCCTGATCGTTTGGCCGTGTACGGCCGATGGTAGAACGACAAAAACTCTCCATTATCGCCCAATGTCGAAAAATTTGGGGTAACATTTTTTTACTTGGGGTGTTCTGAGATTCAAGACCATGACATGTTGCAAAGGCCATTTTCGATCTTTTTGAACCATTTTCGTTCAGGAGACGTGCCTTGATAATAGAAACAACATTGCGAAATTTTACAGCACAATATTGAGCGACAAGGTCAAGGTCACGAAAAAGGTCAGAATCGAAAAGTCGCAGTAGCTCTGCTTTAATATATTCATTATTAATTTCCCTCATTAATTTTGTATTGTTCGACAGTCCATTCCACATCATTTGCTATTTGATCGATGGTCGTACGATCCAAATTGCCTTTTATCGCCCAAGGTCGACAATGTAAGGGTCATCAGCTTTGATTTTAGTAACCAAATCTGAAGGGGCGAGGGTCTGCAATCTCTGATTGTCTCGTTTAACAGTCTGGGGAAGCTATGGACTTTGTATATTGCATGTATATCTTTCACTTTAACGGCTTACGCTAATAGTGACAAGTTCAACCACAAGCCAAACGACTAGCGAGTTGATGGTATCCTCGCTGACAGTTTCAACGTCCACCGTCCACCAGCATGGACATCAGTTAAAGTTGGAATCAATTTTAAAATCAGCCAAATTCAGCATTCTTGTTTGTCTCGCAATCTTGAAAGTACATCTCGAGATAGTTGGGAATATATAGGAAATATGCACAATTCGACAACAGATACTCAGAAAATTGCCGTTAAACGTGCATGAAAACAGTGAATAGAGAATGATCGGTCTGCCTACATTGCCGGTTGCCACAGTATCTAGACATATACCGATGACGTCATCAGACTGTGTATAGAACTCGCCCACAAGGCAGGCCGTTTTGAGGAAAAAAATGACTGGCACGAATTTGAATCTTGATTTGGAAACGCAATTTAGGCACGTAATACACATTTTCAGGCCCAGAGTTGTACGATTTCTCATTCTATAGACAAAATAAAGCTATCGCAGAATGAATAAATTTTATAAATTCTAAAAATGATTATAGCTTTCAGAGGTAGAACTGTGTGTATAATCACCGATACAAGAAATAAACATTGATGCAAATAATCTCTATACCCCCCCCCCCCCCCCCCGCCACCACCACCTCGCCCTCAAGAAGATTGAGCAGCAGCATTTGACAGAATACATGCTGGGAAAGTGTCATTGAAATTTATATATCAATGGAATCATGTGATGGTAATCGATTAGCTATCATGTGTTGTGCATGACATGAATATATTCATAGAACTGAATTTTGAACAGCAAAAGGTTGACATTGACCATAGAACAAGGCTTGGAACCATTTTCGCCTAGTTTTTCTCTTGTATTACTTTTCTTCCGTTAACGATCTTGAATGAACCTTCTGGTTGATGGATGTCGTGTTGTTTTCACCTCCATCAATAGCGCTGCTGATAAACAACAAGTGTCTCCTGAACCCAGGGGTCTCCAACCCGCATTATTGATTACTAATACAAGAACAAAAGTTCCATCAAAACTGGTGTTCAGTCGTGATTTCAAGTAACATTAATGTACATTTATTGGATTTCCTGGTGTGGCATGGTGGCTTTTCGAATGGATAGATCAATCACTTAGACGAAAGTAAAAATAAAAATGTGTCCGTTACCACAGGAAAACATGTATCCAAATTAACGTGACTCGAATTGCAATGGGTCATTCCATTAGTGCATCCGATACATACATGTAATTTACTTTTGGCCCAAGTACGATAGTATGACCAGCACGTGGTGAATCCCATTTCCGAATCAGGTTTGTTCTATCGCTCATCATTATTCCATTCTACTATCCGATATAGCACTGAAGGTCAAACAGTCGCCAGTATTTCCCATTGGGTACACAGTAGAACAGTACCACTGACGATACCTTTTGAGAAACCTGTATTAATCTATAACAACCCACTTACTATCAGCCATGTTCCGATGGTCACTCTCTATGTTGTCAGTCAGCCATCTTTAAATTTTTTCCGAGGCATGTATATAACATTTTGTGACCTGCAGCACACTTTTGTTTTTAATTTAAATAAGACCGTCAAAATGATTTTGTCGTGCTACCGCTTGTCCACACTGACAATGATGGAAATCTGTTGTTCGATCATCTTGTATATCCCAGAGCAATGTGACTATTTTTAGCTCAATAGTCGATACCCATCAATCATTTACAAATTTATTTCACCACAAGACAAATAACTAGACGTCAAAGCCTAGGGATGTCTTGGACGTATTTCAATGTGAAGACTAATTAATAATATTTAAAACAACTCAGGTGACGAATCCAAAAATATCATCCATTTTGCTTCAAATAAACTATAGAGGAATGTTCATCACACACAGTCCATCTCGTAAGGAAATCCTGCATATCATTGAACCTTTGAGACCTATCTATCCTGGTGTATTCTACCAAGGAAAAACGTTTCAATTGTTAGACAATACAGATACAAAGACCTACACAATTACTTGTGGATTAAACTAGAGTTTATGATAAGCTATCTGATTGAAGGAGTTTCAGGATCCATTATCCTGATGCATTCATATGCCTTTTCAAAAGGAAAATAATCGTTTCGCTCCACAACATACATGATGAAAAAAGCAAATTATTGGTGGTGGATAAAAGTTGATTGGTCACTGCGATCACTCCAATCCATCAAATTAAATACGGTGCAGAACACTAAAACGATATAGTTCATTGTACAGAACTGCTGTAAAATGACAGTGTCAAAGTTTGGTACCGAGAAGCTACTTCAGGATTCATAACCAAAACGAAAAGATGCCTTTGCAAAACGCATACGTAACTATGAAGAACCGTGAACCGAACCGAAAATCTAGATAATAGCAGATGAGACTTAAATTGTAACAATCTATCCATTTTAATATATCTTGTGAATCCCCGTTCGTCATGGAAAGAACTCATCGAGGAGTAGTCATTTGAAGTAATATTGATCATAGGGTAGGCAAGGGAATTAACTAATTTAATGCCCTGGACAAAAAGATGCCGAGTGAGGAGCGTTGAGAATATTGATTCTTAGAGCACAGACCAAGCCAGGGATTAAGCAGATCAAAACAGCCAGCCCATGAGAATATGCAAGAAATATTGTCTTATTTTATCAACGGTTCAAAGTCTATTATGATATGGTGTTACGTTCAATGCAGATATGTCTAGATGGCCAAAATATACATATGGGCTTCGAAAATAAGCTCAAGCGATGGGGCTCGAGCGTTTACCATATGACTATTTCTCGGATGGTCACATGGATTCATGCTAAAAATCACTAGAAGTTCTTCCCTATTCCCTTTTTTGAAGTTCATAATATAAGTACCCAACGTCACCAGGGTTCAAGGTCACCAGCATATATGCATTATATCCTATTGTTTAATACAACCCAACCCTTCTGTCTTCTGTCATGCATTCGCTTATTCTGAGTGAAATGCAACCTAGCTTTGGAGCACTAAATGTCACCCACCCGAGGTCAAATTGCACATTTGCATTTAAACAAATTTCTGCTTAGGAGCACTCAAGGCCACCCAACGTCAATTCAAGGCCCTGTTAAGGTATTAAGTTATACGACAGATATATTTCCTATATGCTCATATTAGAAACATGAAGCCGATCCAGAAGCCAACGGGATTATTTTGGATATAGCATGAACTTGATAATACCTTTAAAGGTCATCCAAGGTCAAATTCGAGCTCATCAATGAAAAGCTGACACATTTCCTATCCACTTTTCTATTTCCTATCAATAAAATGTACATAATTCATCTGTACCTGCAACCGTTCATACCCTCACAGCACAGTCTACATACTCTCTGCCCGTCCTACATACTGTCTACATCTCGCATAATCCATGGTTGATTAAAGAATCAAAATGGTTTCTGTGTCATTTCATATTGAATCATACACTGACTGAGCCACTAGCATCGTTACCACGAAGACACGTAGCACGTAATATCTGCTCGACCTATTCTAGACATCTTGCTTCCGCTTTGTCTTTGTAACTTCCCTGCTTGTTGACACACAGGAAAACCCCACCTGATCGGATTATACTGCAGATATATACTGATGATGCCTTATCACTGATTATCCCTAATTTCAGGGATTAAAGAAATATAGCTTCCTAAAAAAAGTTTCCACGATCAGCTTCTCTTATCGTGACCCTTTTCCTTGACATTCGCTACACCGGCAAACTATGTACGAGGTTATTGATTATCAAATAATGGAATTTGTGTCGTGTGGAGTTTATTTGTTGTTCAAAATGCATCCAGGTTTATACAGTAATCTATAATGTAGCAACGGGGACTCATAAAATGGACATGTGATCAAGTTTGTGGCATAGAATATAAGATGTTATTTCCACGATAACAGTTACCTGAATGACTTTATCCAATGATAATGTGATATACTAGTCTGGCACAGCTGTAGACTTGTATTGTGTGTACATGTACATACACTGGTGCAGCTAACAATATTGGTACATAATATCACTACATGTGTGGGACAAAGTACCGAAAGTACCCCATCGGAATCGAACGGCTACCGAGTTGATGGTCACTGCTGTGTAACCTTTTACCACCGATACAGAAAAAAAACATTGACGCAAAATTTCCCTATACACACCACGTCCCCACCCCAAGAAGAAGACTGAGCAGCAGCATGACATAATGACATAATACAAGCTTGGAAAATGACACTGAAATCGATGTATCCATGGAATTAAGATGATGGTAATTAGTTAGCCATCATGTGCATGAGATGAATGTATCAGTACCAATTTATCACCACCAATACAGCTAGAGTTTGACGATGCCAATAACAAACGTAAAATACAATATTTCGCAATAGAAACACCAAAGACACCAATAGTTCATCCAAAGGCACACTGGCGTCATCAGGGGCAGGCAGTGTGATAAACGTAGTTGTTATTACTGTACACCTGATGGAATTAGTATACAACTGCCCAACAACCTATGAAAACAATTTGGGAAACCGAAACAAACCCCTTGGATATATGACAAATACATCAGTACCTAATCACGAGCCAAACGGCTACCGAGTTGAATATATTAGTAGAACTGAATTTTGCAAAAGGATTACTATAAAACCTGGCTTGGAACCATTTGCATTTAGTTACCTTTTTTGTGTATTATTTTTCTTCTCTTTTCTGACATTGAATGACAGTTCTCGTTGATCGAGTGCTGTGTTGTTTATAAGTTCATTTTGTGGATTTTGTGATTTTTTAAAACTTCATTAATAGCACTTCTGATAAACAACAAAGTTCAGAACAGACACATGAACACTCATGATCCCAGGATCATCAACCCACATCATTATTCACTAATACATGATCAAAGGCTCCCATCAAAAGTGGTATGCAGTCATGCTTACAAATAACATTAATGTACATTTATTGGATTTCTTGGTGTGATACGGTGGTCTTTCACATGGCTAGGCCAATCACTTAGACGGAAGTAAACACAGACGTCCCTTACCACAGAAAAACATGTACCCACGTGAAAGCCAGTCGCATCGCAATGATTCATTTCTTCAGTGAAAGCGATACGTTCGCGTATTTGTGCGTGCACTCTACCTGAGGGCGATCATGTGACCAGCACGCCATGAATCACATTCCGACTCTAGTTTATCCTAGCCCTCATCACTATTACATATCACTATTACATGAGGATATATCACTGAAGGTCAAACAGTCGACACTGTTGTTCCCAAGGTTTATTCAATAGTTGAGCATCACTGTCAAAACGTCTTGATAAAATGGTATTGCCCAACTTAATATCAGCCATGTACTGATGGTCAGGAATCACGTACGGAATCTAACACTATTATATGACACTAATATAATCTCTTGTCAGTCAAAAATGTACATATCACTTTTCGTGACCTGTAGCATACTTTTTTTAGTCTGACAAATGCTTTCCGAAAATGTCGACTGCACGCACACAGAGGAAGAAGTTGAGCGAGTACGTAGTGTAGGATAACATCTGGCAGAGTTCCTGCCAAAGGAGCATTCTAACATTTGGGCGACTGGGATGTGGAGCGGCAAAAAAATGCAATCTTTTGGCGTGACTGGGCAAATTAAGCAACACGAATGTGCTGGAAATAAAGAGCAACAAGCGATTTAATGATGATGATCCTCTTGTCGTGTGAGGCTGAGCTTCCTTTGGTTGACAGTGCTGAGTTAGGAGGAGAACCATTTAAACTCATACACTCAAGGCAGTCAAAGTGATTTTGTCGTGCCACCACTTGTCCAAGTGAGGAGCGTTTTGAATATTTATTCTTAGATACTAGAAAAAAAATTGATGCAAATAATCTATATACCCCCTCCCCCCCCCCCCCCCCTCCCACACACACACGCACACACACACACACCCTCAAGAAGATTGAGCAGCAGCATCTGGCAGAATACATGCTTGGAAAGTGTCATTGAAATTTATATATTAATGGAATCATGTGATGGTAATCGATTAGCTATCATGTGTTTTGCATGACATGAATATATTCAGAGAACTGAATTTTTAGGATGACAAATAGGATGACATTGAACAAGGCTTGGAACCACTTTCACCTAGTTCTTCTTTTGTGTTCTTTTTCTTCCTTTTACGACATTGAATGAACCTTCTGGTTGATGGATGTCGTGTTTTCATCAATTTTTTTTCATCGTGTTTTCATTTATTTTCATCAATAGCGCTGCTGATAAACAAAAAACAAGTATCTCCTGAAAGCAGGAGTGTCGAACTCTCCAACCCACATGATTAATTACTAATACAAGAGCAAAAGTTCCATCAAAACTGGTGTCCAGTCGTGATTTCAAGTAACATTAATGTATATTGGATTTCCTGGTGTGACATGGTGGTTTCCGAATGGAGAGGTCAATCACTTAGACGAAAGTACAAAAAAATTTGTGTCCATTACCACAGGAAAACATGTACCCAAATCAACGTGACTCAAATTGCAATGGGTCATTCCATTAGTGCATCCGATACATACATGTAATTTACTTTTGGACCAAGTACGATAGTATGACCAGCACGTGGTGAATCCCATTTCCGAGTCAGGTTCGTTATATCGCTCATCGTTATTCCATTCTGCTATCCGATATAGCACTGAAGGTTAAACAGTCGCCAGTATTTTCCATTGGGTACACAGTAGAACAGTACCACTGACGATATTTTTTTAGAAAACTGTATTAATCTATAACCCAGATAGCATGCTTACATTGGCCCAACAGTGGAC
The DNA here is from genome assembly GCA_949152475.1 of Terebella lapidaria. Lineage (NCBI taxonomy): Eukaryota > Metazoa > Annelida > Polychaeta > Terebellida > Terebellidae > Terebella > Terebella lapidaria. Next base: position 14,136,974 of record OX424556.1, read on the forward strand.
CAACATCTACATGGAAATTGGCCCAGCGTTGGCACACAATATCGAGCCTACATCGTGGTGCTCATTGGGCCAACGTTGGCCCACACCTAATATTCAGCATCGGCCCAACAATATTAAAACTATTGGGCCAATGTTGTCCCAATGATGGAAGAATAGAATTTCAAAACTTAGAATTGATCCCTCGTGCAAGACTAATTGTAAGAAAATGAAAACAAAATCACATTATCGTGTAACTTTGAGAAATATTTCCATATAATTGACGCCCCTCGTCAACTCCGATATTTCACCATGTTCTAATTTTTATTTTACAAAATGGCGGCATTCGTTGGATCTTGGTTGTATTCAGACGTTGGCCCAACGTTGGTGAACAACGTCGGTCAGACATTGGCAACATAACATTGGCCCTCCATTGGATTAAATCTGAATTACCACCGTCGACTTTCCAACACACTGCCAATGTTGGTCCAACGTGGTACTGCCAATGTTATCGCGATGGTGGCAGCACTCCACTGGCCCTCTGTTGGACCAACGTTGTATTACCAACGCCGACCTCCCCAACCAATCGCCAATGTTGGCCCAACGTAAGCGTACTATCTGGGAACAACCCAGTTACTATCAGCCATGTACTGATGGTCACTCTCTCTGCTGTCAGTCACAGATCTTTCATATTTTTTTCAAAGGCATGTAAATAACTTTTCGTGACCTGCAGCACACTTTTGTTTTTAATCTAAAAAAGACCGTGAAAATGATTTTGTCGTGCTACCGCTTGTCCACACTGACAATGATGGAAATCTGTCGTTCAATCATCTGGTGTCTCCCAGAGCAACGTGACTATTTTTTGCTCAATACCCATAAATCATTTACAAATTTGTTTCCCCACAAGACAAATAACTAGACGTCAAAGCCTAGGGATGCCTTGGACGTATTTCGATGTGAAGACTAATTAATAATATTTAAAACAACTCAGGTGACGAATCCAAAATATCATCCGTTTTGCTTCAAATAAACTATAGAGGAATGTTCTTCAAACACTGTCCACCTCGTTATGAAATCCTGCATATCATTGAATCTTTGAGACATATCTATCCTGGTGTATTCTACGAAGAATAAACGTTTCAATTGTTAGACAATACACATACAAAGACCTACATAATTACTTGTGGATTAAACTAGAGCTTATGATCAGCTTTTTGTTTGAAGGAGAACTTTCAAGATACATTATCCTGAGTATGGAAAATAATCGTTTCGTTACACAACATACATGACGAAAAAAGCCAATTACTGAATTAGTGTATATTTGATCGAAATCCCTTGAAAAAAACCCGATGGCCCTACAACATATCAAGTGTGTACGTATATGTATAAGTGCATGGTATACATTGACTTTGGTGGTGAATAAAAGTTGATTGGTCACTGCGATCACTCCAATCAATCAAATTAAATACGATGCAGAAGACTAAAACGATATAGTTCACTGTATTGAACTGTTGGTAAAAATTGGTACCGAGAAGCTACTTCAGGATTCATAACCAAACGAAAAGATGCCTTGGCAAAACGCATACCTAAGTATGAAGAACCGTGAACTGAACAAAAATCCAGATAATAATAGCACATCACTACAGGCTTAAATTGTAACCATCTATCCATGGTAATATATCTTGTGAATCCCCATTCGTCATGGATAGAGCTCATAGGCGAGTAGTCATTTGAAGTAATATTGATCATAGAGTAGGCAAGGGAATGGAATATTTTAATGCCCTGGACAAAAAGACGCCGAGTAAGGAGCGATGTGAATATTGATTCTTAGAGCACATACCAAGCCAGGGATTAAGCAGATCAAAACAGCCAGCCCATGAGAACATGCAAGAAATATTGTCGTATTTAGTCAACGGTTCAAAGTCTGTTATGATATGGTGTAACGTCCAATGCAGATATGTCTACACGGCCAAAATATACATATGGGCTTAAAAAATAAGCTCAAGCGATGGGGCTCAAGCGTTTACCAGATGACTATTTCTCAGATAGTCACATGGAGAAATGCTAAAAGCCACTAAAAGTTCTTCCTTATTCCACCCTTTTTTAAGCTCATAATATAATTACTCAATGTCATCAGAATTCAAGGTCACCAGTATATTATGTATTATATCCTATTGCTTAATAGAACCCAACCGTTCTGTCTTCGATCATGCATTTACTTATTCTGAGTGCAATGTAACCTAGCTTTTGAGCACTAAAGGTAACCCACCCGAGGTCAAGTTGCTCATTTGCATTCAAACAAATTTCTGCTTATGAGCACTCAAGGTCACCCAACGTCAATTCAAGGCCGTGGTAAGGTATTAAGTTATACAATTTCCTATTTGCTCACATTACAAACATGAAGCAGCTGATCCGTTACTTCGGATATGGCATGAACTTGATAATACCTTTAAAGGTCATCCAAGGTCAAATTCGAGCTCACCAATAAAAAGCTCACACATTTCCTATCCACCTTTAATAAAATGTACAGACTTCATCTGTACTTGCAACCATTCAGACTCCACAGCACAGTCTACATACTCTCTGCCCTTCCTAAGGTATACATATCGCATAGTCCATGGTTGACTAAAGAATCAAAATGGTTTCTGTGTCATTTCATATTAAATCACACACTGACTGAGCCACTAGCATCGTTACCAAGAAGACACGTATCACGCAATATCTGCTCGACCTATTCTAGACATCTTGCTTCCGTTTGGTCTTTGTAACTTCCCTGCTTGTTGACACACAGAGAAACCCCCACCTGATCGGATTATACTACAGATATATACTGATGATGCCTTGTCACTGATTATCCCTAATTTCAGGGATAAAAGAAATAGCTTTAAAAAAACAAGTTTCGCTATCAGCTTCTCTTTTCGTGACCCTTTTCCTTAACATTGGCTACACCGGCAAACTGTGTAAGAGGTTATTGATTATCAAATAATTGAAAGTGTGTCGTGTGGGAGTTTATTAGTTTCTCAAAATGCATCCAGGTTTATACAGTAAGCTATAATGTAGCAACGGAGACTTCTAACATGGACGTGTGATCAAGTTTGTGCCATAAAATATACGATGTTATTTCCACGATAACAATCACCTGAATGAATTTATCCAAAGATAATGTGATATAATAATCTGGCATAGCTGTGGACTTGTCGTGCATGTGCATACTCTGGTGCAGCTAATACTATTGGTACATAATATCACTATATGTATATGACAAAGTTCTAAGTACATTATCTGAATCAAACTGCTTCCAAGTTGATGGTATCCTCACTGCTGTGTAACCTATTACCAGCGATACAAGAAAAACACATTGACGCAAAAAGTCTCTATGCACACCAGGTCCCCACCCCAAGAAGAAGGCTGAGCAGCAGCATGATCAGTTGACATAATACATGCTTGGAAAATGACATTGAAAACGATGTATCCATGGAATCAAGGTGGTGATTAATAAATTAATTAATTAATTAATTAATTAGCCATCATGTGCATGAGATGAATGTATTAGTATCAATTTATCACCACCATTACAGCTAGATTTTGACGATGCCAATAACAAACGTAAAATACAACATTTCGCAATAGAAACACCAGATAGTTTATCCAAAGACACACTGGCGTCATCAGGAGCAGACAGTGTGTTAAACGTAGTTGCTGCTACTGTACACCTGATGGAATTAGTATACAACTGCCCAACAACCTATGAAAGCAATTTGGGAATCTGAAACAAACCTCATGAGATGACAAGTACATAATTACCTAATCACAAGCGAAAAGACTACCGAGTTGAATATATTAGTAGGACTGAATTTTGCAAAACGGATTACTATGAAACCTGGCTTGGAACCATTCCCATTTAGAAGTCTAGTTCCCTTTTTGTGTGTATTCTCTTCCCTTTGTTGACATTGAATGAACCTTCTGGTTGATTGAGTGTGGTGTTGTTTCTATTTCTATTCTGTGGATTTTGTTAATTTTTTAATTCCACTGATAGCGATTCTGATAAACGAAGAATGTTCAGAACAGGATACATGAGCATTCCTGAACCCAGGATCACCCACATCATTAATCACTAATACAAGAGCAAAGGCTTCCATCAAAAGTGGTATTCAGTCATGCTTTCAAATAACATTAAGGTACATTTATTCGATTTCCTGGTGTGATGTATACAATGGTCTTTCACATGGCTAGGCCAATCACTTAGACGGAAGTAAAAAAATAATGCGTCCGTTACAACAGAAAAAACATGTACCCACGTGAAAGTGAGTCGCATTGCAATGATTTGTTTCTTTAGTGATATCGATACAAACATATATATGCATGCACTCTACTTTTGTCCTAAGTGCATTCGTATGAGCAGCACGTCGGGAATCACATAAGTTTCCGACTCTGGGTAATTCAATCCCCGTCACTATTCCATGAGGATATAGCACTGAAGGTCAAACAGTCGATACTATTGTTCCCAAGGTTTACTCAGAAGTCATTGTCGAAACGTCTTGATAAAACGGTATTGGTCTATAGCAGCCCCATTTACTCTCAGCCATGCACTGATGGTCTGAAATCACATATGGAATGCAACAGTATTATATGACACTGATATAATCTCTTGTTAGTCATAGATCTTTCACATGTTTACCATGGCATGTACATATCACTTTCCGTGGCCTGCAACACACTTTTTTTAGTCTGACAAATGCTTTCCGAAAATGTCGACTGCACGCACAGTAGAGGAAGAAGTTGAGCGAATACGTAGTATAAGATAACATCTGGCAGAGTTGCTGCCAGAGGAGCAGTCTAACATTTGGGCGACTCGGATGAGGAGCGGCAAGAAAATACAATCTGATAGCGTGACTGGGCAAGTTGAGTAACACGAAGGTACTGGAGATGACGAGCAGCGAGCGGGTGATATGGAGCTGCACGATATGTTTTGTTCTGTTAATGATCCTCCTGTCATGCGAGGCTGAGCTTATTCTGGTCGACAGTGGTGGATTGGGAGAAGATACGCCTTTCATCTTGACGGTTCGTTGGTTTTTGTGGCTGAAAGCCATCGGTTTGTTCTTATCTCTTTTCAAGCCCTCGATGTCATTTACAGGCATCAATGTCCTAGATGGATATCGATCGGTGTACTGTTGTTGCCACAGTACATTGAATATTTTTATTCCTATCACAAAATTGAACGCGAAGATAAGAATGGATGGAACAGCGAGCGTCAAAGTCGTGTCGATCGCGGTCAGTACCGTGCTGAGTGCGATGTATTGTTCGTATATCATGCAGACATCGTGGTCCCCGACTTGTTGTATTCCGATGGTCCACACGGCGAAAGAATAGAATATCACGGCACCACCACTGAGACTCACGACCACCTGAACCGCTCGCCTGCGCGTGCAGAACGTCTGTCTCTTGAACGGGTGGAACACCACGATGTATCTCTCCACGGTGAACGCCACGACAGTCCACACAGATAAGAAACTGCTCACATATGTGAGGTACACCACTAGTTGACATATCACATTATAGTTGATGAGATACAGATGCACCCACCCGAACCAGACTCCTATACAGAGCGACACGAGGAACATGTTATCAACCACGTTCAAAAACACGAGGTAAACACTCGATGATTGGAATTTGAGGCGGGAGTTCGCGAACACCACGAGGGATGTTGTGTTGCCCACCAGACCAAAGAGAATAATAACCGGCATCAAGTAGATATTGATGTTGTCGACGAACACTCTGAACAACTCGGCGTCGTTTGAGATCCCATATATACTCCTATTCAGGTGGAAACTTTCCATCTCGACAACTTCGAGAAAGTCCATCACCATCGTCATGTTGACATCAAGATCCATATTCAGGTAATAATCCTCCATGGCTGTCTGGTGTGAACTTGATCTACGACATAGAACACAAGAACATGTACATTAAACTGGTAGTAAAACAGACGAAAGGACTGTTTAGTTACTCGTAAATTACCGTCTCATACAATAGTGCTTCTTGCTGAACTAGGCAGACGGTCTGTGTCGACGTAATGTCAGTAAGGCGTGCAATATCACAAAACACTGGACTGAAGGATCATCAGATCCATTTGGGAAACCAAATAAAGAACAACGTTTTCGGTGACGTTATCGGCAGGATATTATCAATGTTTCAAGCAGTGGTACAGTTTTGTGCATTGTTTGTCTGGAGTCGTCTACAATTCAATTTGGAAGTGAATGGAACCGAGAAGGCTATTATCGCTGACGGATTCTCGTCGTCCCAGACATTCGTCCTCCCACACTAATACTTATCAGTGCCCTCACACCCACACAGCTTCGCCACCAACTAGCATAAATCCCAAATTGGTATTCCCCATCGAAAGTCGTTTTCCCGCATTTTGAAAACCACGAAATCAATTACATCATAAATTCGTGTTCAAGGTGTGGTTATCTATTTGGAATATTATGGGTACGATTCAATCATTACCATATCTACCAAGTACAATTCTACGGAAGCGTATTGCTATCAAGTGTGTAAAAATTTGTATCTCGTACGTACGACTTAATAACTCGTACGTATGGCTTAGTATCTCATAAGTACGACTTACTAACTCGTACGTATGAGTTAATAAGTCGTACGTACGGGTTAGTAAGTCATACGTACGAGTTAATAAGTCGTATTTATGAGTTACTAAGTCGTACGTACGAGATACTAGGGCTGTTTCACCAGTACGTGTAACGTGTTACGCATCCGTGTATTTGTGCTCACGTTAAGGGGTCGTCTCAGAAATGCAATGTATGTAGTGAGCTGTCAGAATCGCATGCCGTGGAAGTTCATGAAGACATTGGGCGTTATGTGTATGTCGCTGTAATAAACTAAAAAAATATAAGTATACAATGATCAGGTGAGGACTTAAACTTCCCTGTACTGTCAGCTCATGTTATATTTATGGAGCGCATGATTGATCAAATAAAATAACTATAGGATAATATGCGCATGTAGGGAAGCTTGTTAGGGAAATTCACTTTTTTTTACATATGATTTAACTTTTTATTCTCCCTGATGATTTACTCCCTGGGAAAAACCAGAGAAACTGGGAAATAAATATTTAAAACCCGGAATTAAATATTAAAACCAGGAATTAAGTATTTAAACCTGGAATTAAATGTTCAAACCGGGAAATAATGATTTAAACCTGGAAATAAATGCTTTACTTATTATGACGGTACAAATATTCATAATGGTTTTTGACATTAGAGCGTTGGGGGCGAAGCCCCAACCCTGTACATGTCTATGTGCTGACTTTTTTATGGAGGTTTCGTGACAACCTATCGACGCACGTTTTGGCATGTAAACGTTTAGATACCTACTTCAAATGAGGATTTTCTTCGTCCTTGACATAAAATCTCTCGAATTGATGGGAAACTTTGACTATTCCACAGATATATCAGGCATGAATCGTTGTGCTAGGTTAGAGAAAATTACGTAAATGTTCAAATTATTTAAAAACGTCCCAAAATGGCGGAGCCGATGGAAATTGACGTTCCCAGAATGCAAAGCGAATTTTACCACAATCACGCGTATTTTGGAACACAATTTCTGTTCAGCAATTCGTGCATGCATACATGCATGTGGGCATCTGCGTGTGGACATTTTTGGCGTTATGAAGTAAACACTGCGATTCGTCTACTATGCCACGGCTACATTTACCGTAATTTGACGTATTTTATAACATGACATTTAAGCTGGTGTTCTGTGCTGGATTGCGAAGTCTTTTTATTCTTAACTGGTATTTTATTTTGCCCAGTAAAGGCATGTGTTAGGCTATATCTGATGATATCAGATGCAGATATTCCTCATGGTTTCCAACTTTTTTGCGGATATTTTAATGAGGTTCCATAACATTTTAGCAGGCGTATCTGTTCCATTGATCGATTTTAAAATAAATGTTTACTTATTAGTAATATGAATGAATTAGGCCATGTTTTTCATCCTAGTATACGGACATGAATTGGAATCACATAGGGGATGAAATTATGGCTTCTTCTTACTTTCTTTTTTTTTTGGGGGGGGGGGTGGGGGTAACGTTGTGTAAGATATATTCAGCCGTCGTGGTGCTGATGATGTGCTCAAGCTCTAATGTCGTCTTCCGCAGTTTGCTGCATTTTCTTGTTTCTTGTAATTTTATTGATCCCACTGAATATCCCACTGAACAATTGTGAATAGACCTTTTGAATGACTGCATTAACGAGTGAATATCGTTCATTTCGTATCACATAAAACAAAATCACATATAAAGTACAATATCATGCATGTAAAATAGTTATAAAATTCCTTGAGCTTCTGTGTGATGATATTAAATTTAAAATTTTAAAATCACTACGTTGACTACTATACTTGGTTGACCTAAAGGAAATAATGCCATTCAACTTGTTGACATAAATGCGGACTAATATTGATACATCAGTTATATAATTATCTCATGAAACACCACGTGTGCTCTTGTATCGAGGGAAAATAATCAAACAACGGATACAGATTTGCAGTTGTTTTGTAATCAAATTTGCCGATACCATTGTTAGTGAATTGCGCGTTTTCACCTCGCGTCAATACGAATTTCCTCCTTACTCGGTTTTGACACGACCCCGTTCCAGTGACTGACTCGTACTCGTATCGCGGGACTCTGCCGCTCCGCTGAATACACGTACTGGCGAAACAGCCCTAGTAGGGTAGTTTCATCAGCACGACTATTTTATAGTCGTATGTACGACTTCGACTCAGTCACTGGAACGGGACCATATCAATAACTCATGATTCACTGCATTGACACTGTTCACTGAAAATGTGTTTGGATAGACACTGAGTGCGCGTAAACGGATGGCAATAGTCGGTGGATTCGATTAATATGTTGATGCATGCACATGCACAAAAGCATGTAGGTCCCCACGTGCACACCGAAACATTGTAATAGCACCAACAGAGTGTAGTTTTGACTTGTGAACACATCGTACAACTAATTGATGGGGTTTGTTATGGACTAATGGAAAATTTTCATATGTTATTGGACAATTGTATACCAGTCTGAATCGATCAGGTGCAACAGTAAGAGGGACTAGGTTGCATAATACACACTGTTTTCCCTGATGAATCCCTTTTCTAATGTTTAGTCGGGCTTCAATTTTGTTCCATTTCAGGTTTTTTATTGGCATCATCAAAATTTGTGATGTTGGTTTTAATTACATGGATATTAAAAAATATATTGTTATTCATTCTCTAAAGTCCGCTCCAAACAGTGAGGGGAGGGGTCAAAGAGTTTTTCAAAATAAATTTTAGTAAATGTTTGATTTTTTATTTAATATGTCGAAGAAACCAGCATGGTGACCCCCTATTTTCTTTTCAGTATTAGAATGCTGATCAGTTACTCTATAAAATATGTTATTTTGAAGAGATAATATTCAAGATATAGCTTTTAAATTTTGACTTTTCATTACCTCCCTGTTTGTAGTAGACTACGTTAAACCACGTTTTCCCCAAACTATGTGCTTCAGGTAGTAATATGGCATGAATATATATATCAAAACGACTCCATTTCCCTTTCCCAATCTCTTATGAGTATCAATTAGGCCTACACTGGATTATTCAGCCTATGTGCACTGTAGGCTGATCATATAAATTACCAAACAAAAAATATGTCCATGTGACATATTTGAATAAGTCCGGACGTCCATGTATGTGGATATTAGAAAGTGGCAGTCAGTCGTTGGACAGTTGGTTATTTATATAAATAATGGGTATACATCGGCTTGAGCATGCTTGTGCACGAGAAAAGTCTGTAATGTTTGTAAAGATAAATTCAATCGATCCTCCCCAACTGTGCTACACAATCGTCTGTAGGCACAATGAGCAATAGGACTATCTTGAAAACAGAACGAGTACTACTCATGCATTTTATTCTCCAGGCGCGTAGACATTTCAATGTATACTCTTATACATGTAATGTATACTGATTTTTCTAACTTTACAAAGGTATTTGACGATATCTTTGCGATGCTGAATGGTGTCGTTCTATGACTTGGTATACTTCACCTAGGAGACACACGGCAATTTCTACCAAATTTCAGACTTCTATCGGAATAATTGAAGTTGACAATCTACCCCAATGGTAAATTTCAGTCAAAAACGGGATGTCGAGAATCTGAGCTTATTTGAGGATTCGATCCTGTATACATTTGATCCTGTATACATCGATCAGGATTCGAAGTATTGTTGTAATTTTATACCAGAAGACACATCGAGGTGTATTCTACACAAACATGCTGATTTTGAAAGATTGCACCACAGTGGTGCTACAAAACCGAGCAAATGCACATAGTTGTGTGCGGACCCAGAAATTAAATGACAGACCTAAATTTAACATTGGGGTAGATTGCCAACTTTTTAAATTTTCGTGATGGAACTCTGAAATTCGGTAAATACAATTGCCGTTTGACTCCCAGGTGAAGTATGCGAAGTTATAGAAAGATAACATTCAGCATCGCAAATGAGCTAAATATCAGCGAAAAATTGTGTAAACGAGTGCTTATTCGTCCCTTTGTCTCACTCATAGGCCTATTGTAGGCCGCAGATTGAAACCGTGGTTTTTTTTTTAAACTTGGGGACATATATTTTTCTGCGGGTGCTAGTGTGTCTCCTTTTCACACAGGTGGGCTTATAACCTACAGAAGGTATCCATGATAGGCCTTCATGATAGGCCTACTCCTGCCATCAACGGATTTGCACACAAAAATGCAGAAAAATACCTATGTATAAATAAAATATAAATTGATTACATCAGAAATTTGTGTTTCACTGTTTATAATAAACAACTGCATATACCAAAATATGTTTTTTGATTCTGGAAAAAATCACTGATTTTTTAGGGGGTCAACTTTAATAATTATTTGGAATCCTGGATAAATTTACAAAATTTGAAATCTACCGGATTTACAATAAAAGATCTAGGCCAAACTACTTTTCAGTCCTTTCACTCTTTAGTGGAAGTTCAAAATTCGAATCCGATTTGAATGTCCAAATATCGCATAATTTCTTCCTCAGATACACGCCAAACTGCTCAAATCACAGAACAAAAAAGCCATTTTTTTCTCGGGGGGCTTACGGCGCCCCGCGGACCCCCAGACCGGATAGCTTTAGGCCCATTTATATTTTACAGCCCCAGGCCCCTCTGTCGTTTAATCCGCCCCTGATTTTGCAATAGATACAAACCCCGACCAATTAGGTTATCCAAAGACACACTGGCGTGAACGTACTCGTTATTATGTACATATATCGTACGCACCGGTAACGTATACACCAACATTGGTCCCACACATTTCCCAGGCAGTGTAACCGTGCATTACAAATGACAATTTGTGGTTTTATGCGCGGTCCCTTAGCGACTCCGACTATTGGAGTACGACTCAATGAATAGACGGGCTGGTGAAACTACCCTACTAAGTCGTACGTACGGGTACAAGTCGTACGTACGAGTTATTAAGTCGTACGTACGAGATATAAGTCGTACGTACGAGATAACACTTTTTACACCCTTGATAGCAATACGCTGCCGTTCAACTCCCTAAAAGTAATAGTGTGCGATATATTCCGAATATGAATGATATATCGATATCAGAAAGGGGTAACCGGAGAGGTTTTGATTTGCCGATCATTGGCTCCCAAGGTCTTCGCATTGTCAGGACTGTGAATAAATATATTTCGTGGTCATAAAGTCGTAAATATTTAATTGTTCCCCGTCCTCGCATTCTTTCAAATCTAGGGGAACAGTCCCAGTCCTATTCATACTTTTCATTGTCTATTGATATTCTCATCTTTTTGCGAAATAAGAGCGTTCTGGTCACATATTTGTATAGGTCCCTGAAGAAATTTCAGTTTATATTGTGTTGACATATTACCTCGAAATAGGCCAAAGGCAAATTATGTACGGGAATTTATCATGTGAGCCTGTTGTAACAATATGGAATCCTCTGCCGGGAAGTGCAAGCGGGACAGCCCTTTCATCTGTGTTGAGAAATCAGGAAAAGAAATCTCAGGAGGTTAGTTCCAGCATGGGCGGGTTCAAACGAGAAATAATCAATCAGTTTTAACGGCCCATTGCTCCTGACGGTTATCCTGGCAACACAGATGTTTATAATGGCAAAACATAAATGATTGGGAAAACAGCATATCGACAATATGTCGACCGAATATATCACAAAAGACCTTGGAGTGAGACAAGTGCTGACAGTACACCGACACTGTGTTTTTAACATGTGCACAGTTAACATAAATACACCTTCAGTGAAACACTCATTGTTAGCACTACCCATTAGCATTGCTGTATCATTTTGCATCCTACCGTACGAGTTATTTCCGTTCTTCTACTGATGTGAATCACTTCATCTTTTACGTTTTTGACTAGGCTTAGTCCGTGCCGACGTTCGCGAGTGACATGAGTGGGCAGTGTGCTGGATAAACAGGTCCCCGGGCAGCTTCAAGTCAGGACTGCAAATGACATGCGTCCGTGTGCTTCGGTGGAGCCGCTTGCGGTATCGACATCGCGCTCCCAGGCAGCTCGCGGGAATCTCGCTGACGTGTGGCCTGGTCTATAGAATTTATGGTCGTCTTTGTGCTCGGGACTCAACCCACTATTTTTGTCTGAAGCATAAGTCAGGCACGAATGTCTGACGTCGATATACATACATATATGTTTAGTTCGCCTATATGTTTGAACCATCCAATCGATTGCCGCATTCCGGTTGTTATGCACATTTCCGATATTTGCCAAGATAGCCCTGCAAGTGGTTATATCTGATGAGATATTCAAACAATCGCTAATTTCGCACCGCCTAACACACCGGAAACAAAATTAATAATCTAACATTGAAAATTCAAACGCAAAAAAGCACAATTTCATGATTAACTTTGTCATGCGCAGAAATAGTCTCAAGTCTAAAAATTTAAAAGCTCACCCGGAGAAACATACAATCTAACATACATGTAGCCATGATGTCGGTCGAATGCTATTGGATTGTTAGATACGATAATTTGTTACATCAAGTGACTTGTCTGTTTTACGATATATTTAGATGTTGATATGCATGTACATGTAGACTACAGTTAAGATTTCGCATTTATGGAGTTCATGAGATTTGACAATGCGTTGATGGCAACAATACAGAACTGTTAGAACATTGACAATACAGAACCATTAGAACATTGACAATACAGAACCAACAGAACATCGCCATTCCAATGGCATTGCTTGGGATATGGGTGGGAATAATTCTGCGGATTACATGAATTGGCAATTGCTTTTGTATACAACGTAGTTGACATTAAATTTATTGGAGACCATGCTATAAACATCTGCACAGATGATATCGATATTGTCACAATGGGCTGTTCTCAAAGACCCATTTCCTGGTGATAGAACGCATTGAAAATCGTGAGAGTGAGCATGGAGTGAACATAAAAACGAAAGAGCTTGCTACTTAACAACGGTCAGGTACATTCTGACATCCGAGGCTATTTATGTACTAGAATGTAATGCTACCGTACCACACTTAAGATTTGCATAAAACATACCAGCTGACACCAAATTTATTTCTTGTTTGTATCCGTATCTATACCATGTTGGTAAGTACGCCACCGATTTAGCTACTGCATGTAATTATATCGAAATTATTCGATACAAAACAGTTTTGTGGCCAGTTAGGCTACAGTAACAGCTGTTCACCGTGTACGTAGTGTTGTTGGTTTTTTTTACTTGCATTCATTCCACATCTCCATGTGAACAATAAATATGATACTTTGCTCAGGCCTAAAAAAATTAATTTTCTGTTTCTCGTCCTCGCCCGCCTTTGTTCAAAAGCAGCCTCTCGGATTTTTTTTATTTGCGATTCTCAAATAAAAATAAAAAGTGTTCCCGCGCCTATTTTGAAGATAGTGAATGATCGAGAAACCGAATCACAGCATGCAACTTAGGCATATATTTAGCTTACCTCCTTGTTTTCACTCTCCGCCAAATGAGACAAAGAGGCTACCAGTTTTCAAAAACAGTTATTCTATGTGGTTACGTGTATGTGATAATGCATATACAATTGTGATCAAGAATTGATTTACCAATATTCCTCATGTTATACTTCAAAGGACATATTAACTGATGGAACGGTTCTCAACAATTACTCATCATTGAAATATGTTATCAACTGACGGTTTTTGATAATAATACTACTAGTACACAGAATCATCCTGTCTGCTATAATGATGGCACACCAGTAGATTTTGTCAAAGGTCAATCTCAAGGACATCAGAGTGTTTGCCGTATATTATTTCCTATATGTCCACTATTGATTCCCAAGCTATAAAGTTGATAAGAAGTGAGATATTAGCCGTTTTGTTTTGTGACCTGGAAAATTAGTTCAAAGTTCCAATTCAAAGTCGCGAGAATATTCTGCATATATCACTTCCTATATGACCACAATTGATTCCTAAACTGTCAAGTCGATGAAAAGCAATATATTAGCCATTTTGTGCTCTGACCTTGCAAATGAGATCAAACGTCAGATTCAAGGTCATCAGAATATTCAGCGTATATCATTTCCTATATGTCCACAACTGATTCCTAATTAGATAATGAGCGAGATATTGGCCATTTTGTGCTCTGACCTTGAAAATAGAGTCAAAGGTCAAAGGTCATGGTCAAGTCATCAGAATAATCGGTGTTTATCATTTCCTATATATGTCCACAATTGATTCATAAGCTGTAAAGTGGATAATAAGTGAGATATTAGTCATTTTGTGCTCTGACTTTGAAAATGAGGTCAGAGGTCATATTCAAGGTTACAAGAATATTCAGCATATGTCTTTCCTATATGTCCAGGATTGATTCCTAATTTCTAATCTCAATATTTAGTGAGATATGAGGCATAATGTGTCCCTCTATGAAGCATAGGATAATTTAACATGGGAGAGTCCCATTTGGCCCGAATTTGGGCACCAAAGGTTAATGAACAAGTGTTGATAAAACGATCGTCAAAGTCCAAAATTGGCCGTTTCTAGTCATTTTGAAAAAAAATTGTGAAAGTAGAAGTACTCAAAAATATGTATGTATCATTACAAGGCACGACATGCTTATACAAATCTTTCCATGCACAGAAACCAAGCGCAGTGACACGCTTTTTTTCATCATCTATTAATTCTACACAATATTACATCTATTTATCGTTGCAACTAACACTGATCGCAGTGATCCATACTTTTTTGCATCGATGAAAATACAAACATTTGACAACACGTGCTCTACACCAATATTACAAATTTTTCATAACTATTAAATTTTGATTTTGGTCTTACAGTGGTATTTGCCTCTAATACCTTTTTTTCTGAACGAAAAGACCTAAAATATTTAGCCTATATAGAGTAAATATAAGGGTACCTAAAAAAAGCGTGGTTCCTTTATTCTGGAAACACGTTAACATAGTGTCCATGTGCAAAATATCAAAAAAATCTCAGTGTTTTATATCAAGTAAGAACAGACATGAATCATTGTACTTGGTTGCATATCTGCGATAATAAACATTACAATAATAAGCATACGAGAATCATGTCTAAAAGTTGAATGGAACTATTTCCACGAAGGTCCTTAAACATGTATTATCAATTGTCATGAAGAATTTTATTCCGAATGTACCGATTAATATGACAGATAATTTAGAATCCCTATGACTGGTGTACGGTACATTATTTGTGAGATGTTTTCATATATTTGAGCGTGCTCAGCTGCATATATCATGTCTTTTTTTCAACTTTCGGGGCTCATTGGTACACCCTAGTTCTAGATCGATATCTCAGTTATTTCACTGGTGAAATATCATTTTTTGCACGTCTTTCATTGAAGAACATTATTCTGCATTTATGTTTGAAATTTCAGCCAAATCTCAGTGTTTTAACTTTTTTCATTGAACACCCGGATTTATCTTTAAAGATAGGAAGGTAGACGACAGACGACGACGGACGACAAACGCAACGCCACGGACCAAAGGGCCGGTGTAACCTGAAAATGACACATGGCATGCCTAATACTGTTACCATCACTATGGTAGGATATTGGTTATACCAATAGAAATTCGAAGGTGAATAGCTTTGCAATAGGAACTCCCACAATAACATGGAACTCAGAAGCCCACTGGTGTCATTGAGGATAACGTGTGTTGAATACGGATGTTCCTGACAGAACATTGCTCCAGTTTGGATATGTGTGGAAAATACCAACACAGCACACGACCACCAGTGAATACTACATAAGCCACCGGTCTGCAACTCTTCAAGAGAAACCCACGCGCCCAGAAAACAGTCATAATCAGCATAATGCGTTCTGATAAAAGTAACCATATCGGATGACAATGCTGGTGTTATTTTCCTTAATTGTGACTTGCTAGATGGTGGCTAAGAATTTATTGAATATTAAACCGAGACCAATCAAATAATCATACTGAAAAGTATCTGATGAGTCTAATACACATGACTGAGTACGTCATTCGCGAATATTTCCGATGGTACCCAAAAACAAATATTTGAACAGTTACAAGAAGATGGTGGCAGATGTTTCTTCTCATTAGTAATTTGTGTCGGAGAACAGACACATTTCCGATGAAAGTACAGATGGGTACAATGTTGATCACCTTGTATTGGCTGAACGTCGATTGTGAAGCTGAACTGGTTGTTTGAATTTTATATGCTGATTTTATATGTATTTTTGTATGCATATACATGTAGGCTACAGTTATGTTTTCCATACCGAACTATATTGCATCATCACATAGCATATATACCACAATGACATAGTCGAGTCAGATTTTATTACAAAGTTCGCACGGAATATGGGTAGGGGGGATTTCTGTGGGTTATTGGCAGATATTATTCAATTCAACCTACTTGATGAAATTAAACTCTTTGAAGATCGTGCTAAATATATGAATATGAGCACATTAAAAGGCATGCAAGGGACAGTCATGATGACATGAAAATAGGGTACCTACGCCAATTGCAAATTCATTGAAGTCTTTCAGTAAAGACCCACGTTGCATTTAATGCCCTCTTCTGGGAAAACCTTCCATGCATAACAAAGTTAGTATTGTTGACAAATTTTAGTCGCCTTACCGGTCGGCACTGGCCATGTCCTATGAATATCGATTAATTTTAGTCATGTATGATTAACCTGTGAAAATTGGAATGCCTTTATATGGCAACGTGGTTCTATTTACAGGAACACACAAACATTTGTACCTTTAGATAATATACCCCATTGACCTCAGCTGACCTCGAAAGCTACCTTAAAATTGATCAACAATGATGTCAAATCGAGTCGATTTGGGGATCTTTTGTACAAATGACCTTGAAATTGAGGGCTCTCCCCACTGGTCCCCGTAACATAACTTATTGAAAGCATGAAGTCCAGCATAAAGTGAGAATAACAGCGGAAGAGCATGCCGCTTCATAACGATTAGGTACCTATGACATCCAATAATGTGTATACAGATATACATATACAGAATGGTAACGATTTAGTGTAAAATGACCAATTTTGACGATTTATTTGGCTGATCTGGCGGTAGGGGAAAAACCGAGAAAATTAAATCGTCCGCCAAATTAACTAGATATATGTGGTTTTTGAAACCGCCAAAATAAATCTCCGCCAAATAACATAAGGCTTACAACCGCCAAAATTAGTCTTTTTTTACAGCTACTCCCCACAAGGATAACCCCACAGAAGGAGTGTAGCTCTATGCCAAGTTCACCCGTTTGAGACACGTGAATGTACCACACTCAAGATTCACAGTAAGACACACCTGAGACAAAAACTGTATCTTGCTTGTATCCGGATGGCACAGATAGAATTAACAATTATACAGAAGAATATCTGATACAAAGGGCATTTCGGTGTAAATCATGATATGAAACAAGCTGAATATTAGATACAAGCAGAACAAGTTTAAGACAAGTTTAAGACAAGTTTGTTTAGGACGACGATTCTAAAAATAACCAATTCATTCTACGTTGCACCGTTCTCGAGGTATCGATGAAAATGAAGGAAAACGCTGATAATACAGATGTATATAATGTCGTCAGAGTCGTCTTGTTTTAAACTGAAATATTATCTCTGAGTTCTAAATTACTGAATTGTGGTTCAGCGTTTATCGAATATTAAACCGGGTCCACTCGTATCCAATAATCATACTAAAAGGCGTGTGATGATTCTATAACACAGGACTAATATAACATTTAAGAATGTTTCCGATGGTACCCTCGGAAGGAACAGAACATTCCCGATGATAATACGGATGTGTATATTGTCTTGAATGAAAACATCAAACAACACAGTAAAATTGAATGTCGAAAATAAAGGTTGTTCACACTGAGCTTGTTGTTGTTGTCATTCTATTTTATTTGTTGACATGCGTGCACTTTCAGGCTACAGGTTTCTCAATTTACTAAGGTACAAGAAAATTGACAATGGGTTGATGCAAGATATCCCCAATCGAAACTCTATCCAAAATATTTCCTACGGGCTATTTTGGCAGGTCGCATTGAATTAAACATCACTGACATTGAAAACATTAAAGATCTTGCTAAATATTTATATTGCAAAGGCTTGTATGGGACGGTCGTGATGATATCGGAATTGATATAAGTTGACCTTGTGTGTTCAATACAGGTTTTGGCTACATTTATAATGTATTAGGGTCGAGTCAAGAGCCGGAATATCAGTGAAAGGGCATGACACTTATTAACGGTCAGGTATGCTGTGTGTAAACTAGAATAATATGATTTTGCTCATTTGCACAAGGATACACCACAGAAAGAGTGTATTTTCAGTTCACCATTTCGAGACACATGAAAAAGACATACATGAAACTGTACTGTATCTGTATCAAGGAAACTGTATCTTGTTTGTATCCGGATATTTGCCACACCATGTACCTTGTTTGCAAGGGACAGAGGTATCGTCCTACGTACGCCACCGATAGAATTGCCAATTATACCGAAGGATATCGGATACAAAACAGTTCTATTTCTGTGGTCAGTAAGGCTACAGTATCTCGATCCGTTATCAGCTGTTCATTGTTGTGGTGTTCACTTGGATTTAGTCCATGTGAACATCTCCAATTTATTCCTTCCACATAAAATAGGATACATTTCACACTGAACGCATTGATACGATCACTGCTGCGTAAAGTGAAGAGCCAATGATTTATGACAGGTTTAATCTTGTGCCATGACTAAGGTGAAATATTGATTATACCAATAGAAATCTGAAAATGAATAACTTCGCAATAGAAAGAAAATCCGACAAAAAAGTGACACCCAGAAGCCCACTGGCGTAATTGAAAGTATGTGAACATGGTGAAATATGGTGTTTCTGGTAGAACATTGCCTGGCTTAGAGCCGCGTCGAGAGAGACATGTATGACAAACGATAACAACACAACCAACAGGGAATACATAATACGCTGGGAAAGGCGATCTCCAGAATCTGAGGTTGAACGCTGGAATTGGAGGTTGAACGCCTGAATCTGAGAAAATGGCGCAAAGAAAGCAAAACATTGTGAGTAGCTCCTATGATTTTGGGTGAATACAGTATTTCATAACGATTATTGGCATAAAAGAGTGTGTCCATAGAGCATGCGAACATATATGGCTTTCAGGAATAAGCAAGATTGGTGTGAAAATGCACAAACCAGGCAGTAAACTGGGACACGAAATAGCGGGTCAATATCCGTATGGAAACGAAGTGCGAAGTTGCAACCAAATTTGACATTTCGAAGGGATATGTGGCAAAATACACATGTTTCACGCACAGAAATAGTTACCAGTTAACTTATTACTACAACAGAGACATCAGTATGTACACAGCATCTGATAAAACACGATTTATGAGCACATTTCGATTTGACAGCTGCAACTCCATATGTATGGAGGACGGCAACTCCATGATTTCCAATAATGAGGTAGAATTGGGTGGCAATGTTTGCTAGTTTGTATAAAACAGTTGAAAAAATGTTGATTTTAGGTTTGCCTTCCGCAAGAGTTTGATAGATCTAGGGACCTACTCTTGTATTATTTTGTTGAACGCATGTGTTTATTCAGAATTTACTGCGCATATCTGATTTCATGGGCACCAATACTATTACCTTATGTCATCATCACTTTGCTGGTTGTATTGATAGAGTGTGAGACAAATATGTTCATCAATAAATCGTATCTGCCTACTAGTGTACTTTTTTTGACAGCTGCATACCACCCTCCCCCCCCCCCCCCCTTCCCATGCAGGTTTACTTGGATGAGGACAGACTTGGGGATTGACAAAATACAGGTGTATATGAATCCATTCTTATGGTCCAACTTGAGCGCTAATTGGCCGGGTTAAATACTTGATTTAGGTATGAAAACTTGTAGCAGACGTGGGAAATTTACTTAGGTAAAAAAAAGTAAGTGTTTCGGTTTGCGTCCCAGTTATGCTTCGTAACTGGTTGTATGGAGCTTGGTTTTCTTTTCTTTTCGGATTACCTGTTTTGTGTATCGGTTTTTCAGTTTCATTCCCATAAGACGTTTGTTTGAAACATAGACATATATTTTATCTGAAACAGTAAACATACAAAATATTTTTTAAAATCTAATTATTGGATCAGATAAAAAGTTGAACACGTGATATGAAAATAACAATATATACCCAAAACAATTGCAACAATCAAAAATAAATATAAAAGAAATCTTTACAAAACACTTTGGCAGCTTCCAAATATATCAACTATATAAACACATATTTTTCCGAACAAGAGGGCCTATATCGCACGCATGGAACTATCAGTATATAGAAAACAAGTTTTCCACTATGCGGTTCTGTGAGGATGATTTGCCGTTAATCAATGAAATAAGGCCGACTCATTGAAAAATCAAGTGTCCTTTCTTCCGCCGCAAAAGATCAGCCATTGTTGGAAATAACAAAATCGTGTACTGGACGACTCTCCTTGTTATCAACCAGTGTTACTGTATTATCATGAACAATAATCTTAAAAGAATACATTTGTAAAGGATTTTTTGCTAATTGATTGCTTCGTAGTTTTTACAATCCATTGCCTGATCGGTTTCTGCAAGCAATCACTGACCATAGTGACTAATACAGCCATTTTGGGACACTAATTAACCTACACAAAATGAAATGTAGCCGCTGATTGTAAAATACCATCAAAGTAAAAAAAAAAGTCTGACACTCGACGTTTGAGACGACGCGCAAGGGGACACAAACGAAATAAATAATTATTTTGGCCTTGTTCGTCTGCGTACATGTGAAGACAATGGCAAACGCTACACGTAGCAGTAAGTGAAGCATAGAAAGAATACATGTAGACAGGTATGATACAGTTTTGTCCTTGCATGTATATTATGTTATGTTTGCGGATTTCTTTGACACTAATCTAATGGATCTTGAATTTGGGTGCATGTGCGAGGAATAAGACCACATGGCTGTATATTTCGTTGTCATGAACCCCAAATCACAAAAGCAGAGACGTCATCAAACCCTGAGAGCAATGTGTTCCTAATGGTAGCACTCGTCACTCTGTTCCGTAAATTCCGGTGTTGCCGTTTTTATGAGCCCTCATACTCGTGGAGTTGCTGCCTAGTTTCATTTCACGTTGAATACTCAATAATTTCGCCAAACATTCAGGAAATCGGGTCAGATATAAAGTCTTTTGCACCTAAACAACCATTCTGCACAATCTCAAGTACTATATTTGGTTATTTAGTGAATTAAACTGGTTTATTCATTCAATGCGTGTTGTCGCCTGAATCCTGTTTCAGTACCTAAAACTGTGCCGCGATTTATCAGATAACTGTGTGATATAGTAAGGAGTTTTTGTTCTACCGAGGGACAATGATCATTCGCATAACTGATGCACACTGTTATATCGATGACACGGACGATTTTACGTACCTTTTGAGGGCTTTTCCCTCACAATGTTTTGTTTCTTTTCGTGATTTCCTCTGATTCGGGCGTTCAACCTCCAATTCCGGCGTTCAACCTCAGATTCTGGGGATCGCCTTTCCCAGCGTGCATAAAGAGCCACCGGTCTGCATTCAGATTCAGAATAGTGTCAAAAATATGGTTGTCGTTTTGAGCGTGCCACCGTTTTACTTCAAACCAAAATAACAACACAAAAATCCCCGTCAAAAATCTGCGTGTCACCGTTGAATAATGCATGGTGTACTGTACCCAAAACAGATGTTTTTAAAGAAGTTACAAGAAAATGGTGGCAGATGTTTTGTCCATTTTATAATTTATCGAAGGGAACCGACACGTTTCCGATAATAATACAGATGTGTGCAATGCGAAAAACCTCGAACAACCCAGTACAGTTGAATGTGTGATACAACGGGAGTCGCAATGTGGTCGGTCCGTCGATCTGCCCAGGCCAGTGAATATATGCACTTGCTGAATAAAGTAGTAACAGAAGTAACAGAATCTATTAAGGCTAATAGCAACATCCACGAAATATCTGGTTTGGGAATAATAATAAGGACCGACATATGAAAATGCAGCTGTACAGACAATGTGGGGATCGATGGATAGGGAATCACCTCAGGCGTGCGATTTGGATGGATGCGTTGTCGGTCTTTGAACCTTGTTTCTGCAAAACAATCTTCTGACTCAATACATAAATTATTACAAATAATGTAATATTGGAAACCATATTATAGCTATGAGTTCAATAATTGCCATGTCACTCAAACAGCATACCCGGTATTAAAAAGTTTGTCTAGCGGCATATTAAAGAAAATGTTTCCAGGCCATATTCTTACGCTTTCACTTTCTAATATGCTGTAGCGTGTATTATTATATATACCCTGTGTGTATATTGGTAAAGTGGGTTATTCCCGAGAGATATTACTGCCCGAGGCATAAGCCGATGGCTCACGAGGGGAATAATCCACGGTACCAATGCATATATATGATACAAAGTTGTATTTATTAATTATTATACCGAATTTCTGATTTGATAAAAAGTCATTGACGAATGATGCTGCCGGTAGGCCCGGTTAGTGAATCAAATTTCTAACCGGTTAGTATATCGTTTCTTGCGGTCGGCTCCAGCAGAACGTATTACTTCACGTGTATTGGTCAATCACAGAGCGTGATTTTACATGGGATATAATACACTAGTACACATTAACATTTACAAGTAGACTACTGGAGTACAAGAAAAGTTACAGATGGGTTGTACTAACGAGACAGAGTCAACTTTCTCATCAAGTTCGCATGGAACATGGGTGGGAATATATCGTGATGACATCGAAATTGATCTCAGCTGACCTTGGGTGCTCATCGCGAAGTTAAATGGCTACAACAAAGTTGATCAATGGTGTTGTCGGATTGAGTCAAGTTTGGGGCTCTACTGTGTGAATGGTCTTGACATTGACATAATGTGCTCTTCCCAAAGACAATTCTTTCCCGGTAGCAAAATTTATTGAAAGTTACGGAAGCCAGCATGGAGTGAAAATAACAACGAAAGAGTAACCACTTAATTATAGTTAAGTACTTGTGACATCTGATGCTGTGTACGTACTAGACTATAATGATTTTACTATTATACCATGCAATGATACCCGACAGAAAGTGTTTGTGTCCGGTTCATCACGTGCGAGACACGTGAAGGCAACACAATCCATATATTTTCACACCAAGACATACCTTACATGGAAACTGTACGCGTATCTGAAAAAAACACTGTTCGTATCCGGATATATACCATGGCATGTACCTTGTTTCGGAGGGGGGATCGAGGTCGGAGGTATCGTCGTACGTACAACATCGATGGAATTACCAATTACACTGAAGGATATCTGATACAAAACAGTTGACACAAAACGATTTCTGTGGCCAGCAAGGGTTACATGTATGTATCTCGGTTATCAGCTATTCATCGTAATTTTGTTTACCTACGTTTAGTTCACCGGTCAATAAGAACATGTCCAATTTATTACCTTTGCACCAAAATATGATTAGATACCGTTCACTTTGATGGCGTTCGATGACTGCTGCATAATAACGTGTTGGGCCAATTGAAACCTGACAAGCCTAACACTGTTACCATCACTATGGTGAGATATTGATTATACCACTAGAAACCCGAAGGTGACGAGCTTCGCAATTGAAACAAACTCCGGAAATTGACACACAATAGCTCACTGGTGTTATAAAGGATACAGTGTGTAAAATGTGGATACAAAACAAAACATACGTTTAAACGCAATAATTCAGGCAGTTACTGGATATCTTCTTTCCCGATAAAAGTTGTATTTCAGTGACAATTTTGATGTATTTATGTGTTGATTCCTCGTGTAAATGTTTTATATGTCTCGTGTCATGTGGGTAAATTAACCATGTTGGACCAAGGTTATAATCACGCTGGGAAAGGCGATCTCCAGAATCTGAGGTTGAACGCCGGAATTGGAGGTTGAACGCCCGAATCAGAGGAAATCTCGTAAAGAAACAAAACATTGTGAGTAGCTCCTATGATTTTGGGTGAATACAGTATTTCATAACGATTATTGGCATGAAAGAGTGTGTCCATAGAGCATGCGAACATATATGGCTTTCAGGAATAAGCAATATTGGTGTGAGAATGTACAAACCAGGCAGTAAACTGGGACACAAAATAACGGGTCACTATCCGTATGCAAACGAAGTGCGAAGTTGCAACCAAATTTAACATTTCGAATGGAAATGTGGCAACATACACATGTTTCACGCACAGAAATAGTTACTAGTTAACTTATTACTACAACAGAGACATCAGTATGTACACATCATCTGATAAAACACGATTTATGAGCACATTTCGATTTGACAGCTGCAACTCCATGTGTATTGAGGACGGCAACTCCATGATTTCCAATAATGAGGTAGAATTGGGCGGCAATGAAAGAGTAATGTGTTTGCTAGTTTGTATA
This sequence comes from Terebella lapidaria, assembly GCA_949152475.1. Taxonomy (NCBI): domain Eukaryota; kingdom Metazoa; phylum Annelida; class Polychaeta; order Terebellida; family Terebellidae; genus Terebella; species Terebella lapidaria. The sequence continues at coordinate 14,162,014 of OX424556.1, forward strand.
AAACAGTTTAATTTGGTTGACCGCATGTGTTTATTCAGAATTTACTACGCATATCGTGGACACCAATACTATTACCTTATGCCATCATCATTTTGCTGGATGTATTGATACAGTGTGAGACAAATAATACTATTGTTCATCAATAAATCGTATCTGCCTACTAGTATACTTTTCTTGATACCTGCATACTCCCCCCCCCCCCATGCAGGTTTACTTGGATGAGGACAGACTTGGGGATTGACAAAATACAGGTGTATATGAATCCATTCTTATGGTCCAATTTGAGCGCTAATTGGTCGGGTTACTTGATTTAGGCATGAAAACTTGTAGCAGACGTGGGAAATTCACTTAGGTAAAAAAGTAAATGTTTCGGTTTGCGTCCCAGTTATGCTTCGTAACTGGTTGTATGGAGCTTGGTTTTCTTTTCATTTCGGAGTACCTGTTTTGTGTATCGGTTTTTCGGTTTCATTCCCATAAGACGTTTTTTTGTAAGATAGACATATATTTTATCTGAAACAGTAAACATACAAAATATTAAAAAATCTAATTATTGGATCAATAAGAAGTTGAACACGTGATATGAAAATAACAATATAACCCAAAACAATTGCAACAATCAAAAATAAATATAAAAGAAATCTTTACAAAACACTTTGGCAGCTTCCAAATATATCAACTATATAAACACATATTTTTCCAAACAAGGGGGCTAGATATCGCACGCATGGAACTATATTATATAGAAAACAAGTTTTCCACTATGTGGTTCTGTGAGGATGATCTGCTGCTAATCAATGAAATAAGGCCGAATCATTGGAAAATCAAGTGTCCTTTCTTCCGCCGCAAGAGATAAGCCATTGTTGGAAATTACAAAATCGTGTACTGGACGACTCTCCTTGTTATCAACCAGTGTTACTGTATTATCATGAACAATATTCTTAAAAGAATAAATTTGTGAAGGATTTTTTCCTAATTGATTGCTTCGTAGTTTTTACAATCCATTGCCTGATCGGTTTCTGCAAGCAATCATTGACCATAGTGACTAATACAACCATTTTGGGGACACTAATTAACGTACACAAAATGAAATGTAGCCGCTGATTGTAAAATACCCTCAAAGTCAAAAAAAAGTCTGACACTCGACGTTTGAGACGACGCGCAAGGGGACACAAACGAAATAAATATTTATTTTGGCCTGTTTGTATGCGTACATGTGAAGACAATGGCAAACGCTACACGTAGCAGTAGGTGAAGCATAGAAAGAATACATGTAGATAGGTATGATACGTTTTGTCCTTGCATGTATATTATGTTACGTTTGCATATTTCTTTGACACTAATCTAACGGGTCTTGAATTTGGGTGCATGTGCGAAGAATAAGACCACATGGCTGTATATTTCGTATGTCATGAACCCCAAATCACCAAAGCAGAGACGTCATCAAACCCTGAGAGCAATGTGTTCTTGGTAGCACTCGTCACTCTGTTCCGTAAATTCCGGTGTTGCCGTTTTTATGAGCCCTCATACTCGTGGAGTTGCAGCCTAGTTTCATTTCACGTTGAATATTCAATAATTTCGCCAAACATTCAGGAAATCTGGCCAGATATAAAGTCTTTTGCACCTAAACAACCATTCTGCACAAGCTCAAGTACTATATTTGGTTATTTAGTGAATGAAACTGGTTTATTCATTCGATGCGTGATGTCGCCTAGATCCTGTTTCAGTACCTAAAACTGTGCCGCGATTTATCAGATAACTGTGTGATATACTGAGGAGTTTTTGTTCTACCGAGGGACAATGATCATTCGCATAACTGATGCACACTGTTATATCGATGACACGGACGATTTTACGTACCTTTTGAGGGCTTTTCCCTCACAATGTTTTGTTTCTTTACGAGATTTCCTCTGATTCGGGCGTTCAACCTCCAATTCCGGCGTTCAACCTCAGATTCTGGAGATCGCCTTTCCCAGCGTGATAATGTTCATTCTAAATTATTAATCGTCTTCCAGTTGCACTGGAATATTTTCCTTCGTATGTCAACCGTGATGCCTCGGTATACAGCATATGAAGGACAATGCCCTAATATGAATTGTGTCTATGGAAACGCCGCAAATATTTCATATTTAGCTGCTAATAGTTATCACCATATTAAAAAAAAATGTTTTATTTCCCGCCGTCACTATATTCTAGCTGGGATACGACTATTGCACCTGGCAAATACATGACAAACTATAATATCTCAGGTTATTCTGTAACATTTTAGCTGATTTTTTTTTCATAGGAAAACTATTTTTCTACATTTCGCATTACATACATTTCGTATTTTTCGCTTTTAACATAACACCACACAAATATACCTGATACCATAAAGATTTTCCGTGGTAAACATTTTGGTAAAAAAAAATCCATGGAGGAACTATTTAAAGAAAAAAAGATTCTCCCTATAAAAACATTCGCTCGAAAAATTTACTCTTCCAAACATCTCCATATATTTGTTTTTCCAACCGTACATATTGGTAAAATAATATTTCCATATAATGTTGATGTAGAAAAATTCTACCAAAGATTCATATACCCATTTTTTTAATATGATGTACTCTTGTCGGATCATTACACCACTTGTGCAAATAAAAAAAAATGCTCTCAAAACTAATTGCAAATTGTTGTCGTCATAACTATTTCTGAGATAAAACTTTCCATGTCATTGAAAAAAATTAGCCCAAAGGCTAAGATAGGTTACCGGACAATTTTGGTTTGGCCATGGCAGCATTGGCAGGTTACAGACCTTGAGATTTACCAATCAAGGTTCACAGTGTAAATCCCAATAAAGGTCATCCGTATGAACTTCGATGTTACCATTACATGTATGTGTGTGGCATTTGATATTCTATATGTTGGGTGGAATCGTTTAGGCCGCTCAGGTCAATTTACACATTCCAAGTCAGACATTTGGCACTCAAGGTCATCTGACGTCAAGTTCAAGGTCATCATTAGTTGTGCCATATATGTCTTCCTGTTCATAACATGAGCTCTCTCTGCAAGCATTCCATCTACAGAGGCAAATCTGGGCATTTTTTGAGCCCAAAATGGCTGTTTTGACCTTTCAAGGTCATCGAAGGTCAGATTCAAGGTCACCACACAAGTCGCCATATATGACTTCCCATTTGAAAGTGCCAATTTCTAAGCTCTATCTTCAAGCGTTCTATGAGTACAGTCCGGACAGCTCCCATCATGAAGGAAAAAAGTGCCAAAATTTTCTAAGTCCAAAATTTTTTTGAAAGGGTGAACATTTTTTTTTGCCCTAGAAATGGCCCAAAATGGATAGTAATGCGATTTTGGGCGAAAAAAATTTTTTTCGCCGACCCGCCAAAAATTCAAAATGGCCGCCACACGAAAACCGGCGAATTTAGGGCAACCAAACTTATACATATCACAGAGGTATATGAGGGGAATCTTTTGAAACCAAAAACTCTAAACTGATCAGACAGTTTTTGAGAAAATGGCTGTCAAAGTCCATAATTGAGCGTTTTTCGACAAAAACGGCCGCCATTTTGAAAAAAATGCGAAAATCAAAAAACAAAAAAATACCTCCTTCTCAAAATATTTTTAGGCATTTTTGTGCAAAATTTCAGAAAGATTCGATCGTTAACTTTAAAGATAAAAATGTTAACGCCGGACGGACGGACGGACGGACGGCTAGACAGACGGACGGACGGACGGACGGACGGACGGACGGACGGACGGGCAGACGGAACGGACTTACGGGCCTTTCCCATGTTAAATTTCCTATCTCGACTGGCCCCTAAAATTGCAAAACTGGCCCCTAAAATCTAACTTTTGGCCTAAACCATGGTTAGGGGCCGTTTTCAGCTTTTCCCAGGCCCCCAATAGTCCATTTGTCACATCTATCCTATCAATGGTGAACCTTGGAATGTTCTATAGTATAAGGTTTTTTCATGAAATCATAACAACAATCCAGTTTGTGATAATTTTGGCTGGGTTGTACTAATGCCAACCTTGGGCAATTTTTTAAATATGCAAATTAGGTCCGCCATTACTGAAAATCCTATTTCTTTGAATATCTTTGTCAATATCCAAGATAAAGTGTTTAAAACTGTACCTATACCCGGGTTTTAATGGTCAACGAGTAAGATAGAAACATTTAAATATACATCGGGCATGTGTGTTATTCCAAATATGCAAATTAGCTGCCGCCATTATGGAAAATCACGTTTTCTTCAATATCTCTGTAACTATTCTAGATAGAAAGACAAAAATTGTACATACACGCATGTTTTCATGGTCAACTAGTAAGATGGAATTATTAAAATATTTATTACAGGCTTAATTATTCTAAAATATGCAAATTAGCTGCCGCCATCATGGAAAAACACGTTTTCTGCAATATCTCGGTAACCATTCTAGATAGAAAGACAAAAATTGTACATACACCCATGTTCTCATGGTCAACTAGTAAGATGGAATTATCAAAATATTTATTACAGGCATAATTAATCTAGAATATGCAAATTAGCTGCCGCCATTATGGAAAAACACGTTTTCTGCAATATCTCGGTAACCATTCTAGATAGATTGACACAAATTGTACATACACCCATGTTTTCATGGTCAATTAGAAAGATGGAATTATGAAAATAATAATTACAGGCTTAGTTCATCTAAAATATGCATATTAGATGCCGCCATTATGGAAAAACACGTTTTCATCAATATCTTGGTAACTATTTGAGGTGAAGAGACAATCGTTGTATAGGCCTATATACTATTTTCTATGGTCAAATAATAGTATGTGAATATTCATTACACGCTCAATTCATGTAAAATATACTAATTCGCAGCCACCACCATGGTTAGATCAGTAAGTAGTATGTATGTTATGTTTCCATGACGAATAACCGCTGTGAAATATATCATTGTTCTAATATACATACTCATGTCATATATGATACAATGTAAAATCATGAATATTATGCTAAATAATGAGAAGGTATAACTCGTAAATAAAACAAATGTATTTATTAATGCACGTCATTATATGCACCATGTATATTACATGTATAATTGTCATTATATAAATTATACAAATTCATCATTTTACACAAATTCAAAATGCCACACCATGCTGGGTATTTATATTGGAACAGCAATGTATGATGGGAGTATGTCTCATAAATGGCATCATCAGGTTCATAATATTTCTTGTGCGGCTCGTCAGCAACAATCATGCGTTGAATCAGACAGGCGTAGTCACTGTATGTACTGGGAGAAGAGTATTGCAATTATGTATTATTAACAATGAAATAATATTTTCGATGATACCAGAAAGCAAGGTAAGTGCAATATATATGTGTTTTATACAAAGCTGACGCGTTAAAACAACGTTGATGCTTATATACGTCGGTCAGATGATTTCAAGGATCATCGTCGCCTTGTTGTTTGAATATTTGTTGTAGTCCCTTTCCCACAGGGGAAGAAAACATGGACCAAATCAATCAGCCATTGAAGTCTCCCATTTGTGTGCATAGATCGTCAGAACAATATGCTATATTTTATGAGTGTATACCAAAATCACCCGCAGTAATCCAGCTGATCGTTTAGTTTATGTATGATTTTGTGGTAAAATGTTCTCGAAATCAATCAAATGTTTAAAATATATCCACATGAGTCCCTCGATTCCATGAGTCAATGTATTTTCTATAATAGAATGCCACAAGTGGCACATTTAGTTGCTTTTTGTCTTTGAAGTCTGACACTCGCCCTGACCATTTTTCTGTATTATCATCCTGTCAACAAGGCAAGACGCACCTTTTCCACAGAAACAACTCACTCTCTCGCGACCCTGGTGTTATATTTGACAACCCGAACACTGGTCTTCAATCTTTGTATGAGAATATCTGATTTACTCCCATGATTTTAGAAATAAACCGAACTTTGAGGCCGGTGTATGCGTTTGACGGGTCATGTATTCACTGCACGGACAATATCCTTGCTTGCAGGGATAGTTGAAACTTAACACACAACAGCAGGCAGAAGAACTTTGCATTTACAACGTGTTGACGTGATGTGGCCTATATAATATACCCTTTAATGTCTACGTGAATGTAATATGTAATCTCACTTAATTTTTGTTTTCATACGTACGCGATATGTGTTACCTGGTTACATATAAATATTTCTTCGATCGTTGTATTAGATATTCTAATGTTTAACGATCAAACTACTTCAAACTACTTCAAACTCCTAAAAGTGAATTTGAAATAGGTTGATTGTGGGTGTTTACACGGTCAAACTTCTCACTTCAAACTACTTCAAACTCCATCAAAATACATCAAATTTTTCATTTGACGTTAATTTCTGATGCTCCTTTTTCTTAAAAGTTGCATTAAAGCTGAACGGCTGTGTTATATATATACTTCAATGTCACGAGCTTCAAGGTGAAAATCATGCTTTTCCTAAACTTGATATGGATACAAGTTTGAATAGTTTGACTGAATTTGATCAAAATGTGTGGTGGGGTTTGAGGTATTTTGAAGTAGTTTGACGTAGTTTAAAGCATCGGTTTACATGATGAAACTTGGCGTTGAACTTCAAAGTTTAAAGTAGTTTGAAGTAAAAGTTTAACGTGGTTTGATAGTGTAAACCAGGCATAATAGCGGTGTTTCACTATAGGTGCCTTTAGTTGCATTTTCATATAGGCACCTAAAGTGAAACACCGCTAATTGCCAATGCCAAAGTCAGCGAGTGAGCTCATGCTCTGATTTACACATTTATGGGTATGTGTCCTTTCCCTATCTCAAGTTTCTGTCTAGATATGTATGAAAACATATTTTTGCTTAATGACGTTTGTTAATTTGCATAAATGGCATGAAATATTCATCTAACGGTAATACCGCTATATGCATTATACTAGATTACCATGAAAACCATAGAATACATACAATGTTTGTCTTTTTACCTCAAATAGTTAGCGGCATATTGAAGGAAACGCATTTTTTCACAATGACATACTTTACATGAATTGAGCGTGAAATGAATATTTACATATTTTCATTTTACTATTTGACCATAAAAAAGTAGCACACATACAACATTTGCCTCTTTACCTCGATTGGTTACCGAGATATTGATGGAAACGTGTTTTCCATAATGGCGCCAGCTAATTTGCATATTTTAGATGAATTAAGCCTCTTATAAATATTTTAGTAATTCCATCTTACTAGTTGACCATCAAAACATGGGTGTATGTACAATTTGTGTCTTTCTATCTAGAATGGTTACCGAGATATTGCAGAAAACGTGTTTTTCCATAATTTGCATATTTTAGAATAATTAAGCCTGTAATAAATATTTTAATAATTCCATCTTACTAGTTGACCATGAAAACATGGATGTATGTACAATTTTTGTCTTTCTATCTAGAATAGTTACAGAGATATTGAAGAAAACGTGTTTTTCCATAATGGCGGCAGCTAATTTGCATATTTGGAATATCACACATGCCCGATGTATATTTAAATGTTTCCATCTTACTCGTTGACCATGATTACCCGGGTATAGGTACAGTTTTGAACATTTTATCTTCGATATTGACAGAGATATTCAAAGAAATAGGATTTTCAGTAATGGCGGACCTAATTTGCATATTTAAAAAATTGCCCAAGGCTGACATTAGTACAACCCAGCCAAAAGTAATAGAAATTGGTCGGTTGTTATAAATCCATGAAAAAATGTTATACTATAGAATATTCCAAGGTGCCCCTAATCAGCAAATGGACTACAACTCCGTTCCGTTAGCACGGACGGACGGACGGACGGACGACGGACGCAACGCCATGCCAATAGGTTATCGGACCAAAGGTCCGGTAACCTAAAAACTTTCTCTCGGCACGCAGTCAATATAATTTTCCCAATATTCAAATTAGGAGTTGTGTCTCGGTTTTATTTCGCACCGGTCTTTTCACGAAGCACGAGTTTCGAGTGCTCCACGGAAGGATGAAGTGCGTAATAAATTCCAGTGCAATGTAGTATTTGGTTCATTATATGTCGTCACAATCAGTGACATCACAGCAATGAATTCTCTATGTTTTACAATGTTGTATTTCAGGTTGATTTCGTCATTCTCAAAGTCTCGTTGTATCAGCAGTAATATGTTGATACTTATATTGACATTGAATGTATTTAATACACGATGACGTAACTACGTGTAGGAAAAATGACACAAGGCATGCATAATACTGCTACCATCATTATGTTAAGATATACGTTTTACCAATAAAATATCGAGGGTGAATAGATTTGCAATATAAACTTCTACAATAAAATGATATCAAGAAGCCCACAGGCGTCATTGGGGATAACATATGTGGAACATGGATGTTCCTAACAGATTATTTCCCGAGTTTGTATATGTGCCTTAAATAACAACAACAGAGCGGACGATCACCAGCGAAAACTGCAAAAGCCACCGGTTTGCAACTGCTCAAGGGAAAACCCACGTCCAGAAAGCAGTCATATCAGCATAATGCGTTCTGATAACAGTAACCATATCGGATGATAATGCTGACGGTTCTTGATGTTTTGTTTAATTGTGACCTGCTAAATTATGGCTGAGAATTTATGGAATATTGCATCCAGACCAATCCAATAATTATACTGACGAGTATAGGATTACACATGACTGAGCACGCCCTTCACCAGTATTTCCGATGGTACCCAAAAATAAATATTTGAACAGTTACAAGAAGATGGCGGCAGATGTTTCTTCTCTTTAGTAATATATCGTGTAGAACAGACACATTTCCGATGAAAGTAAAGATGGGTACAATGTTAGTCACCTTGTATTGGCTGGTCGGTTGAACTGGTTGTTGTATTTTATATGTTGATTTTATATGTATTTTATATGCATGTACATGTAGGCTACAGTTATGTTTTTCCATACCAAACTCTTCTGCAATACCACATTGCAAATACCACAATATCACAGTCGAGACGAGTCACCAAGTTCGCAAGGAATATGGGTAGGGAGATTCCTGTGGGTTATTGGCACATGGTATTCAATTCAACCTACCTGATGATATTCAAATCATTGAAGATTTTGCTGAATATACATGTATGTATCATGAACACATATAAACGGTTGCAAAAGACAGTCGTCCATCAAAATTGACCTCAGCTGACCCCAAAAGCTACCTCAAAATTGATTAGTCATGAGGTTACAAATGACCTTGGAATTGAGGGCTCTCTCCACTGGCCCCGGTAACATAACTTATTGAAAGCATGAAGTCCAGCATGAAGCGAGAATAACAACGGAAGAGCATGCCGCTCAATAACGGTTAGGTACCAATGACATCCAATGCCGTGTATGCAGATATACATGTACAGGATGGTAACGATTTAGCTACTTACCACAAACCCAACAGAAAGAATGTATGTCTATGCCAAGTTACCCGTTTGAGATACGTGAATGTACCACACTCAAGATTCACAGCAAGACACACCTGAGACGAAAGCTGTATCATGTTTGTATGCGGATGGCAAAAATAGAATTACCAATTATACAGAAGAATATATCTGACACAGTTCAATTTCTGTGGACTGTAAGGCTACGATAGCTCAACTATACGTCAAGGCATTGAGATGCCTTGGAGGCATTTCTGTGTGAATTTTGATATGAATCAAGCTCAATATTCGGTACAAGCAAAACATTTATCTTCAATCCCCTAAGACATGTTTTTTTAAGACGACGAGTCGTTTAACACAGATGTAAAAAATATGAGTTGCCTTGCATTAAACTGAAATACTGGTGACAGTACTTGATATCTCCGAATGGTAAAGTACTGAATTGTGCTCGAGCGTTTATCAAATGTTATCAAAACCGGGACCACTCGTATTCAATAATCCAATTAAAAGGCATGTAATGATTCTAAGAACCTTTAAGAATGTTTCCGATGGTACCCAAAAAATATTTGTCCCAACAGTTACAAGGGATTGGTGGCAGATGTATCTCTTTTATTGTAATTTATCAGAGGGACCAGAACAACTTCGATGATAGTACAGATGTGGATAATGTATTGTACTGAATGAAAACATCAAACAACCCAGTAACAATGAATGTCGAAAATAAAGGTTGTTGACATTGAGCCTATTATTGTTGTCACTGTATTTTACTTGTTGATATGCATGTACTTTCAGGCTACAGGTTTCTCCATCTACTAAGAAAATTGACAATGATTTGTAGGCAAGATACCCCAAAGTAACCTATATTGCAATACCGCATTGCAAATATTACCCTTGTATGGGACAGTTAATGCTTATGAACGCTTGTATGGGACAGTCGTCATGATATCGAAATTGATATCAGCTGACCTTGGGTGCTCAGCAAGAGGAACATTGCCTGGCTTAGAGCCACCTCAAGAGAGACATGTATCAAAAATATAACAACACAGCCACCAGTGGTGGGAATACTTCAAGGGCCATGGCTACATTCAGACTCAGAATAGTGTGTTCTGACAGCGGTACCCATATTGAATAATGAAGGTGACTGAATGGTGTAATGTACCCAAATTGAATGTTTTACAGAAAGATGGTGGCAGATGTTTTTTTTCTATTCTATAATTTACCGCAGGGAACCGACACATTTCCGATGATAATACAAATGTGTATGAAGTTCACATTTGTTCAAACAACCCAGTACGGTTGATTCCCGAACATATAGGTTGTTGGAACTGACGTTGTTATCTGATGATTCACCATATTTTATATACAGTTACATGTAGGCTACTGGTGTACAAAATGTGAAACATAGCTTGATGGCAACAGTAACAATTCAAACTATATTGCAATACTATCGAGACACCAAGTTCGTATAGAATATTGGTGGGAATATATCGTGATGACATCGAAATTGATCTCAGCTGACCTTGGGTGCTCAACGCGAAGTTATATGGCTACTTCAAAGTTGATGAATGGTGTTGTCGGATTCAGTCAAGTTTGGGGCTCTACTGTGTGAATGGTCTTGACATTGACATAATGTGCTCTTCCCAAAAACGATTCTTTCCCGGTAGCAAAATTTATTGAAAGTTACGGAAGCCAGCATGGAGTGAAATAACAACGAAACAGTAACCACTTATCAACAGTTAAGTACTTGTGACATCTGATGCTGTGTACGTACTAGACAATAATGATTTTGCCATACCTTGCAATGATATCCCACAGAAAGTGTTTGTTTCCAGTTCACCATTTCGAGACACGTGAAGGCACCACACTCCATATATTTTCACAACAAGACATACCTTACATGGAAACTGCATATGTATATATACCATAGCATGTACTTTGTTGGGGTGGGGGAGGTGAGGTCAGAGGTATCGTCGTACGTACGGCATCGATGGAATTACCAATTACACCGAAGGATATCTGATACAAAACAGTTCACACAAAACGATTTCTGTGGCCAGAAAGGGTTATGTATCTCGGTTATCAGCTATTCACCGTAATTTTGTTTACCTACGTTGAGTTCACCGGTCGATAAGAACATTTCTAATTTATTACCTTTGCATAAAATATGATACCCTTCACCGTGTGTGCAATAATAGGCCTTTACGAAGACTGCTACAAAATTACGTATAGAACCAACTATACCTGTCGATCGATACCTTACAGGCCTAACACTGTTACTATCACTATGGCGAGATATTGATATACCAATAGAAACCCGAAGGTGAATAGCTTCACAATAGAAACAAACTCTGACAATTGACAAGCAAAAGCTCACTGGTGTTACAAAGGATAAAGTGTGTGAAATAAGGATATTCCTGGTAGGACATTGTCCACCTTATAAAAAAAATGTCGGGAGACATTTATGGAAAACTAGACACTTTCCGGTCAACGATGACGGCGTGGGTGTATCCCCCTGATGTCCCGTCATCCCTGCTGTCCAAAATATGTTTATTGAGACAAGATATTAAGGCCTATTAATGTTAGGCCAGTGTTTTTCATCAATGTCAGTAATGAAAGTTTCAAGGCTTAACTATTTCATTCCATACAGTAATAACCAAATACTGTATAGTACTTAAATTTATTTCTCACAGGTCTTTTCACGGAGCACGAGTTTTCAGTGCTCTGTGGAAGGATGAAGTGCAAAATGAATTCCAGTGCAAAATGGTATTGTTTATTATATGTCAAAATCAGTGACATCACAGCAATGAATTCTCTATATTCTACAATGTTGTATTTTAGGTTCATTTTGTCATTCTCAAAACTTCGTTGTATCAGCAGTAATATGTTGATACTTATTTTCACATTGAATGTATTAATACGCGATGACGTAACTATGTGTAGGAAAAATGACACCTGGCATGCCTAACACTATTACCATCGTTATGTTAAGATATTGATTATACCAATAGAATATCGAGGGTGAATAGATTTGCAATATAAACTTCTACAATAAAATGATATCGAGAAGCCAACAGACGTCATTTTGGATAACGTGTGTGGAATATGGGTGTTCCTAACATAATATTTCCCAAGCTTGGATATGTGTCGAAAATAACATCAGCAGACGACCAACGGTGAAAACCACAAAAGCCACTGATTTGCAACTGTTTAAGGGCAAACCCAGAAAGCATCCACCATCAGCATAATGCTGATAACAGTAACCATATTGGATGATAATGCTGACAGTTCTTGATGTTTTGAATTTATATTTGAATCAGAATTTATTGAATATTGAACCCAGACCAATCCAATAATCATACTGAAGAGTATGAGATGAGCCTATTACACATGACTGAGCATGTTCTTCTCCAATTATTTCGATGGTACCCAAAAATAAATATTTGAATAGTTACAAGAAAATGGTGGCAGATGTTTCTTCTCTTCTGTAATTTATCAGAGGGAACTGTCACATTTCCGATGAAAATAAAGAAGGGTACAATGTCAGTCACCTTGTATTGGCTGAACGTCGAATGTTGAAGCTGAGCTGGCTGTGGTCTGATATTTCACTGTATTCTATATATGATATGTAGGTAAATGTAAGATACAGTTATGTTTTTCCAAACCAAACTCTATTTCAATACCATGCAAATACCACGATATCACAGTCGATTCACAAAGTTCGCATGGAATATGGGTAGGGAGATTTCTGTGGGTTATCGGCAGATGTTATTCAATTCAACCTACTTGATAATATTCAAATCATTGAAGATCTTGCTAAATGCATGTATTATGAACACATATAAAAGGTTGCACGAGACACTCATGCATCAAAATTGACCTCAGCTTGCCTCAGAAGCTACCTCAAAACTGATCAGTGACGATGTTGGATAGAGTCGATTTGGGATTGTTTCATACAAATGACCTTGAAATAAGGTTTGAGAGCATTGAATCCAGCATGAGGTGGGAATGACAGCGGAAGTGCATGCCGCTCAATAACGGTTAGCTACCTATGACATCCAATGCTGTGTGTGCAGATATACATGTACAGAATGGTAACGATTTAGTTACTTACCGAAAACACCACAGAAAGAGTGTAGGTCTATGCCAAGTTACCCGTTTGAGATACGCGAATGTACCACACTCAAGATTCACAGCAAGACACACCTGAGACGAAAACTGCATCATGTTTGTATCCGGATGGCACGGATAGAATTACCAATTATACGGAAGAATATATCTGATACAAAAACAGTTCCATTTCTGTGGACAGTGAGGCTACAATAGCTCAACTAGACGTCAAGGCATTGAGATGCCTTGGAGGCATTTCTGTGTAAATCATGATACGAAACAAGTTGAATATTAGATACAAGCAAACCATTTATCTTCAATCCCCTAAGACGATTTTGTTTAGGACGACGAGTCTGAAAATAACGGCCAACTCGCTCTATGATGCACCATTTCCAAGATATCAATGAAAATAAAGGAAACCACAAAGTCCCGATCATAACACAGATGTATACAATGTGAGTTGCCTTGCATTAAACGGAAATACTGTTGACAGTTCTCGATGTCTCTGAATGGCTAATTACTGAATTGTGGTTCTGCGTCAAATGTTGAACTGGGATCACTTGTATTCAATAATCCTACTAAAAGGCCTGTATTGATTCTAAGAACCTTTAAGACTGTTTCGATCATGGTACTCAAAATTATTTGTTCGAACAGTTACAAGGGATTGGTGGCAGATGTTTCTCCTTTACAGTAATTTATCGGAGGGAACAGAACATTTCCGATGATAATACAGATGTATTGAACGAAAACATCAAACAACCCAGCAACATTGAATGTCGAAAATAAAGGTCGTTGACACTGAACTTGTTGTTGTCACTGTATTTTATTTGTCGATATGCATGTACTTTCAGGCTACAGGTTTCTCCATCTATTAGGGTACAAGAATATTGACAATGGGTTGATGGCAAGATACCCCAATAAAAAATATCAAGTTTGTATGCAATATGAGTGAGAATATTTTCGTCGGTTTATTTTGGCAGATGGTATTGAATTCAACATCACTGACATTAAAATCATTGAATTCGTCATGAAGTCGTCATGATATCGAAATTGATATCAGCTAACTTCGGATGCACAACAAGATGAACATTGCCCAGCTTAAAGCCACGTCGAGAGAGATACCGTATGGCAAATATAACAACAACACAGCCACCATGGAATACTTCAAGGACTCAATAATTCATTGAAGGTACGAAAGCCAGCATGTAGTCAAAAAACAATGAAAGAGTAACCACTTATTAACAGTTAAGTGTTTGTGACATCTGATGCTGTGTACGTACTAGACTATAATGATTTTGCCACACCTTGCAATGATATCCCGCAGAAAGTGTTTGTGTCCAGTTCAACAGTTCGAAACACTTGAAGTCACCACACTCCATATATTTTCACAACAAGACATACCTTACATGGAAACTGTATATGTATATATATACCATAGCATGTACTTTGTTGGGGTGGGGGGGAGTGAGGTCAGAGGTATCGTCGTACGTACGGCATCGATGGAATTACCAATTACACCGAAGGATATCTGATACAAAACAGTTAACACAGAATGATTTCTGTGGCTAGTGAGGGTTATGTATCTCAGTTATCAGCTATTCACCGTAATTTTGTATACTTACGTTGAGTTCACCGGTGAATAAGAACATTTCTAATTTATTACCTTTGCATAAAATATGATACCCT
The DNA here is from genome assembly GCA_949152475.1 of Terebella lapidaria. Lineage (NCBI taxonomy): Eukaryota > Metazoa > Annelida > Polychaeta > Terebellida > Terebellidae > Terebella > Terebella lapidaria. The sequence continues at coordinate 14,177,230 of OX424556.1, forward strand.
TCAACTTGTGTGCAATAATAGGCCTTTACGAAGACTGTTGCATAATTACGTATAGACTATACCTGCCGATCGATACCTCACAGGCCTAACACTGATACCGTCACTATAGCGAGGTATTGATATACCAATAGAAACCCAAAAGTAAATAGCTTCGCAATAGGAACAAACTCTGACAATTGACAAGCATAATTGTCAGCAGTAATATGTTGATACTTATTTTAACATTGAATGTATTAATATACGATGACGTAACTACGTGTAGGAAAAATGACAACTGGCATGCCTAATACCAAGGATCCTCTATAATAGGATATCCAACTCTGCCTAAACAGGCGTGATTACGTAATATGACGTAAATCTGATTTGAGCGTGTTGAAGCGGTGCCGGGCGTTAATAACCAGAATGTGCACATCGATTTGAAATAAACATGAGCAGAGTTGTGAACCATCTATTGAAATGAATGATAGGTGATTGCGTTGAGTGGGGGTATGGCCCAAATTTCCACAACAATACTCAGTATTTGCGTTGCCGATGATGTGGTATTGGGGTCGGGATTTGTGCGTTTTGTGCGTGAATCGAAGGCTGTAACTCAAACGGGTTTAATCCAATCGTCTTTAAATTAGAGAAGTGGGAGGTATAACCTCTCGGCTTGAAAATATTTAGTTTCCATGGAAATCGGTTTATTTTCATTGCCATGGCAACCGTTCAAATCCCTGAAATGCCATTTTATTGTCATCGAAAATGCCTCTTAAACGGACCCACTCATGGTGACAATAAAATTGACCCCTCATTAAAAAATCACCCACATAATCGAGAGCAAGTTCTGATGTAACTCTTGTGGTATTTTGCAGGTGGAAGGTAGATTCATTTCAGAGTTAAGAGACAGAACATCTTCCTCCAAATTTAGTGAAAATTGAGTATTGCAATGATATTAGAAAGGTTCTCATACCGACAGTTTTTATCGGATTTCCTTGGAAACGGGATAGTTCCGAGACATTGGATAATGCTTCTCAGTCCTACATTTTTGAGAATATTGAATGGTAAATTTTTTAATTATTGACGTGGATGTGCTCAAAAACACACATACAGACATGCACGTGCTTAGACCACATCAAAAATATCTTCGCAAGCGGGGAGAAAGACAAATTGTGCATGACAATGAGGCTCCACACCACACGCGTGCTCTCCAAGATCACTGAGCTCAATCCCAGGGCCCGATCTTGTATGATGTCACCATGAGTGAAGTGATAAGCAGTATGAAAAACTCAGTTTCGAGCACCTGTCACCGTTTTGACACGCTCAAATGATATTTCGTCATTTTACGTAATCACGTATTTTACGTCCACAATGAGCAGAGTTGGACATCCTATAATTATAGAGGATCCTTGTTAGTACTGTTACCTTCATTATGTTAAGATATTGATTATACCAATAGAATATCGAGGGTGAATAAATTTGCAATATAAACTTCTACAATAAAATGATATCGAGAAGCCAACAGACGTCATTGGGGATAACGTGTGTGGAATATGGATGTTCCTAACATAATATTTCCCAAGTTTGGATATGTGTCGAAAATAACATCAGCAGACGACCAACGGTGAAAACCACAAAAGCTACTGATTTGCAACTGTTTAAGGGCAAACCCAGAAAGCATCCACCATCAGCATAATGCTGATAACAGTAACCATATTGGATGATAATGCTGACAGTTCTTGATGTTTTGAATTTATATTTGAATCAGAATTTATTGAATATTGAACCCAGACCAATCCAATAATCATACTGAAGAGTATGAGATGAGCCTATTACACATGACTGAGCATGTTCTTCTCCAATTATTTCGATGGTACCCAAAAATAAATATTTGAATAGTTACAAGAAAATGGTGGCAGATGTTTCTTCTCTTCTGTAATTTATCAGAGGGAACTGTCACATTTCCGATGAAAATAAAGAAGGGTACAATGTCAGTCACCTTGTATTGGCTGAACGTCGAATGTTGAAGCTGAGCTGGCTGTGGTCTGATATTTCACTGTATTCTATATATGATATGTAGGTAAATGTAAGATACAGTTATGTTTTTCCAAACCAAACTCTATTTCAATACCATGCAAATACCACGATATCACAGTCGATTCACAAAGTTCGCATGGAATATGGGTAGGGAGATTTCTGTGGGTTATCGGCAGATGTTAATCAATTCAACCTACTTGATAATATTCAAATCATTGAAGATCTTGCTAAATGCATGTATTATGAACACATATAAAAGGTTGCACGGGACACTCATGCATCAAAATTGACCTCAGCTTGCCTCAGAAGCTACCTCAAAATTGATCAGTGACGATGTTGGATAGAGTCGATTTGGGATTGTTTCATACAAATGACCTTGAAATAAGGTTTGAGAGCATTGAATCCAGCATGAGGTGGGAATGACAGCGGAAGTGCATGCCGCTCAATAACGGTTAGCTACCTATGACATCCAATGCTGTGTGTGCGTTATATACATGTACAGAATGGTCACGATTTAGTTACTTACCGAAAACACCACAGAAAGAGTGTAGGTCTATGCCAAGTTACCCGTTTGAGATACGTGAATGTACCACACTCAAGATTCACAGCAAGACACACCTGAGACGAAAACTGCATCATGTTTGTATCCGGATGGCACGGATAGAATTACCAATTATACAGAAGAATATATCTGATACAAAAACAGTTCCATTTCTGTGGACAGTGAGGCTACAACAGCTCAACTAGACGTCAAGGCATTGAGATGCCTTGGTGGCATTTCTGTGTAAATCATGATACGAAACAAGTTGAATATTAGATACAAGCAAACCTTTTATCTTCAATCCCCTAAGACGAGTTTGTTTAGGACGACGAGTCTGAAAATAACGGCCAACTCGCAAAGTCCCGATCATAACACAGATGTATACAATGTGAGTTGCCTTGCATTAAACGGAAATACTGTTGACAGTTCTCGATGTCTCTGAATGGCTAATTACTGAATTGTGGTTCTGCGTCAAATGTTGAACTGGGATCACTTGTATTCAATAATCCTACTAAAAGGCCTGTATTGATTCTAAGAACCTTCAAGACTGTTTCGATCATGGTACTCAAAATTATTTGTTCGAACAGTTACAAGGGATTGGTGGCAGATGTTTCTCCTTTACAGTAATTTATCGGAGGGAACAGAACATTTCCGATGATAATACAGATGTATTGAACGAAAACATCAAACAACCCAGCAACATTGAATGTCGAAAATAAAGGTCGTTGACACTGAACTTGTTGTTGTCACTGTATTTTATTTGTCGATATGCATGTACTTTCAGGCTACAGGTTTCTCCATCTATTAGGGTACAAGAATATTGACAATGGGTTGATGGCAAGATACCCCAATAAAAAATATCAAGTTTGTATGCAATATGAGTGAGAATATTTTCGTCGGTTTATTTTGGCAGATGGTATTGAATTCAACATCACTGACATTAAAATCATTGAATTCGTCATGAAGTCGTCATGATATCGAAATTGATATCAGCTAACTTCGGATGCACAACAAGATGAACATTGCCCAGCTTAAAGCCACGTCGAGAGAGATACCGTATGGCAAATATAACAACAACACAGCCACCATGGAATACTTCAAGGACTCAATAATTCATTGAAGGTACGAAAGCCAGCATGTAGTCAAAAAACAACGAAAGAGTAACCACTTATTAACAGTTAAGTGTTTGTGACATCTGATGCTGTGTACGTACTAGACTATAATGATTTTGCCACACCTTGCAATGATATCCCGCAGAAAGTGTTTGTGTACAGTTCAACAGTTCGAAACACTTGAAGTCACCACACTCCATATATTTTCACAACAAGACATACCTTACATGGAAACTGTATATGTATATATATACCATAGCATGTACTTTGTTGGGGTGGGGGGGAGTGAGGTCAGAGGTATCGTCGTACGTACGGCATCGATGGAATTACCAATTACACCGAAGGATATCTGATACAAAACAGTTAACACAGAATGATTTCTGTGGCTAGTGAGGGTTATGTATCTCGGTTATCAGCTATTCACCGTAATTTTGTATACTTACGTTGAGTTCACCGGTGAATAAGAACATTTCTAATTTATTACCTTTGCATAAAATATGATACCCTTCAACTTGTGTGCAATAATAGGCCTTTACGAAGACTGTTGCATAATTACGTATAGACTATACCTGCCGATCGATACCTCACAGGCCTAACACTGATACCGTCACTATAGCGAGGTATTGATATACCAATAGAAACCCAAAGGTAAATAGCTTCGCAATAGAAACAAACTCTGACAATTGACAAGCATAATTGTCAGCAGTAATATGTTGATACTTATTTTAACATTGAATGTATTAATATACGATGACGTAACTACGTGTAGGAAAAATGACAACTGGCATGCCTAATACCAAGGATCCTCTATAATAGGATACCCAACTCTGCCTAAACAGGCGTGATCACGTAATATGACGTAAATCTGATTTGAGCGTGTTGAAGCGGTGCCGGGCGTTAATAACCAGAATGTGCACATCGATTTGTAATAAACATGAGCAGAGTTGTGAACCATCTATTGAAATGAATGATAGGTGATTGCGTTGAGTGGGGGTATGGCCCAAATTTCCACAACAATACTCAGCATTTGCGTTGCCGATGATGTGGTATTGGGGTCGGGATTTGTGCGTGTCCGTGAATGTGTTTGTATGTGAATCGAAGGCTGTAACTCAAACGGGTTTAATCCAATCGTCTTTAAATTAGAGAAGTGGGAGGTATAACCTCTCGGCTTGAAAATATTTAGTTTCCATGGAAATCGGTTTATTTTCGTTGCCATGGCAACCGTTCAAATCCCTGAAATGCCATTTTATTGTCATCGAAAATGCCTCTTAAACGGACCCACTCATGGTGACAATAAAATTGACCCCTCATTAAAAAATCACCCACATAATCGAGAGCAAGTTCTGATGTAACTCTTGTGGTATTTTGCAGGTGGAAGGTAGATTCATTTCAGAGTTAAGAGACAGAATATCTTCCTCCAAATTTAGTGAAAATTGAGTTTTGCAATGATATTAGAAAGGTTCTCATACCGACAGTTTTTATCGGATTTCCTTGGAAACGGGATAGTTCCGAGACATTGGATAATGCTTCTCAGTCCTACATTTTTGAGAATATTGAATGGTAAATTTTTTAATTATTGACGTGGATGTGCTCAAAAACACACATACAGACATGCACGTGCTTAGACCACATCAAAAATATCTTCGCAAGCGGGGAGAAAGACAAATTGTGCATGACAATGAGGCTCCACACCACACGCGTGCTCTCCAAGATCACTGAGCTCAATCCCAGGGCCCGATCTTGTATGATGTCACCATGAGTGAAGTGATAAGCAGTATGAAAAACTCAGTTTCGAGCACCTGCAGAGAGTGTAAAATAGAGAGGTGTCACTCCACTGGCACCATTTTGTATTTTGAACTGGTGGCACTCCTGGCGTGTGGAGGGGGTTTATGAATGAATGTGTTTACTACTATTACTACGACATGAATTTATGAATGAAAGAATATGCCAGTAAAACGAAATGACGTAACTCTCAATCGTCTCTTTGGACAACAAACTACAACACCCCCTCCAGCCGCCAGGATTACAGGGCTCCATGAGACAAAATGGTAGACAATGGAAATTTGCAGAGTGACACCTCTCTATTTTACACTCTCTGGCACCTGTCACCGTTTTGACACGCTCAAATGATATTTCGTCATTTTACGTAATCACGTATTTTACGTCCACAATGAGCAGAGTTGGACATCATATAATTATAGAGGATCCTTGTTAATACTGTTACCTTCATTATGTTAAGATATTGATTATACCAATAGAATATCGAGGGTGAATAGATTTGCAATATAAACTTCTACAATAAAATGATATCGAGAAGCCAACAGACGTCATTGGGGATAACGCGTGTGGAATATGGGTGTTCCTAACATAATATTTCCCAAGTTTGGATATGTGTCGAAAATAACATCAGCAGACGACCACCGGTGAAAACCACAAAAGCCACTGATTTGCAACTGTTTAAGGGCAAACCCAGAAAGCATCCACCATCAGCATAATGCTGATAACAGTAACCATATTGGATGATAATGCTGACAGTTCTTGATGTTTTGAATTTATATTTGAATCAGAATTTATTGAATATTGAACCCAGACCAATCCAATAATCATACTGAAGAGTATGAGATGAGCCTATTACACATGACTGAGCATGTTCTTCTCCAATTATTTCGATGGTACCCAAAAATAAATATTTGAATAGTTACAAGAAAATGGTGGCAGATGTTTCTTCTCTTCTGTAATTTATCAGAGGGAACTGTCACATTTCCGATGAAAATAAAGAAGGGTACAATGTCAGTCACCTTGTATTGGCTGAACGTCGAATGTTGAAGCTGAGCTGGCTGTGGTCTGATATTTCACTGTATTCTATATATGATATGTAGGTAAATGTAAGATACAGTTATGTTTTTCCAAACCAAACTCTATTTCAATACCATGCAAATACCACGATATCACAGTCGATTCACAAAGTTCGCATGGAATATGGGTAGGGAGATTTCTGTGGGTTATCGGCAGATGTTATTCAATTCAACCTACTTGATAATATTCAAATCATTGAAGATCTTGCTAAATGCATGTATTATGAACACATATAAAAGGTTGCACGGGACACTCATGCATCAAAATTGACCTCAGCTTGCCTCAGAAGCTACCTCAAAATTGATCAGTGACGATGTTGGATAGAGTCGATTTGGGATTGTTTCATACAAATGACCATTAAATAAGGTTTGAGAGCATTGATCCAGCATGAGGTGGGAATGACAGCGGAAGTGCATGCCGCTCAATAACGGTTAGCTACCTATGACATCCAATGCTGTGTGTGCAGATATACATGTACAGAATGGTAACGATTTAGTTACTTACCGAAAACACCACAGAAAGAGTGTAGGTCTATGCCAAGTTACCCGTTTGAGATACGTGAATGTACCACACTCAAGATTCACAGCAACACCTGAGACGAAAACTGCATCATGTTTGTATCCGGATGGCACGGATAGAATTACCAATTATACAGAAGAATATATCTGATACAAAAACAGTTCCATTTCTGTGGACAGTGAGGCTACAATAGCTCAACTAGACGTCAAGGCATTGAGATGCCTTGGAGGCATTTCTGTGTAAATCATGATACGAAACAAGTTGAATATTAGATACAAGCAAACCATTTATCTTCAATCCCCTAAGACGAGTTTGTTTAGGACGACGAGTCTGAAAATAACGGCCAACTCGCTCTATGATGCACCATTTCCAAGATAGCAATGAAAATAAAGGAAACAACAAAGTCCCGATCATAACACAGATGTATACAATGTGAGTTGCCTTGCATTAAACGGAAATACTGTTGACAGTTCTCGATGTCTCTGAATGGCTAATTACTGAATTGTGGTTCTGCGTCAAATGTTGAACTGGGATCACTTGTATTCAATAATCCTACTAAAAGGCCTGTATTGATTCTGTATTGAACCTTTAAGACTGTTTCGATCATGGTACTCAAAATTATTTGTTCGAACAGTTACAAGGGATTGGTGGCAGATGTTTCTCCTTTACAGTAATTTATCGGAGGGAACAGAACATTTCCGATGATAATACAGATGTATTGAACGAAAACATCAAACAACCCAGCAGGATTGAATGTCGAAAATAAAGGTCGTTGACACTGAACTTGTTGTTGTCACTGTATTTTATTTGTCGATATGCATGTACTTTCAGGTTACAGGTTTCTCCATCTATTAGGGTACAAGAATATTGACAATGGGTTGATGGCAAGATACCCCAATAAAAAATATCAAGTTTGTATGCAATATGAGTGAGAATATTTTCGTCGGTTTATTTTGGCAGATGGTATTAAATTCAACATCACTGACATTAAAATCATTGAATTCGTCATGAAGTCGTCATGATATCGAAATTGATATCAGCTAACTTCGGATGCACAACAAGATGAACATTGCCCAGCTTAAAGCCACGTCGAGAGAGATACCGTATGGCAAATATAACAACAACACAGCCACCATGGAATACTTCAAGGACTCAATAATTCATTGAAGGTACGAAAGCCAGCATGTAGTCAAAAAACAACGAAAGAGTAACCACTTATTAACAGTTAAGTGTTTGTGACATCTGATGCTGTGTACGTACTAGACTATAATGATTTTGCCACACCTTGCAATGATATCCCGCAGAAAGTGTTTGTGTACAGTTCAACAGTTCGAAACACTTGAAGTCACCACACTCCATATATTTTCACAACAAGACATACCTTACATGGAAACTGTATATGTATATATATACCATAGCATGTACTTTGTTGGGGTGGGGGGGAGTGAGGTCAGAGGTATCGTCGTACGTACGGCATCGATGGAATTACCAATTACACCGAAGGATATCTGATACAAAACAGTTAACACAGAATGATTTCTGTGGCTAGTGAGGGTTATGTATCTCGGTTATCAGCTATTCACCGTAATTTTGTATACTTACGTTGAGTTCACCGGTGAATAAGAACATTTCTAATTTATTACCTTTGCATAAAATATGATACCCTTCAACTTGTGTGCAATAATAGGCCTTTACGAAGACTGTTGCATAATTACGTATAGACTATACCTGCCGATCGATACCTCACAGGCCTAACACTGATACCGTCACTATAGCGAGGTATTGATATACCAATAGAAACCCAAAGGTAAATAGCTTCGCAATAGGAACAAACTCTGACAATTGACAAGCATAATTGTCAGCAGTAATATGTTGATACTTATTTTGACATTGAATGTATTAATATACGATGACGTAACTACGTGTAGGAAAAATGACAACTGGCATGCCTAATACCAAGGATCCTCTATAATAGGATATCCAACTCTGCCTAAACAGGCGTGATTACGTAATATGACGTAAATCTGATTTGAGCGTGTTGAAGCGGTGCCGGGCGTTAATAACCAGAATGTGCACATCGATTTGTAATAAACATGAGCAGAGTTGTGAACCATCTATTGAAATGAATGATAGGTGATTGCGTTGAGTGGGGGTATGGCCCAAATTTCCACAACAATACTCAGCATTTGCGTTGCCGATGATGTGGTATTGAGGTCGGGATTTGTGCGTGTCCGTGAATGTGTTTGTATGTGAATCGAAGGCTGTAACTCAAACGGGTTTAATCCAATCGTCTTTAAATTAGAGAAGTGGGAGGTATAACCTCTCGGCTTGAAAATATTTAGTTTCCATGGAAATCGGTTTATTTTCGTTGCCATGGCAACCGTTCAAATCCCTGAAATGCCATTTTATTGTCATCGAAAATGCCTCTTAAACGGACCCACTCATGGTGACAATAAAATTGACCCCTCATTAAAAAATCACCCACATAATCGAGAGCAAGTTCTGATGTAACTCTTGTGGTATTTTGCAGGTGGAAGGTAGATTCATTTCGGAGTTAAGAGACAGAACATCTTCCTCCAAATTTAGTGAAAATTGAGTATTGCAATGATATTAGAAAGGTTCTCATACGGACAGTTTTTATCGGATTTCCTTGGAAACGGGATAGTTCCGAGACATTGGATAATGCTTCTCAGTCCTACATTTTTGAGAATATTGAATGGTAAATTTTTTAATTATTGACGTGGATCTGCTCAAAAACACACATACAGACATGCACGTGCTTAGACCACATCAAAAATATCTTCGCAAGCGGGGAGAAAGACAAATTGTGCATGACAATGAGGCTCCACACCACACGCGTGCTCTCCAAGATCACTGAGCTCAATCCCAGGGCCCGATCTTGTATGATGCCACCATGAGTGAAGTGATAAACAGTATGAAAAACTCAGTTTCGAGCACCTGTCACCGTTTTGACACGCTCAAATGATATTTCGTCATTTTACGTAATCACGTATTTTACGTCCACAATGAGCAGAGTTGGACATCCTATAATTATAGAGGATCCTTGTTAATACTGTTACCTTTATTATGTTAAGATATTGGTTATACCAATAGAATATCGAGGGTGAATAAATTTGCAATATAAACTTCTACAATAAAATGATATCGAGAAGCCAACAGACGTCATTGGGGATAACGTGTGTGGTATATGGATGTTCCTAACATAATATTTCCCAAGTTTGGATATGTGTCGGAAATAACATCAGCAGACGACCACCGGTGAAAACCACAAAAGCCACTGATTTGCAACTGTTTAAGGGCAAACCCAGAAAGCATCCACCATCAGCATAATGCTGATAACAGTAACCATATTGGATGATAATGCTGACAGTTCTTGATGTTTTGAACTAATATTTAAATCAGAATTTATTGAATATTGAACCCAGACCAATCCAATAATCATACTGAAGAGTATGAGATGAGCCTATTACACATGACTGAGCATGTTCTTCTCCAATTATTTCGATGGTACCCAAAAATGAATATTTGAACAGTTACAAGAATATGATGGCAAATATTTCTTTTCTTCAGTTATCAGAGGGAACAGACACATTTCCGATGAAAATAAAGATGGGTACTATATTACTCATCTTGTATTGGCTGAACGTTGATTGTTAAAACTGAGCTAGCTGTTGTCTGATATTTCACTGCATTTTATACATTGTATGTTGATATGTAGGTAAATGTAAGATACAATTATGTTTTTTTTCCATACCCAACTCCACTGCAATACCACATTGCAAATACCACAATATCACAGTCGACTCACCAAGTTCGCATGGAATATGGGTAGGGAGATTTCTGTGGGTTATTGGCAGATGGTATACAACTCAACCTACTTGATGATATTCAAACCATTGGAGATTTTGCTAAATGTATGTAATATGAACACATATAAAGGATTGCAAGGCACAGTCGTGCATCAAAATTGACCTCAGAAGCTACGTCAAAATTGGTCAGTGATGATGTCGGATCGAGTCAATTTTGGGAATTTTTTGTACAAATGACCTTGAAATTGGGGGCTCTCCTCACTGTCCCCGGTAACATAACTTATTGAAAGCATGATGTTCAGCATAAAGTGAGAATAACAGCGGAAGAGCATGCCGCTCAATAACGGTTAGGTACCTATGACATCCAATGCTGTGTACGCAGATATACATGTACAGGATGGTAACGATTTAGCTACTTACCACAAACCCAACAGAAAGAGTGTAGGCCTATGCCGAGTTACCCATTTGAGACACGAGAACGTCCCACACTCAAGACTCACAGCAAAACACACCTGAGATGAAAACTGTATCTTGTTTGTATCCGGATGGCACAGATAGAATTGAATAAATAAATATTTATTTATTTTGTCTTAATTTGCCCACTATATAATGATTTGAGACAGAAATACTTAAACATATTCATTGTACCAAACTGTAGAAAGAAAGAAAGATGCAAGAAAGATGATTGTAAGATGACTGTATCAGAAGTTTAGCTGCCTTTATATATGACGCTGAAATTACTCGTGATAAATATCATTACTTGTGATGTACGCTGTATTTTATTTGTCTTGTGTATGGTTCAAACCCGGATATATTGTATGTCTATGCATATGGGCCGTTGGCTTTTGTGAATGAAGCATTATTTTAAGATAGAATTACCAATTATACAGAAGAATATATCTGATACAAGAACAACTCAATTTCTGTGGATAGTAAGGCTACAATAGCTCAACTAGACGTCAAGACATTAAAATGCCTTGTAGGCATTTCGGTGTAAATCATGATATAAAAAAACAAGCTGAATATTAGATACAAGCAAAACATTTATCTTCAACCCCCCCCCCCCCCCTTCAAAAAAAAAAAAAAAGACCAGGTTTGTTTAGGACGACGAGTCTCATAGTAACGTCCAATTCGCTCTACGATGCACCGTTTCAGAGATATCGATGAAAATGAAGGAAACCACAAAGTCCCGACCATAACACAGATGTATACATCGTGAGTTGCTTTGCATTAAACGGAAATAATTTGAAAGTTCTTGATGTCTCTGAATTGTAAATTACTGAATTGTGGTTCAGCGTTATCAAATGTTACACCGGGTCCATTTGTATCCAATAATCATACTAAAAGGGCGTGTGATACAGGACCAATATAGCCTTTAAGAACGTTTCCGATGGTACCCAAAAATATATATTCAAACATTTACAAGAAGATGGTGCCAGATGTTTCTCCTCTATAGTAATTTATCGGTGGGAGCAGATACAATATATGTGTATATTGTATTGTATTGAATGAAAACATCAAACAAACCAGTAACGTTGAATGTCGAAAATAAAGGTTGCTGACACAGAGCTTGTTGTTGTTGTTGTTGTCAGTGTGTTTTTGTTGTTGATAAATGCATGTACTTTCAAGCTACAGGTTTCACCATCTACTAAGAAAATTGATGATGACTTGGTGCAAGATACCCCAATCCAAACTCTATCGCAATACCGCATTGCAAATGTCAAGTTTATAAGGAATATGGGTGAGAATATTTTCTTCGGTTATTTTGGCAGATTCAACGTCTGAATTCAACGTCATTGATATTAAAATCATTGAATATCTTGCTAAAAAGTTATATAATGAACGCTTGTTTGGTTAATATCAGCTGACCTTGGGTGGTCAACAGGAGGAACATTGCCTAGCTTAGAGCCGCGTCGAGAGAGACATGTGTGGTAAATATAACAACAACACAGCCACCAGGGAATACTTCAAGAGCCAAAGGCTGCATTCAGATTCAGACTAGTGTGTTCTGACAGCGGTACCCATATTGAATAATGGAGGTGACCTAATGGTGTAATATACTCAAAATAAATATTTTAGAGAAAGACCTTACAAGAGCATGGTGGCAGATGTTTTGTCTATTTTAAAATTCATCTAGGGAACCGACACGTTCCCGATGATAGTACAGATGTGTACAATGTGAAAAACTTCAAACAACCCAGTACGGTTGAATGCCGAACATATAGGTTGTTGGAACTGATGTTGTTGTCTGATGATTCACCACATTTTATATACATTTACATGTAGGCTACTGGTGTACAAGATATGTGACACATGGGTTGACAGGCCCGGTTGATGGCAACCGTAACGATCCAAACTATATTGCAATACTATCGAGACACCAAGTTCGCATAGAATATTGGTGGGAATATATCGTGATGACATCGGAATTGATCTCAGCTGACCTTGGGTGCTCAACGCGAAGTTATATGGCTACATCAAAGTTGATCAATGATGTGTCAAGAGTAAAGTACCCACTCTAATTGATGTTGTTTTAACTAATGCATCCAAGTGTTTACAAAATGTAACAAGTTTTGATAGCGACTTAAGTGATTTCCATCACATGCTGTGTTTTTCCAGTAGAACGCATGTCTCATCCAGATCCAGTAGAAAAGTTGTGTATCGAAGCTATCGAAAATTTGACGAAGATAAATATTTGGAAGATTTGTCACGTATCCCTTTCCATGTATGTGATATCTTCGATGATGTTAACGACTGTTACTGGATGTGTCAAACAATGATAAAAGATGTAATTGATGAACATGCACCAGTGAAATCCAGAATTGTAAAACATAAGCAAAATCCTTACATGAATTCGGAACTTCGAAAATGTATTAATGTAAAAAATTAGCCCAAAGGCTAAGATAGGTTACCGGACAATTTTGGTTTGGCCATGGCAGCATTGGCAGGTAACAGACCTTGAGATTTACCAATCAAGGTTCGCAGTGTAAACATATGACCTTGGGATTTACCAATCAAGGTCATCCGTATGAACTTCGATGTAACCATTACATGTATGTGTGCGGCATTTGATATTCTATATGTTGGGTGGAATCGTTTAGGCCGCTCAGGTCAATTTACACATTCCAAGTCAGACATTTGGCACTCAAGGTCATCTGACGTCAAGTTCAAGGTCATCATTAGTTGTGCCATATATGTCTTCCTATATGTTCATAATGCAAACATGAGCTCTATCTGCAAGCATTTCATCTACAAAGGCAAATCTGGGCATTTTTTGACCCCAAAATGGCTGTTTTGACCTTTCAAGGTCATCCAAGGTCAAATTCAAGGTCACCACACAAGTCGCCATATATGACTTCCGATTTGAAAGTGCCAATTTCTAACCTCTATCTTCAAGCGTTCTATGAGTACAGTCCAGACAGCTCCCATTATGAAGGAAAAAAGTGCCGAAAATTTTCTAAGTCCAAAATTTTTTTCAAAGGGTGAAAATTTTTTTTTGCCTAGAAATGGCCCAAAATGGATAGTAATGTTATTTGGGGCGAAAAAAATTTTTTTCGCCGACTCGTCAAAAATTCAAAATGGCCGCCACACTGAGATCGGCGATTCAAGGGCAACAAAACTTATACACGTCACAGAGGTATATAAAAGGAATCTTTTTAAGCAAAAATCTCAAAACTGATCAGAGAGTTTTTGAGAAAATACAGACCAGGTGCAAATTTGAGCGTTTTTCGACCCAAAAATGGCTGTTTTGACCTTTCAAGGTCATCCAAGGTCAAATTCAAGGTCACCACACAAGTCGCCATATATGACTTCCCATTTGAAAGTGCCAATTTCTAAGCTCTATCTTCAAGCTGTCTATGAGTACAGTCCGGACAGCTCCCATTATGAAGGGAAAAAGTGCTGAAAAATTTCTAAGTCCAAAATTTTTTTTAAAGGGTGAAAATTTTTTTTTTGCTCTAGAAATGGCCCAAAATGGATAGTAATGCGATCTGGGGCGAAAAATTTTTTTTTCGCCGACCCACCAAAAATTCAAAATGGCCGCCACACGGAAACCGGCAGATTTAGGGCAACCAAACTTATACATATCACAGAGGTATATGAGGGGAATCTTTTGAAACCAAAAACTCAAAACTGATCAGACAGTTTTTGAGAAAATGGCCGTCAAAGTCCAAAATTGAGCGTTTTTCGACAAAACGGCCGCCATTTTGAAAAAAATGCGAAAATCAAAAAACAAAAAAATACCTCCTTCTCAAAATATTTTTAGGCATTTTTGTGCAAAATTTCAGAAAGATTCGATCGTTAACTTTAAAGATAAAAATGTTAACGCCGGACGGACGGACGGACGGACGGACGGACGGACGGACGGACGGACGGACGGACGGACGGACGGACGGACGGACGACGGACGCAACGCCATGCCAATAGGTTATCGGACCAAAGGTCCGGTAACCTAAAAACATGTTGAAGCGTAAATATTACAAATGTAGGACGCGTCAAAACTGGGAAACCTATAGAAAGTATAGAAATAGGGTTGGTAATTTGAGGAAGAAGAGTATGAAGCAGTATTTAAGTAATAAGTGTAAAGTCACCAATGATGGAAAACAATTTTGGAAACATATTAAACCATTAATATCAAATAAGGGGGCAAACCATGATGATAAGATAATATTGATGGAAAATGGCTCCGTTATTAATAATGCTGATGATGTGTGTAATATTATGAATGAATATTATGTAAATGTTGCAGATCACATTGGACATACAGATTCCATATTTAGTGGTGATAATTTTGACTCCATTATACGTAGACACGAAAATCATGAAAGTGTCTGTGATATAAAAGCTAGACATTCAAATAATACATTTTCCTTTGAATTTGTCTCAGAGGGAACGGTGTTAAATCATTTGAAGGGTCTCAATATAAGGAAAGCCACTGGACACGACAATATCCCGCCCAAGCTGATCAAACTTGGTGCAGATGTTCTGGTTAAGCCCATACAGTCTCTCATCAATATATCCATTGATAGTTGCACATTTCCAGATGATCTTAAATTGGCAGAAGTGAGGCCGATTCATAAGAAAAATAGTACACTAGAGAAGTCAAATTTTAGACCTGTGAGCATTCTGCCATGTTTATCAAAAGTATTCGAAAGCGTTTTCATAGATCAAATGAGCAACTACATTGAACTCTTACTATCTAAGAATATATCGGGATTTAGGAAAGGGTACAGCTGTGAAAGTGTTTTAGTAAATTTAGTTAATCGGTGCAAGACATCTCTTGACAATAGACAGATCAGTGCTGCATTGTTAACAGACTTATCCAAAGCTTTCGACTGTCTGCCACATGGGCTGATGGTCGCAAAGTTAAATGCATATGGGTTTGAGGCAGAGGCTTGCACGTTGCTGAGTAATTATTTTCAAACTAGAATGCGGAGAGTTAAAATAGGAAAGGACACAAGTGAGTGGATGATGATTAAAAAAGGGGCAGCGCAAGGATCTAAGATGGGTCCTTTCTTGTACAATATTTACACAAATGATTTGATGTATGTTCTCGAAAATGTATGTGATATTTATAACTATGCTGACGACAACACAATTTGTGTACATGATGATAATATTGACAAAGTTGTCACCAAGATCAGATCAGCATCAGCTATTATGCTGGAGTGGTTTGGGAACAATTACTTACAGGCCAATGCGTCTAAGTTTCAGTTCATTGTATTCGGTCAAGATAAGCAAGATATATCTCTGTGCATCAATGATAGCGTTACACTCACGTCTGAAAGTTCTGTAAAAGTGTTAGGGGTCCATATTGACCATGCCCTAAACTTTGACCTTCACATTTCAGAATTATGCAAGAAGGCTGGTAAATATCTAAGTGTGTTGGGTCGTTTATCGAAAGCTTTGGACTGTAAGGAGAAATTATTACTATTTGAAAGTTTTATTTTGTCACAGTTTAATTACTGCCCATTAGTATGGCACAACTGTAGCTTGAAAAATATAAAAAAAATTGAGAAAATCCAAGAAAGAGCTCTAAGGTTTGTTTTCAATGACTTTCGGTCAACATATAGTGAATTAAGGAATCTCAGTGGGAAATCCTTGTTATATGTACAAAGACTTAGGCTTGTTGCTCTTCAAGTTTTCAAATCCTTGAACTATGATCATACCGGGCCCCAATATTTATTGGACATGTTCAAAATTAAGGAATCCAGATATGAGATGAAATGCTTACTCCCCCTGTCCCCACCTAAATTTAATACCATTAAGTATGGAAAAATACAATTAGGTATGAGGGAGCAGGTTTGTGGAATAAGTTATCGAACGATCTCAAAAGTGTTACAGAATATACAAAATTTAAAAGAAATATCGCCAAATGGGAAGGTCCTACATGCTCATGTTCCTATTGTAATTTCTGTATTCTGTCACAAATCTGATGTCAATAATCATATAACAAATACACACATATTGTATATTTCTGAATAGTCGTTGTACACACACAGTATTATGATCATGCTGATTTACATGTATGTATTGTTTGGTTTTCATCCTTTCATTTGTATATTAATCATGTCATTTCTTCACTGTCGGTCAATAGCTGAAAAGCTACTGTTACCTGTTTTTACTATACCGACGTTAAATAAAGTTTTATTCTATTCTATTCTATAATTCTATGTTGTCGGGTTGAGTCAAGTTCGGGGCTCTACTGTGTGAATGATCTTGACATTGACATAATGTCTTCCCTAAAAAACATTATTTCACGGTAGCAAGACTTGTTGAAAGTTATAAAAGCCAGCATGGAGTCAAAATAACACACTTCCAGAATGATGTGTTGGTGTTCATATCTATTCCGACGGTACTCAAAGTTTGTAGACACTTCTCATATGCGTATATATGATCGTCTATTTGTACAATATTGACCAAGATCAACCTGGCAAATATATTAAAAATCCGGGACAAATTGAAGACGGTACTGAATTTTATTGACACCTTGGTATTTTTGATGTGCGTTTATCTACTCGATCAGGGATTATTATCCATATCAACTACCAATTCACTAAATTCATTTCACACCGATGTTCGCCCTTCAACCTCTTATGTCTGCATTTGGACAAAGGCATGGCTGCAAAGATCTGATTTCTAAGATGAGCGAAGACTGTCAGAAAGCGCTTGATAACCATTATCATATAACGGTTATAGCGATGGATCTATCAAAAGCATTTGACTGTATTCCATATGGCCATTTGATAGCCAAAGTGTATCACTACGGTATAAACATTAAGACATGCGAAATCATATCTCCAAAATAGAAAACAGCGCGTAAAAATGGGCTGCCATGAAAGTCCATGGGTGTCCGCTGTTAGAGGAGTTCCCCAAGGAAGTATACTGGGTCCGCTGCTAATAACTATTTTTCAAAATGATTTCTTACTCCTAGATATAAATTCAATTATATACAATTATGTGGACGACAATACTATTGCATATATGGACAAAGGCTTATCTACGACAAAAGAGACGGTCCAATCACACGCCAGATTAGCCATAATATAGTTTGAAGAAATTTAATGAGACCTAATCCAGCAAAGTTCCAAGTCTTGTTTCTTGGAAAAGATACCATGTGTCATAACCATATTTTGCTCACTGGAACTAAGATTCATGTTTCGGAGTCCATTACTATTTCATTAATAGAGCTTGATAATAAACTCAATTTTAATAAGTGTATTGGTCCCATTTGTTCCAAGGTATCTGAACAAATAAATGCCCTCATTAGAATAAAGAACGACATTCTCTGCCCCTGATGACACCAGTGTGTCTCTTGATGAAGTAATTGGTCGGGCTTTGTTTCTATTTGCTAAATGTTATATGTTTGTTATTGGAATCATCAAAATTTGGCTGTATTGGTGGTAATCGATACTTACATTCATACCACTGAGCCGGTATCACTGCTGGTGGACGTTAAATCTGTTCCCGAGGATAACATCAACTCAGTAGCCTTTTGGCTTGTGATAAGGTACTTATGTACTTGTCATATATCTATTCCATGGGGTTTGTTTCGAATTTCTAAATTATTTTCATAGGTTGTTGGGCAGTTGTATACTAATTCCATCAGGTGTACAGTAGAAACAACTACATTTACCACACTGTCTGCCCCCTGATGACGCCAGTGTGTCTCTTGGTCGGGCTTCGTTTCTATTGCTAAATGTTGTATGTTTGTTTTTCGAATCATCAATCATTTGGTTGTATTGGTGGTAATAGATCGATACTTACATTGATGTAGACAGTCAAGAAACTATCTACAAAAGTCTCGTACATAGCGTCCAATATAAATTACTGCTGGATGTTTATCGGACGCACCATCCTGCATAAACTAAACAAACTAAATGAAAGGGCATTGAAAATGGTGCGCAACAATTGCTCATGCGATTACGAAACGCTTTTACGACAAAACAACACATTTGATGTCTTCAAAAATGGAAATGAAACACTCTCTATCGAAATGCTCAAGATTGATCAAAGAACGTGCCCAACCTATATAGGTGATCTATTTAAACCGAATGTTCCATCGTACTTATTCCGAGATACTAATACCTATATTAATATTATGCCCAGAATTAACACCAAACGGTTTGGCTATCACAGTATGGCATATATTGGATCAAAATTATGGAATGATATTGATCCCATAATCAGAAGGTTCGAACTATACCTGTTCAAAAGTCAAATAAGAACGTGGCTAGATGTCAACAAATGTACAGACACCTTAGATGTTTACTTTTAACCAATATTTGTACCATCTCATCGCACATACTATGTTTTTGTAAATGTATTCTCAGGTGGTACAGAAGCCTTGTGCTTGTTAACATTGTTGTGAACGTTGTCATCCTCTTTTAAACGACAATAAATATTATATCATCATGGACATCGTATACTAGTATATTAAAGGACAAAATTGAATTGAAATCAACTCTAGAAATGAACGCACAATTAATTGACTCCTTTTATCCGGGGAGATCTGGTGCTCTTCACCAGGTATCTTGTAAAAAGTCAAGTACCTGTGACATCTGATGCTGTGTACGTACTAGACTATAATGATTTTACTATACCATGCAATGATACCCGACAGGAATACTTTGTTTCCAGTTCACCAGTTCGACACACGTGAAGGCACCATATTCCATACTCACAACATGACATACCTGACACGGAAACTGTATCTTGTTTGTACTAGGATATATACCATAGCATGTACCTTGTTTCGGGAGGAGGAGGGGGGGGCGGGGGGGTAGTCGGAGGTATCGTCGTACGTACATGTATGGCATCCATGGAATTACCAATTACACCGAAGGAATTAGCCACTTGTATCAGGATATCTAATACAAAACAGTTGACACAAAACGATTTCTGTGGCCAGTAAGGGTCATGTATCTCAGTTATCATCTATTCACCGTAACGTTGTTTACCTGCGTTTAGTTCACCGTATTTTCAACATAAAAGGATAAAGACTGGTGCCCAAGATCTCCATAAACCTTACGAGTGAGTGTTTTTTTTTTTCATAATACTTTTAAGAAATTTACGAAAAATACTTTGAGTTGGTAAATGTTTCCATAACCCCATATATCAAAACCATACAGTAATATTGGCATGATAAAGTAGTGAAATAATTTCATCTGAATTTCAATACAACTGCTTACAAGACTGTTCAACGCCTTATTGGCTTGATCCCATGCTTAGAGACATAGTCTTAATTTGCGATGACTCGGTTATCATCTATTCACCGTAATGTTGTTTACCTGCGTTTAGTTCACCGGTCAATAAGAACATGTCCAATGTATTACCTTTGCATAAAATGTGATACCTTTCACAATGGATGCATTAATGCAATGTAATGCTTTATTCTCAGGTCGCCCCCGGTCAGGGACATTGGAGAAGTAACAAATTTACAAGTGATGAAAAACAACAACACAGTAGTAACTACGTTATCATAGTAGGTGAGATAATCACAAAATGAGTTACGAGTGATAACTAAACAATTACATCATATAACTATACAAAATATCATTAATTTTAGACATAAAACTAGCCAATTTTCTTAGTAGTACACGTCTCCTGCCTGACAATAATTCATTCATTTTCACAGTGTTAGGGTTACGTCGGTGATAAGGAGATAAATACAGTTTTCTTGATTCTCGGAAGGCAGAGCATTTGAAGAGATTGTGAAATTTATCGCCTGTTTCTTCTAAATTACATAAAAGACAGGTATTAGAGAATTGTGTATCGCGAATTGTGTATTTGTAAAAATAATATCTAGGTCAGACAACCACAAGTTACCAAATCCACGGGGATCAAGCAAGAATTTAGCATGAAGCAACCACTTAGATTCAAAACTACCAACACATTGCATACATTTTGAGAGTCTATACATAACGTGGGGCAATTTACTGTGGTTCCTTGTTATCAATCTACTCCTACGGTGGTTGATTCATGCCATAATGCGTTTTTCCTGAACAGTTTTCGTTGTGAATTTTAATAATTGTGACGACGCAAGTATTTAAATCGCGACCAAAATCTTTAAATCCGCGACAAAAACGTTTTCGCTGCGGCGAAAACATTCTCGCCGCAAATTAAATACTTTTAGCTGCGGCAAAAACATTATCGTCGCGATCAAACTCATTTTCGCTGCAGCGAAATACTTATAGCCGCGATCAAAACATTCTTGCTGCAGCGAAAATGATTATCGCCGCGGCGAGAATGGCCATACTTGTTTAGAACATTTTTCTTTCATCACCTCAAAGAGAACAAATTATTTATTATTGCAATTATCGACGTGATGACTAATTGACAGGCCTAATACTGTTACCATCATCATGTTGAGATATTGATTGTACCAATAGAAACCCGAAGGTGAATAGCTCCGCAATAGACAATTGACACGCGAAATCTCACTGGTGAATCCCGGTTACGACCTGCGTCATGCGACCTGCGAGCTATTTAACTGCGACCTGGGACAATTTGCCAGACACAACATGAAATGATCTTGTATATAGGGCATAAGACACCATTTCTAGTGGCATTCACTCCCCATGTTAAACCTACCTTACGATGAACACTGTACAGCGTTCCCTGCGATACTTGGGGCTTAGCGATAAAATCCCACAAATACCCCCACCAATGTGCCTAACAAAAAATGTACATTTCAATATGGATCGAAATATTCAGTTTTGGGGTACAGTTTCTTGGAAATTACCTAATATATTGGTCAACCACAAGTGCAGTACGAATATATCACTTACATTTCACTTTCACATCGTCCATTCACACACATAATATACAATACTCACTGATATTGTCGAAGCGTATCCTCACCGTGACCATGCGGAAGCCACGTGTTTTTGTTTATTTACAAAATCGTAATTACTTAATTACGCATGTTTGGTCTATATGACTTATTCCATAGTAAACCAACGGAAAATGTGTATACCAAGTATTCAATTCGCATTTTGTTGCACGCAGGTCAGTTTGTAACGTAGCTCGCATGCTGCAGGTCGCAGTTCATAGCTCGCAGGTCGCAGTCTATAGCTCGCAGGTCGCAGTTAAAAGCTCGCAGGTCACATATCCATATCAGTTTACGGCTCGCAGGTAGCAGCTCGCATGTCGTGACCGGGATTCCATACACTGGTGTTGTACAGAATAAAAAATGTGTAAAATATGAAATATTCCTAGCAGGACATTGTCAAGCTTGGAGATGGTGTCGAGAGACATTTATGTAGGTGTATCCCCCTGATGCCCTGTTGTCCAAAATATGTTGTTTCAGACACAATATTATTATTGTTGGGCCAGTGTCTTTCATCAATGTCAGTAATAAAAATTCTAAGATTTAACTATTGTTATTCCATGCAGTAATAGATCTGCTTTTAACACCTAAAATATTCGTGAACTTATTTTTTACTAAATATTCTGCAGAAAAGCTTGTCACAAGATTGGAATCTGAAACCCAATGCCCAACACTACAAGTGATTTCTATATCTACATTCGCTGATAATCAATATGTGTTAACTGTTGTAATAAGTTAGCGATATTAACTAATCAATATTAATACTCCCCCCCCCCCCCCCCGAAAAAAAAAACAAAAAAAACAAAAACAATAGACTTCGTGTCTGAGTATTGCTCAACATGCCAATTAACTAGACGCTTCCGGTCGCCTACGACCGCTTGGGTGTATCCCCCGTAGCCTTATCATCCCTGTTGCCCCAAATATATCCCTGATGTACATTGTGAGTGTGAAACCTTTCAAGCTTATTGAAGGTCGAATTCAAGATCACCATTAAAATCACTGCATTCGAATTTCCATTTCGACATGTTCGAAAAAAATAACGAAATTACAGCCAGATAAAAGTTCTCACCTAAAGCTATATTTCAACTCAGAATATTTGACAAACTTGGTTCCAAGTTGCGAGATGACTAAATTGGAGCCAGATCGAACTTTTCACTATAAGTTATATTTCAACTCATACTATGTGCCAAACTTGGTTCCAAGTTGAAATTCAAAGTAGAAGTTGACCAAAACTACATTTCAAGATGACGAAATTGGAGCCAGATCAACTTTTAACCATGGTTTAAATTTTAATTCATAATATGTGCCAAACTTGGTTTCAAGTTGAAATTCGAAGTAAAAATTGCCTTTACTGGTAAAAATAATGTTAACTTATCCGGTTACACCCATGAAATCTCTACTGGACAAAAATTTTAAATTGTTGAGCTCAATAATAAATGTTTCTTGTCTTAACTATTTTTCTTGAGGTCAATAATAGACTTAACTAGTAAAAATGATGTTAACTTATTCGGCTACAGCCATGAAATCTCTACTGCACAGAAGCTTTACCTGGTTGAGCCCAATAATAGATGTTTCTTGTCTTAACTATTTTTATTGTGGTCAATAATAGACTTAACTAGTAAAAATAATGTTAACTTATTCGGTTACACCTGTGAAATCTCTACTGGACAAAACCTTTACCTTGTTGAGCTCAATAATAAATGTTTCTCGTCTTAACTATTTTTATTGTGGACAATAATAGACTTAACTAGTAAAACCAATGTTAACTTATTCAGTAATATTGTTCTTTTTTCACCAAAAACATCAGTTACGTATTCTGAACAAGAATCCAGTGCAATTTGCTTTCATAGTACAGGTTATTGGAGTGATCACACATGTCAAAGTAGGTATTTTAATTGTCGTAATAAGTTAACCTCTCAAACTTATTAATATTTATTCGATCATTCTGAAAAACAATAGGTTTCGTGTGATGGTCTTTCTCATTGAGCCTGTGCGATTTCATCATCATTCATTGAAAACTCCCACCCGTAGAGCGTTCACAACACATGTGTGTTAAATAGGCTAATTTGAGCACAAAATGTTACGCCAATCGGCTATTTTGGTTGCTATGGCAACCAAAATCGAAAGGTGTCCAGATCTCACCATAAGACATGTCCATATGAAATATTATCAAAATCGGTTCATATTTGCAAGCTGCAGCGCGTTCACAAGAAAGTGTCTGCGGACGCGGCGGCGGCGGCGGCGGTGGCGTGACGATCGTAAATCCATAGTATCCACCGAACTTTGTTCGGGGGATACATTTATGGGTTGGTGGCAACAGGCCTCAATATAAACTCTACTGCATTACCGGATTGCATCAAAAACAAAACAGAGTCAAGTTTCTCATGAAATCCGCATTGAATACGGTTGGGAATATCTCTGCATGTTAATGGCAGATGATATTCAATTCAACAGCTGTTCAACGTCCTTGACATGCGAATAATTGAAGAGCTTGCTAAATGTTTCTATTGAAGGCTTGTACCGGACAGTCATGATGATATCAAAATTGATCTCCGCTGACGTTTTGTGCTAAAGGCGAGGTTTTGGCTACCAATAGCGAAAGAGCATGCCACTTATTAACGGTCAGGTACATATGACATCCGAGGCTGTGTATGTAGGCCTGACTACATTTAGATTGTAATGATTTTCTAACATTACACAAGGATACCCCACAGAAAGACCTACAGATTTTCAGTTCACCAGTTCGAGACACGTAAAGTGAAGACACTCCATGCTCATAACAAGACATACCTGACCCGGAAACTGTATCTTGTTTGTATCCGGATATATATATAGCATAGTGTGTACCTTGTTTGGAAGGGTCAGAGGTATCGTCCTACGCATGGCACCGATGGAATTACCCATTATACAAGAGGATTTATGATACAGAACAAATTTTCCCTTCGCATAAAATAAGATGCTCTTCACAATGAATGCAATAATATACACGGACTACCGAATAATTACTTGTAGAGCCGACGGGCTCAATTCTGTACCAGCACTATCGTGAAATGTTGATTATACCTATAGAAATCCGAAGACGAATAACTTTGCAATAGAAACAGAATCCAACAATACAATGACACCCGGAAGAGAAGTGCATTGGCGTCATTGAGGATGAAGTGTACCAGATTTTAACATGGCTGGCCACTGTCGTCTCATACACACTAGTTTGCAGAGGATGACGTTTGTCAGACAACAATGGATGGTCGGAAAAAAAACTCTCTTTCCACACAATGGCTTCTGCAGACCCTAAATGCTAGTTCATTTTCATTTTTCACCATCTTACTAGGTAAATGACATAAAAATGCAATATATTTTAAAGACATCTCGTTCATAATCGAGTCATATATCCAGGAATTCAGAAGAATTCACCTTGGTACTTTTTCTGTAAATTGATTCTTATCTGCTGAGCTTGTTATGATCGAAAGGAACTGCTTTTACTATCGATCTGGCCCCCTCTCATGGTTTCTACACATATCAATCGCTCCTTGGTTGGAAATGTAATTTTCACCGATTTCATTGTCAGACATTTTTAATTCTGAAGCAGCCAACAGCCAGAGGATGACGTTTGTCAGACAACAATGGACGGTCGGAAAAAAACTCTCTTTCCACACAATGGCTTCTGCAGACCCTAAATGCAAGTTCATTTTCATTTTTCACCATCTTACTAGGTAAATGACATAAAAATGCAATATATTTCAAAGACATCTCGTTCATAATCGAGTCATATATCCAGGAATTCAGAAGAATTCACCTTGGTACTTTTTCTGTGAATTGATTCTTATCTGCTGAGCTTGTTATGATCGAAAGGAACTGCTTTTACTATCGATCTGGCCCCCTCTCAGGGTTTCTACACATACCAATCGCTCCTTGGTTGGAAATGTAATTTTCACCGGTTTCATTGTCAGACATTTTTAATTTTGAAGCAGCCAACAGCCACAGGTACTGAGCAATGACAAAATTAGATTATCCAGCATCAAAAACATGGGTATAGACACCAAACCATGTCTCTACCTGCAATAGAAGCCGAGTTATGGCCCAAAACATGATTTCCTTATTTTCGATGGCGTCCATTTTGAGAAAGGCCCAAAAACATTTTTGCCAGTGATGAGTCTCTAGAAACATCTGTAATAATCAATAATAGTATAAAATCAAACTAAAAAATTTGATTTTAGATGATCATGGGAGGACGGGGGGCAGGCACACCTTGTACATGCCCGCCTACGAGATCCGTACAGCCGTAGATAAGTTATCTAAACTCAAGCAAAAAAAAATTAGCCCAAAGGCTAAGATAGGTTACCGGACAATTTTGGTTTGGCCATGGCAGCATTGGCAGGTAACAGACCTTGAGATTTACCAATCAAGGTTCACAGTGTGAACATATGACCTTGAGATTTACCAATCAAGGTCATCCGTGTGAACTTCCATGTCACCATTACATTATATTATACACGTATGTGTGTAGTATTTGATATTCTATATGTTCCTAATACAAAGATATATCTGGGTGGAATCGTTTAGGCCGCTCAGGTCAATTTACACATTCCGAGTCAGACATTTGGCACTCAAGGTCATCTGATGTCAAGTTCAAGGTCATCATTAGTTGTGCCATATATGTCTTCCTATATGTTCATAATGCAAACATAAGCTCTATCCGCAAGCATTTCATCTATAGAGGCAAATCTGGGCAATTTTTTTTACCCCAAAATGGCTGTGTTGACCTTTCAAGGTCATTGAATGTCAATTTCAAGGTCACCACACAAATCGCCATATAAGACTTAACATTTGAAAGTGCCAATTTCTAAGCTGTATCTTCAAGTGTTCTATGAGTATAGTCCTGACAGCTCCCATCAGTAAGGAAAAAAGTGTCGAAAATTTTCTAAGTCCAAATTTTTTTTCAAAGGGTGAAAAAAATTTTTCGCCTAGAAATGGCCCAAAATGGATATTAATGCGATTTGGGGTTTACCAATTTTTTTTTCGCCAACTTGTCAAAAATTCAAAATGGCCGCCACACGGATACCGGCGATTCAAGGGCAACGAAACTTATACATATCAGAGAGGTATATAAGGGGAATCTTTTAAATCAAAAATCTCAAAACTGTCTCAACAGTTTTTGAGAAAATGGCCGCCAAAGTTCAAAATTGGGCATTTTTCGACGAAAATGTCCGCCATTTCAAGGAAAATGCGAAAATCAAAAAACAAAAAAAAACCTTTCCCGGGAATATTTTTAGCTATTTTTGTGCAAAATTTCAGAAAGATTCGACCGTAAACTTTAAAGATAAAAATGTGGATGGACGACTGACGACGGACGTGCGAACGGATGGGCGTTACGGGCGGACCCAATGTTAAATTTCCTATCTTAACTTTCCCCGCAAGTCCTGAAAACATCCCCGTAAGACCGCACTTTTGGCTTAAACTGTGGTTGTGGGGCGTTTTCAGCTTTATTTCCCCCTAAGAAATCCCCGTAAACCCTTCTAGTATGCCCGGACGGACGGACGGACGGCTAGACGGACGGACGCCGGAAAAAAATCCCCGTAAAACCGCACTTTTGGCTTAAACTGTCGTTTAAACCGTAAACCCTTCTGGTATGCCCGGACGGACGGCTAGACGGACGGACGCCGGACGCAACGCCATGCCAATAGGTTATCGGACCATAGGTCCGGTAACCAAAAAATGTTTTGGGATATATTGCTGCAGAATAATCAATATAATTATCTTTGTTCGTCATAAGTGAGTTGGCCTTGTTATTCCGGTCTGTTTAATACCACGGTTGTTGATATTGGATAATATTTGACATGCACAGGTAGAAATAACCAATTTCCCAAACCGGCCGTTTAAGAATAATGGCTGTCATATCCGCCACAGGCCATATTGAGAGTGGCTCCCTACCTTATATTGACCAGTGAGTGATACTCTACCCCTCTGCAAAGTTTCATGCTTTTATCACAATGTGAACAATTCGTCCAAAATTATAAGAACCTTTGGGCATTGCTGTCAGACACACCTACGATCGAACCGGTAAATGTGAAATCAACGCTAAATGTGAAACCTAACGGTAAATGTGAAAACACACTAACGCTAAATGTGAAACCTAACGGTAAATGTAAAAACCAATGCATATGCCTTGACGCTAAATGTAATGTGCTTGACGCTATATATGAAAACACATTTCACCTGATCACCTGTTCTGTCTTTTTAGGTTACCCTATCTTTGATCTGACAAGCCACAGCATAGAAGGAATGGAAAGCGTAAGAATATGTCCGGGAGACATGTTTTTAAGTTACCTGAAGAATGGCTAACATACCGCATATTATAGACTTATTAGCTCGAAAATCAATTGTGGACATATAGGAAATGATATACACCGAATATTCTCATGACCTTGGGTTGACCTTTGACCTTATTTTCAAGGTCAGAGCACAAAATGGTCGATACCTTACTTATTATCGACTTTACAACTTAGAAATAAATTGTGAACATATAGGAAATGTTATATACTGAATATTCTCATGACATTGAACTTGACCTCTGACCTCATTTTCAAGGTCATAGCACAAAATGACTAATATCTCGCTTATTATCGACGTTACAGCTTAGAAATCAATTGTGAACAAATAGGAAATAATAAATAAAATAAAAATAATAAAAATAATAAAAATGAATTTGACATCCGACCTCAGATTAGGAATCAATTGTGTACATATAGGCAATCATATATACTGAATATTCTCATGATCTTGAACTTGACCTTGGATCTCATTTTCAAAGTGAAAGTACAAAATGGGTAAAATATCAATTTTTATCGACTTTACAGATTAGGAAAAGATTATCAAATTTTGAACATATAGTAAATGATATATGCTGAATATTCTCACGACCTTGAACTTGACCTTCGATCTTTTTTTCAAGGTCAGAGCACAAAATGGCTGATATCTCGCTTAATATCAACTTTACAGTTGGGAATAAATTGTATACATATACGAAATGATGTATACCGAATATATTTTGATGACCTTGAATTTGACCCTTGACATCCATTTTCAAGGTCAGAGCCCAAAGTGGCTAATATCCCATTATCAATTTTACAGCTTAGTGATCAATCGTGCACATATAGGAAATGGTATATGTTGAATATTGTCATGACCTTGAACTTGACCTTGACCATATATTCAGGGTCAGAGCACAAGATGGCTATATTATTGACTTTACAGCTTATGAATCAACTGTGGACATATTGGACTGAATATTCTCATGACTTTGAATTTTACCCAGTTAATATCTCACTTATTATGGTCTTTCCGGCTTAGGAATCAATTGTGAACATATAGGAAATGATCTTTAAAATTGTCGTGACCTTGGCCTTATTTCAAGGTCAGAGCAAAAAATGGCTAATATCTTGTTTGTTGGCAACTTTATGGCATGATCTTGACCATATATTCAGAGTCAGAGCACAAGATGGCTATATTATTGACTTTACAGCTTATGAATCAACTGTGGACATATTGGACTGAATATTCTCATGACTGTTTGTTAGCAACTTTATGGCATGACCTTGACCTTATATTCAGAGTCAGAGCACAACATGGCTAATATATTATTGACTTTACAGCTTATGAATCAACTGTGGACATATTGGACTGAATATTCTCATGACTTTGAATTTTACCCGGTTAATATCTCACATATTATGGTCTTTACGGCTTAGGAATCAATTGTGAACATATAGGAAATGATCTTGAATATTGTCGTGACCTTGGCCTTATTTCAGGTCAGAGCACGAAATGGCTAATATCTTCTTTGTTAGCAACTTTATGGCATAGGAATCAATTGTGAACATATGAAATGATACATGGTGAATATTGTTATGACCTTGAATTTGACATTTGACCTCATTTTTTGTTCATAATTTGAGCTGTATGGAGTAAACTCCTAGAGCACTTCCAAGATAGAGCTTATTTTTTTATCGTATCGAATTTTGAAATCGAAAATTACAGTTTAGATAGTGACCATAAATTTGACCTTCAATGACCTTGAAATATCAACATGGCAATTTTGATGGAAAAAGTTGTTTTAAAAATAAAACATTTTCCTGTAGCCTTTCTTAACCCTTGGGCTAATTTTATATAGGGCTGTTCACCATGTTCTGTAAACATAGTGTATGTGTAGGTTTTCAACTGATGGACAAAGCGGAATCACCGAGAACGGCTTTCATTATTCTGGTGCATTACTCCAGGGCTTTCAGCCGGTGAGCTAAAAACACACTCAAATAGGTTATCATGTTCGAAAGTGCATAGGCATATACGTCGGCTGTTATTTACATGTCACAAGGTGAATAAATGTCTAGTAGGCCTAATAACCTAGTTTTGCTCTTGGCTGATTTTTCACATTTAGCGTCGTGATTTCTTTTCACATTTACCGTTAAGGGTGGTTTCCTAAATTTTTACATTTACCGTTAGGTTTCACATTTACCGTTAGGGTTTTTTTTTACATTTACCGTTAGGTTTCACATTTACCGGTAATGTTTTTTTACATTTAACGTTAGGTTTCACATTTAGCGTTGATTTCACATTTAGCGGTTCAACAATCGAACCCTTAAACATTGCCCAGTTTTGAGCCGTATCGAGAGACAATTAAGTTGTTATGGTCTGTTTCACTGTATTTATACAATACGGTTGAATGTCAAATGAATTTCGTTGCAACCGATATTGCTGTTATCTGATGCAATGATGAGTGCATATGGTGCGTATGATATATATAAATACCAATTCGCCTTCCGACCTAAGCACTCTACAATCCATTCTATTATAAAACTCTTGAATCACTGCGCTGAGGCAACATTAAAGGACAGTAGCGGATTTAGAGGGGGGTTACTGGGGTCAGGACCCCCCTTTCCGAGAAAAAAAATACATGTACATATTAGGCGGGTTCAGCCTTCCTGCCTGAAAAAAATGATGTCGAAATACCATGTGAGTTTGTTCGAAATGTATACTCAGGAGAGACTGGGAAGCTACCACGGGACATAAAAAGGGGTCTGGCTTCTGGGGTCCTTCAGCGGGCCCCGGACCCCACACCCAAATGAGCAGATTCCCTTCTACATTTTTTTTCACAAACTTTCAGGATATAGTCATCAATGAATTTTTAAGTGCAATATATACCAAGGAGAGCCACTAAATTAATTCAGAAAATGAAAAGGCTATGATTTTGGGGGCATTTCAGTGGGCTCCAGACCCCCGGCCCAAATGTCCAGCTTCTCTTCCACATTTTTACAAACTTTCCAAAACATGGTCATCATCCGTTCCCAGGAAAGGCCACAAAATTAGTTCGGAATATAAGGAAGGCTATGACTTCTGGGGCCTTTGGGTGGGCCACAGGACCCCCGGCCCAAATGTGTAGCTTCCCTTCTACATGTGCATGTACATTTTTCACAAACTTTCCAGAACATGGTCATCGATGAATTTTTAAGTGCAATTTATTCCCAGGAGAAGGTCACAAAATAAGTTCAGTACATAAAAAGGGTTATGACTTCTGGGGCCCTTAAGCGGGCCCCAGACCCCCGGCCAAAATGAGTAGCTTCCCTTCTACTTTCTACCAAAGTTTCCAGAACATGATCATCGATGAATTTTTAAGTGCAATTTATTCCCAGGAGGAGGCCACAAAACTAGATCAAAATTAGGATAATTCAGAACATAAAAAGGCTCTGATTTCTGGGCCCTTCAGCAGGCCCGAGATCCCCCCCCCCCCCCAAGCTGAGACAGGTTCGCTTCGTTTCTAGTTTTTGCATTTATTATGAAAGTATGGCGATCATTGGGTATTCAAATGAAATTTATACCCAGGAGATGACATCAATTACCTCAATTCATAAATAAGACTCTGGCTTCAGGGTCTCTTGAGCGGGCCCCAGACCCATACTGGGACAGGCTCGCTTCATTCACAACCTTTTTACAAATATACCAGGGGCAAGATATGGGATCCACACCCAGGAGATGCCAGGAAGCTACCACAGGACAGAACAAAGGCTCTGGCTTCTGAGGCCCTTGAGCGGGCCCCAGACCCCACGCCGTGTAATGTTGGACCCCTTCTTTTCAAATTCCTGGATCCGCCCCTGAAGGACAATCCCGAATATACTTCAGCCGCCTACTGTGATCTATCCAAGGGGTTTGACGTAATCAATCACGAAATTATCATTAAAAAGTTATGGAATCCGAAGAGTGGCCCATGACTGGTTCCGAAGTTATGTCACACACAGAACATTATATGTAACTGATGACAATATTGACTCTAATCCAGCTAATATTCGTTGTGGTGTCCAACAGGGGTCAATGTTGGGCCCTATACTATAGCTTATATACGTGAATGACATCGGTAACTCATCTAATGCTGATATATTATCCTTCGCTGACGATACTACACTCTTTGCATCACACTACAACTTAACTACAGTTCATTCCATAATTAACTTAGAAATCAACGCATTATTTGAATGGTTCTGTTCGAACAAGTTGTCCCTCGGTGCTAACAAAACTAAATATATCATTATCCATCCCAAGCGAATGAAAAGCAATATAAGTCATCATAACATGATGATCAACAATCAGCTAATTTTTAGGCCTGCATATTGACGAGTCATTAACATGACAATATCATATATCGAATATCAATAAGAAAATAGCCAGTGCGATGTTTGCAATCAACCAAGCCAATTATATACTCCCAATAAATTGTCTCAAGACAATATATACCCACGGTCTACTAGCCTGGGGTATGTTCCCAAATCCTACTTAACACGCACGGAATTATTACACAAACGCGCCACCTGAACGATAACTAAATCCAAACACAATAGTCATACAGACCCTTTATTCAGATCCAACAATATACTAAAAAATTAACGACCTTTACGAATTTCAAGTAGTGCTTTTCGTTTTCGACCAAATGTCAGGAAATCTTCCGCGATCATTTGAGGTGATGTTTCAGCTCAATAGTACGAAAGCGTATTAGGGCCAGGTTGTATGTAAGAAAAAGCTAGACGTCAAGGCCTAAAGATGCCTTGGAGGCATTTCGGTGTGATGATTAATCTATAATATATACTAGATATCGACGAAAATGAAAAATGTCGACTCCACAAAAAAATTTACCGTTAAAATAATACCCCTTAGACATGTTTGTCTAGGGCGACGAGTCCGAAAAAAAAGTCTGTTTCGCTCTACGACTCAGTGTTTCCGAGATATCGACGAAAACGAAAAATGCCAACTCGGCAAAAAATTTTTTAGTCAAGGTCAAAGTTCATCCATAATACATATAAGATAAATGTTGTCTAGAGCGACAAGTCCGAAAATAACGTCCGTTTCGCTCTACGACACACCGTTCCCGAGATATCGACGAAAACGAGAAATGCCGACTCGGCAAAAAAATTTCGTGTCAAGGTCAAAGTTCATCCATAATACCCCTTAGACATGTTTGTGTAGGGCGACGAGTCCGAAAATAACGTCCGTTTCGCTCTACGACATACCGTTCCCGAGATATCGACGAAAACGAGAAATGCCGACTCGGCGAAAAAATTTCGGGTCAAGGTCAAAGTTCATCCATAATACCCCTTAGACATGTTTGTCTAGGGCGACGAGACCGAAAATAACATCCGTTTCGCTCTACGACACACCGTTCCCGAGATATCGACGAAAAATGCCGACTCGGCAAAAAAATTTGGGGTCAAGGTCAAAGTTCATCCATAATACCCCTTAGACATGTTTGTCTAGGGCGACGAGTCCGAAAATAACGTCCGTTTCGCTCTGCGACACACCGTTCCCGAGATATCGACGAAAACGAAAAATGCCGACTCTGCAAAAAAATTTGGGGTCAAGGTCAAAGTTCATCCATAATACCCCTTAGACATGTTTGTCTAGGGCGACGAGTCCGAAAATAACATCCGTTTCGCTCTACGACACACCGTTCCCGAGATATCGACGAAAACGAAAAATGCCGACTCGGCAAAAAAATTTGGGGTCAAGGTCAAAGTTCATCCATAATACCCCTTAGACATGTTTGTCTAGGGCGACGAGTCCGAAAATAACGTCCGTTTCGCTCTACAATGCACCGTTTCCGAGATATGCAGGATGCCTCAAGGATGACTCAGCAAAAAATTATTTCGACCTCTAGGTCAAAGGTCGTTTGACGTATCGATCCCAAAATCAATAGGGTTCTTCCCTGTTGATATATAAACCTCCGTGCAAAATTCTGCAACTATTGCCTGAATATTTTTCGACTTATCGTCCGGAAACCAAGTTTCAAGATCAGCCTCGATTTCATCCTCAAGGACCTCACGGACCTCGGAGCCAGATCAAAAAAAATAATACACCCTAGAGATGTTTGTCTAGGGCGACGAGTCCGAAAATAACGTCCGTTTCGCTCTACGATGCACGGTTTCTGAGATATGCAGGAAGCCTCAAGGATGAATCAGCAAAAAATTATTTCGATCTCTAGGTCAAAGGTCGTTTGACGGATCGATCCCAAAATCAATAGGGTGCTTCCCTGGTGGCATATGAACCTCCATGCAGAGTTCTGCAACTATTGCGTAAATATTTTTCCAGTTATCTTCCGGAAACCAAGTCTCAAAATTAGCCTTGATTTCATCCTCACGGACCTCACGGACCTCGGATCCGGCTCAAAAAGAATAGGGTTCTTCCACATATCATTTCTGACTTGTGGTGAAAATTTGACGAGGATCCGTCAAGGCAATCTAAAGTTATCGTCCGGAAACCAAAAGTGGCGGAAGAAGAAAAAAAAGAAAAAAAAGAAAAAAAAATTCTGCTAAAACCATAAAGGCATTTCTGCCGAAATGCCTTAATAACATGTAATCTTGACACACAAAATATTGACTCAGACGATTGTCAACAGGTTGTCACAGTAACTATTTAGACATCGTCATTTCGTTAACAGGTTGTCACAGTAACTATTTAGACATCGTCATTTTGAGGACCAAGTTTGCGACAATGATATTTAGTGGGTCTTCATGACCCACAGATGAACTGTGGGGGCAGTTGGCGCAGTCAGTTAAAGGCGCTCGTCTCGTGACCAGTAGGTTGCTGGTTCGAGCCGCGGCGCTGGCGCTGCTGTGTTGGCTGTCTAACACCCTTGGGCAAGGTGTGTACCACAATGTGTCTCGGTTCACTCAGTCGTATAATTGAGTACCCGATTGGCAGTGTTAGCAAATTGTACGTGTGTCCTAATCACCTTGCGCCAATATGGCAGCAAAAAGTCTCTGACAAATAGGTGATTGTCTATGGACCCCAGGGAGTCGGAAAGTGGTTCCTGGCCATATATTGGGGGTAATAATTGTCAAGCGCTTTGAGCAGGTTCCTGAAAAAGCGCTATATAAAAACTTGACGTAAGTTTTATTCATAATCAGGCCTTGAACTCGACAAAAGCTTGTCGTTTTTATTGGGCTTTCCACACCGGAAGTATACAGAAGAACCTATGATCACTAGAGTTGTGCACATCTTCCGTAACAGTAAGTACGTCATTTCGTCTGCATCGATTTATTGCATTGTATGATTTGCATCGCAGAACAATTCACTGAAATAAATACTAATCAAGCATAATATGTATAACATCAAGAGTAACATGTAAATCTTGAATATATCATGCAGTGCATCAGCTAGGGAATAATTGCTGCCTGGTCAGCTTTCATCTGTTCAGTTTTTTATTCTGTCATGTTCATTGAGCAGGACGTTGTGGTATAGGCCTATAGGTCATGATAAGAACAGGCCCATAACTAGAAATTGTGGAAGGGGGTTTCGAATTTGAAAGTTGAGAACAAATGCGAGCGAAGCGAGCCCCCTTGGGCGTGGGGTCTGGGGCCCGCTTAAGAGCCCCAGAAGCCAAATCATACTACGTGATTCCTGGTGAATTCTGAAGCTCTACTGAGATCATTTCCCAACTTTTCGAGATGTTTTTTGACGATATTATTTATGCATACAGTCAAATTTCCATTAATGAACACCTCCGGTCAGTGAACACCACCAGTTAGTGAACACTTTTTCTTGATTCCAAGTGAGTGCTTATCTTTTAACATTGGTGTGTTCTTCCGATTAGTAAACACCACTGAATTAGCGAATAAGTGAATAACTTATTTAGTGAATAACTCCCTGTTGTGAACACTGTTATATGGTTGTGTACGGTATTTCAATTTGAGACTCTTTACCCATTGAACATAGGCAATTGCATTGTAATCGCACAGGGCAGAGAATTCTGACTTCTAGGTAACAACAAAGTAATTACTAATAATACATCTCACAAAAATATATCTTATGGCAAATTGTTCAGATTCTTCCTTAACAGTGTCATACTCTAGTTTCCACAGCCTAGATCATCAGTGAAGCCACAAGTATTTACTACGGGCTTGGTTGACAGTATCTTCTCAAGCTGAATTTCATCAGCTTGACATAACATCGTTTTTGTTAGGCCTGCCTGGTAGTATTCATCTCTATGACATTCAATAACCGAGCAGATTAGGTTATTATGTTGTTTGGATCTGTTTTATCGTGATGGTACATTTTCTGATTAGATAACACAATATGAACATTTTTGCTGGTTTCCAAAGGCGTTCACCAATCTTTGATTGTGTTTGTATGTAAGCATTAAAATTAGCCCGGAGGACAAATGACGAGTTCCTGTGTTGGAATATCCTGAAGTATCTTGATTCAAACTCCTGAAAATTTGACTCAATACTATGATAACAGACACAACCCCAGATATTTACAAAAATGGAAATCATCTCACAATATGAAGTGTAGCCTAGACACGAGGAATACATGTGATTATCCAGTAATATTATTTGAATTTCAATAAAATATTGCATGCACCAGTTAGTTTAGTGAGGAGAATGGTTGGGAACAAATGTAGCGAGAGAACGGCCACCAGCACGAGTGTCCGCAGACATAAAACGAACTAGACTCTGAACTACAAATCCAGAAAAACGATCTGAATGAATGAGAACATGTTAACTTCATGGTTTAAAGCTTTCTAATTTCTCACTTTTGTTGAAATTATCTTCACGTGGTAAAACAGGAACATATTTGCTCTGCAAATGGGGAATAAAGCACATGAATTTCATATGGTTTGTGTAGTTCTCGTGGGAGTATATACATGCACCCTGTAATGCATAATTATTTGAACTCCGACTTTTTCAAGATGAAGAGAAAACATGACCGATCGCTAATTATATCAGAAAAGGTAG
Organism: Terebella lapidaria; assembly: GCA_949152475.1. Taxonomy (NCBI): domain Eukaryota; kingdom Metazoa; phylum Annelida; class Polychaeta; order Terebellida; family Terebellidae; genus Terebella; species Terebella lapidaria. The sequence continues at coordinate 14,214,705 of OX424556.1, forward strand.
ATCGAACTGTGCATCATGTGTGTGTTGTGAACCTATTAATTAAGACAACAAATTAGTGGTTTGATCATCGTGTGCGCAAGATTTCGGGGGGGGGGGGGGGAGAACCACAAAGGGGGGTTCGATCGAACCTGTCGAACCCCCCCCCCCCCCCTGCGTACGGGCCTGTAAGAAGATACAACCTTGTTGCCCGTAGCGACAGACGGTCTGGCTCGAATACTTTTTGTCATCAATTTTCTTCTGAAAAAAAACAGTACACATTTAAAATAGAATCACTCTTGAGTTGTCGAATCATCGTTGAGGTCCTATGCCTTTACCACGTCTGGAATGTTTTGATATTTCTCCATACATAGGCATATATCAAGAAAATCATGTACTGATCACAATTCTTTGGATTATAAAATCATTGTTACTTATGCATCATAACTGAATGTCATGTTCATATTATGACATTACAGTATGCTAGTAGATCCTAACATGTTGATTATGTTGATTGGTGTTTTTGGGGCAGTCATGGTGGCAACCTAAAACTTGCCATTGTTATAACCCGGACCATTTGACAAACAGCAGCGATGGCAATATTTTGTGTGAATAAGTACTGGTGGTATGTTCCTCCCCCGCCCTCGTTGTCGATTGACGACAGCAACAGCCGTCACAATTCACACAATTTCTGAGACGGAATGTTAATTGTCTGTCCTCTAGATTTTGACTCAGCTCACACAGTTTGCAATTCCACCTGTGGCACTAGTTTTCTGTGGACAACTATAGCAAAAGGAACTGGGAGCGGTTGCACTGGCGAATTCAGTAAAGAATCTCATTATCACTTACCGCCATGATCGAATGGAAAGCAGCTTTGATTTTCAGCAATCTCCTCTTGTTACAGATGATTAACGTCATAGGAATAATAATTGAGGGCTGACAACAGCGTGTGACACACTTCCCGCTAAAATATTCGGCAGCATCAACAAAAGCCAGATAGGCAACGGTAGCACCAGATGAGCAAAGCATTACAGAGAAGTGAGTTCTACTCACTCTGAATCTCTAATTATTGAACAAATATATATTATCATTATGACCAACTGCCATTTATAAAGGGAAAAATCGGTCCATTCCTATCAATGTGATAATTCCAGGCAATTTCCAGCAAATAACTGAATATTACCATTTTATATATATATATATACACCACACATGTACAAAATATGGGTATCCATTGATTCTGATCTATGGGTAGAAGGCAAGCCTCTTTTAGGCTTATACAATTTAGGCGTTGATAGGCTTATTATGACGAACACCGTACATAAACTGATAGAAAGTCAGTATATGATTCATACCACAGGTGCCCTTGGAACAACTGATCTAGATGCACAGTCCATCCTGTTCAAGCTGGAATGTTCCGACTTCTGGTGGGTATGCATAAACGAACTGACGTTTGTGCTTTACATAAGGGTCCAATATGCATAACTATTGTCCATTAAACGTTGACTCAATAATCAAGTACAAAGTATTCAGAGCGAACACAGGTTCAGTGACAGGCAATATCGAGAAAATTGTAGGAGACTTCGTTAAAACCCTTATGGGAGTGAAATCAGGTGTTCCAGAAAAAGCATTTTCTGCCCTACCTGTGGCACCCGTCATGAATTCCAAAAAATAAGATGCAACAATTCTTGCTGCATACTAGTAGCATATCGGATATACTTATCAACCAGATCGTGATAACATCCATAAATTTTTTTCTTAAAAGCAGCTACTAATATTGGTAAAACAAAAATTGTCGCAGCAGTTTAGAGGCCAGTTGGGAAGTACGGTCCTCATATCTGCAACTAGCTATGGAATAGCGTATAAGTTGTGAGAGAAACACACCGTATGCTGGCAATATAGGAATGTTGCTGCTTAGAGAATATTAAATTAGAAAAGAAACTTTAAATCATCACGCTTGCCATTTAATTTAGTTGACAGGTTAGCATCTTTATCAATCTGCGACCTTACATCTGAATAGGAAAAATGAGTCTGTAATGTCTCCAATTTTGAGTTCCTTAAGATATGGCATCCCAATAATCACAATGCTTGCAAAATTTCATTGACAATACCTCTGTTTAAAATTACTGGGTTGTTTCTGAGATCTCCCTCTTTGTAGAGGAGTTTGTACTCATAGGAATACAGAAAAAAATATTAAAAATTATCAATAAGAAAATGAACCATATTCACAACAACTGTTTCATTATATGTAGCCAATATATGTAGCCGAGGCTTATTCTCGATGAGGTATTGTGGTATAAAGAGTGCTAATTCAATTTCTGCCAGTATTGTTGAAACCCATATTGTTATTATTATCATCATTGTAGACTGACATTGGTAGACACACCGGGATATTTTAGGAGGTAGAGTATAGGGCAGTATAGGGTATCGCACCGTTTCCGAGATATCGACGAAAACGAAAAATGCCGACTCGGCAAAAAAATTTCGGGTCAAGGTCAAAGTTCATCCGTAATACCCCTTAGACATGTTTGTCTAGGGCGACGAGTCCGAAAATAACGTCCGTTTCGCTCTACGACACACCGTTCCCGAGATATCGACGAAAACGAAAAATGCCGACTCGGCAAAAAAATTTGGGGTCAAGGTCAAAGTTCATCCATAATACCCCTTAGACATGTTTGTCTAGGGCGACGAGTCCGAAAATAACGTCCGTGCAAAATTCTGCAACTATTGCCTGAATATTTTTCGAGTTATCGTCCGGAAACCAAGTTTCAAGATCAGCCTCGATTTCATCCTCAAGGACCTCACGGACCTCGGAGCCGGATAAAAAAAAACTAGACGTCAAGGCCTAAAGATGCCTTGGAGGCATTTCGGTGTGATGAATAATTTATATTACTAGATATCGACGAAAATGATAAATGTCGACAAATTTCGGGTCAAGGTCAAAGTTTATCCATAATACCCCTTAGACATGTTTGTCTAGGGCGACGAGTCCGAAAATAACGTCCGTTTCGCTCTACGACGCACCGTTTCCGAGATATCGACGAAAACGAAAAATGCCGACTCGGCAAAAAAATTTCGGGTCAAGGTCAAAGTTCATCAATAATACCCCTTAGACATGTTTGTCTAGTGCGACGAGTCCGAAAATAACGTCCGTTTCGCTCTACGACGCACCGTTTCCGAGATATCGACGAAAACGAAAAATGCCGACTCGGCAAAAAAATTTCGGGTCAAGGTCAAAGTTCATCCATAATACCCCTTAGACATGTTTGTCTAGTGCGACGAGTCCGAAAATAACGTCCGTTTCGCTCTACGACGCACCGTTTCCGAGATATCGACGAAAACGAAAAATGCCGACTCGGCAAAAAAATTTCGGGTCAAGGTCAAAGTTCATCCATAATACCCCTTAGACATATTTGTCTAGTGCGACGAGTCCGAAAATAACGTCCGTTTCGCTCTACGACGCACCGTTTCCGAGATATCGACGAAAACGAAAAATGCCGACTCGGCAAAAAAATTTCGGGTCAAGGTCAAAGTTCATCCATAATACCCCTTAGACATGTTTGTCTAGGGCGACGAGTCCGAAAATAATGTCCGTTCCGCTCTACGACGCACAAAATCAATAGGGTTCTTCCTTGGTGATATATAAACCTCCGTGCAAAATTCTGCAACTTTTGCCTGAATATTTTTTGAGTTATCGTCCGGAAGCCAAGTTCCTCGATTTCATCCTCACGGACCTCACGGACCTCGGAGCCGGATCAAAAAAAAAAGTACACCCTAGAGATGTTTGTCTAGGGCGACGAGTCCGAAAATGACGTCCGTTTCGCTCTACGATGCACGGTTTCTGAGATATGCAGGAAGCCTCAAGGATGAATCAGCAAAAAATTATTTCGACCTCTAGGTCAAAGGTCGTTTGACGGATCGATCCCAAAATCAAGAGGGTTCTTCCCTGGTGGCATATGAACCTCCATGCAGAGTTCTGCAACTATTGCGTAAGTATTTTTCCAGTTATCGTCCGGAAACCAAGTCTCAAAATTAGCCTTGATTTCATCCTCACGGACTTCGGATCCGGCTCAAAAAGAATAGGGTTCTTCCACATATCATTTCTGACTTGTGGTGAAAATTTGACGAGGATCCGTCAAGGCAATCTATAGTTATCGTCCGGAAACCAAAAGTGGCGAAAGAAAAAGAAAAAGAAAAAGAAAAAAAAAAAAAAAATTCTGCTAAAACCATAAAGGCATTTCTGCCGAAATGCCTTAATAACAGGACTCGTGGTAGGGGCGGTGGCGTGGCTTTGTATATACGTGAACAACTTCAGTTCTCCCTTCGTGACGACCTAACTGTCAACCATGATGTTGAATTTGAAACTGTATTTGCTGAAGTGCATCATAACTCCCAGAAATTCCTCGTTGGTGAGATTTATCGGGTACCTAATACCAATGAACTTGTATCAATAGATAGGTTCGAGGGGATTTTGAATGGTACCACTGCTTTCACGGGTGACATCATGATTGGTACGGACCAGAACTTCGACTATTTTGATATAGACAAACGTCCGAACACACGCGAATTACTTAATATATTTGTATCGAATGGATTTATCCCAACCGTCTCGAAGCCGACACGTGTCACTTCCACGACGTCTACGTTGATTGATAACATTTATATACGCACTGGACAATTAGAACATATCAAATCGGGAACCATTACAACGGATATATCGGATCACTTACCAATTTTCTGCCTTATCGGTAGCCAAAGGATAATCAAGGGACAATCAATACATATTAAGTATAGACCGATGAATGACGATAATCTCAGCGAGTTAAATACCCACTTGCAAACTATCAATTGGAACTATCTGGATAATCTTTCGGTAGATAGAGCAGTAGCCGAAATTACGCATGTTCTAAATTCAGCTTTAGATCGATATGTGCCTGAAGTGTCCAAGACTATTTCTCATAAAAATATAATTCGTGAACAATGGATGACTCCCTCACTAATTAAATGTTCCAACACGCGCGAAAAACTTTACAGAAAATGTATGGGTAAACCAAAAGACAGTACGGAATACGTCAAATACATTCAGTATAGGAATGTATATAACAGAACCAAAAAGGCATGCAAGCAAAAATATTATACTGATAATTTTGAGAAATTTAGAAATGACTCCAAACAAACGTGGAAATTAATCAACAATGTTATAAGGAAATCAACGAACAAACCTGATATTTCTGAAACATTCAGAATAGGGCAAATAGTGTCGAAAGATCCTAGGTTTATCACAAATGAGTTTTGTAAATATTTTTCTGAGATAGGCGTGAAATATGCTGATAAAATCCCCACCCCACTCAAACCATTCGATTATTATTTGAGGCCAAAGAGTACAAATTCCTTGTTTATGTCACCGACTGACCCTGGCGAAGTTTCGAAATTAATTTCTTCCTTGAAACCAAAAAATAGTTCTGGACACAATGGTATAAGTTCGAAGCTTTTAAAATTACTTAGTTCATCTGTTTCTTTGCCTATCAGTATTATTGTGAATAAATCAATCCAAAGTGGAATTGTGCCAATAGATATGAAAATTGCCAAGGTTATACCGATATATAAAAACAAAGATAAGACTGAAATAGGTAACTATCGACCTATATCTCTCTTACCCGCCATATCGAAAATATTAGAAAAAGCAGTTCATCATCGACTTTATTCGTTCTGTATAAAAAATCGAATACTGTTTGACAATCAATATGGTTTTCGACCCGGACATTCCACAACTGATGCAGTATCTGTGTTTACAAGTCATATCAATAAATCATTAGAAAACAAGGAACTTGCATTGTCCGTATTTCTGGACCTCTCCAAGGCTTTCGACACAATTGACCACAAAATTATGCTAAAAAAACTTGAATATTATGGTGTTCGTGGCGTAGCCTTGGAGTGGTTCAGAAGCTATCTGACGGATCGATATCAATTTGTGATGTATAGCGGAGAGCGTTCTGCCGATTGTGGCGTCTCCTGTGGAGTACCGCAGGGTTCTGTTCTGGGTCCCCTCCTTTTTGTTTTATACACAAATGATCTTCCCAATATTCTGAGATATTCTCGGTGTATACTATTCGCTGATGATACGACGCTATATTATACATCGACTGATATCACTCATCTCTGCTCCAGTATGGAAATAGATCTATCGGCTCTTGCTGATTGGTTTGCTGCAAATAAATTATCGCTTAACGTGCAGAAAACTAACTTTGTTATATTTCAGAACAAAATGTCGAAAGATGAAACAAGTTATATAAAACAGCTAAGACTAGGATCAAAAAAAATTAACAGAGTGACCTGTACAAAGTTTCTAGGAATTTACATTGACGAATCGTTCGATTGGAACGAACAAATTAATTATATATGCCGCAAAATATGTAGCGGATCATATGCACTCACTGCTTCAAAACATATCTTATCCTCGAAAAACCTTCGACTTCTATACTTCTCACTTGTACATCCGCATTTGCTATATGGGTTAATACTATGGGGATCTGCCACTAAATCCAAGCTACATAGAGTAGAGACATTGCAAAAAAGGTGCGTTCGAAATATCATGAAGGCACCATACAATTCTCACGCAACTCCTTTATTCAAAAAATTAAATATACCTAAGGTCTCCGATCTATACAATATTCAACTAGGTAAATTGATGTTTCGTTTTCATAGCCAGAGCCTGCCACCACCCCTACTCACTATGTTCACGGCAAATGATTGTGTACATGGACACAACACCCGTCACCGAAGTGATCCGCATATCGAATCACATAATACAGCCAGAGCGTATAAATGTTTTAGTTTTCAAGGCCCAAAACTGTGGCTTTCTCTCCCATTATCAATACGAACTTCGAAATCTATGGCAATTTTTATGCGTAATATACGCAACTACTATATAAATATGTATTGAATAAACACCAATCTCCTCATTAATTATTACGAAAAAATAACCCAATGCAAGTAGGGTAACAATTGCACTAGTATATCTATGCTGCAACGCAATTGCTGAGTATATAAACGTTTGTATGTACATATATTTGTAGTATATTAACGTAGTCCGTCAACTGATCGCTGGTTCATGGTAACTCCTCAATAGTTATAATAGTTAATTGATGTGTACGGGGTACAACGATTACAGGTAATGAATTACCTTGTCGTATCCCCAAAACCTTTCTGCACCAAATATTTCTTATATGTATCGAAAAATGTATGCCTTGCATGTACAGGTTTTGAAATAAATATTACATTACATTACATTACAGTCTAATCCAGGTCAATTCAATCACAAATGTTCCAGGCAGTCATCCGACAAATTCAAGCACTTTCCCCACATAATATCAACAACGGAAAACTAGAAATTGCTTTAGAAAAGGTCTAAAAATGCTTGAAGACTTCCACTGTGAACTATTTGCAGAAATGGTTCAAATAGACTCAAGGGACCTTTAGTTTACCAGCACTGTTTGAAACCCTGTGAACTCTTTGTATCAATACACCTCTTAATACATTCACAAGATGATCTTGAAATTTAGTAGCCCACGCAAGGTCATGAGTGCCCAAGCTGACAATATCTAAGGAATCCATTTTCATATGTCTCCAAGACCTGTTATGCATTCATGGAAATATGTGATCTCAAGGTCGTTTGAGGTTAACGTGAATATGATCAGAAGATCAACCATATATGACTTCCTATGTGCCCATAGTTCATCCAACTTCATGTATCAAGGCTCCGGAAACCATTTTTATTACATTCGTTACTTTCAACCAATCAGGCTCACATGTCTGGTCTTTCAAGCGACTCCAGTCACACCATAATTCATGGTCTTGGAAGTAAAGTGGTACTGGTGATATAAAATGATCTAGAAAACCTTTATTTCATAGATATTATGTGTCAATACTGTACTAATTTGGATATAGAGACTTCACGGCTTTCACAGGATATGCTGTTTGTATCAATTTGGTGGACAATTAGCATTTTTGGAGCCTCGAATGTAAGTATCAATCTATTACCACCAATACAATCAGATTTTGATGATGCCAATAACTAATGTAAAATACAAAACAGTTTCGAGTGTTTGCCCAACCACCATTTTCCCGACAGGGGCTTGAGTGCCTTGTATATATTATTATTTATCACACACTATTAACTGCAATGCTAGAGGACTCCGGAAGGTGTGATAACCTTTTCTGTATCAACCTACTTCAAATATAATCTGTATCACTCGCTGCCCCACAATAGTAGTGTGTGATAAAATAAAAACAACGCTCGTGTGTTTTTCGCAAAAATATATCGGTCTCGTTTGGTCTGGCGGATGAACACATAGTACACTCGTCCTTCGGACTCGTGCATCCTGAATCCATCCGCCAGACCAAACTCGACCGATATCTTTTTACGGAAAACACACTCGCGTGGTTTTATATATATTTAGCACAATGTACCGTCAATTTAATGGTTTCCAAGTGCCTGTGATATGGGCCCTATCCGTATTCGAAAACTCGTAAATTTTCATGTATAAACATGCTCACCAACGAATTTCACCATCGAAGGGGATACATTATATCATATATTGTACTTGTTGTATATCCACCGAGTTACAAAATGTTATTACTAATATCACAATGTTATCATATTCCAAATCAAAACCCGTGTCATACCAAACAAGAAAATTCAGCAAACTGCGGAAGACGACATTAGAGCTTGAGCACATCATCAGCACCACGACAGCTGAAAGTATAGTACACAACGTTACCCCCCACCCCCCAAAAAGGAGAAGCCATAATTTTATTCCCTACGTGTTTCCAATTCATTTCCGTATACTAGGGTGAAAAACATGGCCTACTTCATTCATATTACTAATAAGTAAACATTTATTCTAAAATCGATCAATGGAACAGATACGCCTGCTGAAATGATATGGAACCTCATTAAAATATACTCAAAACGTTGGAAACTATGAGGAATATCTGCATCTGATATCATCAGATAAGACAGATATAGCCTATTACATGCCTTTCCTGGGCAAATTAAAATACCAGTTAAGAATAGAAAGACTTCGCAATCCAGCACAGAACACCAGCTTAATTGTCATGTTATTAAATATGTCAAATTACGCTAAATGTAGCCGTGGCATCGCAGACGAATCATTGTGTTTACTTTATAACGCCAAAAATGTCCACACGCAGATGCCCACATGCATATATGCATGCACGAATTGCTGAACAGAAATTGTGTTCCAAAATACGCGTGATTGTGGTAAAATTTGCTTTGCATTCTGGGAACGTCAATTTCCATCGGCTCCGCCATTTTGGGACGTTTTTAAATAATTTGAACATTTTACGTAATTTTCTCAAACCTAGCACATCGATTCATGTCTGATATATATGTGGAATAGTCGAAGTTTCCCATCAATTCGAGAGATTTCATGTCAAGGACGAAGAAAATCCTCATTTGAAGTAGGTATCTAAACGTTTACATGCCAAAACGTGCGTCGATAGGTTGGCATGAAACCTCCATGAAAAAGTCAGCACATAGTCATGTAGAGGGTTGGGGGCTTCGCCCCCAACGCTCTAATGTCAAAAACACTTGAACCGCAACCTCAAAATAATCAATTTGTAGCTGAAGGTCTGCTGCATAATATCATAAATTTCAAATGTTTTACATTATTATTTCGTAGACATCTATAGACTTTTACGAAATATGATGAAAAACATTTGATAGCTAGTATTTAGTTTGAACCGCAACCTCAAAATAATCAAGTTGTAGCTGAAGGTCTGCTGCATAATATCATAAATTTCAAATGTTTTTCATTATTATTTCGTAGAAATCTATAGACTTGTACGAAATATTATGAAAAACATTTGATAGCTAGTATTTAGTTTACTAGTTTTTCAAACAATGTATGTCAAACGATATACTTTATATATATTTTATACTGCTGTTTCCACCAAACTGTGAACGCCATCTAAAAGATGTTTTTGGGGTTGTAAATCATCAGTTCGGGGACTAATGGTTTTGTAATGAATGTATTACTGGCCAAATGAATGCACCTTCCACAATATCCATTCCACTATAGATATAACGCTACTCAGAGTTTTGTCGACCTAACTTCAGTCATAGAGACATAACCTGTGTGTGTTTCACAAGTGCTTTACATCAAATTTCACGAGTACTTGAAAGAGAATTTCAAAGCAGTTATTTCACCGTGAGATATCATCGTGTCATATCAAAATGTTTCAGAGATAAATTGCACTGTGCTGGCTGCACTGTGCTAACCTGGTCACATCGCCGCTACAGGTGCTGATTTTTCACAAATTACAGGTGCAAGCAAACCATAACACAGCAACTACAGTAAACAGACAGATAGATTGCCATGATAAATTGCAGTGACATAATTGTCTGGAATCAATGAATCAGTATGAACTGTTGTTTCAGCGATGTTGTCAACCTGAGAGTCAGCGCAATCCTTGATTTGATTATATGTTCTCTTTTTGACGAGACGGTGGCGAGTACATAACTATCGCAATGTACAATTAATGTTATTGTGATAATCAAAACCTGGTTGTATCGGTAATAGGTCGATATATATATACTTATGTCATGTTGCATATTGCATGGTTATTGTTTCGGGTTTCTCTAGATTGTTTTCGTAGGTTGTTTGACAGTTGTATATTAATTCGATCAAGACTACAGTGGAAATACCTATATACCACACAGTGTCTGCCCCTAATGACGCCATTGTGGCCTCGGCTGTAAATATTTGGTAGTGTTTTGCTAATATCCAGATGTGCTGTTAAATAGGTTTGTTATTGTCACCATCAAAATCTGGCTATATTTGTGGTAATAGGTCTATACATACACTCACTGAAAAAAAAAACATTACACCAAGTGCAATAATTCATTAGCTGCAATCATTTCTGGGATACTTTATTATCATAAATATTTCAAAATTAAATTGACCGAACATTGACCTATAATTTCTAATTGATATTTATATTGTTAAATTGGTTCCTGGGATGTATGCGGCCACTATCAAATTCTGAATGAAATACTTTCCCGGATATTGGAGCAGGAATACTGCGAGGTTTGGCAAACAACATAGGCGCCTTGGTCATTTGTGGTCTATATGTCGCCGCCGTCGGTCTGGCGTACGTGTTAATGTTCTAAACTAAACTGGGAATTGCAGGTACATTTGTACAAATCGTATTGTTGGATTCATCATTACAGGAATACAATCCACTGCTGATTATTGCCATTACTCGGGTAGCTGAAAAAAGCCTGCTTTCTCTTCAGGGTGTAATTTCATTGATGCTGTGTAGCAAGTTTAGACAGTATTTTGTAATTTTTCAATCCCTTCGTCAATGTGAATAAATTTAGGTCTAGAATAGCAATTTTTTAGTATGAATAGTTATTGAGCATATCATTATAACCCTTGGACTTGGTGCACTTGGTGTTGATATGCGGTTTTGCTATTGCTTAATTTTATCAACATGTATGTCTCCACTACCTTCAGGAAGGGGTAACTTGAAAATAAAACTCATTATTTTATTATTCTTGATAGAATTGTTTTCCCCAGGTTTCTGGATATCAATGACGTGTGCAGTTTTCCTCGAGACCATCGTCTTCATGATATTTATTGCATTTACCAACTGACGAAAACAATTGACGTCAGAACGCACCTGTACCACGTAATTTATGTTTGCTACAAGGATATAGATTTTGAGAGATATGACATCCGATCACACACAATTTGACGAACAGTCAATAATTTTGATTTACTATAATTCATTCACTATAAGGTTATCATACCTCATATTTCCTATCTTTTGCTAATTCCAACTTGCTTTACATCAGACGATTTTGAAATGATCATTACTACAGACTTTTCCGTGATTGATTAAGCAATCACGTACGAGAAAAGAATATCGGGCACGTGTATCATCCAACTTCTGACAAATAAGTCGGACTAAATCTCACCGAGACTATTATTCACCATCTGCTTTCAGGTCCTCGAGCGTGCTGGAGTTGAGTACACTAATGCCTATTGTAACAGAGCTAGAATTTCGGTGAGAATCCGAGAATATATTCTCTCAAAGATTCTCGCAAAAAGGTCCTTGATTCTCGCAAAATATAATGGAGTATATGCGAACAGGATTCTCGCAAAAATTCACGAAATTCTAGCCCTGTTGTAAGGACGAAGTATAAGAAACCTCGTTACTTCTGAGTGGCGAGGGAGAAACTAGAGTGACACAAGTTGTTCTGGTCCGCACGATTGTCACCTTCTCAGCTTCTTCTGTCGTCTGACTCTCGAGGTCCCACAACAGAGTTCGCCAACAATCCACCCATCGAACAGTGGTGACAGTCCTTTTCTATGAACAAACATTCACGATGTGGTGTATCGCAGTACAGAAGAATCTTTACGTAGTGTGTGTCTGTTGTATTTGTATTACGAACGTTTAGTCCACATTTATAATGTATGTGGGTGCGTGTGTGTGTGGGTGCGTGTGTGTAGGGAGGGGGGGGGGGAGGTGAACATTATTTCCCATACAATATTGCATAAACACCGAGAAGTAATCATTGGTTTACTGTTGGGTTTAATGACATGTGAACTCCCCATTGTTCGAAAGCACCTGCCACTGACAAGTAAATACCAATCAAATGTGTATAGTCTTTCCTTTTACATGTAAATGTCAACTGAGCCTTTTCTACAAATTTAAGTCTAACGAATTGTGGCCACACATGTGTTGAACGAATTTCAATACAAATTTCACGAGCAATGTCATACAAGACGTGTGCGTCTGTGTCTTTTTAGCCTGCTCACATTCAGGAAAACATGGCTTGTATTAAATTACTAACAATTATTCCTGCTTGTATTGATAAAATTTGGATTGTTATGTGGTGATTGAACATGAATTCCATAATATACATTTTAAATTTATTAACTGACCAATTTGTTGTTCGAAAAAGATGTGACCGAAACCCTCAGTAACTCCTGCCCTGGGTGAAATAGTAAGTCATGGACATTGTGACGCCCACATCTGTCGCAGTGACACAAAACCTACAATATGAGAACATGTATGAACGCCACAAGGAAGCCGTGTTATTTACATTGTTCAGTATAATGTGTGTGTCAGAGTCTACTATAGTGCGTGGTTTTGCACCTTTCCTAATGTGGTTAATTTAGTACATAACAAGCTATAAGAATACCAAAGTTGCGTGTCGCGTACGTACTCATAATATAAAAAAAAACATATGCTAAGGAATGATAAGATACAATAATTACTCAGTATTCATGGCAAGTCTTCGATAAACTATTTCATATGCATTCAGTAGATCGAATTTGCTGATTACTTCATATTGATCGTGGTTATTACTCATCATTCCAAAAGATGTCAAGGTTTTGTTTTTCGTGAATGATGTTTGGGGTAATGCTAGTAAATAGCTGTACATTTGGAAATGCAGACTACAACTCAATAATGTCCCATGTTACATTAGTGTAATACATACATTTTCTGCCAGTGTTGGTAGGAACCACACTGATACTGATACCAATCAAATCAAGTCTGGAGTGGCATGTACTAGTATATGATCACTGTCTGGTAATCTAAGCTGGTTTCTTGGAGAGAACATGTCGTGTATTATCATTATTTCAGTTATTTAAGGACACTACATGGTCGCGTGACCACGGAATCGGATGTGCCCTAACGAAGTGATGTGGCACATAAACAATTTTAACAAGACTGTGTTTATCGATTTAGTGTACTTTCCTAAAGGGTATCCTCTTCAGACTCCAGATTGCTGAATTTATATGGCGAATCCAGGTCAACTCCCGACATCACGACAATCATGTTTTGTTTAAAATCGATTGAAAAATCACACATATATCCACATTATTTCCAGTGCAAATACCCGTAGGAAAAATAGGCATAGATGACTTGTAGTTTACCGGCACCACTAGTATTTGCTATCTAAGCCCTAAGCTGCAACGACTGAGACCAAAGTTGAACATCAAGAGAAACACCATACAAGAATGTATTTATGCGTCAGTGCTTATAATACATGTCTATCGCAAGCTTTATATTTAATTGTGTTGTCTCCAGAGACCAGTTTATATACATTCGCTTATGTACAAGATCCAGCAGGCAACAATTCGAGGACATACAATTAGAGCACATGTACCATGGAGCTGAAACAAAAAAAAAACATATGTCATATTCGATTCTGATTTCTCATACGCCAAAATTTAGGCCCGTGATCTGTCCCCAAGGGCCTTTGGAATGATTGACCTCTAAACTGACCACTCATTCACTCAAGACCAACGTTAGAAGAATATTATAGTGCAAAATAGAAGTCTAAACTGTATTGTTTTGTCTGTATAGCCCAATTCACATACATATCACCTCAGATGCCATTGTCACCTTGTGATTACTACTCAAGAAAGTATTCAGTTAACTTTAAAGTCAATAAATATACTCATAAAATGACCCTAAGCCTTAACGTCCAACATTGCAGTTCCAAAAGCCATGCTGATTATTTCATGCCATACCATTTCAATATATATTGCATAAGGGACAATGCATATTATTCGAAAACAAACAAAATCCACACATCAGGTATAGAGTTTCCTTTGAGCATTTAGGTACCGGTATCACCAATGTAGTTGTATGTAAGTAGCTTTAACAAACTAGACGTCAAGGCCTAAACTACTGGTACACAACTACAACACCCATTCGTTAAAAGTCGATACCGAATACATTACACCATCACTTTCTGTTAAATTTCTTGGTATCCATATAGGCAGCAAGCTGAGTTGGAATATCCACATTGAACACGTTTTGAAAAAATTGTCCAGCGCTCTATATGTTAAACACTGTCAAAAACCTTTTAAGTAAAGCCCACCTCAAATCGTTATATTTTAGTCTGTTTCATTCCTACCTAAACTATGGTATATTGTTATGGGTTTCTGCACAAAAAACGATATTGCGCCCGCTTGAAATCAAGCAAAATAGAGCAATCCAATGTGTCACTGGATCACGTTTCAATGCCAGCTCTACGCCACTCTATCATACAACAGGCATAGCTAAGCTACATGATTTGTTCAATATTGAATTTGTAAATTTATGTATCTTCATTCCCGCAATGAACTACCAAGTTCGCTGAACAATCTTTTTGTGGCAAACAATTCTATCCACTCTTTCAACACTAGGCATTGTAAAGACCCCCAATATAACTAGGTGGAATGTCCAAATTTTTGGAAACAGCTTCATTCGTAAAGGTCAGGAATTATGGTTAAATACACCAACCCATATAAAAAAAACAGCATTTCATTCAGCGCCTACAAATCTAAGATAAATTAACACTTCATTTCGAAATATTTGATAAATAATTAACTATCTCATCTAGTAATACTCCCTTGATACTGTAAAATTTCATGGCTGTATTGTATTTTCATAAGCTCACGTTACTACGGTCGCTTTATTGGTTTGTCTTTTTTGTGTCTTGTGTCATTTTTTCATATTTCATTTTTTTAATTTTTTTTTAATTATTATTTTATTTATTATATTTTTTCCTCTGCCAATCCTGTATCGTTTGCCAATAGTGTAAGGATGTGTGTGGGTGTGTGTGTCATGGGGGTATAAAAAAGGACATTTTTTATTCATTTCTCTACTCATTTCTCGTTGTAACTTGTATGTAATGCCACAAGATTGGCCTTTCACAGTAGAAAATGTGTAAATTTTAGGTTCAATCTGTTAATATTGGCACAGGTTCAGCAACTGTATCATCATCTCCTGTATATATGGATGTATGTGAATAATGTCAATAGTATGTAATCCTACGTGAAATTATTGTATATATATATATATAGCTACATGTTTGTGATGTTGTTATATGTAGTATGCGACTCATACGTGAGTCCAACTTGTAAATATTTTGTTCCTATCCGTTCCATATTTTGTGTTACTATTATTTCAATGTAATGGGCTTCACCGCTTCACCGCTAGGCATCGGCCTCTGGGTGAGTCCACAAATTGTACCTTCTCATACCATCTATTGAATTGTTCATTTTGTGTGCAATTTGGAAATATATTACTTACTTACTTACTAACTGAAGATGCCTTGGAGGCATTTCGGAGTTAAGACTAATTTATAATATTTATAACATGTTTAACATCTATCTTCTCTCTACGACACACTATTTCCAAGATATCGACAAAAATGGAAAATGTCGACTCAGCAAAAAAAATTGAGGTCGAAGTCAAAGTTAATCCATAATACCCCTTAGACATTTGTCTATGGTGACGAGTCCGAGAATAACGTCTGTTTCGCTGTACGACACTTCGTTTCCGAGATATCGACGAAAACGAAAAATGCCGATTCGGCAAAAAAAATTTAAGGTCAAGGTCAAAGTTCATCCCTAATACCCTAAAACAGACATGTTCGTCTAGGTCGCCGAGTCCGAAAATAACGTCCGTTTCACTCTAGGACGCACCGTTTCCGAGATATCAACGAAAACGAAAAATGCCGACTCGGCAAAAAAATTTCAGGTCAAGGTCAAAGTTCATTCATAATACCCCCTTAGTCTTGTTTGTCTAGGGCGACGAGTCTGAAAATAACGTCCGTTTCGCACTGTTTCCGAGATATCAACGAAAACGAAAAATGACTCGGCAAAAAAATTTCAGGTCAAGGTCTTCCGAAATGCCTTTATTCTAAATGTACTTCTGGCAAGTGTTCATCAAAAATGTGTTTTGGGATGTCTAACCATAGTTACTTCTCGACTAAATTACCCAACAATTTGTTAGATGGGTCTCCAAAGAAACATCAGTGTGTATAATATGCGAGTGTACCAACTCTTCTGAAATGCTGTAAAATAGTATTTTCCGCTGATCTAGTTTTCTGCATCAGTTTTTTTTCTCAAATTGGACGAGTCGGAGAATAACGTCTGTTTCACTGTACGACACATCGTTTCCGAAATATCGACGAAAACGAAAAATGCTGACTCAGCAAACAAAATTTCAGGTCAAGGTCAAAGTTCATCCCTAATAGCCTAAAAAAGACATGTTCGTCTAGGGCGCCGAGTCCGAAACGAACGCCCGTTTCACTCTACGACGCACCGTTTCAGAGATATCGACGAAAACGAAAAATTCCGACTCGGCAAAAAAATTTCAGGTCAAGGTCAAAGTTCATCCATAATACCCCCTTACTCTTGTTTGTCTAGGGCGACGAGTCCGAAAATAACGTCCGTTTCGCTTCACGACGCACCGTTTCCGAGATATCGACGAAAACGAAAAATGCCTACTCGGCAAACAAATTTCAGGTCAAGGTCTTCCGAAATGCCTTTATTCTAAATGTACTTCTGGCAAGTGTTCATCAAAAATGTGTTCTGGGATGTCTAACCATAGTTACTTCTCGACTAAATTACCCAACAATTTGTTAGATGGGTCTCCAAAGAAACATCAGTGTGTATAATATGCGAGTGTACCAACTCTTCTGAAATGCTGTAAAAGAGTATTTTCCGCTGATCTAGTTTTCTGCATCAGTTTTTTTTTCCAATTGGACTTTAATCCATTTAGTTATATCGCTGTGCTACATATGATTTAGGGATAAGTTGTACTGTACTGGCTGTTCTCACCTGGTCAATTCACCGCTATATCTGGTGATGATATTCACATACGTATGGCAGGTGCAATCAGATATTTCAGACCAATAGTACTATGAAGATATATATTAATACAACGTTATACCTGTCATTTGCAGAGACGTAATCGTCTGAAATCCATGGAACATCCTAAGTTTTTCCATTTGGTGACCGTCACTAGTAGCTATTCCATAACTTTTCAATGATGTTTTCGACCTGGCATCCCTGTCCTGATTAAGTATTATCATTGACGAGACGTTGTACAATGTGTATTGATTACAATGATTCGTGAGTTGTGATCTTTATGTCGCTGTCGTCATCCTGGCGTACGTGTTGATGTTTTACTCGTAACTAGAAATTGCAGGTACAATGTGGTTGGACTCATCATCACAGGAATCCAACCCACTGCTGATTATAGTCATCACTGTTTTTCATCTTGGGGGAAAAAGACTGATTACTTGTCAGGGCATGAGTTCTCTGAATCTATGTAGTTGGCTCCAAATGTGTACGGTAATGGTTTCTGCAGGTTGTTGGACATCGATGACGTTTGCGGTCTCGCTTGAGGCCGTCATCTTCGTGATATTTATCATATTTAGCAACTCGGAAAACGAAACAAAACGTCAAGGCCTAAAGATGCCTTGGGGCATTTCGACTCAAGTTTGTTTCAGAGTCTGTTTTACTTACATTTTTTGCTCTACTACTACTACTACTACTACTACTGAAATAAAAGAAACAAATGGTGACTCAGCAAAAAAAAAATTGGCCTAGAGTCCAAAAATAACGTCCGTTTGGCTCTACGACCCACCGTTTCCAAGATATCTACAAAAATGAAGAATACCGACTCAACACGAAAACAACATTTGGCCCAGGGCCAAGTCCACCCAACTTATCCTGAAGACTTGTTTGTCTAAGGCGATGACTCCGAAAATAACATCCGTACGTTTGTCTCTACGACACACCGTCTCCGTGATATGGTTGAAAATGAAAATTACATACCCCTAAGACATTCCTGCTACGGTAATGAGTCCGAAAATAACGTCCCTTCCGCTCTACAATGCACCGTTTCCGAGATATGGCTGAAAATGAAAATTGCTGACTAAACAAAAGGACCAAATTCTAGTGTGACGTGTCCGAAAATAGCGTCCATTTCGCTCTACGATGCACCGTTTCCGAATTATCGACAAAAATGAAAAATGCTGACAAAAAAAATGGCCAAGTGCACCCAACATACCCCTAAAATATGTTTGTCCACAGTGATGAGTCCGAACAAAATGTCCAATTCGCTCTACAATGCACCGTTTCCGAGACATTGCTGACTCACCAAAAGAAATTCCCCCAACATAACATACCCCTAAGGCATATTTGTCTAGGGCGACGAGACAGAAAAAAACGTCTACATGTACGATGCATCGTTCCCGAGATATTGCTGAAAATGAAAATTGCTGAATCAGCAAAAACAAATTTGGCCCATGGCCAAGTTCACCCATCACACCTCTAAGACATGTTTGTCTAGGGTGTCGAGTCCAAAAATATAGTCCGTTTCGCTCCACGATGACCCGTTTCCGAGATATGCAGTGAACCTCAACTCAAGGGTGACTCACCAAAATTGTTTTCGGCCCCTGGGCCAAAGGTCATTTGACCGATTGACCCCATAATCAAGAGGTTCCATCTCCGACACTATATCACCCTGTGTTTCAAGATTCAGAAAAATAGCACAGGTACTTTCCGAGTTATCATTCGGAAACCATTTGATAGAAAATTCATCTTGAAGTTCGCGGACACACCTGACTTTGGATCCATCTTCAAAACAATAGGGGAAACGAAAAGAGAAAAAAAGAAAAAGAAAGAAAAGAATTCCGACGAAACCATAAGGATATTTCGTGCCGAAACGCCCTAATATTAAATGTACGGCTTGCTATTTGATGAATCAGAATGCACAGACATACCAGTTATCACTGAACTTGGACCAAGATATCATCCAATTTAACAATATTTCATGAAAACGATGATAACATTCCTTGATACCAATAATTTTGTTCTGTTGAAATTCACTCACTAAGGGTCAAAATATTTTCTATCATTACATTTATATAATCTGTTTGTGACATGCTAATATAGTACATTAATATGAAATATGGTTACTTTGAATGGTAACATAAAAAAAACTCAACATGTATTCAGCATATCGTTTACAAAAGAATATATATGCACGATTCCAATTGATGCGCAATTCGCTAATTCATCAAACAACATTAAGTGATATTACCATTACGAACGACTTCCTCGAGATTGATTAAGCAATCCCATATGAGAAAAAATATCATGTAATCTACACATGTATCACCCCACTGCTCAAAATACGTCGACTAGAGTGTCAGTGAGTCCATTATTCACCATCTGTTTTGCAGGCTCTCAAACGTGCTGCAGTTGAGCACACTAATGACTATTATAATTACGAGATGCAAGAAACCTCGTTACTTCTGAGTGGGAAGCGGGATTGTCATCATTCTCGGCTTTTGCAGTATCCTGCTTGTGGGAGTCTTCCGTCGTTAGTTCTCAGGGTTCCACAACTTAGTTTGCAACTAGGCCTAACGTACTGGCGAATCTTCATGTAGTGTGTGTCTGTTATGTTTTGTAGTGAGACACAAAATCTAAATTTATAACGTGTAATGGCGGGATGGTTGACTCGTGTGTTCGAGGACCTGTAGCATGGAGTTCATTCTACTTATGAAACTAAGTGAATATTCATTCAAGTATTGTATTTTCCCTATCATTATTCACAGTCAAATGTCGATTGAGGCATTCCTCCCACATATACTCTCCAGTGATAGAGCCCGTCGCCAATGTACGAATCTTCTTATAAATTTCACGAGCAATGAAAAGGTGTTCATCCACGACAATCAACAGCAAACTTTTAGTATTATTGCTGATGTTTATTTTGATTTGCTCTATTAATATTTCCAGAAATATGGTTTTGCAATAAACTAATAAAGTTATTCTTGTGTGAAAAAAAAACTTGATATGTTACACTTCATGTGGTGATTGAATAAGAATCTGTCTCTAAATTTGAAATTTACTAAATGCCCAATTTGTTGTTCCCAAAGCATGCGTTGATTTTGCATTACTAGCTGCTCAGGGTGAAATTATAATTTTGACCTTGAACTGATGGAATATACTGTGCACAACATGTGAATAATTAGGCATTGTGAGGCCTACATCTGTCGCCAGTTGACATAAAACCGATACAATATGGAGTCATCTTATCCAGGTTGCCCAGTATGGTGTGCATGTTTGTCAATGTCTAATAGTACGTGGTTATTGCAACTTCCCTGGTGTGGATAATTTGATTTCACTCAAATTCACTGACGATTATATTTTTAAGAAGTGACAATAATACTACAAAGTTCGTTGACATTGGGATTCTATTGTGAAGTCAAAACAACTTCTTGGGATAATGAATGTGGCGTGCATAATAGTAAACACCCGGTAGCAGCTGTGTACTACTGACCCTGAACGGACGAGTTTTAGACATTTAGCTCTAAAACTGGAAAACGTTGGCAATCCACACTGCCTCATTGCTCAGCTACATGAGAGGAAACCAGGAACATATCATTCGTCTTCAAAATACGTTACATGCCCAGTGCTGACACCGTATAGCACACTTGGATAGCACAGGAGAAATTCTCGACTCTTTAATGATAATAAAATTTACAGATCTAAATTCGTGCAAGCTGGCAAATGTCCTCTACACATAACATGTTACAAGACAAACAATACTGAAAAGTTCGTTACACGAACGTTCGTTTCTTATTTCACAATGCATACATATGTATATCAGACATGGGGTCAAGAACATTTCTTCAAGTACAAGTACAAGTACAGCATGAGTATCCAAGTACAAGTACAAGTACTCAGTTTGAAAAAAATGTACTTAAGTACTTCAAGTACTTTGTGACCAAGTACAAGTACTCTGAACAAAATGAACAACAAATTGAATTGGTAAAACAAAGTGTTTATACACAGACGCCATGGTCAATATCGTGTTGTGTATCGGCAACAGGGATTTTCAGACTAAATGACAAACCTCAGGAACAACTTTTTATTTATACTTGTATCTGATAAAGTGCCCCATTTGATGAGAACTACCCCCGTGTGGGATTATTACAATCATTTTCCCCCGCAGGAAAGAACAAGGGCAATTAACCGGACAATAGACTTTGACATCTGAGTACCACATATTAAGCCAAACACAATTGCAATAACTGAGGGGGCAGTGAGGACCAGGGGAGGAGGAGGGAGGTGACAATCGGTCATAGCAGATACACCCAGTTACACAATTCACCCTGTCTTTGATGGTCATATTATTGATTACTAGTAGCCAAGGGAAAAGATCAAGCTTGGCCGGCCTAGAAAGTTGATAATCTGGTTGCTTCAGAACTTACTTATATGGTGAGTGGATCAAAGGATCAAACAAGCCTTTGAAGATATTTGCAAGATTTCTAAATTCAACTGTTACATATGTATGTTTGAATAGTGAGCACCTGATTTCCTGTTATCTCTTGCAGTTTTTTTTTCCTAATCATTATTATTTGTGCTGGAAAAGTTATTCAGTGAAATGGATGGTGTCTCTGATGTCTGAATCGAGCTTGCAAAAACAAAAAAAATATCATTGCTAGCATTTGATTGATGTACTTGGAAGTACTTGAAAAAGTATTTGATATTTTCAAGTACATTTTGATCAAGTACAAGTACAAGTACAGGTCCAAAAATTTACCCAAGTACAAGTACAAGTACTCGGAAGCCAGTACTTAAGTACAACCAAGTACAAGTACAGCTGTACTTGACCCCATGTCTGATGTATATGTCCTTAAACTGGTGCAAAAAACATAAATATTTAAATTTAAAGTTCAATCGATTGGAATTTGGCACCTGTATGGGAATGTATAAAATCAGGCGTGGTCAGTTACGGTGATCGTTAAGACATCACACATGACCAAGTCATAAACATACCACAATACAGACAAAACAACCATATACATTTCAAATAGTAATTTCTGCATTACTACATGTATGAGAACTTTTAGCGTCTCAACTGTGGGACTCTCTTTTGGCTTTCAGAGCGTGGCCCAAAACGGATACAGAACAGGAGCGTCTGATAAGGAAATGAAAAGGTTACTGCCCGTGTACAAATTAGCAAATGCTCGGAAGCAGATTGAAGAAAGTTATCCGGTCCCGTGCACCGTTGGAATCAATCCTTTGGCAGACAGGAAAAGACCGTTTTAGAGGTGAGGTGCCGGGTGGGTTTACATAATGGACCGTCTGAGCTAGGACAGCATAACACACAGCTAACCAGCACATGTACAAAGTATATTTTTTTCACAAAGTACTTGGTGAAAAATGTCACAGTAACCTTATTCAAGGCTGTATACGGAAATATTGTTTTTTTTAGCTTACCGGCCTTTTGGGCCGATGAGCTACTACCGTGGTTTTTCGTTCGTCGTCCGTCCGTTCGGCCTTTTTTTACGAAAAATTGTCAATTTCGGACTTTGGTGGCCATTTTCTCAAAAACTGTAAGATCAGTTTTGATACTTTTGTTTCAAAACACTCCTCTCATGTACCTCTATAAAGTGTATAAGTTTCATTGCCCTTGAATCGCCGGTCTGCGTGTGGAGGCCATTCTTATTTTTTGATGGGTCGGCGTAAAAAGAAATTTTTGTCCCAAATCGAGTCACTATTCGTTTTGAGCCATTTCCAGCAAAAAAAAATTTTTTTTGGCCATTGAAAATTTTTTTGGACTTAGAAAATTCAACCAATTCTTCCTTCATAATTCCGGCTGTCTCATATTTTTCCTTCAATGACATTGAGAGGTCAGAACGACCTTTTTTGTCGGAAAAACGATGAATTTTGTCTTTGGTGGCCATTTTCTCAAAATTTATTCAGACAGTTTTCCTCAAAATCATGTATAAGATTCTCCTTATGTACCTTTGTGGTGTGTACAATTCTTGTTGCCTTTGAAATGACGGTCTGCGTGGGGCAGCCATTTCGATTTTTTGACAAGTAGGTGAAAAAAAATGTGTTTGTCCGAAATCAAGTCATTATTCGTTTTGAGACATTTCCACAAAAAAAAAAAAAATTTTTTTTTTTGACCATTGAAATTTTTTTGGGACTTAGACAATTTCACCCAATGTTTCCTTCATAATGGGATTCATGCGGGGTAAACTCCCAGAACACTTCAAGATAGAGCCTAAGTATTGGCATATTCAAATGGGAAATCATATATTGCGGTTTGAATGGTGACCTTGGATACGACCTTGAATGACCTTGGAAGGTCAGAACGAGATTTTTGTCGAAGGAAACAATGATTTTTGTCTTCGGCGGCCATTTTCTCAAAATCTATTCAGACAATTTTCCTCGAAATACATAAGATTCTCCCTATGTACCTTTGTGATGTGTATAAGTTTTGCCTTTGAATCGACGGTCTGTGAAAAGATGTCATTAAGGTGTGATTGCACGTAACTTACCGGTGACTGCACTGAGGCACTTTTCCATTGACTTATAATGTGAAAGGAAAGGTAACAAAATCACCAAAACAGTACAATCCCCTGACCTAAAACTTGGCTAGCACACACACATATACTCAGGGATGATGAACCGAGACATGGTTTCATAAATGATATCACGAAAGCTGTGCAATTTGATAATTAGATAAATAATTTTATACGTTTCACCAAAACGAAGATTCGAGTGTTCTGTTTGACAAGCACTGACTGTTGCATATATTTATTCCTTGTTGTCGTCAAAATAATGAGAATATCTAGGACTATACTTTCTGTGAGATGAATACAATGAGCTGAGCATTCATAATCCCAAACACCTCGGTGTATATCGAGTGCATATCACCTGTGAGTTTTACTGGTCTCACTAGATATTTGCTGCACAGCATAATCCTTTCGCTCGCCCTGTTGTGAGTGTATTCTGTAGACTGAGAAATAGGTCGGAAAATGACAAATGAAAACGATGAATTTAACAAATTTAACATTGCTTAGTGAGAAACAGAGTCTCGGTTAGTAATCCTTGATGGCTAACAATCAGAAAGGCAAAGTTTCACGTTGATTGGAAGTGTGTAAATTCATGAATTTGTTACCTTTATATTTACATTATAAGTGAATGAACAGCTGGTCAATGCCAGGTTCATGACGATCACATGCAATCAATCCTTAAGGACTGCTTGCACGCAACATACCAGTGACTGCAGTGAGGCACTTCCTCATTGACTTATAATGTGAAAGTAAATGTAACAAAATCACCAAGACAATACAATCCCATGACCTAACATTTGGGTAGCACACACACACATATACTCATGGATGATGAACCGAGACATGGTTTCATAAATAATATCGCGGAAGCTGTGCAATTTGATGATTAGATAAATCATTTTATACGTTTCATCAAAACGAACATTCTTGTGTTCTGCTTGACAAACACTGGTTGCTGCCTATATATGTATACTTTGTGGTGGTCGAAATAATGAGAATATATTGGGCTATACTTTCTGTGCAATGAATACAATGAGCGGAACATTATTAATCCCAAACACCTCGGTGCACCCGAGTGCATATCACGGTCACCCGTGAGTTTTACTAGCATCACTAGCTGTTTGCTGTACAACATAATCCTTTCACTCGTCCTGTTGTGAGTGTACTTTGTCTACTGAGGAATAGGTCGGAAATGATATATTTAAACGAAGATGTTCAACAGATTTAACATTGTTTAATAAGAAACGGAGTCTCGGTTGGTAATCCTTCATGGCTAACTATCAGAAAGGCAAAGTTTCACGTTGATTGGAAGTATGTAAATGTATGAATATGCTACCTTTATATTTACATTATAAGTGAACGGACAGCTGGTCAATTCCAGGTTCATGATAATTACATGCAATCAACCCTTAACGAAAATAAATTTTCAAGATGTAACTTGATTTTGTATTATCATGATTATAGTCCATACAGAAAATGTGTCTCTAGCAACATTTACGAACATGTTTCAAAAAAAGATTTCAACATCAGTGTAACAATTTATATGTTGGATCATCAGTTTTCTATGCAACTCGCATGATTGCCGGTAAGCTACAGCAACCTTGGTGCTATGTTATTATTCATATTTTGGCAATATGAATACTAAATCTCTTTCAAATTAAAATTGCCTTCTACACAGCATATAGTAATAAGGAAGTTCGATTCAGATTCAGATTCAAATTAAAATGTACCACAACTCATACTTCAGTCGTGCTGTTCTCTCAATATGAAACTAGACGTCAAGGCCTGAAGATGCCTTGGGGCATTTCGTGTGAGTTCTATTCCTAGCTAACATATACCTAAGAGACCGTGTCTAGAACCATGATGACTCTGGAACTGTCCGTGGTCATAGTTTAAGTGACATACCTCGCCCTTAGGCATCTTTGCGTTTCGCTCTACGACGCACCGCTTTCGAGATACGGCACCAGAAGTCGTCTCGACCCAAAATACCCCTAGACCTAGTTTGTCTAGTGCCAGGAGGCCGAAATTGAGCTCCGTTTCGCTCTACAACGCACTGTTTCCCAGATACGGTCAAACAGGAAGTGCCGAGTCGGCGAAAATAAATTCAACACCAGGGGTCGTCTCGACCCAAAATACCCCCCTAGACTAGTTTGTCTAGTACCAGAAGGCCGGAATTGAGCTCAGTTTCGCTCTATGACGCACCATTTCCGAGATACGGCCAAACAGGACGTGCCGAGTCGGCAAAAATAAATTCGACACCAGGGGTCGCCTTGACCCAAAATACCTCCTAGACTAGTTTGTCTAGTACCAGAAGGCCGGAATTGAGCTCCGTTTCGCTCTACGACTCACCGTTTCCGAGATACGGCCAAACAGGAAGTGCCGAGTCGGCGAAAAAAAATTCGACACCAGGGGTCGTCTCGACCTAAAATACCCCCTAGACTAGTTTGTCTAGTGCCAGGAGGCCGAAATTGAGCTCCGTTTCGCTCTACGACACATCGTTTCCGAGATACGGCCAAACAGGAAGTGCCGAGTCGGCAAAAAAAAATTCCGACACCAGGGGTCGTCTCGACCCAGGATACCCACTAGATTAGTTTGTCTAGTGCCAGAAGGCCGGAATTGAGCTCCGTTTCCCTGTATGACGCACCGTTTCCGAGATATGGCCAAACAGGAAGTGCCGAGTCGGCGAAAATAAATTTGACACCAGGGGTCGTCTCGACCCAAGATACCCTCTAGACTAGTTTGTCTAGTGCCGGGAGGCCGAAATTGAGCTCCGTTTCTCTCTACGACACACCGTTTCCGAGATACGGCCAAACAGGAAGTGCCGAGTCGGTGAAAAAAAGTTCGACACCGGGGTCGTCTCGACCCAAAATACCCATAAGCCTAGTTTGTCTAGTGCCAGGAGGCCGGAATTGAGCTCCGTTTCGCTCTACGACGCACCGTTGCCGAGATACGGCCAAACAGGAAGTGCCGAGTCGGTGAATATAAATTCGACACCAGGGGTCGTATCGACCCAAAATACCCTCTAGACTAGTTTTGTCTAGTGCCAGGAGGCCGAAATTGAGCTCCGTTTCGCTCTGCGACACACCGTTTCCGAGATAGGGCCAAACAGGAAGTGCCGAGTCGGCGAAAAAAAGTTCGACACCAGGGGTCGTCTCGACCCAAAATACCCATAAGCCTAGTTTGTCTAGTGCCAGGAGGCCGGAATTGAGCTCCATTTCGCTCTACGACGCACCGTTTCCGAGATACGGCCAAACAGGAAGTGCCGAGTCGGCAAAAAAAAATTCGACACCAGGGGTCGTTTCGACCCAAGATATCCCCTAGACTAGTTTGCCTAGTGCCAGGAGGCCGAAATTGAGCTCCGTTTCGCTCTACGAAGCACCGTTTCCGAGATACGGGCAAACAGGAAGTGCCGAGTCGGCGAAAATAAATTCGACACCAGGGGTCGTCTCGACGCAAAATACCTCCTAGACTACTTTGTCTAGTGCCAGAAGGCCGGAATTGAGCTCCGTTTCACTCTACGACGCACCGTTTCCGAGATACGGACAAACAGGAAGTGCCGAATCTGCAAAAAAAAATTCGACACCAGGGGTCGTTTCGACCCAAGATACCCCCTAGACTAGTTTATCTAGTGCCAGGAGGCCGAAATTGAGCTCCGTTTCACTCTACGACGCACCGTTTCCGAGATATGCATGAAAGCCTGAAGGATGAATCAGCAAAAATTCTTCCGAGCTCTAGGTCAAAGGTCGTTTGACGGATTGATCCCAAAATCAATAGGGTTCTTCCCGGGTGGTATATGAACTCCCATGCATAGAATACTTGCCATTGCATGAATACCTTTCGAGTTATCGCTCGGAAACCAAGTCTCAAAATCAACCTTGATTTCATCCTCACGGACCTCACGGACCCCGGAGCCGCCTTCAAAACAATAGGGGTCTTCCATGTAATATTTCTGACCAGTGGTGCAAATTTGGACAAGATCCGTTCAGGCGTTCCCGAGTTATTGATCGGAAACCAAACGGCGGAAAGTGAAAAAAACAAAAAAAAACAAGGGCCACTGGCCTCAAAGGAAGAGCTTCGAAAATGTTTGCACAGAACTATTTAAAAACCCTTGAATATTGTATTTGATTTGGTACATATATGTTGTGGCCATATTGTAACTCTACTGGGCAGAATCTATACCTTGTTGGGCCAATAAATTTGTCATGTAACTATTTTCTTGTCATGTAACTATTTTTATTGTGGTCAATAATAGACTTAACTAGTAAAACTAATGATAACCTATTCGGTTAGTCATGACTGGATAGAACTTTTTAGGGCCGGAGTGAGTCGGAAATTTCCGAACCGGGTACCTGTCGTCTGACCCGACCCGTCCAAATATATAGCAAAATTTGAATGATACTCACTGAAGCAATTTGTAACACGTAAACGCCAGACATTGATCTCTGACACATATTATTTGTTTCGTCAGTAATAACCGGTATTTTCAAGTTTGAGAAAGATCACAATGTCATGACCTCATAAAACTATCGTTTTTTTTCCTGATGATTTCCTTGTCATTCTTGTGATTTAACTAGTGTTTATCACAAATATTCAAAACTATATCTTTATTTGTTCTCAAATACGAGTAACAAAATTCCGATCCAGGTAATTGTATGACCCGCCCCGAATTTGGGTACCTGTCGACTCGTCTGGGCCCCAGAACCTTTACATTGTTGAACCCAATAATAAATGTTTCTTGTAATAATTATTTTTATTGTGGCCAATAAGACTTAATCAATAAAAACTAATGTTACTTATTCCGTTACAGCCATGAAATCTCTACAAGTCAGAAGCTTTACCTTGTTGAACACGTTTAAAAATCACCCGACTATTTTTGGGACCAATGTGTAAGATTTTCAAGGTTCTGATTATGTTTTTCTGATTTAGGAGGCACAATGTTTTTTGAGCTTTAGTCTTAGATTTAAATTTCTTTATGGATTTTTTTTTCAGTGTTTTGATTTGTACTGAAGAGACATTTCAGTATAACTTGTCTGTATTTCCAATAATTCATGACATGCATGAAAGCTTTTTTCATCAATGCGATCATGTTTCTCCTTGCCCAAATGTTGGTTTGAAGATCAGCGTACATCTTGTGTCAGTGTGCAGTGTGTAGTGTCAGCTGCCAAATACTGATGTAGCCCAGGCACACCCCCCACCCCGAATCGCCGCTCGTGTGACTGCTATCAAAATCAGCACTGACAATTCTCGTCGGCAATATGAAACTATCATAAACATGATAAAAGTGCTAGATCTAGTATCCATTTGTTTCTGCTTATTTTAGGAGGAAACTAAGTTTTTTCCCGTGTAAAAGCTCCGCAAATCTGCCAAGTTCTGTTTGTTTGTTTCCGACTGTTCCTTTTAGTCAAATCTCGTTGAAATCTCGCTTCACTTCAATGGCATTTTTAATTAAATTCCCCCATAAACAAGCTTTCGGTGGTGATATTTTTATGAAGTATTACCAGTGAAGTAGGAAAGAGTCATAGAAAAGACCATTTATTTGGGTCGTAACAAGTATTTCCACAAATACCGCACTCAGTTGGACGATCTCTTGGCGGCTGGCATTTTGACCTTGACCCTGCAGCAATTTTTTGGGGCAGTACGCTAATTGGCGGGACTCGCTCACGTGATCATTTGCATATCATTATATCCACGTGTATTTCATAAACATGTGGGTGTGTCCGCCAAGACAGCTTCCCGATTGGACAATTCAGTGACTCTCTGGCTGGCGGGCCGACTGCCGTGACTGCTTATCGGGGCCACACGAGAATTGAATTTGCCCACTGGAATATGGAATACCACCACTAACACATAATTATTATGTTGCCGTATCAACTTGTTTTTCATTGTTGCAATACCATACTGTATCTATATATTGTGCGGAATGTATATCCAAAACTTTGAGTGCATATGATTGCAAGAAAGCACTGTTCCAGTGGAGATCAAAACGGGAGTGGTGATGGGTATGAAACGGTGACATACAAAAAAAAAAACGGTCGGAACACACGTCTCCTGGGATTATTATCGCTAATAACTTATTACATTAACCATGATTAGGTACACGGGCGTCATTTTCCTCCCAACGGGCCCCGGGCCCTCCCAATTAGCCACAGTTGAATAGCCTGTTGTGGTTCCAAGTGGCACTTTCAAGAATGTAAACAAAAGAAAAAATTCAAAAATCCAAAAAAAAACAACATCATAGAGGAAGAGCCCTGCTCTTCCTAAAAAAAAACATAAGGGCATTTCGGGACGAGATGCCCTAATTCGCTGTCTTTCCAATCAGCACAAGGAAACAAATGTATAGGGAAATTTGAGCAAAATTTGAATATCATGGTAAAAATATCATATTCATGCTTTGTATTTTGGTTTACTTTCCTGATTCAGCAGTCAGTCAACTCACACTAAAAGTATGAAACCACCAAATGGAGACATGAAAGGTGCACATTCAATAAAAATGCACATTTCCATTTAGTTCATTTGTCAGTCTTTAGTACAAATAGGTCGTGCCTTTAGTCCTTACATGTTGTGATCCAATTTAGACTATTCCGGCTGTCTCGTCTGGAGTTATATGGAGATTCGTGATGTCTACAGGCATTATGACATTTGCACGTCCAGTACATTTTACAAACCCAAAAGAAAAGGTCACGTCTGGCACAATATCAGAGTTTGGCACAGAGTCTTCTGAATAGCAGGTTATTGTCAGTTGCTGAATTCGCTATATACACTGTGGTGAGACTGGATGCACTAACGATCGTTAGTGCATCCCGCAATGGCGAACCCACTCGCGGTTCGTTTGAATTTTCTTCATTTTCCCGATAATTACGATTGTGATCGATACATACATGCATCTGCTGATTCTTATGCGCACGAAACAACCGTTCGTTGCAAATACATGGCGATTTATGTTGGTTTGAGCATGAAAAACTCGTCTGAGAAAAAGCCGAAAGATTCCCTAACGATTGTTTTTGTAAAATCGAAGATTCCCTAACGAACATGTGAAGATTCCCTAACGATCTTTTCTTTAGTAATTCAAATCTACGTTATTTAAATGTTAAACGTGAAATAAAGTACCAATCGACACGTATTGATGTGTATAGATGATCTTTTAATACAAATTTCCTATTTTTGATGTTACATTCGCTAATTTATGTCGCATAAATCAACGAATTCACAATGGTGTATGATATGGACGTATTACAATATACACGTATTAGGCCTATATCGTTAGGGAATCTCACTTTTGTCGTTGGTGAATCTTATCGCTAATTCTTTTCCTCAACATATCTAAACAAAGAAGCGTGATCTGCTTGGAATAACTACGCATGTCTTTGACCAAAACACTAAGCTACCTTCAGAGTGTCCATTTATCACAAATGGACCTGTCATTTGATAGAATACGGTTAAAAACCCAACTGATCGTGTTTACTGTCGGCCATTGCGAGATGCACTAACGATCGTTAGTGCATCCAGTATCACCACAGTGATATATGCACATAAGAGGGAGAAAAACTTCTGAAGGTGATACAGACTATTAAAATACATGCGCTTATACGTCCCTGTGAGTACATGTATGAACGTTGTAAATAAGACAATTGGTAAAAGTCACAAACTGCACTGAAACAAGATACATGTAACCAAACACTAACTCAAAACCCAGTTTGGAAATTTTTGTTTTGATTTGACATCATTGTTTAAAATAACTTCACATAGCTATTCAGCACATAGCCGTACTGGACATGTGTTTTAATACCGAAACCTGAATTAGTTTCTTATCCGGCAATCATTCAAACAATTCGGCAACACTTCCTAATTGACACCCTGCCTCTATTTGATGCCTACGTGTATTCGTATATCACAACGTACTGTTGAAATATGAACTGCCTCCGAGAACACATGAATCTAGGCGGGGAAGTATAAATGTACTTTATCAAACCGTGACATTTGCCTCCCAGCTTTTTGGGACATGTACATGTATGGAACTTTACGAGCCCTAAAGGGAAGGTCACGTTCAGTGTCAGTGTTTGGCACACGAGTGCGTCTGGAAAGCAGCTAAATGTCAGCTGGTATGCGGATGGAGACTTCTAAAACACACACTACTCCAATGCATGCATTACGTCTCTGAAGTGCGTCAGATTCCGGAGGATGAATTCACTGGTTTGTTCAATCAAACACAAAATTCTCGACATTGGTATTGGCTTTGTTATTCAAATAACATCTTGAACGTATACTTGACTATACGTAACTTGGAAGTG
Organism: Terebella lapidaria; assembly: GCA_949152475.1. Taxonomy (NCBI): domain Eukaryota; kingdom Metazoa; phylum Annelida; class Polychaeta; order Terebellida; family Terebellidae; genus Terebella; species Terebella lapidaria. The sequence continues at coordinate 14,247,171 of OX424556.1, forward strand.
ACCCTCTTGATTTCATTGTTGTATACATGTATGCACATTATACTGTGAGAAACTAATATTGACAACTTTTATGTAAAGATTGACAACTTCTATGTAAAGATTGTGGCTAAGAACACATATCATTTTGACATTTATATCTATTTTATTTGATGCAAGCTTTAAATTGACGGTAGCTCCCTAAATGTTAAATCTGCCAAATAAATCGCTCGCCAAAATTAGTCCTTTTACAGTATTATATGAGACCGCTGGTAAAATTCCTCCAGTGATCATAACGTTACAGGATGAACTTCATTACTAATTTCAACACCAAGTTTGTAAATGCTCACTTTAATTTGACATCGTTAAAAAAATTGGCAGCACTATCCGGCACACGGCCATATTTGACACGTATTTATACATGTATACAAAACCTGTATCTGATTCCATTCTGCCAACATAATTTGAACAGTTTGGCAACCTTTCGTAATTGACACAAAACAGTTCGGCAACGCGAATTACTATATGATATACTGCCGATATTCTACGACATGCTGCATTAAAGAAATCTTGATATCTTAATCTGTTATCATCATGTATCACATATAGAAACTTATGAAAAGTAGTTCTTATATATGACATGGTAACGGGAAGACGGTGAGGGGACCCGAGCTAGACTTCGGATTGTCCAGGTAAATAGATAAGGTACACTGCTGGAGATCGAACACGGCAGTCGCCAGAGTCGCCTCGTTGTCTGTTGGACGAGGTGTTCGGTAAATGGGAAACTCCTGGTCTTTGGTGTCTCCCAGAATAGACAGGACGCCCTGCAGATTGGCTGGTAAGGACAATGCCTTGATGCGAGCAGTCCGATGAATAGAGCTCTGTATGCGTGAAGGGATCTCAGCGATCGAAATACGTCTGAACATGTTTACGTGAAAGTAGTTACCCCTGGAACCACCCGAAGTGTCATCCATTGCTGTGACCTGATAGGGTCAGAGCGTCGAATGTCGGACGGGTGGGGCAATTCCGGACACAGGCCTGAACTATCATATTGTCATATGAAACGCAACACAATAGTCAAGAATGTATATGTTGTGTCGTGTTTATTATAATAAGAAATAGGAACAGTATCCAAAACCGAAAACAAAAAGTAAATACGATATTTGATAAATCAGGGAAGCCCTTGTAACATCAAGGCGTTACTTTCTGCACCATGATTATTTGAGAGGATTCTTGGGAGTCACCGAATTTGACTCAATTGACTTTGGTTTGTACATTTATATGTATTTGTGTTTTGGAATTATATTCAGGGCATTGTTTGTCAGAAACAACTTGGGAAGCAGGTGCAGAAGTCAGATTATCCTGTCTTCATGATGGTAAAGCATATATTTCTCAAACAAACACATTCTAATCAGGTGTCCGACATTGCCCCACCTACACAGAACCTACATCATAACGTCCCGACCATTTAAATTTACCAGCGGATTCCCAGCTCATTCGCTATCCAATGTGAGATACGGGTTCTCCAGTGATATGGAAACTGAAATACGATTCTCCTCAGTGATATGTAAATTTACAATAGATGAGAAATTCGAGAATTGTATTAAAACTGTGAATTCACGCTGAGAATTTAGTGATGCACTACGTAGATCTTTCTAGAATACACCAAATGACAATTGTATTTCCTCGCACTGTCCTTGATGTGTGAACAGAAATTGCATTTTCTTTATTACAGATGATTTATATACATTCAGTAATATTTATGAGCATGCTGATTTTAATTTAATGGAGAACACTGCAACATTTTCTGCAAAAAATGTCCTTGGTTGGATTGCAGTCATGGAGTTGAATGAATGTGGAATGATTGTTTGATCCCTTGCACCGGGGACAGTGAAAGTGGAATGACGACGCCATCTACGTCGTCAGACAAATTTAGTATACTCTCATGAATTCTGATTGAATATGATAGCAGCGGATACATACAACATACAGCATATTAGGTCTGTTAGAGTGTCACAATATATGCACGGAACATAATATAAAGTAGTCCCACACAAAATTGTCATCTATAGGTAGATCCCTATAGGCCCTTTGATGTACTCTGAAAGTGAAAGTTCAACCTGCATCCTGTGTATTTTTTTCTGGAAATGTCTTTATTTCTACCATTCACATATTTCTTCTTGCTGTCTAAACATGAACCACCAGTTGTCGCACCATAAACGCCGCAAATGCTAAGATACTGGACATGTGGGCATATTTATTTTTGGAACATTCATGGGTGTCCGACATTTGACACCCCCGTGTCCGACATTACCCTCCCTGTCCGACTTTACCCCTTATCTGCATACACTGACTTTTTCCTCCAAATTATCTTCATGTGATATGCAACCTCGCTCTCGATTCCATTTTCGGAAAGCAGGGAATGCCTTTATGCTTAAATAAATGAAAAAAATTGGACTTTACTGATAACAAGCTCGCGCAATTAAGTAATTCCCAAACCCGTCCGACATTCGACACCTTGACCCTATGTATTGACGATAGATTCACTGCCATTAGCGTTCGGCGCCACTTCTATATTATAGAGCACCGGTACACCTCCACTAACCCACGTTCCTAAGTTAGCACTGAGGGCATAGGCAGAACTGGCCCTCGGTACTTCGCTGGCAGATTTGATGTCAGGAGCCCCCAGCATAGCACGGGTGAGAAAGGTCCTCCCTACTCTATTCGAGATCACCAGTTTGGGATAAAGACCATTGACCGTCAGAACTAAACCATGCCCGTTGAATCCAAAGGCATTCCCTGGTAGCTGTCCTGGGTAACAATATGCTGTAAACTCCTCCAAAACTTTGCCGGAGATGTTGCTAACAATGGTTGCTGTTAACATGTAGGCCTTGTTTTGTATGAGTGGAGTATTATCTTCGTTGTGGGCCAAGATGATTGAACTTGTACGTTGGTGGTTCACAAACACGTCAGTGCAACTGTCTGCCACGCTCTCTGGGACAATGGCAGCCAACTCCACGTAGTGGTTGGCTAAAAACATCTCCAAGAATGACACATTGGCCCCTTTGGCCATTCCTCGCATTTCCTCTACATACTGGGGGAAGTGGGACGTAGCTGCGCCGAGCAGACCTCTGACCACACGCTCACCCTCAGGTGTGCGACTCCATGGCAACCAGCGGGGTTTCAGTGACGGGTGCTCCTTGTAATAGTTCTGGATATTTTGTTTAAATGTGGAACCTACCTCGTACCCAACTTCAAAATGGGTGCCTCTTGTTATCAGGGCTGGTAATTTTTCTGACTTGACACCCGAAGTCAAACAATGAACACTGACATAGAATGAACAAGAAATGAACATGTACAGAACATTACACACAATGCCCATGTTTCTTGTTAACATGATTATTATTAGAATTTTAATCAAATTATGACAGAGGCGTGGCTACTATGATCACATTCACCATCGTTTCTTCACGTTTGTGAAATATGTTTTCATAGTAGGAAAGTCCTTCATTGTTTGCCAACAGTTTGACGTGCAATTTAGTTCTTATTTGTTGCTGGAGGTATAGTTGAAGTGTTGACCTTTTAGTGTCGATTGTCATCCAAGATTACTTTGCATACAGTTGCTTGCAAAGTTTCATGCTTTCAACAGGTTTGCTGAATTTAGCTGCAGAAGCAAAAGAATATTCTCGTAATGAAACCTTCGAAACACGGGAACAGCAAATAATTCACCTGAGTCTTATATAAACATGCACCAATTGAAATTTGTACACAATAAAACCCTGTACAAAACAATAGTTCAACATTCTAACATGATCGTCTTAGCCTGTTTACATACGTTTTGCCCTATACATTATATTTTGTCATGTTTTGTTATTAGTTATATCATGTAACCTGCATGGCACGTCTCACTTAGAGGAGTCAAACGGCAATTTCCTACCAAACTCCAGATGTCTACTCAAAAAGTGAAAAGTTGACGATTCATCCCCCCCCCCCCCCCCCCCATATATCACATCGGAAACCTGCATGCAAATTCGGGCATGTCCGTCTGATATTGTAGCAATCCTGAATCAGAAGACACATTAGGGAGTATTCTAGGTACACAGAGATCCCAAGGGATTGTAAGACTCAAAATTCTTGAAATACACAAAATTTGGGAGGTACAATACTGCCGTTCGACTCTCAAAGTAGAATGTGTCAAGTTATGCTCTCTATACACCGGGGTACCTTTTATCGTCGCTGAACCCGGGCAAAATCATATGTAAACAGGTCAGAAAAGATCCGATTATATTGTACAAAATAGCAATAAATTAGTCGCACCAATTTGACTTACTTTGTCTTAAAATCTGATGGTGATACCGCCCTCGTCAATCTGCAGTCTACGACACGTTTATAGTCTCAAGTAGATTGTTTTGAAGTATGGTCCATAGGCCGAAACTAACAGAGACACCTTGAATCATGCCCAGGTGCTCATGTCATCAACATGATTAAGTCAATACCTGAACATCTGTCAATCTCATCCAGTCTGTTTACACCACTGTAGACGCGGTATTGTAAACGCCTTTTGTGTACACAATGCAAGTTGACTACCCGCAATCAATCGATAAGAGGTCACTGAAATGCAAGACAGACTCAGTAATTTTCGAAGCAATGGTGCATCCACAACAGTTAACACATGAATATATATGTACACGTGTCGTGTAGCCTTATACATCCCAATTTCATGATTCAATTAGTTTGGGACACCCCGCTGGTGGTGATAGTATTTACAGCTAGGAGCCACGAGCACAAGAGATACCGTATATATCATGTATATAGGCCTGGCACAATTGTTGAATATAAAACTATATATAATTGTAACAAAGTAAAATATACATGTATTCGTGTATTGTGGTATTATGTGACAATATTCAATGCATTATTCGCCAGTGTATTAGGATATTCGAGTTTTATATTTATATACTCGTTTTCTTAGACGTTGAATTACACATACTAGTTATCAATGCATAATCTGCATGACAATCAATCTTATACAAAATGTGAAACCAGATTATATGGAGATTAGCGAGTCTAGTATTTGGCCATCCTTATTCGCACATTACAGACCCCTTGATGTTACCAAAGATTATCATGATTATTTAGCAGAAAACTGCAGCAACTTCATAAAACTGTTTTACAGTATGCACTAGACCGGGTGGCCCACTCGTCGAGCGCGAGTGAGTGGGGCACCTGGGTCCAGATAGGCACCCATAACCGTATGTATACATATATGTATGGGTATCAGATAACGATAATAGCAATGATTAATCATCGTGGACAAAGGACGTTTTTTCGGTAGTTGGTCTCTCAGTGGGCAAGTAATTGACTTTGTCCAAATAATATGTAACGCAACGACGAATATAAATATAGGGCTGGTTTATAATAATATTATTCGTTAAATAGATCTAGATCTATGGGTCTCTGTTTCCAGTGATATGCATATATCTGATATCAAGACCCATCCAGGCCATTATTGCCATGTACTAGTAATATGTAGGCTTATCTTACCTTACCGTGGATCCTCCATCCTCTGAACCTCACATCCCTGGCCAGATGTAACATCATTGAATGTCCGTTGTCTCTTCATCAAGTGAATCAACCCAAGTAGGTATCTGTGACCTACCGGGTGTTATTACTTGCAGGCCTATGTCGCCTAGCTAGGCTTAGGACTCGTCCAGTAGGTCTACATGTTTCGTGCGTTCGTGTCGGTTCCCAGCTTGCGAATGTCTGACGTGTTGTGTGCGGGCCCCTTTTATGCGTGATCGACTGGCTGCCAGAACGTTCTCGATACGTCTGAGGAAATCCGCGACGTCAGCAAAACGATTATGGCAGCTGCTGAGCGCACAAAGCGCGTTTTGGCACGTGTGATGTTTCTTTTGTTTACAAACAAAGGAACTTCCTTCCGGTCGCCAGGGGGTCAATCAGTACAAAAGAATTACAGAGCGTGGCAAAACATGCCAGCACAATGTTAAAGATATTATAAACTATAATCCACGTTAGGACTAGGAAAGCTATTAGGGACATTCAACTTGTTTTATTTAGGAATTGATATGTATGATTTACTGGCTGGGAAAACCTGGGAATCGGGTATCAAATATAAAACCCAGATTGTAAGTATTAAAACCAGAAAATATATTAAAACCCAAAAGGCCCATTTTTGCACACATTAATTAGCTTATACATAGCCACTGTGATGTGCCATAATATGAAAGTATGTCAACAAAACCATTCCCCTGCTGTTTCATATCATTTTATTACCAAATTAATATATGCTGCATGCATTGTAATAAATATTAGATATATTGCTAATATTGTCAGAAAACAAATAAACAATAGTTCATACTCCAAAAATATACGAGCATGAATTACAAAGAAACTACTTGATAAGTAAATTAAACAAACTCTAGAATATGTCTTGACAGTATTCCAGTTAACTAAATAGATTATATCTAGATTATGGCCAACAAATGAATAACAAGGTAGTTACATACCCTACATTGCATTGATATACGAATTGGTTCCATTATAAATCACAATTTTCAAGCGCTTTCATGAAGAAAACAAACACATAGAATCTGTATATTCACATGTACGAATGTCACCATCGTAGGACACATTAAATCTCCACTTCACAGATAGAAACCATTTTTCCATTCTTTTCTACTTTTTAATTCAATGTGTTGCGAATATCAATCATATAAATATCAATATTATACAAGAATCTCCAGGATCATAAACATTAAAAATGCTGGAAATATTAATATCACTAGATATCAGCTCTGCAGACATCAAATAGCACTCGAGGAGTCTATCATAAGCATGGTCACCTTCCAAATCGCCCCCCCCCCCCCCCACCCCACCTGATTAATGTGATATTACATGATCTCATATCATTATTGAGGTGTCAGTCACATGCGTCTTCACATAGTGCAGCATATATTCCACCATATACACCACACACTTATTTAATAACTGTACAATGCTAAAGCTTTTGATGATTATTTCCCAGAACACAGCTCACTGAGATTGTCATTGTTGCATTCAAGTTTTCCAGAGTAACATTGATATACCAGTTATATACGTGTATACACAGTACACTGCATACTGCAGTTCCTATCCAGACCATACATGCTGTCTTACACTAGTGCTCTGATACAACAAAGATAACATCTTTGGCTTGAAGACTACAAATCGTATATCAAAACTCACTTCACACACATCAACATCTCTGACATTCAGCAAAGATTGTTGTGATATGGACTTCGTACTTTGTAATATTGTTGTCATGTACAGTAGCTTTTGGTGTTCTTCTACAAAAATATCTACTTCATTTTAAATATTCGTATTTTTGTTACAAGGTAAATATACAGAAAATCTGTGTCAACATGACCAGGCGCCACAGGAAAGTACATTATAAACTTTATACGAGTACATTAAACACTTGAGACTTGATGTGCTCAGTGGTTCAATGGTCAGCGTGGATGGAAGATTTATGGCACCCCATGACAACGATCCAATCATGAATCAGACTTGATCAAGCATTGCATTCACATGACTGGATAGACTTCATATTCTCTGAATATTTTTTTCAAGAAAACACAATAACTGATTGAAGACACATAAATATATGTATTTGTAAATAGCTGCTGCCAACTGATCTAGCATCACACCAGACCTGAGCAGAAAAAAAAAATAACATGACTTTTTTGTTGGAGATATGATCACTTTCAAAATGAGAATAGTAAAGAAACAATGGCAATCAGCAGAAAACCACATACTTGTAATTACGACAGTTTGCCAGTGGAAACACAGGGTTCTTCTGCAACCACCAACTGTCTAATTCAAGATTCCATTACATGAATATAAATATTTCTACACAGAGAAACAAAATGGAGAACAACAGAACATAAACATCAACATGGTAACAACAAAAACAACGACCACTGCTATTCATAGTTATATACATATGTTTGCAGTGGTTTTTTATAATGAAGAAAAAATATTGCAAAATAAATTTATGTGACATGGTACACTACACAAGCTAATTTTTCATGTTATACAGAAATATCCATGACATTGAGTTAAATAATTAATTGAGAGAAGACATACTATCACTTATTGAGATATTATTACATGTATCTACTGGTATTCCTAAAAGGGCATGGAAGATCCCCACATACGACACTCTTTGAAGTTTACATTTTACATTATATGTACCCATAATTACTTGTTACTGTAACTAAGCACTCAGCAAGGTATCATGTAAAGTCACATATACACAAATATTCATGACAATATCTAGCATTGGACAGGTCGGTTTAGCTGCCTACTCAAACACAAATATGAACGCAGCATGATATGGTTTTGTTTTGTGATAATATTTACATATTAATAATCCTTTGAATACAGGACCAAAATGTTCTGAGAGTGTCATGTGTTAATGCTGGAGGGTAGGCCTACTTCATCACATAAGGTCAGAGTCCTTTGTAAAAGATCACACATGTGGCACATATCGCAGTGTGTACACAGCCAACTCACAATATACATATACATTTGCACATACTTAGCCAGTACATAGAACTCCAATAGCCGCACAAATATCAGATTCTCTATTTTAGGATCACAAGCTTGTGCTATGGGAACAAGCAGTCCTGTCATTTGGTCACATTAATTTATTTAGGTTGGACTGATCTAGAATAACAATGATAAACTGCCCTGAGTCATCAATGCAGTTTGACAGAGATAAAGCTGTGACGTCACGCACGCTGTACGGGTGGATCTGTTGCCTGATTGTGGTCCTCACGCAGGTGCTGGAAGTGGTGCTGCCGACTGCTGGAGGTCCACGTGGCAACGACGGCCTCTTGGTCTCCCTCACACCGCGGCATCAGTTTCTGGCGGGACAGCACGGTGACACTGGGGCAGAACGTCCCCTCTAGACTCCGTATCACAAACCTACAACAGAGATACACTCAATCAGTCATGTAGCTAAACTCAAGTGAGTACTTTATATTCTTGCTGTGAAGAGAGATATTTCTACATCTAACTCCTTGAAACTACCAATCTTTATGATCCTATCTAGTCTAAGTTGCTGGAAGAAGCACTATGTATTTTGAGATGGGCACACAGACCTGGGAGCGAGAGCCACGATGACTGTGAGTGTGGTACAGAGCCAGAAGATTGGAGTCGACATCGTGTGTACATACACGTAGTAGGGATTGGCTGGCGGGCTGCCGACTGTCACTAACACACTGTACACCAAGTTAAAGCCAAAAAACAAGGCAAGGCTCAGTAGAACTACTGCCACGTGAAAGACATTCTGAAAGAGGAAAATTTGCAATATTTCTCACATCATGTTGAATATGTATCCTGCACAAAAAACCTATATTGAGGACACATTATTGGTCAGCTACTCACCCAGCACCTAGTTTCTATGCACAGGTGAAAGAGCGTGGCAAAAACACAGCCGGCCACTGAGGTAAGACCAAACTCCCAGATCCCTACAGCACTGTCAGCATAGGCCTGTAAGTCATCAGTACACGTGATACATCAGTAAATTCTATATGACAGTTTGTTTCGTGGACACATCAAGCTATGCATATGCGCCTGTGTTCATGTAGAAACATCCAGTTCAGAAAAATTATCTCTGAATATACAAACAGACACAGCGGTGCATAATACTCACAAAATATGGCACAAAAAACTGTACTAGACTCTGCCAGATCGCATCCAGAACACAAATGAAGTAGGAATGCTTCTTGTATGCCTGGAAAATAAACAAGGAGTTGTTTCAGAATTTTAGTGTGTCTATGTTAACAGACCCGGTTGCTGTCACTATGACAACTGACCTGTCCGAGGGGACCCTGCTTGTAGAGGCCGGGTCGGGACATTAGCAGACGGTCTGGGACGTCCTTGTCAAAGATACCGAAGATGATGGGAGGCAGTGATGTGTACACAAGGTTGAAGAGGATTAGGTTGAGATCGTCCGTCATCGCACCGCCTGAAAACCCTGAGTATATCTGGAACCACATCAGTAGGATCACAAACACCTGCAATAGCAGAGTAGGTCACACACTTTAGGTGAAGATCAGGGGAAACAGTGTGATAAAACACTCACTTGTAAAAGTTTATACACAAGTGAGTGTCCCGAATTAGCAGACATCAAATCATTATGGAAAGACAAATGTATTAATGGGCTGACACCAGACCAAAGAGATCAAGTACAGTGTTTTTGAAGAACATGTAGAGGGTCATGCGAGCCAGTCTGTCGTAGCACCAGTGGCCGTGAACGAGCAGCAGACGCTTCAGGAAGCAGAACTGCGGCATGGCGAAGTCTGACGCCATGACGGCCTGCATTCCTTCCTTGCCGGAGATCCCAATACCGATGTCTGCTGTCTGGATCATGTTGACATCGTTAGCACCATCACCTGTCAGTAGAACAAGGCACTTTCGCTACTCAAGGAGTGTGCTTATCATGTGTCACAGTATTCTCGAGTGTAGCAACTGCATTCCACTGACAACATTTTGTACAAACCTATCGCAAGTGTCAGCTTCTTCAGCTTTTCTTGGACCATTTTAACCATTTGTGCCTGACAAAGATAGAAATCACATCAATACATTTGTAAGACATCACTATCCTGTTAATACAGGGGGTTATCACAAAGTAATGTACAGACTTTTTGTGCTGGTGTGGCCCGACAGCAGAGCACCGCATTGCACTGTTGTGCCACCTTGAGGAAGTTCTCCCGGCAGGTCTTGTCCTGGAGGATATAGCCGAGTGTCTTCCCGTCCACTACCAGGGCGATCTGTCAGACACACAACAACATATAGACATATAAGGTACAGTTGTACATTATACAAGGCCCTAAATGCTAGAATCATCTTTGTTCGTAATTTCTCATGAGATGGCTGATTGTAGTTGTAGTTTGCTGAGCGATGTACTGACCGGTACTTCTGACTTGTCCTTTTCTAAGATGGCCCTCTGGGCGGGGACGCCCGATTTGCGGCAGGTTGGAGACCACGAGCGACCTTTCTTCTCCTCGACCTCGTCATTGACACTTGTCGTCCCTCGCACAATGTCTAGGTACTCCAGCTTGCTCTCCAACAGCTCCTGAGCCATTTGCTGAACAGAACATCATCTACATTGATTTTGATCGTTTCTTCTCACATATCGCTACGATATTAGTGTCCAGTAATTCAGTATTGATATTTTGTTCAATACTTAATATATATTAGTGTCAACATACCCTGTTTTTGGCATTCAACATGATCATCTCTTGGTCAAAGGATATCAGGTTGCACGAGTGAGCAATGTTGAGTGCCGTCTCCTGTAACAGCAACATTGTTTCAGTCAACATGTAATCAATTCCTGCTTTCTATGTTCCCAGACATGCATGTTATCCTGACTTTGTAGCAGACCTGTTTGTCACCGGTGAGAACCCACACACTGATCCCGGCCATCTGCAGCGAGGCTATCGTTTCCGGAACTCCTTCCTGCAGACGGTCCTCTATCCCAGTCACCCCTGGCAACAATCATAAAGAAGTATATATTTTTTTAATTCACAGCCAACGTCCACACACTGCTAAATTCAGCGTTTGTAGTCTAGTGTAGTTATTAAAATTCACATAATAATTGTTCTTAACCTACACAGTGATTGTGGTGAGATCGAGTCACCGGAAGTATTTTTTGTTCAGTAAATTCTGCCTTTACATGTGTGTTATCAGTGTTGATGTGGACTTAATACCTAATATAATACTTGCTGCTACTTACCGAGCAGTTCAAGATTATTTTCGATGCGGCAAGCGGAGTCATGTAGCTTGCGTTCTCTGTGGTCGAGAGCTGTCTCTGCCTCTTCATGCTGTACCAGCCAGCTCTCATACTCCTTCATAGACAGCTCCTAGAGAGGCAACACACACTGGTCACTACAGCTACAGGCACAGCACCAGTGAGGCTGTCTGACATGGGAATTACGAGCAATGATCTACTACATCAAGAAACAATGTGATATTCATGATACCTTTTTGGCCATACATAGAGTGCGAAGACCAGCTTTGGCATAAGCAGTGAGATATTTCTCAGTTTCTTTCAAAATATTCAAATTGTGTTCATCTCCTGTAAGAGAAAAGCTTTCGGTATGTAATGGAGCAGAAATAACTCAAATTTCACATTAAACTTGATTACTGGACCGAGCACTGACATGCCGCTGCTGACCTGAGCTGATGAACTTGAGGTGAGGCAGAACGGCGGAGTCAGCACCTTTACAATACAGTACAGGCTGGTTAGTGGCAGGGTGTAGAATTATCACAGACATTCGCTTCCTTTCCGGGTCAAAGTGCAGCATGTGTAAAATCCGCACAGTCACTTCACCCTCACCTGCAACACACAACCATAACATAATACTGAAGACATCTCTCTTCGCATAACTAATAACAATTTGGATGTAAATCATTACCATTACACAGATTATATATGGCTACAATAGATCGACATAGCCATATTCCCCAAGACAAGCAACTGAGACATACGTGGCATCCAGAGTGTGGCGCTCTCTGGGTTGTGCTGGAGCAGACGACAGCCATAACTACAGGCGGCCTGGACAAGAGCCAGCTCGTCCGGACTCTCCGCCTCGTACTTTGTCTTCATCGTGTTCTCCGATAGCATCGATGTGTCGGTATCTGTCCAATACAATGTATTATATGTACATGTATGTTTGGGATACAATGATAAGTGTACATGCAAACTGAGCTCATACTCACATATCTTCAAACTCATCATATATTCTATAAGATTATGCACTAGTTGTCTGAGGCCATCAGACTTAATTGGGTAATGATGACAAGATGACAAGTTGCTGAAAGCCGGCACGCCCTGAGCCCTGACCTGCGAGGTCGGTGTCGGCCTCCACCTCATCCCCACTAGAGGCCGCCTCGTTCTCCAGTCGCTGACGGGTCAGGATCGGCGACCGAGAGTGCGGAGTGAACATCCCTCGCAGTCGGCGCCGGTGCCGGGACAGCAGTGACCGTACGGAGCTCCGTTGGTGGTTGTCCCGCTGGATCGAGGGACCGTCCCCGGACGCCGATGGTTTGTGGTCCGGTGGTGACTGACTTGAGTGGACATCTACTCCGCTGTCCTCTGGCACATAACCACTCGAGTCCATCTGGCAATATCACACAGCAAGAACAGTACAGTGACAATTTGGAGACTCGCGTAGTAGATCTACATATACCATAAGAAATTCTTACTGTTATGAACAGTAATAAATGAATGATGTCTAATAATGGTAATGATGTGGATTCTTATACTGACAATTCACCAATAGTATCCCCAAAACTACTAATGTGCATTGTGTGAAATCACCACAACATTTAATTTAGCCACTTGTACGTTCGCTAGCAGTACGTGGATTGGTGTTGTACTACACCTATCATAATAGCAACAGGTCGATGCGGCCTTTTGAGGGAATGTTGGAATTTCAGCTAAAATGGTCAAGTCTACAAACAAACACAAAACACCCAACAAACCATGAATATTCTTACTCGAGTTATTGGTGACCATGCTGAAACCACAAAGGTACCGACAATGATATTAATATTACCAAACAGATATCATATTGTATTGCATATGCATATCACAATTTATATGCAATACAAACAAGTTCATAACTAGATTTATGTTAAAGGTCACTGGTCAGGAGTCAAGAATTAAGACACATATTTTTAAGAGTTTTCACTATCTCGAGTCTAAGCAAAAGATGTTTTTCACGTTCTTGCTGTGAAATTAGTGAACTTGAACGAGTCATGCACTATACACGAGGCAAAAATCTCAAAGAAGGTCAAAAACTGAAGAACCAAGACACCACGATGTACAGCTGAAAATGAAACTATCAACATGCAAAATGCAGCATAAACTAGACATCAAGGCCTCAAGATGCCTTGGGGCATTTCGATTGAAACTTGTTTACACTGGTTTTTGATGATATTTTGTGATGCTGAATGTTATCGTTCTATAATCTGGTATACTTCATCGGGGAGTCAATCGACAAATTTCTACCGAATTTCCGACTTCTATCGTAAAAGTTGACAATCTACCGCAATGTGAAATTTCAGCCCAAAACGGGAACTGGAGAATCTGAGCATATTCGAGGATTTTGTATTATTTACCTCCATCAGGATTCAAAATATTATTATAATTTTGGACCAGAAGACACATAGAGGTGTATTTTACACAAACATGTTGATTTCGAAAGATTGCTTCACTACAAAACCGAGCAAATGTACAAAATTCTGTGCAGACCCAGAAATTAAATGACAGTGCTGAATATAGCATTGGGATAGACTGCCAACCTTTTCAATTTTCGTTAAAGAAGTTTAAAATTTGGTGGAAAATTGCTGTTTGACTCCCAGGTGAAGTACTAGTATGCGAAGTTATAGACCGGCACCATTTAGCATCGCCAAAAAACAGTGTACATGGGTTAGAAAAATCAGAGTATATATCTCTATCATTAGTGACATCTTCTGAGATTTCTGAGATACACATATGTATGGTCCTCTTAAAATATCCCCACATATCCACCAGTCAAAGCATGAAATCCATTCTGTTGGATTTCCATACAATTTCATAGATATGGCTGAAAAAAAAAAAAAAAATGCCAACTCAGTAGAACAATTTTTGGCTGAGGGCAAAGCTCACCCAACGTACACCTATATGCAAGACAGTCTTGTTAAGGTCAGTTTGTTGAGAAAAAAAATCTGACAAAACCATGAAGAAATTTCATCCCGAAATGCCATAATTATAACGAACTTTCACAAGACATCACACAAAACAGCACAAAGCCGATAGGGTCTATTAATTAACTGACAAACAAAACAATTGACAGACAGGCAAACATGTTCTACAAATAGCCACCTCTGATATTTTCCGGTACGACACTAACTGAACAGGATTCACATCTGGAGAGGACTTCTTTTTTAAACGCTCATCTTGTTTCTCGATTTCCTGATAAGCCGCAAGCACATGGCAAACTCAAATGTAAGTGTCCTCAAATACTCAATGCGGGGAAATATTGCACATGTGCCAAATTATTACAACTGTCAACTAAACAAAAGACAAGTTTATATTATGCATATACTATGTTTGAACTGATGACTGTACATGTATATTGACTGGCTAGTACCTTGTCCTGATGGCCATGCAGGGAGACAACAACCGTGTTACAGACAGTTAGAAGGAGGAAGAAGTCCCAGATCTTGCGGGTGTGGTCCGAGAGCTGGACTGGTTCCTCCGTCAGTGCCATGGAGGTCACCGCGGCCTGCAGGCTCGGGTCTGGGGTCCACGTCTCCGACAGCTGGGGGGAGGGATGACAACACGGCATTGACCAGTCAATTGTGTTGGTATATTCCAGAGGTGTATTTCAGAGCATATGGTTTAGATCACAACACATCTCTAGAATAGTATGGCACTGTGCTAGTGATGTCAGAACTCTGACAATGAATGATACCTTTGAAAGTCTTTCCGACCCAATGGTGAGAACAATGCTGCCAGTATCGTCCTCGGAGGCAGGTTCCGACAACGTGGACTCTCGCGGTAGAGTGCTATCATCCGGACCTTCTGGAAGTACACACAGCAAATGCACCAGTTCCTTATAAATGCAACTCACATGTTGCAAGTCAATGCAACAAACTTTCAATTCCACTCTGTGTCAACACTACAGTTGAACTAGACATGCACCGTCTTTGAGTGGGGTATAGTTGATGCCACCGATGGCGCAACACTTGAAACGCATCTCGTTCTCCGTGAGCGTGCCGGTCTTGTCGGAGAAGATGTGTTGGATCTGTCCCAGGTCCTCCGTGATGTTGAGCGCGCGACACTCGACACGCCGGTCGCTGGCGGCGTGGTACAGCAGGCGGTCCTGATGGATGAAGTACACCTGCCCCAGCTTGACCACCTCGATGGTGACGTACAGAGACAGCGGGATCACCACCTACAGGCCAGGGGTCGTCATGGAAACAAGCTATGGCTGGATTTATTCTATACCATATCTTAAAATGGTTGAATTCCCTAAACAGAGATTTATGAATAGTTATTGATTGAATCACTTTCGATTTTTAACCTGATAAAGGATGACATAAGTCCAGAAGCGAATAAATCCTTGATAAGGCGCAGAGTGCAGACTAAGACTTTCATATGGGATGTACGGCACGAGCAAACTGTTCGGAAACATAGCATTCCACATTCCAGTCCCTGGAACATTAATGCACTGAATTTACATTTCAAATTACTATTTCCCACAACAATGTTTTCACCTCAAATTACTATTGCAACATATTACTGGTGTGTTGGAGTAAAACTTCAGTTATTCCGTGTGAGACCCAGACTGGGATGCTGGGATGTAAGTTGATATATACCTAGTGCTGAGAGGAAGCACATGAGCATCAGGAGGATCACACACCAGACGACATCTCGGTTGATTTGTCGCTCCACTTTACTTCGCTTGTAGCGAGGACCTCGGTTGTTTAGCAGGGCCTTCGTTTCGTGACCTACCGGTATACAGAATAGTCACTGACTTGGAAATGTGGCACTTTTCATGTATCTAAGACATGTCAAGTGAATATTCTACTCAGAATTAAACGAACAAACAAAGTTTCACATACCAGCATACACCACGATACCCTCCACAAAATCGGTGTTCCTCAAAATACATCCACGCAACAAAATATTGTTCTTGTTAATGGAAATCCTTTCATTTAGCGATGTCAACCTGTACAAGAAAGAAAGTTCGTGAACCAGTAGAATGAAGCACTCATTAACAAGCACAGCCCATAATCAAAAGTACTTACATTGCTCCATTGAACTTGTAAATTTCAATATTTGGCAAATCACATTCAATGGTGTGTGTGAACAAGGTAGGATGAAATTCTTCACCCTGGAAATAAAATCAATCCTGAAGGTAATATTTTGGCTATTGTTTTTTTTCTTTTTCCAGAAAAATATTGTCAATATGATGAAATGAGTTTTCTGTGCCCAGTGTAGGCCTGACTATAGTGGTATGTAAGGTACTAGTACCTGGTGAAGTCCGTGTACAGCCTGTCGCTGCTTCAGGTTGTTCTCCCCGTCGATGTTGGACGTGTCGATGTGACAGGTTCTGTTGATGCCGCTGGACCGCAGCAGCACGAGATCGGCCGGGATCACCTCATTACAGGACAGGTGCACAATGTCCCCGACTAACACCTCACTCCACTCCCTCTGGTTATACCGCCGGTCCTTCCTGTAACCATGGCAAGTTGGCAACATACACAAGATTACAATAGCAAACACAGCTCTCTATGACAAACATGCAGTTTTAACAACAGTCCGGTGTTACTATCATTTTGATTCACAGATGTATGTACAAGTATTACAAAGTAGCACTAGTAGTTAGTTGTACACCAACCTGGAGTACACTCGACATGTCTGGTGGTTGACTTTGATATCAGACTTGTATCTCCGGTAATCCTCGTAACCGTCCTTCACAGCCGTGACAGCCAGAACAAATATCACAGGTATCATAGCTACTTCCTTGCCAAAGGCATTGACCTGTGGCACCCAGTTCAGGAGCACAATGAACAGGAAATAGAGATTGGCAAACCGGTGGAACTGTTCGAACAGGTTCTTTGGCAGGAATGACCACACTGTGTACTTTGTTGACTTCATGCGGTTGGAAGCGAAGTGCCGGTTGGGATGTTGTTGAGGGTCGAGGTCGTCTGGAACGAGGTGGTTTGGAACGACGTGGCGCAACTTGGGCTTGTCCACGGGCCCGGCAAATTTCTTCTTCAGGAAAATGTTTCCCATCGTCACGACTGTGTAGAGTCTTTGAGTCAAACTTGAACTGCTGGAGGCTTCCAGAACTCAGTTGATAAGTGGTAAGGCACAGGACAGTCAATAGTAGATGCCAATTCTGGACGTCATCTTGCTGCTGTTTTGTCATAATGAATCTGTGGCAAGTAGCAATTTCATTTGTTATGAGAACATTTAGCATGAGAATAAATTGTATTATCATAATGTCAGTGATGATCGTAGGTGCCGAAAGTCTTATTGCAATCACTAGCTCTGAGCGTATTATACATGTATTAGTTACCATTCATCATTACCAACAAAAATCCACCTATCTACCACAAATAGTCTGCCTATAATACCAGAGCACTATCTAATAGTGGTTCAAGTCCTCCAAACAACCCTCAGCTTTGAGTCGGGCCTTTGAAGAAATTGAACTGCGGGCACAAAAACCCGTACTGTGGACTGACTCTATAGTTATCATCTACATGAACTCGGGAATAGGAACCTGGGTTTGAGAACATGAGTATATCTAGAATTGGTCTTTATGGAAAGCTGGTAGTAGCATTGCTTATTGCGACTTGTGAATTGTGTATTGTGAATTTATATTGCAAATTGCGTATTGCGAATTGCTAATTGTGTGTTATGAAGTGCAAATTCATGCATATTTTTAGTCCGCATTGGATGTACCTTTGTAATGGGCGAGAGCCTAGAACTAAGTAGCCTACTACTGTACTAGGCTATAGTATGTAGAAACTATCGTTCCAGCTATCAGCAAATAGAGTCTAGATCAAACATATAGGTAATTTATATTCATCCTGTAGGAACCAAATGTAGATGATTTTTTTCTGCAATCATTCGACAATGCCCCCCATCCTCCCTTCGAGCTTCTTCACAGCAGTTGTTATGGGTCTATTGTCATGTTGTAAACCACGGTAACTCAAAGATCATTGTTGTAGACTTGAGCTCAGCTAATCCATTGGTCCAATTCGTAAAACCCAATTCGCAATAGATCTACTAATAGGGCCTACAATCAAAGAATACACAATTCGATCACCATTATCTGGGCCTATTAATATAACAACAATATGTTTTTGAAGGGCGTAGTGAATATTTACAGCCTAGCTCAGATTATTTTCAGCCCGACATGGCTCATTTGCAGCTCGAGCGTGCGAGGGCTGCGAAGCCATGGAGGGCTGAAAATAATCTGAGCTGGGCCGTAAATGATCACTATGCCTGCCAAAAATATATTATTACTATTATACTCTGATTTTTCTAACTCGTTTACACAGTTTTTCGCTGATATTTTTGCGATGCTAAATGCTATCCTTCTATAACTTGACATACTTCACCTGGGAGTCAAACGGCAATTCTCTACCGAATTTCAGACTTCTATCACGAAAATTGAAAAAGTTGGCCGTCTACCCCAATGTTAAATTTAGCCATGTCATTTGATTTCTGGGTCCGCACACAATTTCGTGCATTTGCTCGGTTTTGTAGTAGTGCAATCTTTCAAAATCAACATGTTTGTGTAGAATACACCCCTACGTGTCATTTGGTCTAAAATTACAACAATACTTCGAATCCTGGTGGATGTAAACAGGATCAAAACCTCTAATAAGCTCAGATTCTCGAGATCCCGTTTTGGGGTGAAATTTAACATTGGGGTAGATTGCCAACTTCTTCAATTATTGCGATAGAAGTCTGAAATTTAGTAGAAAATTGCCGTTTGTCTCCGAGGTGAAGTGTGCCAAGTTATAGAACGATACCATTTAGCATCGCAAAGATATCGTCAAAAACCGGTGTAAACAAGTTAGAAAAATCAGAGTATAGTACCAGTATGTTATTCTTGCACCTTACCAGGATCACTGAGGCCTATATCTATACCATTTCATCCATTGCGTCTTCATCGCAATGACTTGATTGACTGGACATTCCTGCAAACTCTGTTCCACTTCCCAGATCTCGAACCAAACAGTGTACAGTAGATAAATCCAGATAATGTGCCAGAAAACAGCATCGTCTGTGTGCATGCCTTACTTGCATATGGTAAATACAAAACGTCATGTGAATGAAATGTCTCGTGATAGCTGGGCGGTAAATAATTATTTACGCAAAAACACTGGTCCGTTATTCAATTTGCGGCTCAATGATTTCTCTTAATGCTGCACCCGTCAGAAATTTTTGCCTCGATAATCAAGGAGATTCTTATAGGTAACATCAAATTTACTGGTACTAATAACTTTATCCTGAATACATGATCAAAAGCAGTTGAAATGTAGCCTACAAAGCCTCTAAATAAGTGATTCACAATACGCAATTCGCAATACGCAATTCACAATAAGCAATTTGCAATGATACTAGATCTACCGGCTTTCCATAGGTCTTTGGACACCCAGTCAATCATGGCATGCCAATCAACTAGGGCCCGGATACTATCATCGGCAGATAGGTCGACGGGTACCCGAATTCGGGTCGGGTCACATAATTACCCGGGTCAGAATTTCATTACCCGTATCCGAGAACGAGTGAAGATATAGTTTTCATCATGAATATTTGCAATAAACAACTAGTAAAATCATAAGAATGAACAGAAAATCATCTGGGAAAAATTGGTCATGTGTCATGTGATCTCTTTCAATCTTGAACATAAACACCGACGAAAAAATAATATGTGGTTGCTTTACAAGTTCACTCGCATCGTTTCAGTTCACCCATGTTCATGTACATTTGTGTATGTTTGTGTTTTGCAAGAGAAATAAAAGTAATATGTTGTTGATTTTGAGCAAACTCACCGTTTTTGAGTTCAACTGTTAGATTCTACGTTATATTAAAGCTGCTGACTTCGAATGTATGCAATGTTTTTTTCAAAACCAATTTTTTGTTAAACACATTTAATGCAATATAACAAAAGGTGTGCTCAATGATTTTGACGATTACAGTCCGTCCGAGTTGTCTTTTCATCCGTTTTGGTGCCCATTTTGTACCGGTTTTGTAAATAAACAAACGAAGTGTATCCATCAAACCCGAATGTAAACAAATGCTCAAATCGCGCTTAAAAGTCCACATCGAGTACATTTTCCAGTTCGTAAGTGCATATATAGTGTAGTTATGAGAAAATAATCAGTGATATACCATGATGTGCGTGGAATTGTCAGTCTATCTCGCATTTCTATGCTTTGTTTACATCTGCGTGTGATGGATGCAGTTCCTGTATTTACGCGAGAACCGCCTGTTCAAATGAGCAAAATTTCCCTCAGGACTGGTTATTTTCATTACATTTGATGTGAGTATGTTTCATTCAGTTAGTTTAGCATGTTTAATATGAAATATAGTTTTCAAAAAATATTGACTGGTTCGAAGGCAGCTGCTTTAAAAAGTCTGGATAATATACAAGAAAAAATACGTATTCAGTGTAACTGAGTGTTGAATCGAGTGTCATGATCGATGACTGGCATTTTCGTGTTACAAAATGCTCTACGGTTGGTGAGTCCAGTTAAAAGTTTGATATACATTTGGACGGGTTACCCCGGGAGGGTCAGACCACATGGGTACCCGGGTCGGAAATTTTCAACTCGTCCGAGCCCTACAATCAACATAAATGATCAACATCAATGGCAAATGAAATGTCAAAAATGACGAAATGAGTATGAAATATCATTTTAGTAATTTGAAGGAATAGGTTCTATTACATTTCCTATTGGTCGCCATTATTCATATTCAACGATTCCCCAATTTTGTTGAACAAAGGAAGCTCCTTGTTATGTGTGGATAGAAAGTGTTGACGTTTTGAGATAAATCTTGCACATTTGTTTTTGTTTGCCCACTTGAGTTTGTTTGCAGCGATCCTAGCGAAGAATACGATCGCCACCTAGTGAATGACATGCAACCAACATGGTATCTAGCTCACCGAACTTTGGGTTATTTCATCTTCCTTTCTTTATAGCACATGTTGATAACTTCAATCTCCAACTACTCCAATTAAGCCCCATACATATGAAAATTGTAAGATATACTTTTATTAAATAATATATTAATATTAAATATATAGATCTATATGAGTAAATATTTACCAATGTGCAAATAATTAATGGAACAATAGGATGTATTTTCAGAAGAAAATGTGAACCAGATGTTTATAGAGTCTACCACACAAAATTTTATTTCAGGATAACAGGCCCACCAATAACAATATCTGCAATAACAATAAGTGCAATGAAAATAAGATTACTTTGTTGAGCTTTTATTTGTCCCGAAGGAAGGTCACATATTTACACACAAACAATTTTAGAATGTGTCAATCTGAACATGTGATACATGTAAGGATGACATTTGAACACTTAAGCAATTTATATAATCAACAAGCTGTGCCACTGATCCAACGATGAATTGATTACTCATATCAATTTTATTATTTCTCCCGTCCTCATGTAATTTTGATGAATGCCCATAATCCTAGAAAAATTGTTGTCCAAGCAATTTCTACGTACCTTGCAAAGAAAACTATTATTGAATGTGTTTAGGCTCTGCTCATGCAATTCATCTATGAAAATTATTCTTTTGAATAATGTCCTGCATTTAAATATACTGACGAAAAAAAATAATAATATTCTCATGCAAGACCAAACAAAAAGGTTTTGAAGAATATATTTACCGTGGGTGTATTTTCTAAAAGCTCTTATGTGATGTACCAATTATTTTTTTTTCCTAATGGCATTATAAGTTCATCACCGAATTGTAGGCTAGATATTAATTATATAACTTAGAATGAGTGATAAAACGCACAAAAAATATCCAAGAACAATTTAATTGACAATATTTATTCATTTTATTTCGAGTATTGGTAAGTATACCAAATATGCTGATAAAATAAACAATTCGATATCTTCCATCATCATGGAAGATCAGTATTACGAGTACACCACACAAAGCTGATATTCGGCTGTATGCCAACCTTACACAATACACAGGTACAAGCACCATCTTTATTCAAACAATTGTCGCAACCTGGAAAAAAATCGGTGGTAGGTTGTGGTGAACATTTCTCATGCACGCACAAAATACTGGTAAAACAAAAGCATACACATGCATGAAATCCTTCATTAACACTTTTTGCTTTTACTTGAAACGAGTAAACATACAAATGTGTGATAATGAAAAAAACATATCTGAAACAAGCACCATTTTTCTTGATTCATGGGATATTTATTCAGACATTTTTTTTTTTTCAAAAAATATATAACATGAGTTTGATTGAAGTATGATGCACTCATAAAATCTGATCATATCAGTTCAGACATGTTAGTCACAAATCATATATATCACTCATCTAGATTGTTTCATCATGACACGATAGATTCAGACATACATCTGAATAAAAAACTTTACAAACAATATAGACTGTTTTTATGACAGTGAAAAATATATGTATCAATAGTATTGCACCTTGAAATGATATAAAACCGGTTATCATTCATAAAAATATATGGAGTACATCTTAATACAGCATACATATCTTAACAATGATATAAGCATTTGAATGAGATACATATATTGCTAGTTACTTGCGAGAGTGTGTATTATGCTTACATTCCCTGACAAATAAGTATTTACCGTGTATGTGACAGTCCAGGCAGTACCCCCCCCCCCCCTCAGAGTAGCGACAGTGGACAGTTTTTTTTATCCAGAGCATTATTTTCCAGGGAAACTCCAAGTGGGGTTTTTCATTAGTGTTTTTTCTGTGAACATCTAAGTGATATTGTATGATGGTATTGAGTATATACTATGTAATGATTTTGAAACCTATTTTGTTCTGTCACTTCAGTGGGGGGGGGGGGGAGAGCGTTGGGGGGGCGGTTGATTTTTTTCCTATTGTCATATATACTGCACACATGAATTCGACTTGTTCACAGCGAGGTTTGTTCAGAGTATTATTGCAAACAGCTACAAGAGTTACTTTTCTTTGAGGTTTGAACAAGATTTTCATTTTTCAGTTTAGTAGTCCCTTAATAATATTGCTAGCAACAGTCAGACAAGCCAACCAGGTTCAGCCTTCTTGAATATTGATGAATGTAAATTTGTAAATACTGAGACTGAACTTACATGTATAATTCTGGCCAAAAAAAGACATCGTCAGGATCTCAAAAATATGTTCAGATAGATGGACCCCCTAGTTTTAATTATACTAATTGGTCTAAAACATCTCGCAGCTGAATGTGCATTTATTGATATTTTAGTTGTTCAATATCTCATTACACTGTGCACACAGCAAACAAAACTAATGCAAAAATACTTGAGCTGCAAATATAAGTATATTTTCAGTAACTTGACACATATTATTTCAGTTGCAGCTCATCTTGTGAACAAGTGTATACACATGATCAGCACCATTCTTGTACTTGACGATTTCAATCGATCACAGCTACATCTTATAAATATACCTGAATCTGGGTTAGCCTCGATTCACTTTTTGCTTGGATTAGAGCAGGAAAATGTTAGTTACCGGTAATGCAAAAAAAACTAGATAAAAGATTGTCCAATTCTTGACACCAAAAAATAGCTTTGAACACCAAAACATATCAGGCATGACACACACTAAAAATACACAAAAATATCATGGTCAAAATAGAGCCTCACGCTGCATGTACATGTAAATGTATAACTCATAAACGTAATCCACATTAGTATTACAAACAATAACAAATACATACTGCTATTCACTATTAACCATTAAAACCATACATCTAAAGTGCCAAGCAGCCACGTTTTTTCCTGCTTCAGCAGAACACTTAACGCTGGAGTATCAAAGAGTATTGCTATGTCCACTTCATGGGGACATACAGAAAGCACACTGTGAGACAGACACACACAATGAAAGACATTTTCATGAAAAACCATCAATCAGAGCACCGAGAGCAGACAAAGGTTCCACTCTCCACGAGCGTTTTTACACCAGCGTCTCCTGCTCATGGAAGTCATCGCTTTGATGTCTGGTCAGCGACTCCCAGTGCTTCCAGCGCTCCTTCTGCCAGTCCATGTCCTCGTCAGTTCGGGGTGACAACGGAACAACCCCTGACGCAGGGCGGCGACTAGAGTTCACAGAAGGAGTGCAAGTGTTGGCTGGACTGTCCGCTGCGGTGAGTGACCCCCTCGGGCTGTGTGTCCGCAACGTTGATGACGATGACGCAGACGAAAACGATGATGAAGATGGTTTGGAAACGTTAAATCCTAGAGGTCTGTGAGTGGAGGAAGTCCGATGTAATGGGGAAGGGTCATCGTCTTTTGGAGAGTCTGGAGGTGTGTCCAGGTACCACTTGCTACCTGATGACGATGCCCCAGAGTGGTCAGGTGGCAGGGGACTGTTCGTGCCTGACCTAGAGCTGCCCGCCCTGTAGCCAGAACTGCTGCCCACTGATGAGCAGGACTCCGTACTCTTGGACCTTGCACAAGTGGTGGGAACTGTGAGAGTATTCCTGCTATGCTGAGACTTTGTCCTATGACCGCCAGGGCCTGGCCCATGAGGCACTCCGACTGATCGTCGTACATTACCATGGGGACTGACAGCCCCACCAGCACTGCCTTGAGACGCGTGCTCCGGAGAGTCTGTCTTTGTAATCCTTATCCGCATCTCTGGCGTGCCAGTTTTCATTGCCTTGGGGCTGGGGCTGATGCGGGGGGATGCGGGGCTGACTGAGCGGTCACCCCGGTACCAGCCGACCTGGTCCGGGGCACTGAGGCGGTAGCAGACGGGCACCTTGAGCGTCATGTCACCTTGCCTACTGTCCTGCTGAGTGCTGTCACTGGACACCCTCGAGGCAGGCTTGTGGGTTCGTCCGGGAGACGTCAGCATTGGCGACGATGTGAACATGTGTGTCTCGGGGTGCCCTAGCCTCGAGCCCTTGGAGGGATTGGGGGTTCCGTGATGGGGGGTCCCAGGGGGCACAACGTGGGGCACAGCGCCCATGTGCATGACTTCAGAGAACGTCCGAGGGCACCCCGAGTCATTCTCACTGCTGTAGCCTGGAGAGTGGGGAACACTGGAGGAGCATTCACTGTCGTCATAGAAACTACTGGTTACTGTGTCTGGGTCTGTATCCATCCTGCTGCAAGAAAGAACAAGACACCATTTATACATGGCCACGCCTACAGGTATGTATTATGCTGGAGTATGAAAAACTAGACCTTTAGACATGTAAGGGTTTTATTTTAGACATTTATTTTTGTTTAACTATGTGAAAATAAAAACAGTAGGATAAAGGGTAGTTCAGGAGCATATTGTGAGACTGTGGTGTACCTGTGCACTGCCAGGGAGCGTCTGCGCAGGATGTGGTCCAGTGCTTCTGGGTTCGTGTCCAGGAGCAGTCTGTACAACTCGTCTTGGAGAGGGGCACTCAACTGTGAACAATGCAGACAGAGCACACCTCAAACTTAGATAAATATGGGTTTACCAACCTAGATTTTGGTGCGAAAATTATGATCTTTATGTTCAATAACTTTTGAGATTATCTCCGGATACTGCTAGTATTGTCTGAGGTTAGAGCACAAGACTTGCCTGGAATATAGCAGACTGCTTGTCGATGAGTTCCTTGATGACAGAGATGACGTCCTTGCGTTCCTCCGCTCTCTCCAGGCTCTCTACCTGGAACTCTGCACCACTCTTCGCCTTGTGCAGCAAGTTTGGTCCGAACAATGTCGCCAAATTGTGTGAGTCCATCTTGTTCCCTGGCAGCTGATCACATAGGACAGAGTTACAACAAGTTAGAGGAGATGTGGAGTTTCGCAACCATACACGCTGCCAAACATGTAAATGCATACCCCGGTAACCATTATGAGCTCATCATGTCATATCTAGATGCACAAGTCATTATAACCTACCAGCTGGCCAGAGTCAGTCATGACGTCTGTGGAATGTTGTACTACGGTATTTAGGAAGCGTAGGAGCGCCCAGAGCGTGTCTCGGTTGACTGAGGGAAGCAGGGAAACCAAGTACTGGAGCGCACTCATCCGCTGCTCATCATTCCGGATCTCTGTGTACCCAAAACAATGTACATTTTCAAACGCCGATCAGGGGTACAGCAATGGGACATGCACTGGAATATGTGCTGACTTTAGTATTGTATATATTCCTTGTTCAATGAATTTGTCTGTATTTATTTTTTTGCCTTACTGGGCTTGGGGTGATTTTTTTCCCCGTTTTTTCAATATACTTGTATCATAAACATACGTAATGTACAGGACTTGATGCATAAAATGCATGAAATGTTCCACAGAATTTCGGGACAAGTGCAAGAGCTGATGACTTACTCCTGGTGGCTACAAAGGCGGAGTACAGATCCCTGGTGAAGAGAGGGTCCGGTAAGTCTCGGAAGTACTCCTTGAGCAGTGCTGCCACATCGTGGGCATTGTGTTCCTCACCCAGTCTCACGTCCCGCCCCGTGTCCAGCTCTTCTCGCAGCTAACAAACACACAGTAAAGATGTTTTTGATGATATGAAAGCATTGGTTTTTCTTTTACATAAAACGGTCATTAGCATATCCTACTTCCAAAAAAAAATTTCTTGAAAACATCATAAACTCTGTGGAAAGAACATACACTTCAAACTATAGCTTACTTTTGCTGTTAAGTGCATGAATGTCAGTAATCTGCTATTCAAGTTTTTACTTCCAAGGCACATAAACTGAACTCCAAGTGCACTTGTTAGATTACAGTACAGGAGTGAAAAGAATACATTACACATGCTAATCATTGACCGACATACCAACATAACTACGCCACCGCAATTACCTGCTTCGCTCGCTTCTTTGAACTGCCAATGCGGAATATACCCAAAACTCGCAGACCTGTCGAATAGAGAAAAATTCAAATAAATTGCTGGAATTTGTGCCTGTCGTTTTCCTATCTAAAGATGCATGCTACAGGTCAGAAACCTTGATAAGAACATCATGTGCATTTTCCTGGAAGCAAAAACAGGCTTGCACATTCAGCATAGCCCGGCTATGGGTGGCTGACATTTTCACCCAGTCTGGAACAATTTGCTAAAGATAATGTCTAACTCCTGCACCTCTATGCTCAAATCCCCCCCCCCCCCCCCCCCCAGTGCACTCATTTGATAAATTCCCTCATAAAACTAACTTCAGGTGGTTCTCCTTCTCTGATCATATATGAGCCATCCTGATGATAACACGGCATGTGTTGAACATCCATAATCTTGTCAAGTATCAAGGAACTGCTTCCCACAAGGGAATATATATGGCATGATCTTTGAAGGTCTAACATATAAACCATGTTTTCAGGTTTATAATCGAGACTTAGCAATGTACAAGTATTATCATGATGACATAGTATCACAAGTTATCAAAAGAGCGACATGTCTTTACAGTTGAACAACAATCAAACACATGGAAATAAGATCATCAAATTGTTTGATGTCTTTCTTGTACTCCTTTTTCATGTAAATGGATGGTGTCACTTGTTCTTTGTATTCGTCATTCTTGTTTTTATATACATGTCCAATTTTACATGAATAAAATATATCAATCAAAAATGTGAATTGCCCAGAACCTCAACTTCTCATCTCTATCACAACCACTGACTCCTCCCAAACCCCGAAAAACTCTGCCCTCCAATATTCACCTTCTACAAAAAGAACATATTCACTGAGCTTACAATTATGCAAGTTACAAAATAACCGGCACAAAGACTTTCAACCGGAATGTTCCAAACGTAAATTTACCATGTGATTTTAACAGGTTCTGTCTGCCAGCTACATCCCAGTTTAGTGCTCCCACTCCCACGCACAGGAATTGCAGCTTCCCAAATCCCCCAATCATTATAGTAACCGCTGACAAAAGCCAGTGTTAGGTACAAGAGAGTTACATAGATGTCCTCGCTGTGGGTCAACGTTATCTCAAGACTGGAATTTTGGAATATATGATAAAGATGCATGAAAACTTAAGCATGTATTGTGGAGAATTATTTCTTTTCCCTTCCATAGGTCATGAAAGAAAAGGCCTATACAAATGGCTGCCAGTTTTATGATACTGGTCCAGAACCAGTTATATTTTGTATGTTTTGCCAGTTGTTCAGCAGCATGTATTACGAGGTGTTTTAATCCATCAGCAAGGTAAAACAATACTAACTCCAGCCCACGCTGACCTGATTCCGCCTCCAACTGATAAGAAGACATACCAGTACATTTGTTTTGCTTAGTTGCAAAATAGCACAATGTAAAACAAATCCTGTTTGCCGGAATTACAATATGTTGATAATATTCCATCACCGCACGCAATTCCATTACATTTATGCTTTGACTTGTGTGTACCGGTACTGAGATTTTTTTCTTCCTGTGAAACTAGACTGTGATTTTAGGTCAGCCTCCACCTGTACAGAACTATAAGTGCACAAAAATATGTATATCGCTGCACTGTGGGCCACTAACCCGTGGATGCCGCGCACTGAGCTATGTGTCACTCACCGTGGGTTTCGAGGTGCTTGCAGCACGTTGAGACGACGTAAGGGATCTGGGGGATGTGTGCCGCGAGGGGTGAGGTGTCATGGCCGTGACTTGCCAGCTGGGCGGACGAGGACAGCGAGAGCGCGTCTAACAGCTGGGAGCCCTGGGACGTGGCCGAGTAGTCGCCCGAGATGTACTGCGGCAGGTCGCTCTCCGAGGGTGACTCCGAACTCACCGCACCACCCTGCCACACAGGGAATGAGACATTGAAATTATATGCATCGACATTGAAGTGGCAGTCAATTCATTCTTACATATATGTAGTATTAAAACTGATCAAATAGTAACAGAGTAACTAGTAAAAGATTCATGTAAATAAATTCTTAATAAATTTTAAACTTTGTGTAAAAATATTCTAATTGGAACATAATTAGCACTGAAACTCCAATGTCAACTCATCTTTTCAGTCTACACAGGCGTGAAAAAAGTTACCGGTACTGGTGCTTACATGTACTGGTACAAAAATAGAAATCTGTTTTCTTGACCGATTAACCACTTGATGGGTTATTTCTCTTGTACTTGATTTTTTAATTCCCCAAACTTTATATTTACTGCCGAAGGCCTTGTCTCTATTTAATTCAGTGGAAGCCACATTAGAGGCCCAAGTACAGTAAACTGTGAGCCGATCCATCCATCTCCATCATCTATCTATGCACATTCCTGAGTTTACCATAATGCCTGGGGATATTTGGCAGAAGCTTATCCGCCCCTTCCCCCCCCCCCCCCCATCCCCCCAATACCCCCAGCTATCCAGAGAGATAGATAGACACTGGATGTGCAAGTGATACATGGCGCGTCAGACAGTGGTTCCTGCTGCCAGTGTGCCACAAACCCCTGGAGACACACATCATCCGCAGGCATTCTTCAGCCAGCTTTAGATAAACCATCGACTTGCGCAGATAGAAATGACTTTCTCTCTTGGAAAAAGTCCATCTGGCCAAAAAAACTCCAGCCAACAATGGCCATGCATAGTTCAACTGGCACCAATGAACATTTGCGTTATGTACATTATAGCATTTCTGGCATTTCAGCAGAAAGAAAACTAATAGAGTTCTCAGTATGCAACAGTTTGGATGCCAAGTCGCGACCGCAAAGTCAGACTGCAGTCTTTGTACTGACCACCAAACCAAAGTAACAATCATTACAGGACAGACCACAATTGACCGGTCGTCCTCGAAACTCACACACTGTAGTGTACAGTTGCCACCAACCGAGCAAGCAGCGATTCACTTACCGATGACATACTGGACTTCCTGGAACAGAAGCACAATCATAACCACATTAAAATCATCCAAAGTCAAAATAACACATTACTTCAGTAGTCTAGACTCTAACAACTGGCACCAAGTTAGACAAAATAGTATGTTTGCGATGTACTGTACGAAAAAGATCCCCAGGATACATTAGGAAAGTACAGATGTTATCACTACAATCATTTCAATTAATGATCTGATACATCAATCACAATTCAAGAACCTGCATGTTTACGAGCGCACCAGGTGGAAATATGTACCCAGCAGGAATTTAATTTATCAAACATCAAATAGTCAATTGATATTCATCCAGAAGGGCTGAACACAATGTGCTCTTTAATCACACACAATGTGCCCTGTTGTCATGGCTACTGACCTGGTTTGTCGGACAGAGCCCCCAGACGGGATGTCCAGGCTTTCGACGCGGTCCTTGACGAGGGGCGCCTTCCGCCTTCGTACCTCCATGTCGTGGGCCACACACTTGGCCAGCGGCACTCCGAACACCCAACCTGTGTCTGCGGTAACAGGTTTATTCAAATCAGTCAACACTTTGTGTGATTTACTTTTTTTGCACAATAATTACAAGCTTAAAATGGTACATCTTCTAGAGGCAATATCTATAATGCATATTTATTTGGGGTCTTTGAAAGAAGGTCTGGCGACACAAATGATTATCTCTACTGAAGATAACATGTACTTGACAAATATTTTTGTTCTGTTTAGGACAATGACCAAATATTCCATGAACCGATAAGATGTATGTGGTTTGAATATTTCGTAGCAGCATGTTGTAATTGAAGCACCTCCAGATGGTTTACTAATGTTAGAGCCTCTTGTTATTTGTTAAAAATTTTGGGTTCCACCCTTTTCGGCCAACGGTCAACCTGGAAATCTTCCGCCAAATATAGCAGAGCAGTCGACTAAAATAGCTCCACTGGACATGTGGTCTGCACTGATGCAACATGCTGATAAATACAATTGATGAGCGAGCCACCAACATCAATCTGTGATTATGTACATGATTCCAAACTGAGCGTAGCAGACCAGACGGACCAGCTTCCACTCGGCCAGATATTGGTTCTGATGCAATAAACACTAGGGATTCCGCCGGGAACCTTCATGTAGTAATTGGTGCAGCATTGCAGTACTACCAAGGAATACATGTATGTAGGCTACATGCAGTTACAACCTCATTCATTTATTTGAAATGTTACAATTGCATCTAATGCATATTGCTCCAAATTTATCTAATATTATCCTATGGCCTCAAATTTGAGAGCAGTGACTACACGTTTACATGTATATGTATATTGTATTGCTTGCAAGTCAAGACTACCAGTACTTAATCCAATAGTTCCAATTCTGAACAAATCTGGATAAGGTTGATCTGGATCACCTGATAGACATGCATTTAAACATGGAAAGCCCATCAGGGTCAAACTATCAATTTGCGTAGTGCATTTTAGGAAGGAAAATAAGATGATTACTCTGAGTAGCCCATTAACACAGGTCCAGGGACTGAAGCAAGTTCACAAGGCACACCACTTGAGCCTAATGCTGGTGGTAGTACATGCCGTTCTGACATTGTGCATCTACTCTCTGGCAACAGGGAATTTCTCCAAACAAACTAGATGTATGGATCACCACTGTCTTCATTATCTCTCACTCCACTTGAAAGTGTTAACTGCCACTGCAAGATTCATGTCTCCATATCTATGTATTCATTCAAGTTATGAGTACAAAGCTGGCAATGTATTGGTGCCTTGTTCTGGCCAGAGGCTTTGTTTCTGTACATGTATATATCAAGGGTGTCATGTTTTGAAGAATTCCAGCACTGGGGTCATTCAAGGTATTTTGCAATATGTTTCCATGGGAACAAGGTAGGCACTTGATGTGAAGCTGGCTTTAGGCTGTAAACAGTTACTTCTTTCTCTTGGAAGCTACAGGATCCTAAACCTGAGAGAACCGACCAGGAAGAAGATTTTCTGGGAAGCAGAACACCTTAGTCATCCCCTGGAGCACACAGCCAACATCCAGTACCAAGCCGTAACTTTTCACATGCAGACATATCCACGACTGCTGAAAACCTCTTGCCTCCCCTTCACTCAGTTCATTCAAATTCACAGCAAAATCTAGCCCTTGATATATGCATAAATTTATTGGAGTGGTCCTGCTCTCAGCAGGCTTGTCTGGAAGCAGTGCATTTGTTTGACATGGTCCCGTATTGCTCCTCACAAAACTTACTGATCCCTGATAAAACTTTCCTTCTACTGGCATGTTACTAGGTACCTGTATGACTGTACTTCATAATCATATTCATCTATATTTATGTCTGCATAACATTATGTCAATTGCACTCAAATTTCTGATGTCCGTTGAAATTTGAGTGTACCGGTATATTAGCATTTTCACCATTTGTAATTTACCATAGTTACCTTTTGCATCTTTGCTCTTGTTCTCCAGAGCACTGGTTGAAGCAGTCCTCTTGCGTAGGGACGAAAACGTACTTTTCTTGCTTCGCTTGCTGCAGTTCCAATCTGGTAAAACAAATTCAAAATCAAGTTCAACACAAATCTGTGAGGTGTACACATTTCATGAAGTATCATCATTCAAGAAGTGTGAGCATTTACTTATATTCCTTCTGATCATTATTAATCATACACTTCTGTACTGTTACGTCTCAAAATCTAATGATATGGATCAGTGGCAGGTTAATATATCCAAACTACCATAACTGTAAATTTGGACCATATATATTCAAATCTGATATAACAATGTTTTCATTGCATTATGTTCTCCTGATCTCTATGATGTAATGCATGATATATGGCCAGTAAAAATATGCAATTATGGGACTATATGCATTCAAACTAGTGATCTTGGGGTTTCATGTAAAGCACTTTGTATTTGTATGGCTACAATGTAAATATGGTGAAGTACTGCTTTCAAGAACAATTGGTTGTATTTGTTTGATGTTTAAGAACAATGCACATACGAGTGTCAGGTCAGTGTCCACGTTGTTTGAAGGATTAATTGTGCCGAGGGACATACACCATACAAGTGTAAATTGTCACCTAAACACCTTGTAAAACACAGCAATCAAGGCACAAACGAGAGCCCCTTGGCAATACCTGTATCTCAAAGGCTTCCCCACCCAAACGGAGTTCCCTCAGGCTATAGGCAAGAAGTATGTTTTACATGTACAATAACATTTACAATATACTTCTCTTCAAAGGCAAGCTGTGTCATTCTTTGTCTATTCTCTTCTGAGACCAGGTGCACTTGACTTGTAAATCACATATTTGTCCATGCTTTGTGTTGAATGCTATAAAAACAACTAACTTGGGTAGTAGAAGATTCATTTATATGATGTAGCAATTTGATGAGTTAATTGATCCACTAAAATTGATCATTCATTAACATTGTATGTGCCGTGCTTATAGACATTTCCTAATTTCCTAATCCAGATCATAGTACTTTCAAGAATACTACAAAGTGTACTTTTATAAAAGCGCACACCTCAACATACAACGACAGTTGACTGTGCCCAACATTAAAATGTGAAAACTCTGACCACACGGGCTTGAGTCTGTTCCTATCATTAGCCAAGAACCACCTTGAAAAAAAAACTTTTTGCAAAGTTGTGGCATTTAGGCCATCTTGGAATTAGGCAAGAGAAAGAATTTGCTCTAAATTCCAGACTGGTAACAGGATCCCCATTGCCCAATGCTCTACGGTAGGCAGTACCTGGATACCACTGGAGAGGAAGTATAGCAGCAGGAGAGTGAGGTAACCCGTGATCCAGGTAGATAGAATACAAGGTAGCCAAGGGCCAGCAGACTGTTTATTTTTGTGACACAGCAATACTTATTTATGTACAGAAGTGTTTTTCCCCAATCAACAGCTTTAGATCAAGAGCTATACATCTTTTTCAGCACAATGAACGAGCTTGATCATGTATGTCCTTTGACAATTGTTGAGAAAGTCCATTTGGATCAGTTATACGGTACACGGTGGCATGTATAAATTATAAGTACATGCATTGTACAGCAGGTCAATCAAAGAAGATTTTTTGTTGCACACAATATAAACAACATGTACTTATTGATATGTGGCAATTATATTGTTGATACTATTGGGATATATTTTATTATATTTTGCTGGACTTTGTACGTCCTACAGCCAGAAGCCAATGACATCTTGATAAACACCTATCTGTACCAGAAACTAACCTGCTATCATCTACCAACATACCAGTATATCAGTCATCAAGTCATTTATAAAGGATGAGTGGACATTGATCTGTTATGTCTTATTAATTAGTGCCACAATTAAAGACCATTAGTTGCACCTAGTTTATACATAATCTTTTGAGAAGTAGCAAGGTTCATGTGTATTTTAATGCATATACCTAATAATGTAAATAATGGTACATTTTCTGGCCGAAAGATTATGTGTTTTAGTTACTGGTCTGACCATCTGTCTGTTATCCCTGTTATTAGGAAGACAATCCCTCTGTTCATTTACCAGTGATTACTTTATGATTCTTTAATCTCAATTAGTAAACTGAATGGCTGCCGTTAAGAGATATTGCAGTCAATATTTGATTGAACACAATATACATGCATGTTTGAAAATATTTTTTTTGGTATACCCAATGTTGCTTCATTGTTATGCCCATATACATGTTGGATAGTGAATTTAAATTACAGAAACTCACCTTTTGGTACGTGTATTGCACATCCCAGGTCCATTGCCTTGAGCTTGGAGAGGGAGATTTTCTGCAGTGCAAGTCGCTCCACCTCGGTCAGCGTCATCAGGCTGACCACATTCAGGGTCAGCTGGCGGCCATTCTTACAGCTCCACAAACAGCCGCCCTGCACAGGTAATCAGTACAAATTGGTACAAATCAAATGTAGATCTACCTAAAAACTCGCAAAGACCACAAATTAATTGGAAATATGTTTCTTTAGAGATCACAGGTACAATACTGTTTCACAAGTTGGAATTCGACTTTAACTCATCTTAGTAACAGTTCACAATGACACAGACAAGCTACATGTATAGGATGTATTTCAGTACTGGACTAGATGTACATGCTATCAGATTTGAATATATGGTCCAAATTTACAGTTACATGTATGGTAGTTTGGATATATTAACTTGCCACTGATCCATATCATTAGATTTTGAGACGTAACAGTACAGAAGTGTATGATTAATAATGATCAGAAGGAATATAAGTAAATGCTCACACTTCTTGAATGATACGTTCAATCTTGTTAGTAGGCCATTCTGCTGAATTAACATTCTGAGAATATATTATATGCAACTCTGATAATATGCATGCTACACCTGCAAATGTGTGAATAGACTAGTACAGTGAAATGTGTTTTCAAATATATATATCGTCAGGGTACCTAATCATCGACCCTGTCCCTAATCATCGACCCCTGCAAACACTGCCAAACAGCTGTGCAAAACAGATATCTGACAAAAACAACATTGAAAGTACTTCTAAGACACATTTCAGCACATTTCACATTTTAGTTTATTCAAGTTTTGCCCAGCCGTTTGCAGGGGTCGACGATTAGGGAGAGGGTAGCCATAAAATACAGCCGCCTGATCACAGAGATTGCATTCAATCTAGGGAGAGGGTCGATGATTAGGTACCCTGACGCTAAGCCTACAAATTTTAGACAGCCTCCTCGAATTTTGCTACTGACGGGATAACTTGAACTACTGTAGGGTTCTATCTAAGGTCCTGGATCATCAACATGTACAATAAATACTTTTTTCATGTAAAATTTTTGTTCATTTTTCACCGGGAGTAGCTACCCGCGAAACCGTAAGCGTCCTCTACTAGATTTTTTTCCCGCGCTTCAAAACTTCTTTTTTCGATCGCCACATGGAATCGTGTCGCATTTCTGCTAATTACATGTAACGTTACATGTAGCATGGGAATCAGATATACCATTGAGAACAATGACGCATCGTTTAGCACCATGTGAATAAAATCTACACATAGTAGGCCGAACTGTATTCACTGTATCCGAACATGTAAATTAGGCCTACTGAATGCATCAATCATAATGGTAAAAATGACATGAAACCTGCATCTGAGCAGCGGCCGAACGCCCAAGCGACGTTTGTTCTGTCCATTGTATGGCTATATCGTGTAATTATAAATAACAATTAGGAGGTCCTGCTTTCGAAGACACATAGCCGAGGGCGGAAATATAACATATGGCGACATAATTTGGCTTTGACAATGTCGATGTACACGGTCACTCCCAGTTTTATACAAGGACACAGTGTTACACATAGAGGGTCTACATCTTCCCAACTCTAGCTGTGCAAACATATGATTTGAATTACAGATACAAATCAATGCATCGTGAAATATTTCGTGAACTTTCGTTTCCGAAGAACACGGTACATGGGTACTGCTGGGATCCGATATCAGCAAAATGCTGAAACAGCAAAATGCCAGACCTATTATTTAGTTGTACCAGAAATATATCTCTCGTTATGTATTTCCGGTTGTACGTTACGATTATAATGCAATGCCTTGTTCTAATCAGTGTAATAAAACCCAGATCTGCGAACATCTGATAGTCAAACTCAAGGGCCCTTCAAAATATTTATCTCAATTTGTTCTTCGCGTTATATGTAGGGCCTATAGTGAGAAATCTCAATTTAAGTCACCGATAAACATAATATACATGTAATATGTACTCGTAAACAATGTACAGGTCTAGTAGCCTACTTGACATGCAGAAACAATAATACTTGACGTGTAAACACAATTTATTTGAAAACGTCAAGAGAATATCTGTGTTTGAAGTGACATATATTTCCCCTTTTTTTCAAAATATTAAGTGTACTACTCAGGTGAAGAACAAGTTTATAATTCTGATTCTATGTGGTGATAGTGTATACATGTACGCCTGCACATGTCTATTTTTGTAACATACACGTACATGTAGAAGGAATCGTAAGATTGAAAGCTGTATGACCTTGGTAATAAGCAAACATTCTTTAGTTCTGCTCTTCAAACGAAAGACGCGAAGCTGATGTAATTTATCTGTCAGTCGTAGTGTGGTGGTAAAATACATTCATCTCCACCCAACTCACAACTTCAAGGCCACAGGTGTCACTCCTGGGAGCTTATAGATCTTTGTCAGAAGTCAAGTGTACATTTCTAAACACATACATGTACGTGCTTGTATGTGTCATAGAATTTGCAGATATTCGCGTGAGAATTTTGTTATTTCGCACGTCATGCATGTAGTCACAACACTAGACAACATGGGATCCAGTAATTGAATAAAATACAAACATATTTTCAAAATTCAAACAGGTGCCAAAACAGAGAAGATAGGCGGCAACCAAAGAGCGAGAATATAAAATATACATAATATCCTACATACATGCAAATAGCCAGTTGTGCCATACATACCTCAGGCCTCCATAGCGAGATGTGTTTTGTGCTGTTCGAGAGGTTTTTCGATTTTCTCCATTTCTTGGGCAGTATCCGGCGTGGGGTAGCGGGAGACTTGGCCTTCTGCATACCTGTAACGGGAGTGGAGGCATCGTTAGTGCCGCCAGAAGAAGCGTCTGCCACGTGCCCGGGGGCGGCACGCACGTGCTGGAACCCAGGGTGGTTCCTGAAACCATAGTCATCGTCGTCAGCCCTGCTCGTTCTTAGGCTTGGATGACTTTCCTCCTCCTCGTCATCCTCATCATCTTCTGTCCACTGGTCAAGGTTGTTCGGAGCTGACATGGACCTCATGAGCCGAACCCGGGCTGAGGTCCCTGGTTCGGGCTTGGCTCTTGGCCCCGTCGTCAAGGACCGCTGTACAGGTGACACTGGAGATGCTACCGGGCGGCGTTGTTCAGGAGACTTTGCTGACTCTCGTTTATTTGTAGTTTCTGATATCGAGTGCAATGAAAACATGGCCGTCAGTGATTTTCTACGAACCAGTTCATTATTTGATGTCAAATGCTGTTCATTTCGCCGTGATTTTTCCTGATTTTCACCAGGACTTGGGAAGGGAATCGTTGTAGGGGTGGTTGGGATTGCTTCACCCAACGCTGCTCGGTGACAGGGAAAGTCAGGAACTTTAGTCATTCCAAAGTCGGCTGATAGGGCACGGGTTTTAAAAGCGGCTTTTGCCAGCATCCTCCTATTGCTGTCTTCCGGCAGGGATTCACGTTCGAAGGATCGACTGAGTGGTACACTGACTTCTTGGTGATCGTAGCGATGTGGAGGCACGTAGAAGGGGTGCGATGGTGGACTGGCCGGTGACTTGCCGGACAGTGCCAGGTGGTCTGGTCGGCTCTGTCTGGGTGGCACCTCGGGTGGACTGGGCCCGACAAGTCCACCTACTACCTTTCCTGGGGACTCATTGTTATCACGGTTGTATCCTACTGTCTTTCCAGGAGACCCTTTTGGTTCGCTAGCATACATGGTCCTTCCAGGACTGAATTCCTGGGACATTGGGTGTCGATCAGACGTGCCGTCATTCAAACTAGTTTGTCGTTTTGCAAAATGAGTATTTGTCCCTTGATATGGATCACTCTTATGGTTGTTATTATTATTCACCACCCCGTTCTCTCTCAGCTCTTTCAGTTCATAGTAGCTTGCGAGAGCTTTCTGTTTACGAACGGCGTGCATCAGCATACTCTGGTCAAAGCTCTTGGACAAGTTGATTCTCGGGCTATGTCTGGGTCCTTCCGATGGTCTCTCACTACAGGTACCAGCTACCACTGATCTTTGCTCTTGTAATCCATTGGATAAATGTTGTTCCGAGTACACTCCCCGTGACTCCGGATGCCTGTGGTCCCCGGGGTACATTGAAGAATACTGCTGGTGATGACTAGGACTGGATCCAGATCTCGTGGTATGTACATGATAGTTACTACTCCGCGTGCTCACGCCCTGGTTCCCACCATAGGAGTGGTTAAGGAAAGCTGAACCTGAGCTATCCGAGTGCATGGAACCAGTCTCGGACGACTGCGAGTCTTGGCTACGCTGCCGGCGTGGAGACTTTCTCGTATTAAACTTGTCATCGCCCCAGAAAAGCTCACGGCGTCCAGATCCTGGCGGCCCAGGGGCGTAGCCGGAATCTTCTCTGGCACCAGACTCACTGGAAACTGACATTATCCCTGGTGTATCCGCAACTCTGTATTCCATGTTGTCAAAATCATCATCATCATCATCATTCGTAAATCGCATCGCTATTGATATTCGTCACTGGTGAGCAATGGTTGATGTACAAGTGTATATTTATATACACCTGTATACATGTATCTGCTCATACTAGTTATACCCTGTGGAATGTCGTGTGCATGCAAACCAATATGCCTGTAGTACATGGATATGTTGATAGGGGTTGATTGTGTGCGGACATATATGAATTCCAGTTGTCAGTCTTTGGCAGCTTTAATAGTTCAAATATGAGGACAACCCGTTTACACGATCAGACAGGTCGCCGCAGCCGAAATCACAACACTCTTTTGTTGTTGCCAATTACCTCCTATTTTCCAACGAATGAATAGACATTTGTTCTGAACATTCAACAAGTGGCTTATTGTTTTCGGAACAATACACTGGCTTGGCAAGAACACTTCTCCGTTTGAGGTAGATATTTGTCTCAAAAGTTTCCTTACACTGACTGAACCTCTGGTATTCCAAGTTGTCTCAAATCACAATAAAATCCATGTCGTTGTCCAGAAAATCAATGAGGCTCAGCACGGTCACGTTAGAGGAAGACAGACACGGTCAGTACATATACCTGGGCTCGACCCAAAAGCCTCGATGTTGTTTTAGCCATAGCTAGCGTCCATTATGAGGTGATTGTTGTGCCCACATGTCGACAGGCGCTGTGTGTTTGTCCATCAAACACACTCATGTCCATCCAAAGCCTCTTTAATCATTCAGGCAAGTGTCTGACCTAAACACGCGGCTATGTATGCGACCACCTTATCAGGAGGCAAGTTCCGTTAAAAAGTTCAATTACCAATCAGGCATATCTCCTGCGCGGCCCTGCATAGTTAACTTGCTTACAGGCCCTGGTGTACCATTACACGGTTCACCGTCCCGTCACTACTATGTATCAATGGGTGCAGGCAACTTCAGGTAGACATGGTTCAAATAACCTGTATGAATGCAACACACAAGGCCCAGGTATATACTGTATGTCTGTGAAAGGAGGTACGTGCGAGTGACTGATGATACACCCAGTGAGATGGCCCGGGGCGTCAGTGGCTACCCAGCGAGGCGTCGACCTGTATAAAAGCAACGGGCCTCGCCAACTGCACCATAAAATCACAGCGGTTCGGGCCTGTATTCATTAGGGCTCACACCGGCTATATAGTGTGTTGTTCGCGCCAGATAATGTAACCAACATTCCTGTCCGGTAAACAAATGGCTGTCCTTGGTAAACTTGTCAAACAGATTGTTCACGACGGAAACCAAGACAAAGTGAATTTGCCGCGAAAATGAACAAGTCCCACTTTGCCATAAATGACCCTTTATATACATATCCTTGTGGGTTTGACTGCTGACGCATTCTTTATGTCCATCCATATATATATATATATATATATATATATCAGTATACACAGTCACATCATGTCACACGTCTCGTGAAGGCGGCATGTGTCCCATCACAAACGGCAATAACTTGCCCAGTTTTCTGAGCCAGGTCCAAATATATAGCTCCACATGTATCTACATTATAGACTACCATTTGAAAGGCCTCAGGTCTCGAAATTCTGACGACTTCCAGCCGCTCAGTACTGCGTGTACGCGCGAAATGGCAGCCAGTTCCAGCTTGCACAATGTGCCATCTGGATTGTGTCAGGATCTGAATCATCTGCTGGCTCCGAGGGACGCCACATGGTCAGGAGCTACATTCATTTTTGTTGTCGCCTCTCAGAAAAGTACCCAATTCAAGGGCATCTGCTTGCTGCGGCAATACGGCTAGCAGTGGAACGCGTCACATTCTATAAAGTTGGAGAGTATCTCGGAAAGTACCACATACATGTATTTCAGTCCATTGTGAATTATAAATCCATTCTGTTACTGTATTCCGGTGTACAATGTAGCCTAAACTCTGTGACAGCTACAAGTCACATGTTCGCTACATGTTATTGGTAATAATCGAATTGAGCCAAACTAACTACATCAACTGGTAAATCCTCTAAGATAATAATGATTTACCTTGACCTGGCCGATAAGTGACGCTTGATTGAGTGTACATTGCAAAAATCGTAAAGCACACAGTACAGTAATGGAAATGGAGATTATATTGGACCGATTTATCCTTAGTGTATACATGTATGTATCTGTATTGCTGAATTAATGGATGCCGTTTGCACTGAATATTCACAATACTGGTAATGATTCCAATATAATGTAGATACAGTATATACTGATGTAACTGATCTGGGGGGGGGGGGGGGGGTAATTAATGGCCACCCACGCATCAAAGAATATACCTGTAA
The DNA here is from genome assembly GCA_949152475.1 of Terebella lapidaria. NCBI lineage: Eukaryota > Metazoa > Annelida > Polychaeta > Terebellida > Terebellidae > Terebella > Terebella lapidaria. The sequence continues at coordinate 14,289,268 of OX424556.1, forward strand.
TATATATTTCTGTGAAATGGTATATTTCCTCTAATGTATGTACTGTTTGACGACATCGCATTCCTGCCTTGGCAAATTATAATTTTCATTATAATACCTGGGGAATGACAAAAATTTTCCCAAAATTGTCATATCATCATATGTAAAGATATGTCTCACTGTATGTGTGTTGACGCACGCTGTATGTAGACTATAGATACATGTAGTGTATGCGATTATTGGGATTATTGCGGTCGCATACAGGATTTTGATCTCTTTCCAAAACGGAATGTGCAGAGGGTGGAAAATCTGAGATGTTCCTCATTATCCATACTAGGGCATACATGTATAATTATAGTCGTGCATACACGATAACATCCATTTATTCATGTACGGGCCTATGAATGCTGTACTTTGTGGATATGCCTGATGCAGGATCGCGCGCTGTGATCTGAGAACGATGTTGTAGATCAGCTGTAGATGGAGCTGGTCTTGGACTGTACAATTGTACATGTATAAAGACGATCCCGACGGTGTCTGGTCTCTGATGATGGAACGTCAGATGTTGGAGCAGTCCTCCGGATATCAGCCGGGAAACAATGCCGATTGATCGTTAGTACACGCGTGTGTACGTCGACTGTCCTCGGTTAACCCCAGGATTCCTATCACCGATGCATAAAGTTAAAACAATACCAATCGGTGGATCTATGAAAACAATCATGGTCTAGTCAGAACAGCGGGCCTGTCTCTGTCTGTCCGTGAACGCAGAATTGAAGCCATCCAGCAGCTCATTTTCTCATGGGCATTCCCTTGATTCATTTCAACCAGGTTCGGGGCTGTCCAGAAAATTCATCGTGGTTCGGAGCATCTAAACGTATATAATTGTGGTGTCACTATCAAATACTCAATAAGTTAAGGAAGTGTAACAATATATGCTTTATTAATTTTATTTCGATTTTAAGCGTATTGTACGTATATATATATAGACAAGTACATGTAACCACTGTGTATATGAGCACACATGTGATTACATGTACACCAAGGACTGCACATGTAGACAAATTATCGGCTACTCTTGGTACATGTATTACCAATTATAAACCAGGAAATTGTAACCAACCAATTGGAAATCAAGTGTGAGATTACCCGGATCAAATCGCTAAGGATCTCCAAGATATTTCTATATATACGAGATGTACCTAGTAAACTTTCCAGTTGTTGATTTAGCCAGACTCACAGTAGACTGCTAATCGAACTTCAGAAATACCTAATTTAAACAATGTGATTATTGCATTGTTTTCTTTAGTACCTCTACTTTGGATTTTTGCCCGACATTTCGCACGAGGACATATGTACCAAACAGACACTATCACCGAGTGTGTCAGTGTATTTGTAACCTGTGAATCCAAACAATAAGCTTTCTGGAAATGTTGACATGAACCAGGCTGCCCAAGGATATTGGTCTTCTTAATTTCAACGGCCCTAAGGAAACTAGCAAATTGGCTGCCACAGTTTCTGGTGGCAGGCAGAGGGACGGACGTAAGATCCCTCCATATGTCCAGATTGTAGCCACTGGGTATGTCTGAGCACAACCCCGTACCAACCGTCCGGCTGCTCAAGATAAATATGCGGATGGTAGGCCTACACAGTTTTCCAATCAAGACGTGATGATGACCACTGCTGAGTGTTCTGACGTTGCAGTGACGTCAGACGGTTGATCGAGGGGCCGCCGACCAGCCGCCCATCTCTGTCCGTACACCCCGCGTGCGAGTCTAGTAAATGGTGTGTGGAAAGAAGAAATAGCTGTTCAGCCCTGTACATCTGTTTTGAGGGTCCAGCGGTGATAGTGACCAGGTGTGAGACGAGTTGCCAAGTGGTCAGTTCGTACCCAGCTTTTAGAGGGATGTTCGTCTGACGATAAATCAGACGCTGGAGACAAGCCTGAGAAAACAGATACCTCCGCAATAGTTACGGGATTCTGGTACTATATTACGTAGAAAATATATTATATTGACATGTAGATGTAGATCCAATCACTAACCCCCAGATTCGAATTGCATATCAAATACATGCACATGTAGATTCTAATAAGGATTCTAATGTGGTGAGCAGGGGTTGATGACCTATAAATACATGTACAAAATATACTTGTGGGTATTTTGTGGTCCTATATATTATGTACATTCCAGATTGATATGCAGGACACAACTTGAAACAACAATATATGCCTACCTATAATATCTGCTGATGTATATTTTACTTGCACAGTTTGCACAATAATGTTAATTTCGTCACGCTGTTGTGTTGTTAGTTGTGTTTTGTAGGACTGTTGGTAGTTTGCCCTACAGATGTAGACATTGTTGCGAACTCATCCATTGAGTATTTTTCCCTTATCTAAGGGTCTCCGTTGCCAGTGTCAGTGCGAGTTTGCAGATTGTAGAGACCGCGTCCTTGTCGACGATGTGTAGGACACACAACTACATGTAGGGTGGTCCAGACGGACGGGTGTGCGGTACACTATTGTCTTGCAGTATATAGGACATACCGACAGATGGACCAGCCATAGGTCGTGCATCAGTCGATCCTTGTGCTTCGATCGCTCGACCCAGCCGTCCGCTCGTTATACGTGCGCCAGGTCGACAGGGTCAACAATTATTCAATTTATGGCTTTCTAAGTGGCCCGGAGTGTGGCGGTAGATATAGAGCGGGAGACCACCCATATCCAGAGGCCAGTTGCTATGTGTGCGAATACGTGTAGCTTACCCGTGTTGTGTAAATGAGGCCGACGTTAGCCCAGTGCGACTGTAAACCCAGGTCCATCTCACCGACTGCACACTTGAATCCATCCCGGGCATTTCGTCAACGGGTGAACCCTTCTCTAGTTTAATGCTACTTTTTGCACACTCGTACTCCTTGCACAACAAAAGTAGCAACGTCCGCGATGAAAATCGCTGTGGCGCCAATACACATAATGCGGTTCACATTTATCACATCTTCCAATGAAAACAGCTGAGATTACCCCCATACCTTTAGGTCAAAGCTGTTGAAAACTTGACTCTGTGGCATTTTAAATAGTAACGTAAATATACAAAGAATCAAAATACAATGGAGCTAATTTTCGGCAAGATTGTATGCCCATGTATCTTGATAATTAACCAAATGGATTAGTCATATAAATTATGTATGACACAAAAACACATAATAATATTGGAGTTTTTTTTATACTGGTACAATATATGGAGAATGCGAGTTACATATTCTGAAGATGGAATATAGTTCAAATATGACAACAAGAATTTTGAAAAAAAGAACTTACTTTCCACGAATTCGAGAACTAAATCTCTGGCCACTCCCATTTACAGTTCGTTTCCGGACGTCGCTGGCGGTTGGGTGACAAGCCGAGCGAACGAGGGTGGGTTGGTGTCGTAAGCGGGGTAAGAATTATCCCAGATCTATCAGATATACAGGGATAGGGCCGAGAGGAACTCTCGCCTAACGTGGACTGCTTCACCATCGACAGGGCTGCAAACACCGCCAGCTCCAACACAGACACTGCAAATTCAAGATATTTATAATAATAATAATAATAATAATAATAATAAGCTACAAGAATATGTACATACTAGTTTACGATAGAGTTACTCGCTGATCTATTTTGGGGAAACCATCCTTGCATCCTAGGTTATTCCTTTTTTATTTTGATTGTATGAACACATTTCCAGTAATAAATTTTGCAAACGTTGGAAGAGTCCAGAACCCACATCTCCCCCAAGCACAGTTTATATGTATACGGCATAAAACAGAAACATACAGTGAAGCAACAGACTTCCAAGGCCTGAGTATGGTCTGGTACATGATGCAAGATACAGAATAAATTAGCAGAAAAAATCGTATTGGAAGGCGTCCAGGTTGCATCTGGAGCAAGCTACATGTAGGGAGTGATGGCGAGAGAGAGAGAGAGCGTCGTTAGCATGAGGCCAGCAACGGGGAGTGGAACTGCTGCTGAGCCAGATCCCAACCTCTCGGATATCTGAGCAAGTGTTCTGTCGAGAGCTGCCTGGCTGCTCTCTGCTATATGTACATGTATATATCACCGCAGTAATCCACCGCCATAGTCCGTCAGAATAATAATACTACATACAATACATACCTCCCAAAGTACTCTATACATGTACATGCAATATTAAAGATATACATGTAGAGATAAGGTTTGTATGTATACATGTAGATTGTCCAACATGTATACAACTTTTATTGTATCCTGGGATGGGATGGCTGCCTAAGAACTAAACACTACATATAGAGTCTGGAGATGAGTTTTTTTTTTCATTTATCTACATTGTAAACCCATTTATATGTACATGACATTGTATGTAGGCCCACATGTAAGTCCTAACTCTTAGAATGCTTGAATACATGCTAATTATCGCCATGACTTACCTGTCACGATATGAGCCGCCGCTCTGCTTTTAATTAGTTGCATCCGTTTGAGATTCTGTTCCACATGTAACTGCTCAAATTGCATTTGTAAAACTCTTCAATTTTATCCAACTGTTTCGAAAAAAATCCACATATGTTGAGTATTTGGAAGACATCAGACACGTGTAATTCTCCAGTGTAATCCGCGTGATACTCTAGTGGATATCGTCATTCTCTATCTAATAAACCCGTAATATCTCGGATCACCAGGTAGCGAGGCGGTTTCCATGATGCCAGACTTGAAGCAGAGCATGGTTCTCTGATGGCGACTGGCAGGCGAAGATTGCTCCAGTCCTACTGGCGGGCACCAGGCAGGAATCCCGCCGTACTAGCCTCATATCTGGGCATCTATCTATCGCATCCAGGCAGCTGGCTCGCCGGGATCAATACCCAGCAACTTAGCAGCAGATGGAACTCGGTACATATGTCGGCCTGTACCACGGAGGTATGGTGTGGTACTGGCTTCCACGAAACTGACTCCAGGTCTACAGCTTGTTCGTCGACTGTGACAAATTCATGCAACCAATAACAGAGCCCTGGATCTATACACTGCACTCACAGTAAGCCACAAGACATCGGCTGTATTTATGCAAACCGTTTTGAAACAGCTGCAGGAATAAGTTTACTCGATTTCCGCACCCAAGTATCCATCTCGACAGCATAAACAGATTGTTAATTTTTTTAACGAACAGACAACCCAAAACAACCAGTGCAGACTTGATCTTGGTCCGAGGGTAACCAAGAGCTTGTCTGTGGTTGACCTCGCCGAGGAATGTCGACCTCCTGGTATCCAACTCACTGATCCCCTAATGAATATCTCAATATGAATTTTTTCTCTCTTTTTGGTGCTAGCAACCTTAAACAATGACATGCTTACATATATGTATTTTTGTGTGAATGGAAAAATAATGATGGCAGTGATCATCCGTGGCAGTGTCGCATCCACCATCTACATGTAGTACTCAAGGAATGTGAAATGCGGAATATTTAATTTTGACACATTTCATCAAACAGCACAGCTGCCTTCGGAATATCCCGCGATAAAAACATTTTAGTAATTGAGAAATTTTAAAAATGTAGTATTCTGCAAACATACAAGCAATATAGTTTATTTTTACATATATCGACGTGTTTGTACATACATGTAGGCCTACACGTGTATCTGTTTGGCATACATGCGGTTGAGCACAGATCCACGATTTCTTGATTATATGGACTTGTCAGGGATCGGGCAAGAAATTACAGTAAATTGCAAAGTATGTTGGTACAAATCGACTCGATGAGGGAAGACATGCTGACTGTACAGAGTACAGCCATTCACACATATCAGACATTCATCCATATATCCATGTAGTGGGCTGATCATCATGATGTGGTGACGAGTGTATTGGCCTTCAAACGTGGCATTCCTCATTCACCCAGTGTATAAATTAAATTGGATTTCGTTGATGATTCATTCACTGGAAAAAAACACCAAGATGGGTGTATAAAGAGCAATGAAAAGGAAGCAAACGTCAGAGCTCGATGCTGCGGAATATGTATAGCTGCAGTCTCATTGAGCCCCGGATCCACTACTGATCCACTTCTTGCATTCCGGATCTCACAGCACCTGATCGTGGCGCTACTGAGGTGATCCGGCATGGTTTGGGACGTCCGAGGGTCAAAAAATAAAACGGAAGTGGTCACACCAAAATACACCCCAGCCATGCCACGATTCGACTATGGTTCAACGCTTACAATGGTCACCCATTATAGAACCGTAGTGGCATCGAGGTGAGACCCCAGAATAGCCCTGGTAGCATCACGGTTTGACCTTGGTAGAGCTTGGGTCGTCTTTGGTTGGCCACGGTTTCACCACGGTAGCACTACACTCGTGCCGCCACAGTCATACCCCAGTTGTCCCTGTCCCAGACTGTTGTGCGACCCGCTTGTCCACTGATATTTCCCGTTGTCCGCGGATGACCACGATTTCACTATGGACTTCCAGGCAGCACTACAGTAAAGTAGAATGCTGCATCAGACAAGCAAATACCTCCAGCTTCTATAGGGCCCTCTAGCGGGCCCCAGTAACCCACTTGACAGGGACTTGCTTCAGCTTGCTTAGCGACATTTCACAACTGGGCCTTCCCTCAAAATCCTAGATCTGCCCCCGAATCAGCCATGTGAACACTCTGTAGGAGCATGGAAAATGGACCAAAGGAAACCTCTAAAACACACCACTGGGCATGCATATCTCTCCAGCTTATGGGGCCCTTAAGCGACCCCAGACCCTCGGCCTTCATCACCTCCACTTCACAACATTTCACGTCTGGGCCCTCCTTCAGAACCCTGGATTCGCCCAGATCAGGCAATCATAAACTCTCCAGGGCCATGAAAATTGGACCCAGAAGAGCCCTAGAACACACCATTGGGGAAATATAACCCTTCAGCATATCAGGCTCTTAAGCGGGCCCCAAACCTCCGGCTGAAAGGGGCTCGCTGCGCTCACTGCTATATCAATTTATGATTTGAGTCCCCTCCCCAAAAGTTAATCCGTAGCTCATCCCTTAATAGTACCTTCGTGATACATTCGGGCCTGCCTGGGGCCACATAGTACATATTGGATCACCAAGATATATATATGTGTAATGTTTGATCCCAGTAACTGTTGTCATCATATAACGTAAATTGAGGAGTTTTGCATAGCAACCTTTATGCAGTCAGACTTTCCAACAATGGTACTGTTTACGCTGTCATGGCAACTGATTTTATAACAATAGCTAATTGTCCAATGTTGGGATTCCCCTAGTTTCTGGTTCACATTAAACTTTTACATGAAACGCGCACAAATTGCAAACCTGGAATTCCCCTAAAAAGGTTTAATAAGTTGAGAAAGTTTACATTCAACATGCCACAAAGAAACGCGCCCATGGTGTATGATAACAGCCGAAACTCCTATCGCAACCATTGGGCAAAATCGCCACATATGGTGATGCTAAAGATTCACTACGGACCATCCAGGACGTTCCCTACCCACTACAGCATAGCCCAGGATGTCCCCGGATGACATCATAGTCGGTTTGCTTTCCCATCCCGAACCATCCTGGACCATCCTGGCAGTTTTGAACCGAACTACCCCGGACCTTCCCGTTTCAGTCCGCACCATTCAAGACTGTCCAGGTGCTGAAAATTCAGTCTGGGGTGTGATTTAGAGAAGGGGGTAATGTGGCGATTTTGCCCAAAGATCGCGGCAGATGATTCTTTGTTTTAAACACGCTTGTTTATCGGCCTTGTTTTGGACGCTTCTGTTCGAAGCACGAGCGTTGCTACTCTAATCCACGAGCGTTGCTACTCTAATCCTCTTATCCACTGTACTGAACAATGGCTGCTTACGTCATCTCTCGTGCTCTCGCCTCTAGCATAAATACCGTGGCCGCATTTTGTGTGGCTGGAGTTGTCCAGAGACTGAGCACGACAGGTGAGCTCACGCCATGAGCTCCTTGTCTCTGTTCGGGTAAAGGCCATTCAGGCCTCAGGGACGACTTCCATAGGGAGCCCAGGTGGGGAAGATCTTGATGACTCGGGGGTGTACGCCCTCTGGATCACCGGTCTCCCACCTGGGATGGAGCGACACAGGCTCTGGCAGACCGTCGGGCTGTCCAGGGTTCTATCCCTGCGGCAGTGCCGTCGGCGAGGCTGGCCAGCAACATGCCCACGTGCGCGAGTTCTGTGGTGCCGCTCCCATGGCATCTCAGGCTCCGCAGACGGCTACATTACCATAACTATGTACTAGGCCCTATATGCTTGTTGTATATGATGTTGGTGGTGTTGGTGATGATGATGGTGATGGTGATGTATTATGATGTGATGTATGACGGCCGGACTCGTCTGGGCGGACTGTTACCTGGATGTAGTGCTAGTAATTACCGACACCCGCCGCGTGCGCCCTGTGCGCCGCGGGCGTCGAACGTTGTAAAACATGTATTAAAGGCCCAGGCTGACAAAAGTGAGAAGCGGTGACGAAATCCTGATCCCTTATATCTCCTAATTATTATCGTCATTTTTACACTCATACCAATTCTGTGAAGCCTGTCTCATTGAAAAGTTCGATTTTCATGAACGTACAACTTCTACTAGTATTATCATATGGGTATCTTGGAATCGGTGAGCTACAGTAGCGCCCGCGTGTGGAATGTTTTTTTTTCTGGTGGCACATAATTAAATTCACTTGGTTCTAGCCAATCAATGACGCCCTTCCAAACGTTATAGGCATTCACTTAGCATCGAGAAAGTAACATTCCGCGCGAAAAAGGATACGCACGTCGGGACGAAAACGACTTTAAAAAAGGGAGGATCGAGAGGGGGAGGGGGGGGGGGGAGGGGAAAACATATACACGTGGATTTTTTTCTATTTCAATATATCGAATACAAATACCACTTCATAACCAAGAATATATACAACCAAATTAGATCTAAATCAGTGTCCGTGCAATACGAATAATCCTTAGAGACCTATAGGGCCTATACAGTATCCTGTTATTTTTAAGCGGATCAAATTATATGTGTGTCCATTATGGGCATGATGCCCATATCTTTACAAAAGATAGGTTTCTGCTCAAACTTATGGGTTTCTGCTTACTGTGTACAGCGCTGTACACAGTAAGGTTTCTGCTAAAACTGAGAACTTTCAGTGCAACTTACTCCATGTAGATGCACCTCGGACATAGGCCTATTTATATCGTTGGATATTGAATTCCGTTGTTTACAATTAACATATTGTATATCCATGTCTTATGTATAACATTTTCTTGGTACCGGTAGCCTAGGCCTACATGTTTTTTGTGGGCCCTCTTTGCTAATCAAAGGACTTGGGTGAAAATCGATTATTACGTAGATCTAGTTGTTATTATTTTTTCTGGATGGATTTTATTTCAATTATGGCTGTTAAAATGTCCATAATATGCACACAGTTTTAGGTATGATACATCACGTTACTACTGTTACTTACTGTTATGGTTTGCCGTTCTTATATCCTTTGTACCGTAGCAGGTTTTACACCGTGATGAATTGTCTCGTTTTGGATCTACCCAATCAGCACACAGGATACATGTGTCTAGAAGTTGTGAACGCATGCGCTGTGAGCAGCTTTTGTTGTTGGTTGAATTGTTGGTGGAAAAGTCAAATTTTGTTGTTGTTTTCTTCTCATATTTTTCTTGGCATCGGTCAACAGTAACATTAGTTACTGTACTCACCGAATTGACAATGGTAAGATTCATTTATGACATGGTTGGCGCAGTTATAATTCCTTACAGTATCAGTGCTGCAGCTTTGAGTTGAGGGACGTAAGCAGTGACACCAGTGTACCGTCACAGACAACGTCAACAACACGAATCGTCTGACTGAATTTGTAACAAATTTTTATTCATCTGACCTAGATCTAATCAGCCAGATAAATATTATATAGTGCCATAATATCAGTTCACCAACAGAATTGTCAGATTTTGTCATGAAAGACAAAGTCACTCCCAGTCAGAGTCTGGTAATCGTATTCCAATCTACCAAACTTGAAGCAGGGAATACGCTATACCCTGATTTTTCTAACTTGTTTACACCGGTTTTTGACAATATTTTTGCGATGCTTAATGTTATCGTTCTATAACTTGGCATACTCAACCTGGGAGTTAAACGGCAATTTCCCACCAAATTTATCGCAATAGATCGACATCTATCGCAAAAGTTGAAGAAGTTGGCAATCTACCCCAATGTTTAATTTCAGCCCAAAACGGGATCTCGAGAATATGAGCATATTCGAGGATTTGGTCCTGATTACATCTATCAGGATTCGAAGTATTATTGTGATTTTGGACCAAAAGACACATTGGGGTGTATTCTGCACAAACATGTTGATTTCGAAAGATTGCACCGCTAGAAAACCGAGCAAATGCACAAAATTATGTGCGGGCCCAGAAACTAAATGACAAGGCTAAATTTAACAAATTGGGGTAGATTGCCAACTTTTGCAATTTTCGCGATAGAAGTCTGAAATTTGGTGCACAATAGCCGCTTGACTCTCAGGTGAAATATGTCAAGTTATAGATTGATATAGTCTAGCATCACAAAAATATCAGACAAAAACTGTGTAAACAAGAGTATATGGCGTATTCGCCATCCGATTACAGGCCGATTTCATAAGATGGGATGGTTTGCTATCATTTTCCAGATCAGAAACAAAACTTCTTTGTATTTGGCTTAAATAACAAGCAAAATATCTTAAGCTGCCAAAACCTGTCAACTTCGTGTTGATACTGCCGCCATTTTGCCATGATACTCGTGAGATTCGCAGAGAATCATGGGTAAGAAGTGGGCGTGTCTGAAACTCTCAAGGAACTTGACACCTGCTTGATATTATCTGGACATGTTATCATGACGATGTTTTCGAAGGAATATCTTGGATCATATTAATATATCATTTTATAAAACAAAGCAACATATGAATTGCTTTCATTGAATAACTCGATATAAAAAGAAAAGATCAGTTCACATACTCTCGAAAGTAGGATCCTGCGCATGCGCACTACACACATTTTGTCGAGTTTTTGCTGATATCTCAGGTCGCCATATACAGTTACAAGTGCGCATGCACATGTCAGCAGTTGGGAAGAATTTCGTTTGGTGGCATATATGTCCAAATGGGAGATATACCACCAACTAGGTATACTTCCTGTATACCCGTACCCAAATGGGATATACCTGAGAGATTGTTGGTAGTTTTGTCGTCATACTTATTGGGGGACTCAAGGGGTCTGGGTATTCATTCATTTATTGGATATAGAGCAATTGAATCATTTCCCTTTGTGATTGGTTTTAATTTCACACTGTCTGTCCAATTTATTGCTAGGACATGGGATTTCTCATTAAGGAATATTTTGCCGTGTGAACCTTCTTATATGTAGTTAGTCAAACGAAAACAAAGTATATCTTATACTAGTATATCAAAGATTTTCTCAACCCATACATCCATGTTTATCATAGCAAATACTGTCATATCATACCACTGAAATAAACTGGGCTGTGAAGATGGAAAAGACACCAAACTCTCCAAAAAGTATATCAGGCAGATTTCCCCTACGCTCTGAAGCATCTTGATCCAGTTACGGGAACGAAGCTCTCAGGTCTCATCGTCTCAGGAAGTATACCCATTGGTGGCATATATCCCATTTGGGCATATGCCACCAAATGGGATTCTTCCCAACTGGTCAGCTAAATATTTGCATTGTGGTTAGGTTGAGGTCAAATTATCTGCCCATGCGCATGAACATGTACACATAATGTGACCTCGACCTTGTATGCAAATATTTAGTTGACCTTTTATCTGACATGCACATGCAAAACAACCCAGAATATGGCACCAGATATCAACAAGAACTTCACGAGACACGTGTGGAAATATATAGTCGGTTTGTTTGAAATTATCGATAGAAATCACCCAACCAACACTGCAGCTATAGTAGATCATCAGTTCATTATGTATATTGCATTTGGACAGCCAATAGACTGCTGAATTAATGAGTAAAGGTATTCAGAAGGTAAAATGTTACATTGCCGAGCAGTTTAGATTCAAATATCGCGATAAAATAAGTAAATTACTGAAGAGCTGAAGTTGCTTTCCCTTCTCAGATGGGCGCGGACGTCTTGTTTGCATTGATCACATGACTTAATACCATAGTTCACAGTGCACTCGCTAGAGGCAAAATATCATCGCATAAGTGATTCGCCAGTTGGCGCAACTAGTTCCTATTCGAAACAATGTCAACAACAACTCAAATTTTGATCTTTTCCCAGTGTTTTGTCATAGTTTTGAGCGCTCATTTCGTGATACTTACTGAAAAAATATCTTACTTTCGTTCGAGTACCCGGTTATCGATTCAAAACTCGGTTCTTGTTCTGACTCGACTCGTTGACAAGTACTCGAGTACTTTGTACAGTCTGTCCTATTCCCAAGCAGGGACTAAAATCCGACCCCTCCACTGTGCGTTTATTCTGTTGTTGTGGTAGATCTATCAAACGTTGAACTTTGCACTGTATATCATATGGAATAATTTTGGAGTACCGGTATATGGGTATGGCCGCTGCCAGGCAATGGCCGCTTGTTGATTGCAGTTAGATGTTGTGGCTTATTGCGTTCAACCAGCCAGTTTATAATACGGCAACCATTGTCCGGTGGCTTGCACTGTTCACGGGCAGGGCCCTATTCAACCACAGGCTAAAATGTTTCAATCTAAGATTTGACGCCAAAAGTCCCAAAAGGGTATATTTCCAGGATTATAACATCACACCCATCATCAGCTGTTTGCATGATTGGCTAATTCGAGTGGTAGATGTCTAGCGTGACAAAATTGCACATGATGATTGATGAAAATGTAAACTAACAGAGCTCTGTCAAGTGACGAAGTGTGGAAATGTCGAAGTGTGGAAATCAAATTGAGGGATATAAATCGTTGGAAACAATTGAGATGGGAAGAAAATGATACACAGTGTTTCATGCATTCAAAACGTGTTTTCTTCTGAAATAAGTTCACAAATCCTGACCCAATATGACAGGGAGTCAGGTGAAAGGCGTTGATGGTTCAGGAAAGGACTAACTCTTAACTCTGTTATTGGGCTGAACTACTCGGTGGCGGCCATAACTCATGGTGAATGTCGTTTTGTCATGCATTTCGCTTTGTACAGTCAATGCAGATGACCGACCTAGGGGATGCTTGGGCTAAGGCCCTGCTTGGGATCAGGCACATCACCTGTAGATTCTAGATCTAATATGTAATCTTCGTAGCAGTTTTGTTCTCTACAAATTCAGCCCCCGTGGCTGTGCCATGCAATTCAAATTTGTGAAGCTATGGATGAAGCGATATCAGTAGTTAGTATTTTGATTGTTAGGTTTTTAAAAGAACTTTTTTTATATTTCAGGACCAGTCTGAAGCCGGTGAGTACCAATGTTGATATCTAACATAGGTCTATATATTTCAATTTTCCATGCCTCAGAGATGTCATGAAACTATATAAAATAACCTGTTCCTGATATTCCCATTTTAATAAAGATGTTGTACTCTTTCATGACAGAATTATATGTGGCATGATTGTATATTTGGACTAAATACAGATTGGGGAGACTGGTCCATAAACAATGATGAAGGCATAGGTCAAGTGGAGGTCAAGCAGGAGTTAGTGGACGATGACCAGCGACTGATAGCCTATGATGCAGAACCTCAGGTGTGTAGTTCTTGTGGGACCCACATTTCCTCATAATACTGGTAACCTGTTGTTAGCTCTTCTCTGAAAATTTACTGATAATCAATCAAAGATGGTCATTTTGCATCATATACGAATCCAGTTATGCTGTAAACACTTTTTGGAGGCACAGTGATTTATGCAAATAATTATGCCCTGAATATATTGGCGGGAAGCTTTTTCGAAAGCTTGCATGAAGTAGGTTTATTTCTAGTTTTTAGGAACAATTAGGCAATATATAACAGTTTATGTTGATGTATGATTTTGATCTTGAATGGTTTTTTAATAACAGAGAGGACCTACTGAGCTGCGAATGTATGATGATGAGATGGGTGTGCTGTCGGGGTCTGGAGCCAGTGATGGAAGCGACATCGATGACCTGGATGAGACGTCCGACCTTGGACGAGAATTACTGGACAAAACTGAACGTGATCCGCTGGGACAGCTTCAGCCACAAGGCATGGGTAAATGTTGTACCAGGCTGTGCGTAGGTCATCCATAGTCCACAACAGTGGACTGTTCTGCAACTGGATATGCTAATACTATTTCTCTTGTCTTTTCTAAATCAGTTATGTGTGAATTCTGTGGGAGACTCGGGGTTCGTGATGCCTTCTACTCAAAGAGCAAAAGATTCTGCAGCGTGAACTGTTCCAAGGATTTTGCCTTAGCGCAGAAAGATGGGAAACCAACCCCATTCACACTACTACAAGCATCTATGGCTCAGGTAATAAGTGTGCCTCACACACATAAACACTGTTGTGGTCAAATTCATAACAGCCATGTAAGTAAGTAATTCATGTTTTTCGTAATCTGTTATCTTCCCAGAGAAAATCCAAAGGCAGTCACGGATATTTGAAGTCACAATTTGTTGGACAGGGAGGGGTGAAATTTGGATCAGGTAGGGCTTTGTATGTGCTTGAATACTGATTAACATTTAGATATTGTATGTTGTTGATTATAAGCAGCTATATTGCTTGGTTGTCATGTAGGATCTGTGAAGGCCTTTGATTGGAGCAGTTACCTCAATGACATACATGCGAATGCAGCACCTGTCAGTTGTTTCAAACATGTAAGTAAAGCAGGAACACACAACGAATTTGTTCGAGTGGGCCTAAAAATTTTACACCCTCCAATTCCATCTTGTATTCTTCCTTCAGTTTAGCTTTGATCACATAGAATTTGTCATTGGTCAAGAACAAAATTTATTATACCTGGTACCTCATATTAAAATCCCCGCTGCTGATTGGTTAATCAGCTGTGAAACAAAACGCATGTTCCCTGTCAAACGGAGCAACGTCCTCAGCAGCAGGGAACATTGTCCTGCCATGAAACATTGTCAAAAATGTTTTCCGCTGCGGTTGACTTCAACAATGGCTTGTAATGTTAATTCGCGGGTATGTGTATAACTAACGTCAAGATAAATCAGTGAGATTCAGTGTAATAAAATAAATGGTGACTGGTTTGACGGGGAATATGGCGAAATGTTCCCCTACGAAGAAAATATTACCCTCGGCTTCGCCTGGGGCAATGTTGCTCCTCGGGGGAACATTTCGCCTTGTTCCCTGACAAACCAGTCATCATTTATATATTATTATACCTCGTGTTAGAATCCTGCCGCTGATTGGTTAATCAGCCGTGAAACAAACGCCTGTTCCACATCAAACGTAACAACGTCTGGGGAACGGGGAACATTGTCCTGCCATGAAACTTTGCCAAAAATGTTTACCGCTGCGATCGAAGACTTCCGAAGATTGCCAACTTTAACAATGGCTTGAAGTAAATTTGCGAATATCTGTATAACGTCACAATAAAATCAGTGACATGTTCCCCCTCAATGGCAATGTTACCCGAGGCGAAGCCGAGGGTAACATTGACTCCTCAGGGGAACATTTTGCCACGTTCCCCTCCAAACTAGTCACCATTTATATAATGTAATTCTACATAAAGCAAGGAGTGATTGTTTGTTGTTTGCAGTGCATTATGTCAGAGAGTTGGGACAACATTGCTGTGGGTATGAAAGTGGAAGTCACAAACACAGACTGTGACACAGAAGCCTACTGGATTGCTACTGTCATACAGTTAGCTGGTATGTACAATTAGCTGGTATGTGTGGTTGTATGCACTGGTTTTCCAGTCATGTAGTGCTCAAGATGTTTCCATATCACCATGTGCTGTGAGTCTCCTGGCATGAATGTTTTGTTTGTTGGCCACAGGTTATCGAGCCCAAATGAGGTACGAAGGTTTTGGCAATGACACAACTCTTGACTTCTGGAAGAACCTATGTAATGCTGATGTACATCCCGTTGGCTGGTGTGCACTCAATGGAAAACCCCTTGTGCCACCTCACAGTAAGAAATACAGATCTTCTGATGATATTCCAACTTGACATGTAGGTTTCTACTTTGGTATTCCCAATATTAATTACAGCTCTGATTACTGACTATTGCTGACCATGCTATTTCAGCTATCATTCACAAGTACTTGGACTGGAAGGACTTCCTGGTGAAGCGTCTGACTGGAGCTCGAACTCTGCCCCAGAACTTCTACACCAAGGTGCAGGACTGTCTGAAGCACACTCCAATAAAGAAGGGCATGTTTGTTGAGGTGGTTGACAAGATGTGTGTGTCTGCGATGAGGGTGGCCCGAGTGGACGAAGTGATAGGTGGTCGTCTCAGGCTGCTCTATGTGGACTCCAAGGTCTGTTGACGTCTCGTGTCCCTTATGTGGTATTTGGTCATTGGATCAGGCATTGAAATAATAAAATAATGTTTATGTGCAGGTTGAGAACGATGAGTTTTGGTGCCACCAGGAGTCACCACTTGTACACCCAGTGGGCTGGTCACAGATGGTCGGCCACAAGCTACACGCTGCAGCAGGTGGGTAGTAGCTGAGGCTTCAATAATGAAAGAAAGGGGCAAATTTATAATCTGCACATGCCCTACGTGACCAAGATAGTGACTATACCTGTCAGTACTCTTATTTTGCAGAGTACAAAACTGAATCAGTGAACAAATACAGTTCGAAGAGTTACGGTGAAAATGACAGCACTCCTGATATGTTCAAAAGGGTAAGTTTGAGAAACGTATATTTTGAATGTTTGCATCAACCTTATCTGGGTTTAGGGCCAGATATATTTCCTGTTCGAGATAATATTTTGTGTTCTCTAGTCTTCAAAGTTGAGTGTTGTGGAATACACTGTATCGATACTAAAGGGTATGTGGATATTCCTGTGGAAGATATGAATGAACAGAAACTGGGGGTAGTTACCAATTTGCCGAATGATCCCATAAAATTAATGTTGATCCTCATTGGATAATTCAGCCCAGAGATGCACAAGGTGGGGGTAAATTCCAAGTTGGGATGAAACTGGAGGCCATCGACCCTTTGAACCTGTCTTCAATATGTGTTGCTACGGTTACTAAGGTATGTAAAACATTGTAAGTGCACTTACCTTGTGCACACCATTGATTTTCTCACATGATTAGATCTAGTCCAAGCCGAGACACCCCCGTCGAGACTAGCGGTGCACGATACTATTGTATTCAGCTGATCTGTCTTTGTCAGGTGCTACGTAACAACTACCTGATGATTGGGATCGACGGCTCTATGGCCGACAGTGGAGCCGACTGGTTCTGCTATCATGCTTCCTCACCTTGTATCTTCCCTGTTGGTTTCTGTGAAATCAACAACCTTGACATCACACCACCAAGAAGTGAGTAACCTAAATGATGGCTCGTGTTGGAAGTCATCACTATGCTGCTGATTCTGTGTGAGGCAAACTTGACACTGTATCTATTGAAATTAGTACACAAAATCATTGACACCAAAATAAAACTCTGATAATACTTTTTTTAGCAGTATTTGCACACGACTTGTTCTTTTTGGTATATCATGCATCATTCCAAATCGATTTAGTGCATTTCTGTTGTTCACTACATGTTCCATATTCTACTTCTCATCTATAGATTACAGAGGTACTTTCAAGTGGTTTGACTATCTCAAGGAAACAAAGTCTGTAGCAGCTCCTGTTAAATTATTTGACAAGGTAAGTGATTTCATTGTGTCTTTGCTGAATTTGTGTTCATCACACTAATGTGGGCAAGCAAATAATGTTATACGTAGCTGGTGCATAATACTGAAAAGATTCGTAAACATTACAGGCTATCCCGAGGCATGGGTTCAAGCCAGCCATGAAGATAGAAGCAGTTGATTTGATGGAGCCAAGGTGAAGTCTCAAATTTTGCATTATGACAGAGGAACATATATATCTTAACACCTTCATTGTGAATTCCCACGAGTGTGAATGCATGGATTTTGCCTGCAGATTGATCTGTGTCGCAACTGTACGCCGAGTTGTGGGTCGTCTCCTGCGAGTTCACTTTGATGGGTGGGAGGACACCTACGACCAATGGATCGACTGTCAGTCTGCCGACATCTACCCTGTGGGATGGTGTGAAATGGTCGGCTATCATCTTGAAGGACCGAGACCTAGAGGTATGAAGAAATTTCTTGTGAATCTTCATTAAGGCATTATTATTCAACCCTATTCTTTTTTAGCCAGATCCGAGGTCCGTGAGGATGAAATCAAGGTTGATTATGAGACTTGGTTTCCGGACGATAACTCAAAAAGTATTCATGCAATGGCAGCAGATCTTTGCATAGAGGTTCATATACCACCAGGGAAGGACCCTATCGATTTTTCCGTCGAACGACCTTTGACCTAGAGCTCGAAAGAATTTTTGGTAATTCATCCTTGATATCTCAGAAACAGTGCGTCATAGAGCGAAACGGACGTTATTTCAGGACTTTTCGATTTAGACAAACATGTCTGAGGAGTATCAGGGATGACCTTGACCTTGAATTTTTTTCCCTGAGCCGGAATTTTTGTTTTCGTGATATCTCGGAAACGGTGCGTCGTAGAGCAAAACCGACATAATTTTCGGACTTGTTGCCCTAGACAGACATGTCTAATGGGTATTATGGATGAACTCTGACCTGGACCTAAATTTTTTTTGCTCAATCAGCATTTTTCGTTTCCGTCGATATCTCAGGAAACGGTGCATCGTAGAGTGAAACAGATGTTATTTTCGGACTAGTCGCCCTAGACAAACTTGTGTAAGGGGTATTATGTATGAACTTTGACCTTGACCTCAATTTTTTTGCTGAGTCAACATTTTTTTTCATTTTCGAGCCCGGGGCAAACATGTTATAAATATTATAAATTAATTAGTTTTAACACCAAAATGCTTTCAAGGCATCTTTAGGCCTTGACATCTAGTTGTGAGAAGGTGATAATTTTGGCATATTTTCTTCATGTAGACACTTCCCAGGCCCAGATGTTGTGCATGCCAAGGAAGAGAAAGGCTAAAAGTCAAATGTACAGAGGTCCCAGAAAAAGTAAGTGTAATCCTAGAGACCACTGATAGCCACAGAACCATTGTGTTAGCCACAGAACCACAAAAGCTCAAAACTAACAAAATAGTGCATAAGCAGTGCAAAACTAACATTTCCATTCATGTCATTTACTGTGACAGAGAGAAAGCCCAAGCTGCCTCTGCCGATACCAGGAAAACCAGGTGCGCAGCCACAGAACAGTCTGGACTCCTCTGACATATCCCAGGACAGCTTCAGTACTGCCATCAGTGACAGGCAGCTAGCAACTGCTGCTGCTGTAAAAGTCAATTCATCAGATTCGGAACAGACTGGTCACGGTTTGTGGAATTTTGGATTCTTGAAACTAATACATCAACCCTTTTCAGTGCATGCACCTGTTTAGTAAAGTTCCTGTTGAAATAATGGATTCATTGGTATAACCTAAGTGAAACATGGTACATGTGTATTCTGATCAATATTCTGTTTACAGAGGTCCAAATCACCTCGGACAATTATACAACATCCAGATGTCCCGATAGAGCACCAGCTACCAGACTGGAAGAGCCTTCCCTGCAGAATGTAGTTGCTAGTGAGAGTCAGGGCACACCACAGCGAGTTCCTGTTGCAGCAGCCAAGTCTGCCCTGGCCTCATCCATGCCAAGTATCACGAACATTCTCAACGCGCCAGTATCCGGACAGCAGCAGTCTGCATGTGATAGCAGCTCTCCTTCACGTGCTTCCACTGCCACTTCACCGCAGAAGGTATCCACCGCGCTGTCAACAGCCACTGCCTCGCCTACAACGCTATCACCCACTCATGTGTTCACTGTGCAGAAAGTGCAAGGCCAGTCATCTGTGTACACCTTGAGCTCGCTGTCATCTTCGCCCGGGGGCACTGCCAGACAGGTGGCCCATGTGTTCACGCACAATATACCTCGAGTATTGCCCAACGAGCCAGAAAGTGACTGTGCACCTCCAATAGTTGTCAATCCAAGCCAGACAGTCGAACCTGACAAGTGGGGTTCTGTGGATGTATGTCAGTTTCTTAGGATCAATGACTGCGGAGCACACTGTGATTGCTTCCGAAAGAAGGTAGGATGGTATAATGAAGGTTTAGTAAAAAAATCAAATCAATGTCTAGTAGCAATACAGTAGTTCAGTACACAGTCATGTTAAGTTTGTTCAACTTTGGATATTTTATGTGCAGGGCATAGATGGTCCTAAATTCCTGTCGTTGTCGAAGGAACAAATTGTGAACCTGACAGGCATGAAGGTGGGGCCATCTCTGAAGATCTATGACTTGATCCAAGCACTCAAGACCAAGGCTCAAGCCAAGAACTCTTCTGGGGACAATACTATCCAGCAGACCGAAGCCAAAGATGGGACTACACATGTCACTGCCAGCCTGTTGCTGAAACAGCAAGGCCTACTCCAGGAAACCAGCAAGCAACAGGAGTCTGCATTGGACAGTAAACCTGCAAGCAGCAAACTGAATGCACACTTGATAGCCAAAGCAACGGGAAATGTACCTCAGCACTCGCATTCTTTGAAGGCTCAGCTAACTCAGTGACTGACTTGTGTACATACATTTGACATTGAAGTGTGACTGGAGCTCAAAGCCGTGATAAGCTGAGTGAGTGTAGCTCTCAAGGTTGTAATCATCATACATGGCGAATCAGGTTGCTATAATTTGTATGTAACGAATTGACAATTGTTACCAGTATGGTGCACTCGTTTTGCTTCCATCCGTGTTTTTGGGCAGCTATAGAGGATAATAATATACTTGTTGGCACTGGTTCATTGGCCTTAAACATATTGCTGTCATGACTGTCCATCGACTTATTCTGTACATTCTATTTTTGTTTATATAAGGCTACTCACTCTGAGAGAGAGAGTGTGAGGCCTATGGTTGAACAGCTTGAATGTTAATATAAATTTTCAAGTAACTACACTTTCAAGTTGACATGTCCATTCCATAATAACAGAAAGCTGTTGGGTTACCATACGTGTACCATTGAACATTGTATTTTCTCCTATTTGATACAACTGATATCATTAGGGCATTTCGGCCCGAAATGCCCTTATGGTTTTGTCTGTTTTTTTTTTTTTTTTTTTTTTTTTTTTTTTCTTCTTTTTTTTTTACTTTCCGCCGTTTTGGTTTCCGATCAATAACTCGGGAACGCCTGAATGGATCTTGTCCAAATTTACACCACTGGTCAGAAATATTACATGGAAGACCCCTATTGTTTTGGAGGCGGCTCCGGGGTCCGTGAGGATGAAATCAAGGTTTATTTTGAGACTTGGTTTCCGATCGATAACTCAAAAAGTATTCATGCAATGGCAAGTATTCTATGCATGGGAGTTCATATACCACCAGGGAAGAACCCTATTGATTTTGGGATCAATTCGTCGAACGACCTCTGACCTAGAGCTCGGAAGAATTTTTGCTGATTCATCCTTGAGGCTTTCATGCATATCTCGGAAACGGTGCGTCGTAGAGCAAAACGGAGCTCAATTTCGGCCTCCTGGCACTAGACAAACTAGTCTAGGGGGTATCTTGGGTCGAAACGACCCCTGGTGTCGAATTTTTTTTTGCCGACTCGGCACTTCCTGTTCGGCCGTATCTCGGAAACGGTGCGTCGTAGAGCGAAACGGAGCTCAATTTCGGCCTCCTGGCACTAGACAACTAGTCTAGGGGGTATTTTGGGTCGAGACGACCCCTGGTGTCGAATTTATTTTTTCGCCGACTCGGCACTTCCTGTTCGACCGTATCTCGGAAACGGTGCGTCATAGAGCGAAACGGAGCTCAATTCCGGACTTCTGGCACTAGACAAACTAGTCTAGTGGGTATTATGGGTCGAGACGACCCCTGGTGTCAAATTTATTTTCGCCGACTCGGCACTTCCTGTTCGACCGTATCTCGGAGACGGTGCGTCGTAGAGCGAAACGGAGCTCAATTCCGGCCTTCTGGCACTAGACAAACTAGTCTAGTGGGTATTTTGGGTCGAGACGACACATGGTGTCAATTTTTTTTTCGCCGACTCGGAACTTCCTGTTTGGCCGTATCTCGGAAACGGTGCGTCGTAGAGCGAAACGGAGCTCAATTCCGGCCTTCTGGTACTAGACAAACAAGTCTAGGGGGTATTTTGGGTCGAGACGACCCCTGGTGTCGAATTTATTTTCGCCGACTCGGCACTTCTTGTTGGGCCGTATCTCGGAAAGGGTGCGTCGTAGAGCGAAACGGAGCTCAATTCCGGCCTTCTGGCACTAGACAAACTAGTCTAGTGGGTATTTTGGGTCGAGACGACCCCTGGTGTCGAATTTATTTTCGCCGACTCGGCACTTCCTGTTCGACCGTATCTCGGAAACGGTGCGTCGTAGAGCGAAACGGAGCTCAATTCCGGACTTCTGGCACTAGACAAACTAGTCTAGTGGGTATTATGGGTCGAGACGACCCCTGGTGTCGAATTTATTTTCGCCGACTCGGCACTTCCTGTTCGACCGTATCTCGGAAACGGTGCGTCGTAGAGCGAAACGGAGCTCAATTCCGGACTTCTGGCACTAGACAAACTAGTCTAGTGGGTATTATGGGTCGAGACGACACCTGGTGTCGAATTTATTTTCGCCGACTCGGCACTTCCTGTTCGACCGTATCTCGGAGACGGTGCGTCGTAGAGCGAAACGGAGCTCAATTCCGGCCTTCTGGCACTAGACAAACTAGTCTAGTGGGTATTTTGGGTCGAGACGACACCTGGTGTCAATTTTTTTTTCGCCGACTCGGAACTTCCTGTTTGGCCGTATCTCGGAAACGGTGCGTCGTAGAGCGAAACGGAGCTCAATTCCGGCCTTCTGGCACTAGACAAACAAGTCTAGGGGGTATTTTGGGTCGAGACGACCCCTGGTGTCGAATTTATTTTCGCCGACTCGGCACTTCCTGTTGGGCCGTATCTCGGAAAGGATGCGTCGTAGAGCGAAACGGAGCTCAATTCCAGCCTTCTGGCACTAGACAAACTAATCTAGTGGGTATTTTGGGTCGAGACGACACCTGGTGTCAATTTTTTTTCGCCGACTCAGAACTTCCTGTTCGGCCGTATCTCGGAAACGGTGCGTCGTAGAGCGAAACGGAGCTCAATTTCGGCCTGCTGGCACTAGACAAACTAGTCTAGAGGGTATCTTGGGTCGAAACGACCCCTGGTGTCGAATTTTTTTTTGCCGACTCGGCACTTCCTGTTCGGCCGTATCTCGGAAACGGTGCGTCGTAGAGCGAAACGGAGCTCAATTTCGGCCTCCTTTTACTAGTCAAACTAGTCTAGGGAGTATCTTGGGCTGACACGTCTTCTGGTGTCAAATTTGTTTTTTCACCGACTCGGCACTTTCTGTTTGGTTGTATGTCGGAAACGATGCGTCGTACAGCGAAACGGAGCTTAATTTCAGCCTCCTGGCACTAGACTAACTAGTCTAGAGGGTATCTTGGGTCGAGACGACTTCTGGTGTCGAATTTTTTTTCACCGACTCAGCACTTCCTGTTTGCCGTATCTCGGAAACGGTGCGTCGTAGAGCGAAACGCAAAGATGCCTTAGGGTGGAGTATGTCACTTAAACTTTGACCACGGACAGTTTCAGAGTCATCATGGTTCTAGACACGGTCTCTTAGGTATATGTTAGCTAGGAATAGAACTCACACGAAATGCCCCAAGGCATCTTCAGGCCTTGACGTCTAGTTTTGTTTGAATTACGCATAGACCTATAAGAGATGGACTGCCAACTCTGTCTACTGTTTGTAGAACAGCTCTGTTCGTAGTTATTGAGCTCGAGGTCATAAAGGTCAGAGGAAGAGGGGTGTTTTATCAAGTCAGTTGGCAGTCCATCTCGTCTGGAATTATGGTATCAGGTGATACGCGATGTACTGTTAAGCTGCAAGACACCAGGTCTAGTTTAAGGGTATTTTGTTTTTGGTTTTTTGTGAAGTATGTATTTTACCTTGGTATCAAATTAAAATGATTGACAAGTTGATTATTGTTGTGAATGTAGATTTGTATCACTCGAATGAAGGAGTCCTCAGGATTCATCATTATCAATACATGTCAATCAGTTGTTAAAACCGAGGCTTTCCGGCCTACGACCGCTGGGTGTATCCCCTATCACCCCAAATATAGCATGAAAAATTAGAGCAAGGGATAAAGAAGGTTACCAGAGAAATGTGAAGTGTGTAAATCACGACTGTTTTTTTTTCCAAAAAAAAATATGCTGCTTTGACCTTTCAAGGTCATTGAAGTTCAAATTCAAGGCCACCAATGAAATCACTATCTATGAATTTCCATTACGATATGTTCAATAAGACGACGAAATTACAGCCAGATCAAACTTTTCGCCAAAAGTAAAAATTCACCAAAACTGCATTTCAAGATGACGAAATTGGAGCCAGATTGTTACTTTTCACCGTAAGTTACGGTATATCTTTACTCGAAATATGTGCCAAACTTGGTTTCAAGTTGAAATTCGAAACTGCATCAAGATAACGAAATTTTGGAGCCAGATTGAACTTTTCACCACAAGTTATATTTGTGGCGATTTTGCCCTAAGCACGCGGCAGGTGATTGTAAACATACATGCCATTTATGTGGCCTTTTTGTTCTTGGCCTTGTTTTGACACGCTCCGTTCGAGCGTGCGTTGCCACGGCAACGCATTGTAATTTACGCTCCAGTAAACTATAACAATGGTTTGATTATACCTCGCGTGGGTCCTACAGCTTGTGGTGTATTATATATACACTGGAAGCTACTCGATCGAGGAGATTGTCCGAGAGAGAGTGACTAGGACACACGCAAGGCTCACCATGAGCTTTGTGTTCCCTGGTCGCGAGTAGTGGGCTCTTAGAGCCCTGGGGACGATTTCCATGGGGAGGCCCGGGCTGGGAGAGACCAGTTGCTGACTCGGGGGCGCAAGCCCTGTGGATCGCCAGTTCTCTCCCTTCCCGGGACGTGTGACATAGGCTCTGGCCAGCATGTCGGACTGTACGGGGTTCCGTCCCCGAGGCAGACCGCGGCTCGCCAGGCCCCTCCAGTTAACACCGTGGTGATGAACCAGTTTCTGAACGGTGTCCGTAGGCCTGGGAGTGTCGGGTGGGCTGTTACCTGGTTACCGTTAATGATAGAGTGGTTACCGTGTCCGCAGTGACCTCCGGTGAGCGGCGCCGCCGCAAGGATCCGGAATAGCGGATGCGCGTCCGCAAGGACTCGCGGTGAGAGGACTATCCTCGAGGATCCCGAAGAGCGGACGATAGTCAATAACTTTACATTGGTGCCAGGACCAGGATCAGTCCGACAGTGTTCCATCGCAGCCTACCGTCACAGTGTTGTAGCCTCCTTCGTCCCTGGGGATCGCCCGCTCCTCGAGGACGTCTCAGGAAAGATGACGAAAGAAAGAGACAAAGATAAAGATAAAGTGAATGAACCCAAGGGGGGGGGAAACGGGTGGAAACGTCGCAGACCGCACCCGGTCGAGCGACGACCGCCGTGAGAAATCTTCGGATGACTCCGGCGGTAGTAAGGTACGTGCGAAGACCTCCGTGGACAAAACCCCGTCTACAGAGTCGACTCCGGCGTCCCTGGCTCCGTCTCCGGACGTAGAG
Source organism: Terebella lapidaria (assembly GCA_949152475.1). Lineage (NCBI taxonomy): Eukaryota > Metazoa > Annelida > Polychaeta > Terebellida > Terebellidae > Terebella > Terebella lapidaria. The sequence goes on from OX424556.1 coordinate 14,314,994, forward strand.
TCGCGCCCCGAGGGGCCGCAACCGAGGTTGCGATCAGGGCCTGGCCCTGATCCGTCAGGCGCGGTAGGTGGAGCTGGCAACGGCGCTACACCGCGCCCGCCTAAGTCCGGGCGGCAGTCGTGGCAGGCGACGCTCTTTCAGGGGACATCTCCGGATGTCCGAGATCGAGTGGACGTCGGCGCGAGCACCTCCGGGCAAGCGGACCAGCGTTACTGGATGCCACCTCCGGCCGGAGGAGCTCTTGCGAAGGCTCCCGGCGGGGACTCCAGGCGGTCCGCGTCAGGCGGAATGGACCAGCTCACTGACACTCTTAGTGCGCTGGCTCCTTTAGGGCGCTATGACCGCGCCCGGTCGCCCCACCAGGGACGATCAGACCGGCGGAACCGTTCCCCCTCTCCGCTGTCACAAGGCAACTCGGGGCCTTTGACGGAGAGGGAGAGGTGGCTGATATCCGAGGCGCTTGTACAGTTCAAGCGGAATCAGCCGCCTCCGAGCGTCGATCCGTCGGCCGCATTTAGTCTGGGGATGACTGGGCCCGTGGCCCCTCCCCAAGTCCTGCCGAGTCCGCAGGCGCCAGTGGCCCCCGCTATGGGGCCCGCGGCTCGGAGGCACCGCGTTGGCGACCGCGTCGACCGTTCCGACGGTTGGAGCGCAAGCCGCATGGTCTACTTACCGTGGTCTACAGTGTGTCGGACGGGCAGTGGCAACAGGCGGCTTCGGCTCCAAGCTTTGCCGCCCCTTCTGGAGCCCACCCAGTAGGTTCGATGGGAGCCCCGCCCACACCTAGCCAGAGTGGGTTTTTAGCGGGGATAACGCCGACTTGGAGGACTACTTACTCCAAGTGTGGCGTACCTTCGTGTACGAAGGATGGTCCCAGCATGAAGCTGGACATGTCCTCGCGGGGAGCTTGGAGGGAAAAGCTCTCCGCGTGATGCCGTGTCTGCTGGTGGGAACAGTGACCTTCGGCGAGGTTGCCCGTCAACTTCGCCTGCTGTTCACGCCGACGACCAATCGGCGGCAGTCTGAACGAGAGTTCAAGGCGCGTACCCGCCAACCGACTGAGTCCGTGACAGACTATGCGTTTAACCTGCGCATACTCGGTCGGAGAGCTTATCCGGACATGGACTCCAGACGGTTTGAGACGATGCTGATCGATCAGTTCATCGATGGCCAGCCTTACCACTTAGCATACGGGCTGGCCACCCATGAAAAGCGATCGATGGAGGAGGCGATAGACTCCGCACTTGCGCTTGAGGTAGCTGTCCGCCCTAGACAGTTGCCTCCGGCCCCGGCTCGGGCCTCGGCTGTTCCCGCGCAGGCGGCGACCCCTCCTCCGGCCAAAGCATTGCAGGTAACCCCGTGGCAGGACCCGGTCGTCCGGGAACCCGCCAGGGAACCTACCCCGCAGTGGGTTAGTGCGCCGGCACCCTCCACAGGGACGCCCGCACATGCGGCACCAGTCGCCGCGCCGTGCTCATCCTCGGACGAGTGCGACATGGAGGAATACGATTTCGGCGCCGCGCCGATGATTGCGCACTGCGCCGGGATCGAAGCTCCGGGACCCGCAGAATGTTGCGCGTTCACCTCCGGACCAGCCCAGAACCGTCCCTGTTACTTCTGCGGAAAGCAGGGACACTTTTGGCTGAAGTGTCCGGAGTTGTTGGAACGCCTGCGGTCGCGCGGATACCAGGGAGCTCTCCCTGGCCCGCAGCGGAGGAATTCCTTCCGGTCTGGTCCTCCGGGACAGCAAGGTCGGAACCCGCGGCAGGGAAACTAGATCCGGACGTGGTGGCGACCAACACTACGTCCGGGGATAGTTGTTCCGTGGCAAAAGATGCCGCCCCACCCGCTGATGAGCAGGACGAACCTCAAGTTGATATGACTTCTCCGGAAGTAGTCCTTGGGGATCAGTCTGGCTCCTCCGCGGCTGAGGCGGATGGTGAGGACTCCGTAGATGAGCCCAGCGCGTGCGAACGGTATCCCCCTACCTGCGCGCTGGTGAGGGACCCCTGCTGGTACCTGCCCCTGTCCTTCGGACGGGAGCCGGTCCGGTTCCTCGTGGACTCTGGCTCGGAGGTGACCCTCGTTGCCGCGGGAACGTTCAGGAAGGAGCCCGCGCTCCGCAACCTTGAGTTGCGGGATCCCGGACCGTACAAGCTCTAGGGAGCGGGAGACAACCGCATCCGTATCCACGGCATCATCGATCTGCCTATTACCCTTGGGGACAAGGTGTATCTGACAGAGGCAAACAGCGGCCGGGATTATTGGAATGAATTTTCTACGGGTCCACCGGGTGACCGCCAACTTTAGTGCTGGCGAATTCCGGATGGGAGAGGATATACACTTTCTCTTCCGCTCAGGCCCGATGCATTCGTTTCAAATGCGGGCGGCGCGCACTGTACTAGTGCCGCCAATGAGTGAGATGATAATTGAGGCGAGGCCGCGTCGTCCCCGCATGCCCCTCGATGGTCGACCGTGTATTGTGCAACCCGTGAGCAGTTTCGCCGAAGGAACTGGACTCGTGCTGGGTGGGGCCCTGGTCATGTCCAACCCCCGTGCGATGCCCATCCTTGTGGTGAATCCTACGGATGCTCCGATTGTACTGCGGCGCGGATGCATAGCAGCTACTGCTACTCCCGCGTCCTCGAGTCGTGTCCTCCCCGACGATCCTGTCTGCCGCGCTGCGTGCAGGACCCTGCCGGACCATTTGGAATCTCGGGTTCCGAAGGACCGGCTGGATGAAGAGCAGCGCCAAGCGCTCCGCAAACTGCTGCGGCAGTATGCGGATGTGTTCATGAGTCCTGATGGTGCGGTTGGCAAGACTGACATCGCCAAACACCGCATCGACCTCGTGGACGAGCATCCTCTCAAGCAGCGTCTTCGTCGGGCAGCGATAGTGCACCAAGAGGTCATAGACCAGGAGGTGCAAAAGATGCTCGACTTGGACATCATCGAACCCAGTGACAGCCCTTGGGCCAGTCCTGTGGTTATGGTGAAGAAGAAGGACAGCTCGTGGAGGTTCTGCGTGGACTATCGGAAACTCAACGATGCCACGCGGAAGGACTCATATCCTCTCCCGCACATTGAAGACACCTTCGATGCCCTGGCTGGGTCGCACTATTTCTGTGCTCTGGATCTGGCCTCCGGGTATTGGCAGGTGGAGATGGAGGAGAGTGATCGGGCGAAGACTGCCTTCGTTACCAAGAACGGGCTCTACCAATTCAAGGTAATGCCGTTCGGGCTCTGTAACGCACCAGCGACGTTCGAGCGCCTCATGGAGATGGTTCTTAAAGGGTTCCTCTGGAAGCGATGTATGGTCTACATCGACGATGTCGTCGTGTATGGCCGGTCGTTCGAGGAAACCCTCACCAACCTCCAAATGGTGCTCCATCGCATCCGCGGATCAGGGCTTAAACTGAAGCCAAGTAAGTGCGAACTATTCGCGCAGGAAATCCTGTACTTGGGCTTCTTGGTAACGGGCACCGGAGTGAGACCAGACCCCGCAAAGGTGGCGGTCGTGCAGAAATGGCCTCAGCCATGTAACGTGGCGGACGTGAGGTCCTTCTTGGGCTTCGCGAGCTACCACCGCAGGTTTATTCGCGGCTTTGCGGAGATCGCGCGTCCCCTCACCATCCTCACGGAAAAGGGCGCCGATTATGTTTGGTCCGCCGAGCAGGCTGACGCCTTCTCGGGACTCCGGCAGGCCTTGGTAGCAGCCCCGGTGCTGCGGCACCCTCGTCCGGACTGCGAGTTCATCCTGGACACTGACGCGAGTAATTTTGCACTCGGCGGTGTCCTCTCGCAGATCGCGGACGGGCAAGAGCGGGTAGTAGCTTATGCGAGTGTGGCCTTGAGCCGCTCTCAAATGAACTGCTGTACCACTCATCGCGAGTTGCTTGCGGTGGTTACGATGACCAAGCGTTTCCGGCACTATTTGTTGGGGCGCCATTTCCACTTGCGGACTGATCACAGTTCGCTGAGATGGCTCCTATAGTGAGGCCGATGGCTTGGTGGCGCGGTGGCTCGTCAAACTCCAGGAGTATGACATGCAGATAGAGCATCGCGCTGGTAAATTGCACGGCAACGCGGACGGCCTGTCCCGTTGTCATAAGTGCAAGAATCCTGGCTGTGCAGGGATGGCTCCATTCCAGCAAGCCGTGGATTCGTCCTCAGACTCGGAATTGGACGTTCCGGGGAGACCGCAGGCTGCCGCCCCCTCTAACAACACGGCGGCCGGAGCGTCTAGGGCTCATCTCCGCGCGCGGACCCGCCGCTATCGGCGAGGGCGTCCCGCATATGAAGCGGAGGTGCGGCTCAGCTCCAGCGAGTCCTCCTCGAGTCCGGCGGTGTACTCTTCGTGGGTACCCTCGTCCTCTGGAGAGTCTGAGTATGAGCGGTCCTTGCCCCCTGTGGTAATGGCCGCTGCGGCGCAGCCAGACGCAACGGATGAGGAGCCTAATTACTTGGGTGGCTACTCTCCGGCGCAGATAGCTGCGAAGCAAAGAGCTGACAGTGCTCTGGCACCGGTAATAACAGCCCTTGAGGCCGGCCAGAAGCCCTCTAAGGATGAGCGGAAGACCTACAGGGAGGAGACTTTGTCTCTAGTATCCCAGTGGGAAAGACTCTCCTTGAGGGATGGCCTCTTATACCGGCGCTATGAGCCACCGACCCCACTGCCTCCAATATGGCAGTTGGTGCTTGCGGCGGAGCTGCTGAAAGAAGTACTCCACCAGTTGCATGACCTCCGGGTGACCGGTCACTTGGGAATCCAGAGGACCGTCCATAGGCTACAACAGCGCTTTCATTGGCCTGGTAGCAGCTTGGACGTGCAACGGTGGTGCGCAGCCTGCCCTCGGTGTCAAGCTCGCAAAGGAGTTCCGGCTCCTGGCCGCCACCCCTTAACCACGGTTAAGGCGGGCGCGCCGTTCGATCGGATAGCTTTGGATATACTGGATACCCACCGGGTCACCCCACGCGGTTTCCGGTACATCCTGGTGATTTCCGACTATTTTACCAAATATACCGATGCCTACCCACTGCGCCGCCAGACTGCGGACGAGGTAGCTCGGTTGCTGGTAAATAGATGGGTGGTGTACCATGGAGTACCTAAACAGGTACATTCGGATCAGGGCACGCAATTTGAGAGCAACCTGTTCCGGAACCTAGCACAGATGCTAGGCAGTACCAAGGTGCGGACCACCCCCTACAGGCCCCAGTCTGATGGCCAGGTCGAACGCTTTAATCGATCAGTCCTCAATATGCTGGCGGCCTTTGTGAATGATCGTGCGAATGATTGGGATGACCACCTCCCGTATGTCTTAATGGTGTACAGGTCGTCGGTCCACTCTTCGACCGGAGTTACTCCGCACGCGATGTTGCACGGCCGGGAGCTAAATTTGCCCATGGATATTATGTATCCAACTGCGGCAGAGACCGGCGCAGTACCCCAGTGCGGTCCGGAGTACGTGGAGTGGATTTGCCGCGCCCTGGCGAACGCCCATTATTTCGCGCGCGCGCGCCTGGACAAGTCTGCCATCCGGCAGAAGCGAGGCTATGACGCCCATGCTAAGGGTAGGCCAGCTTTTGCGGAGAGTGACAAGGTGCGCTACTATTATCCGCCGCTTAAGCAAGGTAACAAATTTGCTAAGCCGTGGATAGGCCCGTTTACGGTACTGAAACAGGTGACAGATGTGGACTACCGGATCCGGAGGAATTCCGATCCGGACAGGGTTCTGGTTGTCCATATCGATAATCTGAAGAAGTACGAGGGCCCGCTTATCATGGATCCGCTCATTCAAGATGCGGAACCGGATGATGCTCCCGTATGGGATCCGTCCGGTCAGCATCCGCGGACTCCGGACGAGCGTGTGCGCCGTATGGTGTGCCTCCCGGACCTCTCTGACCCGTCAGATGATGGACTGGGTGGCTATCAGCCAGATGACGGCGATCCGCAGGTACCCCCACTCCCTCCAGTACCTGCGGATGATGGGCGGCCACGCCGGAAACCACGTGCGCCGGCCCGATATGGGTGGGAATAACATCTATTGCTGGTAAATAGATGGGTGGTGTACCATGGAGTACCTAAACAGGTACATTCGGATCAGGGCACGCAATTTGAGAGCAACCTGTTCCGGAACCTAGCACAGATGCTAGGCAGTACCAAGGTGCGGACCACCCCCTACAGGCCCCAGTCTGATGGCCAGGTCGAACGCTTTAATCGATCAGTCCTCAATATGCTGGCGGCCTTTGTGAATGATCGTGCGAATGATTGGGATGACCACCTCCCGTATGTCTTAATGGTGTACAGGTCGTCGGTCCACTCTTCGACCGGAGTTACTCCGCACGCGATGTTGCACGGCCGGGAGCTAAATTTGCCCATGGATATTATGTATCCAACTGCGGCAGAGACCGGCGCAGTACCCCAGTGCGGTCCGGAGTACGTGGAGTGGATTTGCCGCGCCCTGGCGAACGCCCATTATTTCGCGCGCGCGCGCCTGGACAAGTCTGCCATCCGGCAGAAGCGAGGCTATGACGCCCATGCTAAGGGTAGGCCAGCTTTTGCGGAGAGTGACAAGGTGCGCTACTATTATCCGCCGCTTAAGCAAGGTAACAAATTTGCTAAGCCGTGGATAGGCCCGTTTACGGTACTGAAACAGGTGACAGATGTGGACTACCGGATCCGGAGGAATTCCGATCCGGACAGGGTTCTGGTTGTCCATATCGATAATCTGAAGAAGTACGAGGGCCCGCTTATCATGGATCCGCTCATTCAAGATGCGGAACCGGATGATGCTCCCGTATGGGATCCGTCCGGTCAGCATCCGCGGACTCCGGACGAGCGTGTGCGCCGTATGGTGTGCCTCCCGGACCTCTCTGACCCGTCAGATGATGGACTGGGTGGCTATCAGCCAGATGACGGCGATCCGCAGGTACCCCCACTCCCTCCAGTACCTGCGGATGATGGGCGGCCACGCCGGAAACCACGTGCGCCGGCCCGATATGGGTGGGAATAACACTCCGCCCATGCGGATGCATCTGTGGTACCCGTCTATCACACCAAGGACGGGTTTTAGGTCATTCCGTGAGAGTCCGCACGACTTACCTCCGCGGGTGGCTACTTTGTGGCTATCTTCGGAGTTGAGGTCCGCGGAGACTTTCATGTCGTAACGCCGCCGCTCCGCATCCGCCCTCCCGTAGTTTTCAGCGCTAGGAACGTGCGGCAACCTTATCCGCATCAGTTCGCCTGTAGTCCGGCGTAGTTAACACAGCGGCTATGCTGGCCGGACGACTTTTGTGGATTTGCCGGACGCCCCAGGTCCCGGAACAGCCTCTAAAGTGGCCATACTGAGGTTGGGATTTACGTCCGCTACGGGAGAAGTGCCTTCCCACGGATTTGGGGAACTGGCTCTGGACGCGGGGATAGTGTCCGCACGTGAGGACTGACGTCCGCGATTCGTCCGCGTGACTCGTCCGGCGTCCGTGACGCTTTAAGATGACGCACTTCGGTGTAGTTATCCCTCGTGCGCCATTACTATAATTAATGTTATAGTAATTAAGGTTTCTTACGGCAGGAAACCGACTATCCATTATGATAATGGAGCGGTTGTTAAGTCCGCGTGTGCGGACCAGCCGCAGCGGCGGGTGACGCTCATTTTCGTCCGGATCGTACCTTACAATACGTGGTTTGGGGAAATTTAAAGTTTAACCTTAAAGATATTCCAAAGACTCGACACACCGTCCTTTTATAACGGATGACCTTCCAAGGTCATCACACGGTTTTGGACCACCTCGGTCAAAATTTTAGCTTGTTTATGAGGGTTTAGTCGAAATTACAAAGCGCGTTATAGTTTACTCCGTAAGTCCGGGGGTAGTTCCCCATTCTTCCAAAAGGGGAGTGTCGGGTGGGCTGTTACCTGGTTACCGTTAATGATAGAGTGGTTACCGTGTCCGCAGTGACCTCCGGTGAGCGGCGCCGCCGCAAGGATCCGGAATAGCGGATGCGCGTCCGCAAGGACTTGCGATGAGAGGACTATCCTCGAGGATCCCGAAGAGCGGACGATAGTCAATAACTTTACATATTTTAACTCAAAATATCTGCCAAACTTTATAGTAAGTTATATTTCAAGTCCTGTTACTAGTATGTGCCGAATTGACCAAAACTGCACCTCGAAATGACGAAATTGGAGCAGAATAAAATTTTCCCCACTAGTTAAATTTTGAGTCAAAATATGTACCAAACTTGGTTTCGAGTTGAAATTCAAAGTAAAAGTTGACCAAAACTGCATCTCCAGGTGACGAAATTGGAGCCGAATAGGACCATACGCTATATTTTCACTCAAAATATGTACCAAAATTGTTTTCAGGTTGAAATTACAACAAAAAGTTGACCAAAACTGCATTTGAAGATGATAAAATTTAAACCAAACCAACTTTTCATCAAAAGTTCTATTGTCACCCCAACAATGTAACAAATTTGGTTCAAGGTTCAAATTCCAACCAAATGTTGACAAAAACTACATTTCAAGATGATGAAATGGGTTGCATAATCGAAAGGTACAAATTGTTTCTTTCTTTCTGTATATAGACGCACCTTGATTGCCATATAAAGATATTCCAATTTTCACAGTCTAATCGTAAATGACTAAAATTAATGGATATTCAAAGGACATGGGTCGGTGTTGGCCAGTAAGGCGAATAAATTTGTCAACAATACTGACTTCGCTATGCTTGAACGATTTTCCCAGAAGACGACCTGAAATGCAAGGTGGGTCTTTACTTTGAATGACTTCAATGAATTTGCAATTGGCACAGGTACCCCATTGGAGCCATATCAAAGTTTTCACAAAAAGCTCTATTTTCACCCCGAATATGTTCCAAGTTATGTTCGAATGTCAAATTGCTAACTGCAAAAGCTAACTGCAGTTCTATGCCTATATCTTACCTCCAAAACACATTACGGGTTACGGCTTGTTAGCCTTACTGACATAGGAGTTCTACAAAGGGAGAACCCCATTTGGAAACTGGGCTAGACAATGCATCGTCCAAGCCACTAACCCACGTGACCAAAACATGACGTCATTGTCGTCTCGTATGGCTGACTGTCCAAATCGGATTTGCCCTTGCTGACACACCTCTCACTGCTTTTTCTGACACTTCAGATCGCTGGGTGCAGATTTCTTGTTCTATTCCTGTGCCATTTCTGACTTGTCTCCAGACCATACCTGGTTTCAGCACCCAGCCTTTGGGGTCCGCAGACCTCGGTCCATTCTGGGACCGAGTGGTAGTTGACTGGACAGTGTGGGACTGCAGAGTCCAGGCTCCGTACGGATTCGGACCCTGGTCCTCTGTGTGCTCGTTTCACGACTGTGAGGCATAAGCCACAAAGGCCAGAGTATGAGACTCTGAGTTCGACCCTATGGGGTCCGGGTCCCGTCTGTGTGTTCCCTGTCGACAGGAAGGCCAGCCCTTGTTGGTGGGATTAGACTGGAGTGTTTACAAGTCCTCCCAACGGAGAGATCTCTAGTTTGGTATTGTGGTTTTGCCAAAGACTCTGTTGGAGGGTCTTTGGTTTTGCTCTCACAATCTCGGATTGCCTTCTATCCGCCTTGGAGCCTCACTCCACTGCTAATATGGGGAGTTCTAATGTACCTTTCTCATTAAAGAGTTCGTCAACATAGCAGCCTCGGTGGCTTCTCCTACAGTGCAACGTTCCTCAGTGCAGTTGGCCTCTCTCGTCGTTTGTTTTACGAGTGTCAGTCAATGCATGATGTTTTTAACGATATTAATATTTATAAAATCCTCAATTTCCTTCGGGAAATTGGGTTATATTTCTATTTTTAGACAAATAAATTCTAGTCAATGCCTTTGGGTCTAGATCTAGTCATTATTTTTTCACCACTAACTTTGTAAGGTTTTACTGTTCACTACAAATTTTTAATTGCATAACTTGTGGTTTTATCATTCTTGATACTACTTTTATATCCCTTGTTTGGCACTGAAATGGCCTTCTTGAGCCCAAAGTGCCGTTAAGCTTTATTTCTTCTTCTTCCTCTCCCGTGGTGCAGAAACCTCTAGGGATTCGCCCTGCAGTACCTCCTGCTGACATTTCCAGCATCGTTACGGCAGTGCTGGCGGCTTTGGATGCCTGAGCTGGCTCTTCTCTTCCTCCCCCACACAGTCTACGCCTGGGTATTCGACCACGGTCCCTCTTTCTCCTCCGTTGGATGCTTCGAGGTGCACCATGGCGCTTGAGCCTCTCCAGCTTTTGCCAATGGCTATTTTTGCCCCAGAGCATGAGGCAGAGGAGTTGCAAGTGGTCGACTTGGGAAAGGACTCTGACGAGCATGTGCAGGAGGAGGTCACTTCTTAAACTTCAGCTATGCCACCGGTTCCTATTTAGTGGAAACGCCCTCCCTTTGTGGTGGCTTCCAGTGGGAAGCATCCGAGGCTCGAGTTAGAGCCAGCTGGATGGCGATGAAGATTTTACGTTTCTCCACAAGCTGGACCTGACATGGTCCACTTTGGAACCTACTCTCTTCCCCACGGAGCCGAAGCCGGTGTTGCCCAAGTGGCCCATGTCACTCCTGGCTTCTCAGCGGTCAAACAAGTGACAGCAGGTGCAAGGGCTTCTGGTGCCTGACGGTCCCCAAGAGGAGTTCGCGAGGCACCGTACCGAGACCTTGGACCAAGGTATGACCTTGGAAGTCCTTGGAAGTTTCCCCTTCGACTGCCCTTCCGCAGGAAGTAATACCAGCGTCCAACTCCCACTACCTGGACAAGCCGGCAGTTTTCTGGGAGGCAGCAGCCCCGTACGTGAGGTACAAGGCTCGACCGGTGACCCTCTTCACTGGACTCGAATGTGGCACACAACTGGCCCACCAAGAAGAGACAGTCTCAGCCAATAAGCGACTGACAGAGACTTTGGCCAAGCACTTGGCGTGTCCTTTCCAGACGTCCTTTTCACACCTGCCTCGGAGTGCCTCCATGTCCCGGCCTTCAGTCAAGTCCAAGGACAAAAAGGACTCCAAGAAGCCCTTTCGAGGGACCCCTGCCTGCAACAAGGGCAAGGCCAAGCCAGCAGGAAAGAAGTCCTCCACCCCAGCGGCAGGTGAGTGTACCTGATATACCACTCCCTGTGGTGAACACAATACCTCGGGCTGCTCCACCCGCATTCAAGCAAACCGTGGGCCAGCGTCTTGCAAGAGTGACAGTCACTTGGAGCCAGCCCTTCGATCGTGTAAGTCCTCCGCAAGGGGTTCCGTATTTGGTTCAGTATCCTGTTCTGTCCCCAAATCCTATGCCATCCACGCTCCTCAGAGCTCACACCAAGTGTCTAGCACTTTCACGAGAGATTGACTAAGCCTGCTCGAAAAGTAAATTCTTCCTCTCCCAGTTTCTACAATATTCTGTTCTTGAAATCGTGGGGGTGGGGGGGGGGGTGGGGGGGGGGGTGGGCAGTTGTCGCCCAGACATCGATTAGTCTAAACTGGCATCCGGCATGTCAAGACCCCCAAGTTCTCCATGGAGAAGGCGGAATCTATCTGCTTATCTCTTCCAATAGTCTAAATAGATCGTCTCGCTGGACCTGAAAGACACGTTTTTTTCATATCCTGATCAATCCCGACAAACATGCGTTCAGCTCCCCTTACCCAACAACTGATACAAGATTCGGGATAGTGAGGGGGGGGGAGGCCTTGTTGCCCTCTAATGCTGCCTTGGTTTTAGGAACAAATTCGCCACCAGGAAACATCGTATCGCCACCGTCTGATGTGAACGCGATTCTAATGACATCGATTGCACCTACATCTGATCGCCTTCTCCCACCAGCTAAAAGCACTAGGAAGAAGGTCTTTGGTCAATCTATAGATAGAAACGTCGTCCAAAGGCCCCCACGGCTCTTTGGTTAGACAATACAAAACAAAAGCCACGTCTCACTCAGGTAGAACAGGCACAGCACATGGTCTCTGCGTCCTGAGTGCTGCTAGTAAATCAAACATTACAGGGTCATTAGATAGATCGATCCCTCTAGCCCTAAAAATAGGACCTAACATGGATCGGTAGGTAAACTTCGATCGTAGATGGTGACAGATGCAATCGATCGAACAAGTAGCACAGAAAGTCTAACACTACTTTCAAAGGGGCGGAGAGCCTCGTACATTCTCCTCGAAGATTGGCGGATTTTCCTGGCGAGATGCTGTGACACCTCTGCAGAAAAACCTGCCTTCTGGAAAATTCACTTGATAACTTCCACACGTGTAACCTCAAAATTTGAGGCACGTGGTGGAAGATTAACGTCCTCGGTTGCCTCAACAACATTTTGCTTAGTGGAAGCTCCCTGGGGAAGTCCACCAGCATGGACATCAGCAACGGGAACCATGGTTAGGTGGGCCAGCATGGGGCTACTAACAGTACCTCGCACTAACTCAATTGACGGATTTTGTGGAGGACTTCCGTCACGAACCGTGTTGGGGGTATGCATACAACAGCATGCCATCCCATCCTGCGACATGGCGTCTGTTGCTAGGGCCTCACTACGTGAGGTACAAGGCTCGACCGGTGACCCTCTTCACTGGACTCGAATGTGGCACACAACTGGCCCACCAAGAAGAGACAGTCTCAGCCAATAAGCGACTGACAGAGACTTTGGCCAAGCACTTGGCGTGTCCTTTCCAGACGTCCTTTTCACACCTGCCTCGGAGTGCCTCCATGTCCCGGCCTTCAGTCAAGTCCAAGGACAAAAAGGACTCCAAGAAGCCCTTTCGAGGGACCCCTGCCTGCAACAAGGGCAAGAAGCCCAAGCCCAAGGGCAAGGCCAAGCCAGCAGGAAAGAAGTCCTCCACCCCAGCGGCAGGTGAGTGTACCTGATATACCACTCCCTGTGGTGAACACCACAATACCTCGGGCTGCTCCACCCGCATTCAAGCAAACCGTGGGCCAGCGTCTTGCAAGAGTGACAGTCACTTGGAGCCAGCCCTTGGATCGTGTAAGTCCTCCGCAAGGGGTTCCGTATTTGGTTCAGTATCCTGTTCTGTCCCCAAATCCTATGCCATCCACGCTCCTCAGAGCTCACACCAAGTGTCTAGCACTTTCACGAGTGATTGACTAAGCCTGCTCGAAAAGTAAATTCTTCCTCTCCCAGTTTCTACAATATTCTGTTCTTGAAATCGTGGGGGGGGGGGGGGGTGGGGGGTGGGCAGTTGTCGCCCAGACATCGATTAGTCTAAACTGGCATCCGGCATGTCAAGACCCCCAAGTTCTCCATGGAGAAGGCGGAATCTATCTGCTTATCTCTTCCAATAGTCTGAATAGATCGTCTCGCTGGACCTGAAAGACACGTTTTTTTCATATCCTGATCAATCCCGACAAACATGCGTTCAGCTCCCCTTACCCAACAAATGATACAAGATTCGGGATAGTGAGGGGGGGGGGGGGGAGGCCTTGTTGCCCTCTAATGCTGCCTTGGTTTTAGGAACAAATTCGCCACCAGGAAACATCGTATCGCCACCGTCTGATGTGAAAGCGATTCTAATGACATCGATTGCACCTACATCTGATCGCCTTCTCCCACCAGCTAAAAGCACTAGGAAGAAGGTCTTTGGTCAATCTATAGATAGAAACGTCGTCCAAAGGCCCCCACGGCTCTTTGGTTAGACAATACAAAACAAAAGCCACGTCTCACTCAGGTAGAACAGGCACAGCACGTGGTCTCTGCGTCCTGAGTGCTGCTAGTAAATCAAACATTACAGGGTCATTAGATAGATCGATCCCTCTAGCCCTGAAAATAGGACCTAACATGGATCGGTAGGTAAACTTCGATCGTAGATGGTGACAGATGCAATCGATCGAACAAGTAGCACAGAAAGTCTAACACTACTTTCAAAGGGGCGGAGAGCCTCGTACATTCTCCTCGAAGATTGGCGAATTTTCCTGGCGAGATGCTGTGACACCTCTGCAGAAAAACCTGCCTTCTGGAAAATTCACTTGATAACTTCCACACGTGTAACCTCAAAATTTGAGGCACGTGGTGGAAGATTAACGTCCTCGGTTGCCTCAACAACATTTTGCTTAGTGGAAGCTCCCTGGGGAAGTCCACCAGCAAGGACATCAGCAACGGGAACCATGGTTAGGTGGGCCAGCATGGGGCTACTAACAGTACCTCGCACTAACTCAATTGATGGATTTTGTGGAGGACTTCCGTCACGAACCGTGTTGGGGGTATGCATACAACAGCATGCCATCCCATCCTGCGACATGGCGTCTGTTGCTAGGGCCTCACTCTTTGGAAGGGGTGAGAAGACAGGGAGCTTGTGATTTCTCGAGTTGGCAAAGAGATCCACCTGAGTGCCGAGAACTCGACATATCCGAGCAAACACCTGTGGACACAAACTCCACTTCATCCGACACTTGGTCCAGACGAGATAAAGCGTCCGCGAGTACGGTTCTCTTCCCAGGAAGATGACGTGCTCTGAACATGATTCCCCGATCGTGAGCGATCCTGATCAACCTCTCGGCTTCCAGACACAGATCCAAAGACCTGGTGCCTCCTTGTGTGTTGATATGTGCTACCATCATGGTGTTGTCTGTAAACACCAGCCATCTGATCCCTGGAGGACTGTGGCTGCCCCAATGATGGAGCGCACGACACACTGCCTTCATTTCTAGAACATTGATATGTAACTGACTATCCCGATCGTCCCAACGACCGGACAACTGTTCCTCATCCTTGTGAGATCCCCAGCTCCCCAGCACATAGGCCTCCAGAGGCATTCCCCGGCGCAGGTTGGATTGATCTGCCCACCACCGACAGACCCTCTAAAGCCCTACGATCGAGGCGGACCTGATGATCCAGTGGATCCACTGAGATTTTCCACTGAGTGGACAGGGACCACTGGATTGGCTGCATGGAATAAGGAACCTGCTTCTCCATCGATGCTAGCAGCCCTATTGACGACAGCACTGTCTTTGCTGACGTCAAGGGGTCTACTAACAAGACCTCCAGCAGAGCCAGAATCTTTTCGATGCGGTCTTGAAGAGGGAGCGCTACTCCCCATCTCAAATCGAACTCTACGCCTATGTACATGTATACACAATTCTGACTGGGCGTGAGATGAGATTTGTCCTAATTTGGGATCCAACCCAGCTGAAAAACCAGACCCAGTACCTTCCATGCATGATCGAGTACACATCGGATGAATCTGCTATCACCAGCCAATCGTCTATGTAAATGTAGTAATGAAATTGAATCCCCATAGCACGAAATTTGGCGGCCATGGCCCTCACGATCCTGGTGGATACTCTGGACGGGAGCATACGGAACTGGTACACGACCCCCTCGAATTTAAGGTACCTTTTGAAATGGGGATGGATAGGAACATGGAGATAGGGGTCTTTCATGTCTATACTGACTGCCCATAACCCCGGCTTCATTGCAGGCTGCACTGACAGTGGGGATTCCATTGTGGGAATTAGCAGGAACTCGTTGAGCTGCGACAGGTCGAATACTGGTTTCCATCCGCCTGTTTTCTTAGGGACAAGAAAGATAAACGGTATAAACCGACTTGATACAATACAACAAATACAAAACTTATATATCGCACAATATCCCAGAAAACCAGTTCATAGGCGCTATGGTGTGACATGGACATTAACTGAATGCCATTGTGTTTTTAGTCTGTCTTTGAACACAGAGAGAGGGTCAGTGGCACGGATATTGTGTGGAAAACAAAGAAGCGGTCGCCATACGTCTTAAGTCGAGTCCTAGGTATAACCAGGAATAGTGCCGTCTGAGATCTGAGGCTGCGTTGGGGGCGTATGGTATTAATAGTTCCTTGATATACTGTGGGCCGTTGTCATGCATTGCTCCCCAAGCTCACACCAGCAACTTGAACTTGATGCGTTCAGTGATGGGGAGCCATTGGAGCTCCTTCAATATTGGAGTGATGTGGTCATATTTGTGAGAGCGAACAACTATTCGTGCAGCCATGTTTTGTATGCGCTGTAGTTTTTCGATCAGTGAGGCGGGGAGACCCGATAGGAGGGCATTACATGTAGCCAAGGTGGAAGACACAAATGCGTGTATGAGCTGCTCTGTAGCCATTTGAGTGAGACACTTCCTGATGGACGATATGTTCCGCAGGTTAATGTACGCTTTTTTACAGATGGAATTAATGTGGTCAGCCATTTTGAGCAAACTGTCAAATATCACCCCCAAGGTTGCGGACAGTCAGCTAGGGGCTACTATAGCAGTGCCAACAGTGAGTAATGGAATGACAGGCTTATTTCTCATGCGATCTGAGGAACCACAACCACATCCGTTTTTTCCTCATTGACTTGTTATTTATTGCAGTGCATCCATGCAATGATGTCAGCTATACAATGTTCAATTCTATGAATGGCGTCAGTTGGATTTGACACATCAAATGTGATCAATAGCTGTGTGTCATCAGCGTACTGGTGGACGGTGAGTCCATGTTTTTCTGCAATATAACTTAACAGACGAGAATAAATGCAGGAAAGTTTTGGCTCCAAAACAGTGCCTTGTCGTACGCTGTATGGAAGATCCGAGATTTCAGACGTATGGTCTCTTATATGAATGCCTTGGGTCCGACCTGCTACATAAGAGTTGATCCAGTTTATGGCAGCGCCCGTGAAACCACGATTGTTTGTAATCCTATCGATGAGTATCAACGGCCAGAAGAAGCTCGTTTAGCACACGGACGAGTGCTGTCTCGACACCTGTGTCCACTTACGTACGCAGACTAAACAGGATCGTCGATCGAGTGTTCCAGCATGTGGGCACTGATTTGATGAGTGACTACCCACTCGATTGTCTTGGACATGAATGATAAGTTGGAAACTGGATGGTATTTTTTTTTGGAATGTTGGCATCAAGAGTTTTTTTCAGTTGAAGTGTGACCAATTGACAATCCTAGTGAGGACTGGAAGAGATCGTGATCCATACACTCCTCGACCGCCCTCTTGAGTAGATCTGAAACCTCCTTAGAGAGACGCTCGTACCTGTCTCGAATGCTCTAGTGGGAAAGAACCATGGTGTCTGACACACTGGTGGCTTTCGGTCCAGCCACCTCAATGTCAATCCTTTCCCCAGCCAATCTAGGACTTGTGTCCAAGATCAAAGCGCTGCGCCAGGCTGCTCGAAACACGCCCAAACGTCCTCCGACTGGACATGGCGAAGGTATTGGAGTTTCAATAAAAACCCTGCAACCTTCGACTAGCCGATCGGACGGAGAGTCACTTCTTAGAAGCTGACTTTCCGCCACGAAACCAACCTCACTCACCACCTCGCTTTCAGGCTGTGCGCCCTGAAAGGACGATGTGGTAGAGGACGAAGCCTGGGGTGGCTGCAGCGGAGCTGCTGTCAAAGCCTTATGCTTCTTCCCAGCAGCCTTCCCCGCACCACTGCTCTTAGAAGTTACCCTAGTGAGGGCCTCATCACAAAGGTTCTACCTAAAGGCCAGAACATCTTCCCGCGAGACATCACCCAAGGTGAACCCGGAAAACAGTGGCCGAGCCTTCAACTCCGCTTCGTCAACTGACGTAAGCTCGAGAGTTCTGAGCTGTGCCTCCCTGGCCGTCAGGTCCAGGTGAGTGCCTAGATAGGCCGAGTTGCGCTCAGCCCCCTTCAGCATGCCAGTCAAGATCTCTAACGCTGCCTAGAAGGACTGGCTCTTCCCATCGGATTGCGTACTCTCATCGACAAACTCCTAAACCAAGGTGGTCAGGTCATCGGCGAGTGAGAGTTGACCCATCAACTGATGAAAGATGGACTGCCACGTCTGAAGGTGTGCCTTCTTGACGTAGGCCGACCACACTACCCCCTGCTTGCGAGATAGCTAGTGGAGATGGGGGTCCTCGATGGGGGTCCTCAGCCGGGACGGCTGACTGGACACCACTATCGCCATGAGAAATAGGAAGTGATGACCTGGAGTACTAAATCTCAAGGTCACATCTGACACGGATTGTGTAAATTGGTCTGTGGGGCTAAAACACTTGCACATACAGGTTAGGACTGCATTATTAACATACAGGAAGTCATATATGGTACATCTTTCGGTGACCTTGAGGTGGACTTCAGTCTACCTTGAAGGCTAAATCTCAAGGTCACGCCCGACCTGAAATGTGTAAATTGGCCTTTACGGACAAAGTATTGTAGATATACATTATATTTGTATTATGAATATACATTGTATACAAAGTTATATGCAGCACACCTGACGGTGCCATTGGAGTTCACAAAGATGACCTTGACTGGTTAATGTCAGTCATATGTCACCTGTGGCGCTTGAACCAAAATTGTCTAATTTTCCGCTTGGCAGTCTTAAGAGTTCCAGTATAAAAAGCAGAAAACTGCACTGTGCACCGTCCATATCAATGGCTCAAAAATGCATTGAACAGGTAGAACAATGTTGGACAAATAACTCTTCCCATTCGTCGTATCAGAAACCCATGAGATCTTATAGGTTTCTGGTCATATTCATGATCACATTATTGCAAAGCATAATTTAAAGGTCAACAATTTCAAATTTGTTTTGTTCAGAACATCCACTACTTATTTTTGGTGAAAATAGATCATGAAATTTTGAAGCTGCAGGTAATTCAAATCAGTGCTGGCTGTGAGAGGGGGGAGCAGTTACTGTAGTGTATGTTGCCAATCAGTTAGCAGATCCAGGAACTGGCAGATCTGCCTTCCTTACTATCAGCCTGGCTGCTGCTGGGTTATGTTTAGTTCCAACTCGTCACTCAAAATCTCGGGCCAGCAATTAGGCCCCTACCACAAAACCACCTGGTTTTTCATCTCTGTCGGTATGTTAGACATCATTTTGACTTCAGTCTGAAATTTTCCACCCAAGTTGGCATTCTGCCCACATTGGTTTTGCAGTATTGAGTTCAATCATGGTAGGATACATAATTTTTCACAATTCACTTTGATTTTTGGTGGTCATTTAAACCATATACAAAAGAACCATACAGATTTTGGCAGTATGCTCCTTTGACGAGTCTATATATGCAAGCGAATGCAAGGGAATTTTTGCACAACTGACATGATGGCCAATGGGATTTTACATGCTTACTATACTGAACTCATCAAAGGAGCTGCAAAAGTTGTAGGATTACATTTCTGTCACGATCCATATATATTATACACCACTATACACTACAAAAATTATAGAATTTGTTTATTTTACATAAATGCTTCTCATAACACAATTACAAATATTTTACCAGACAACACTGTACCACCAAACATATCAAACATTACATTCAAATGGCATACTCAATTTCTCATCCTTTGAAGCCGCTTTCCACAAACATTGAACACAGCTTCGTAAAATAAGAAATTGGCAACAAGGATGATAAAAATATCATACAGTATGAAAAACTTGCATACACTTTCAATCAAACGATTCATATCTGTTTATCAACGATAAGCTACCACTACTATGTAGTCCATGCAAAACTATGCAAGAGAAAATCACTGCCTGATTTGTAAATAAAATCATAGATTAGTATGAAAAATAGACATGGCAAGTGAACATTATAACTTTAACCTTACTAACTTTTAGGCAAGTTGATACCTGCAGAAATTTTCTCACTGACACCTTCAAAGTGCACCACCTGAATACACATGTTTCAAAAGCAGACTCAAAAGTTTCTTGTTGGTTGTTTTTTTTAAAACTTCACTAAAATATGTAAAACAGATTGACAGGCAAAATTACAATGGACTTTTATGACATTTCAAGATTAGAAATGATCTATTGGTAAACCAGAGTTTATGTATACCCCTGAAAATGCGAAGTGATAAAAATATGTTCCAATTAATAGTCCCACCTTACTCAATATATATTGATACACGCAGACATCCACACTATGCTTTCACAATGCACAAGTACGATTGTTCCACGAGCTTTAAAATCAATCTTCACAAATATGTTGTCTGAACACTCTTCTACTAGCTTAGGAATCACTTTCATCATATAAACAACACAAATGTACATACAACTCCTTTGTACATATGAATGCTACTGGAAAATTTACGAAAGAACCACGATTAAAATAGGATTCTTTGATATTTAACCAAGGACTTGCTTGATGGAAATAAGGACAACAGCATTGTTTTCTCATGGAATATGATTGATACTACTCTGTTACTGATGACTTGGGACGAACACCAGTCCCAGAAATGAAAAGAATGGTTGGTTATGTACACAGTAATTTTTGTTTCATGGACTCTTCCCTCCCGTTTGTTGTTGAAACACATCAATGACATCACCATCTTCCATTTCCAACTGCAAAAGAAATGCACATAACATCAATGAGATTTAAATATACGAAATTTAAATTATTTTCACATTTACAAGACAAACAATCAATTGATATACATGTACTCCAAAGGTATCTTAGTATTGAATTAGTCGATATGCAGTTTTCAACATTTGTGTGGGTGTGTCCCCCCCCCCCCCCCCCTTCTCGAACAGACTTGTGTTGGGAATAGATTGGCATTTTTTGGCATCAATTTTCGGATGTAGTTTATCGATAATTTTTGAATATAATGTTGTTGAAATTGAAACAACACATACTTTATTGTATTATCGAAAATAGAAAAGCTGTGCAAATTGTTGAAATTGAAACAACACATATTTTATTGTATATTATTGAAGATAGAAAAGCTGTGCAAATTTCATGGAGAACTAATTAGATCTAATTGATGATATCCCATCCATTTTCTCTCATTTCTCGTTTGAAATGGCAAAACAGCTCCCAAGTATGTAATGGCTGCCATGCAGTAAGTGCCCTAGTGAACGAAAATCACAAAGATACTACTAAAGTGCTAAGAATTATGGTAGCCTTGGTAGGAAAATCCCTGGAAAAAGTTTGAAGGACAAGATCTCGACAGGTGTCGGCATTCAACAGATGTCAATGGCAACAAAAATTATTAGCAGTCTCGATGCGCACAAAACAGTGCACTGATCTTTAGTATCCACCACAAGGTATGTGCACCCAACAGATTCCATTCCACTTACCCCTGATGGTGTGTCGGTTTCATTAATTGGCTGACCATCGAATCGAAATCTCATTGAACCCATTTTCACGCCCTGAAAGAAAGTACAGCTTTATTGATGATCTTTGTTCCACATGGACAATTTGATTTATTCACTATAAACTAGATGCTTCCGGTCGCCTACGACCGCTTGGGTGTATCCCCCGTGGCCCTATCATCTCTGTTGCCCCAAATATATCACTGTCAAGTGTGAAAAACTAGAGCAAGGGCTAAAAAAGATTACTAGAGAAATGTTAAATCTCAAGTCACAACTGTTTTCTTTTCCCCACCAAAATTGCTGCACTGATTTTCCGAGGTTATTGAAGGTCGAATTCAAAATCACCACTGAAATCTCTTTATATGAATTTCCATTCGACATGTTTTGATAAAATAACAAAAATACAGATAGATCAATCTTTTCACCTATTTATATTTCAACTCAGAATATTTTACAAACTTGGTTCCAAGTTGAAATTCAAAGTAAAATTTGACCAAAAATGCATTTCAAGATGACAAAATTGGAGCTAGATTGAACTTCTCACCATAAGTTATATTTCGATCCATAATACATGTATGTGTCAAACATGGTTTCAAGTTGAAATTCAAAGTAAAAGGTAATCAAAACTGCATTTCAAGATGACAAAATTGGAGCCAGATCAAACTTTTCGACATGAGTTATATTTTAACTCATAATACCTGCCCAACTTGATTTCAAGTTGAAATTCAAACTAAAAGTTGACCAAAACTGCATTTTAAGATGACGAAATTGGACCCAGATCAAACTTTTCGTCATGAGTTATATTTCAACTCATAATATGTGCCAAACTTGGCATTAAGTTGAAATTCAATGTAAAAGTTGACCAAAACTGCATTTCAAGATGACGAAATTGGAGCCAGATAGAACTTTTCGTTATAAGTTATATTTTAACTCATAATATGTGCCAAACTTGGTTTCAAGTTGAAATTCAAGCTAAAAGTTTACCAAAACTGCATTTCAAGATGAAGAAATTGGAGCCAGATCGAACTTTTCATCGTAAGTTATATTTTAACTCATAATATGTGCCAAACTTGGTTTCAAGTTGAAATTCAAACTAAAAATTGACCAAAACTGCATTTCAAGAGGACGAAAATGGAGCCAGATCGAACTTTTCACCATAAGTTATATTTCGACTCATAATATGTGCCAAACATGCTTTCAAGTTGAAATTCAAAGTAAAAGTTGACCAAAACTGCATTTCAAGATGACAAAATTGGAGCCAGATCGAATTTTTCACCATAAGTTATATTTTAACTCATAATTTGAGCCAAACATGGTCTCAAGTTGAAATTCAAAGTAAAAGTTGATCAATGTTTTCATAAAAAGCTATTGTGATCAATAATAGACTTAACTAGCAAAAAAATAATGTTGACTTATTTGGTCACAGCCATAAAATCTCTACTGGACAAAGCCTTCACCTTGTTGAGCCCAATAATAAATATTTCTTGTCTTAACTATTTTCATTGTGGTCAATAATAGACTTAACATGTAAAAATAAAGTTAACTTATTCGGTTACACCCAGAAATTTCTACTGGACAAAACCTTAACCTTGTTGAGCTCAATAATAATTGTTTCTCATCTTACCTATTTTTATTGAGGTCAATAATAGACTTAACTAGCAAAAAAAATGTTAACTTATTTGGTTACAGACATAAAATGTCTACTGGACAGAATCTTTACCTTGTTGAGCCCAATAATAAATATTTCTTGTCTTAACTATTTTTATTGTGGTCAATAATAGACTAAACTAGTGAAAATAATGTTAACTTATTCAGTACACCCATGAAATCTGTACTGGACATACTTTCACCTTGTTGAGCTTAATAATAAATATTTCTCATCTTAACTATTTTTATTGTGGTCAATAATAGACTTAACTAGTGAAAATAATGTTAACTTATTCGGTTACACCAATGAAATTTGTACTGGACAAAATATTTACCTTGTTGAGGTTAATAATAAATATTTCTTGTCTTAACTATTTTTATTGTGGTCAATAATAGACTTAACTATTAAAAATAATGTTAACTTATTCAGTTACGCCCATGAAATTTGTACTGGACAAAACCTTTACCTTGTTGAGCTTAATAATAAACGTTTCTCGTCTTAACTATTTTTATTGTGGACAATAATAGACTTAACTAATAAAAATAATGTTAACTTATTCAGTAATATTGTCCTGTTTTCACTGAAAACTTCAGTTCTCCATTCTGAACAAGAAACCAGTGTCATTACCTTCCACTGTACAGGCTATTGGAATGATCGTACATGTCAAAATGGATATTTCAAAATTCTGTAATAAGTTAGGCTGTTAACATATTAATATTTATATGATCATTCTAAAAAACGATTGGTTTCGTGTGACAGCCCTTCCCAACAACACTTCCAAATATTATCGAGATTCGTCAAAAATTGCCATCTGTACAGCGTTCACAAGCCATGTGTCTCAAACAGGCTGTTTTCAATGCAAAATGTGTCCCCAAACGACCAATTCAGTTGCCACGGCAACCAAAATCGATTGGTGTCGGGATCTTACCATAATATATGTGCCTGCGAAAAATAATGGTGATCGGGTGAGAATTGCGGCCTATAGCGCGTTCACAAGCCATGTGTCTCAAACAGGCTGTTTTCAATGCAAAATGTGTCCCCAAACAACCAATTCAGTTGCCACGGCAACCAAAATCGATTGGTGTCGGGATCTTACCATTATATATGTGCCTGCAAAAAATAATGGTGATCGGATGAGAATTGCGGCCTGTAGCGCGTTCACAAGAAAATCTCTGCGGACGCGGACACGGACGCGGACGACGAAGCCAAATCCATAGTATCCGCCGAACTTTGTTCGGGGGATACAATAATATACATGTATCATCTTTTCTGGTTCAAAAGAACCATAAAATGCAAAACTATACATAAAGATTACTTACCGTTCTTTCACAATAAGCAGACATTAGCTTCCGTAAGGGGGTGTTTTTCTTGATCTTGAAATGAACAACACTTCCATCTTGACCTGTGACTTTCAAGTTTATGTGTTCACTGCTTCCTTCCTGAAAAATCACCATTAGACAAGATTGGCAGTGAGACGGAGAAGTTATGGAGTACCAATATGACATGTGTATAGTAATTTGCAGCACATGGACTTGTTCATTACACTAAACTTCAAGGCTGAAGATACCTCGGGTTATTTCGAATAGGGGCATCACGCTTAGTTAAAGCAACTGCCTTCGTAAATATGCCTTTTCCTAATACAAGATAACAAAACATAATACACAATGATTTTGACTATTACAATCCGTCCGAGTTGTCTTTCGCGGATACCTGGGTCGAAATACTAGATGATAGATCTACTTGTTCTGGCCCTACTCGAGTTGATCCGATGCATTCATTATAGGGCCCGGACGAGTCGGAAATTTCCGACCCGGGTACCCGTGTGGTCTGACCCGACCCGCCCCGGGTAACCCGTCCAAATATAGATCAAATTTGAAAGGGAATAACTGGAGCAATTTGCAACACGTAAGCGCCAGTCATGGATCTTTGACACATATTATTTGTTTGGTTGGTGTTCATCAGTTTGAAAGAGATCACATGACCTCATAAAACTAGATTCTCTACTTCCGATTTTTTCCCTATGATTTTCTTGTCATTCTACTTTACTAGGGTTTATCGCAAAATTTCAAAACTATATCCTTATTCGTTCTCGGGTACGGGTAATGAAATTCCAACCCGGGTAATTGTATGACCTGCCCCGAATTCGGGTACCCGTCGACTCGTCCGGGCCCTAATTGATTATATTCGTGGAGTCATCCTTCCTAGAATCTAGAACATCTGAACTCTAGTGTAGAATCTTGATCTAGATCTATTTGTCCATTTCACTCTAGATCTACTAGATTTAGATCTAGTCTCTAGTAGATCTAGTCAATGAGAATGACCCTCATCATGAGAATAGAGTCTACCAAATTCATATTATACTCTGATTTTTTAAACTCGTTTACACCGTTTTTTGCCTTCAGTTCAGTCAAGTTACTTCGAGCGAACTATTCAACTGAATATTGCATATCTGTGGTACAAACGGCAATTAATTCACACAAACCTGCCTCCTGGAACGCTATCTGTTTCTTTCAAAACGCATAAGTTTTATTTAAGCGAGGATTTGCTTGAACCATGGGCGCCGACATATTGCTTGGTTCTCGACAACTGACAACGGAATACAAATGGACAAGTTCAATAGTCACAATAGGGGGATCGGGTTGTCAGTTGTCGTCAAGGTGCCTGCACGTGCGAGTCATTTCGAATCAGTTTACCTGCGTGGGCGGTCTCGAATCCTAACTTTCGCCCCTATGCAAATTATCCGAACAGAATCGCCCATCACGTGCCAAACGAAAACAATATTTGTTGACATGCAAACGACAGGATTTCAGGGGAAATTTATCATTGCAGTAGATTGCTAACTCTCACAGTTCTATGAGCAGAAGTCTGAAAGTTGGCAGAAAAATGCCGTTTGATCTCCAGGTGAAGTATGCCAAGTTACAATACGATACCATTAAACATCGCAAAAATATCGGCAAAAAACGGTGTAAACGAGTTAGAAAAATCAGAGTATAGATCTAGCGTCAGGGTACAATACCTATATTCATCGACCGTCCTTAATCCTCGACCCCTGCAAACACTGCCAAACAACTGTGCAAAACAGACATCTCACAATAAAACACATTGAAAGTACCTCTACACATTTCACATTTTAGTTTAGATCTATTCAACTTTTGGCCAGCCGTTTGCAATTGCAGGTGTCGAGGGGAGAGGGTCTATGATTAGGTACTCTGACGCTAGAGAGATCTTTGACCAACTCTGTCACTTGAAAAATACCAAAAAGTGGGGGTTCAGAAAAATCGATAACTTGCAGAAAAATGGCGATCGCCGCCACATTTCATGACAGGATCGCCGCCACACAATTCAGGCTTCAGCGCCGCCACTTCCACGTTCGCAACGTATTTACTTCGAAATACCACCTGAAAACATAAAATTAAAATTCTCATGGAAACATATGAACAGCAAGAATTCGATATGAACCTTTTTGTCGTCCGCCATGGTGTACAACTCTGTAAAACAGCAAAAGCCGGCTTCGTTTACAAACACACAACAACTCAACGCTTTGTGAAGAGGCGCGATGCAGCTCCGGGGTAAATCACAGAAAATGTGCGCAAAACAAAAATAAAGGATGGAATAAAATTAATCTCCCAATGTTACTATCAAATAATTATTACAGATTAGAAATTTGTTTTTTTTTAAATATGAAACTTATTCCACATAGGGCTGAAGGTTGTATGACATACTAGTACAGTACATGTCTACAAATCTAGGACCAATGGTCCTGTAGATAACTGACACCAAGGAATCGAGACCTGGCGACAAACTGACAAATTAGCCTATACATACATGTATTCTCGCACTCCACCGTTTCCGTCCAATGGTGAGAGCAGTTCCAATATCTGACACTCAGCGAGTAAAATATATAATTTGTTTGCCGTGACAGACCATGGTCCTGTTGATAACTGACAACAAGCAGTCGAGACCCGGCGGTAAATTACGCCTATAGGCCTAGGCCTACATAGTGCAGCGGATAGACTATGTGCCAAATATGAGAAGGATTGTGGGTTTGGTGGTAAAAGCACCAAAATTGGTAGCCTACAATTCAGGCTAAGTACATATATATTGATTTTAGCTACAAGACCAAGTCAGATTTTGCCCTAATTTAGAAATATGGCCAAAAATCAAAGATGGCCGCCATCGTTCATGTAAAAATGTTGAAATGGCCATAACTTCCATGATATTCAACACATCAATACAAATAAGGTGCCTACACCTATGTTTTCTTACCTGGGGATGCCAACTAGACCATTCGATTTTGCATACAGTGACCTGCATTAAGAGGCCAATACCCCATCCCCCCCCCCCCCAAAAAAAAAATAATAATAATAAAAACACCAAGACTAGGACTCGGAACAAATGGATATAATCCAGGTGAACTGATGTTCTACTTGAAATTACAGTTGTAACAAATTATTTTTTTTCTTAATATACTTTCTCTTTTTCAATAGTATCTTGTGAAAAACATGTTATACACCTCATTTGGATAAATACAAAATGACCGTCAAATTGTGCCTATTTCGTGGGGCCAAATTTAAAAATTAGCCCGAGGGCTAAGATAGGTTACCGTACAATTTTGGCTTTAAGCATTGCAAGTGACATATATGACTTCCTATATGCTCATAATGCAAACTTAAGCTCTATCTACAAGCATTTCATCTGTAGAGGCAAATCTGGGCATTTTTTTTTTACCCCAAAATGGCTGCTTTGACCTTTCAAGGTCATCCAAGGTCAAATTCAAGGTCACCACACAAGTCGCCATATGTGACTTCCCATTTGAAAGTGCCAATTTCTAAGCTCTATCTTCAAGAGTTCTATGAGTACAGTCCTGGCAGCTCCAATTATGAAGGAAAAAAGTGCCGAAAATTTTCGAAGTCCAAAATTTTTATCAAAGGGTGAAAAAAATTTTTTGGCCTAGAAATGACCCAAAATGGATAGTAACGCGATTTGGGGCAAATTTTTTTTTTTCGTCGACCCATCAAAAATTCAAAATGGCCGCCACACGGAGACCGGCGATTCAAGGGCAACAAAACTTAATCACATAATAAAGGTACATAAGGGGAATCTTTCGACACCAGAATCTCAAAACTGATCAGACAGTTTTCGAGAAAAGACAGACAAGGTGCAAATTTGAGCATTTTTCGAACAAAAAATGGCTGTTTTGACCTTTCAAGGTCATCCAAGGTCACATTCAAGGTCACCACACAAGTCGCAATATATGACTTCCCATTCGATAGTGCCAATATCTAAGCTCTATCTTCAAGCGTTCCATGAGTACAGTCCTGGCAGCTCCCATTATGAAGGAAAAAAGTGCTGAAAATTTTTTGTCCAAATTTTTTTTCAAAAGGTGAAAAAAAAAAATTGTCTAAAAATGGCCCAAAATGGATAGTAATGCGATTTGGGCCGAAATTTTTACGTTACCGAACGTTTGGTCCGATAACCTATTGCCGTGGCGTTGCGTCCGTCGTCTGGCATCCTTCGTCCGGCGTCCGGCGTCTGTCAACAATTTTATCTTTAAAGTTTACAGTCGGATTTTTCTGAGATTTTGCACAAAAATGCCTAAAAATATTTCGAGAGGGAGCTATTTTTTAGTTTTTTGATTTTCGCAATTTTTTCAAAATGGCGGCCGTTTTCGTCGAAAAATTGTCAATTTTGGACTTTGATGGTCGTTTTCTCGAAATCTTATCAGTAACTTTTTTTCTTATTGATGCATAACACTGCTCCCATGTACCCCTGTGACATGTATAAATTTTGTTGCCCTTGAATCGCTCGAAGTGGGCCATTTTGGGCCCAAAATCGGCCCAAATGAGACTTTACCATGTTAAATTCTCCCATGCTTTATAATGGGACACATTAAGCCTCATATCTCACTTAAAATTAAGATTAGAGACTAAGAATCAATTGTGGACATATAGGAAATGATATATGCTGAATATTATCGTGACCTTGAATTTGACCTCTGACCTCGGTTTCAAGGTCAGAGCGGCCGTTTTCGTCGAAAAATGGTCAATTTTGGACTCTGACTGTCGTTTTCTCAAAATTTGTTCAGTATTTTTTATTCTTATTGATGCATAACACTCCTCATATGTACCCCTGTGACATTTGTAATATTCGTTGCCCTTGAATCGCTCGAAGTGGGCCATTTTGGGCCCAAACTCAGCCCAAATGGGACTTTCCCATGTCAAATTCTCCTATGCTTTATAATGGGACACACTAAGCCTAATATCTCACTTAATAGTGAGATTAGAGACTAGGAATCAATCGTGGACATATAGGAAATGATATATGCTGAATATTCTCGTGACCTTGAATTTGACCTCTGACCTCGGTTTCAAGGTCAGAGCGGCCATTTTATTCGAAAAATGGCCAGTTTTGGACTTTGACGGTCGTTTTCTCAAAATCTGTTCAGTAACCTTTTTTTTATTATTGATGCATAACACTCCTCATATGTACCCCTGTGACATGTATAAATTTCGTTGCCCTCAAATCTCTCGAAGTGAGCCATTTTGGGCCCAAACACGGCCCAAATGGGACTTTCCCATGTTAAATTCTCCTATGCTTTATAATGGGACACATAAAGCCTAATATATCATTTAATATTGAGATTAGAGACTAGGAATCAATTTTGGACATAGAGGAAATGATATATGCCGAATATTCTTGTGACCTTGAATTTGACCTTTGACCTCATTTTCAAGGTCAGAGGACAAAATGGCTAATATCTCGCTTATTATCGACTTTACAGCTTAGGAATCAATTGTGGACATATAGTAAATGATATATGCCGAATATTCTGATGACCTTGAATTTGACATTTGACCTCATTTTCAAGGTCACAGGACAAAATGTCTAATATCTCACTTATTATTGATTTTACAGCTTAGGGATCAATTGAATATTCTCGTGACCTTGAATTTGACCTTTGACCTCGGTTTCAAGGTCAGAGCACAAAATGTCAAATATCTCGCTTACTATCGATTTTACGGCTTAGGGATCAATTGTGGACATAGAGGAAATGACATATGCTGTATATTCTGATGACGTTGATTTTGACCTTTGACCTCATTTTCAAGGTCAGAGGACAAAGTGGCTAATATTTCACTTATCATCGATTTCACAGCTTAGGGATCAATTGTGGACATGTAGGAAATGATATATGCTGAATATTATCGTGACCTTGAATTTGACCTCTGATCTCAGTTTCAAGGTCAGAGCACAAAATGGATAATATCTCGCTTATTATTGACTTTACAGCTTGGGAATCAATTGTGGACATATAGGAAATGATCTATGCAGATTATTGCCATGACATTGAATTTGACCTTTGACCTCATTTTCAGGATCGCAGGACAAAATGGCTATTTGTGGCTAATATCTCACTTATTATCGATTTCACAGCTTAGGGATCGATTGTGGACATGTAGGAATTGATATATGCTGAATATTATCGTGACCTTGAATTTGACCTCTGATCTCAGTTTCAAGGTCAGACCACAAAATGGCTAATATCTCGCTTATTATTGACTTTACAGCTTGGGAATCAATTGTGGACATATAGGAAATGATCTATGCAGATCATTGCCATGACATTGAATTTGACCTTTGACCTCATTTTCAGGATCGCAGGACAAAATGGCTAATATCTCGCTTTTTATCGACTTTACAGCTTAGCAATCAATTGTGAACATATAGAAAATGATACATTCTGAACATTGTCATGACCTTTAACTTGACCTTTGATCTCATTTTCAAGGTCGCAGGACAAAATAGCTGATATCTCGCTTATTATCGACTTTACAGCTTAGGAATCAATTATGAACATATAGGAATTGATATATGCTGAATATCGCTATGACCTTGAATTTGACCTTTGACCTCATTTTCAAGGTCAGAGAACGAAATGGCTAATATCTCGCTTTTTATTGACTTTACAGCTTAGCAATCAATTGTGGACATATAGAAAATGATATATTCTGAACTTTGTCATGACCTTGAACTTCACCTTTGATCTCATTTTCAAGGTCACAGGACAAAATGGCTAATAGCTAGCTTATTATCGACTTTACAGCTTAGGAATCAATTATGAACATATAGAAAATGATATATGCTGAATATTGCTATGACCTTGAATTCGACCTTTGACATCATTTTCAAGGTCACAGGACATAATGGCTAATATCTCGCTTATTATTGACTTTACAGCTTAGGAATCAATTGTGGACATACTAGAAATGACATATGCCGAATATTATCGTGTTCTTAAATACAGACTGACCTTCCAGGAGGTCAATCATATCCACTGGATGTCATCCTGTACCAATTTTGGTGCTTTTACCACCAAACCCACAATTATTCCACACATCTGCTGCACTAACATGTAGGCCTACATGTATTCTCGCACTCCACCGTTTCAGTCCAATGGTGAGAGCAGTTCCAATATCTAACACTCAGCGAGTAAAATATATAATGTATTTGCCGTGACAGCATATGTTTATTGGCACCTCGTGCGAGAAAATGCATATGACATAATTGTATTCTCGTGCTAGACTGGGTTTATCTAGCACCCTGATCACCATCTCAGCCTCGCCTCGAAAGGCTCGGCCTAGATTCGGAGACAGAGTGCTAAATAAACCGATCTAGCACTCGAAACAATGCCATATACATATAATGCTTCACTGACACCGCGATTAAGTCAAATAAAAATAAAAATAAGTGTTCCGACCAGGGTACCAGTGCACTGTTCTGTATCTTTAGTATTTTTAATATTTAATATAAATCAATTATACTATATTCTATTCTATTCTGCAAAAACCGTTTTGTTCAGTACAAATTTTGTTTTCATTTCCATTGTTTTCAATTCTTTCCACCCTCCTTCATTTCCCCCTTTTCTACTTTTGCTTTTTTCTTCTCCCCGTTCCGATTTTCCTTTTTGGAGTCTTAAATTTGGGGCAGATGGAGGGGGGGGGGGGGGGGCTACGGCCCTGGTAGGATCAGAACATGGATGGTTGCATTTAAGGTGGAGAATCGCCAAGGAATTTCTATTGTCACGCAAACCATACCGGTGCAAGTTTTTGTACATATCTCCACGAATTCTGATCAAATCTATTTTAAATTCGATCTGTAACGTTAGTTGCTACGTGTTTTTTAAATATATTATACTATGTTAAAACGAGTATTTACTAGAGAATAATGTTTTGTTTCGTTACTTTCAGAGTTCCATCATCGTGAGGTGAGCCCTAATAAACTGTGACACTGACCAAATGGATGTGTTCCTATTTATGATGGAACTGTAGAGAACTCACGTCAAGATGCCTGTGATTTCATGTCCCATACCGACCTGCACATACCAGACCGATGATGTTGAGACAGTCCTGGCTGCTGCGCTCCTCAACACCCACGCTGTGGTCCATGCAGCACAACCTCCAGCGGCCACCCCCACCACCGCTGCAAAGGTTGAGAAAAGTCAGGCGACCAACTGTCTCTTCGGCCGGTACAAGTGACGACTGGTCATACTTCGAACTCCGCTGGAGGGACTATGTCGAAGCAACAAAAATCACAGGCAAAGACAAGATCATACAACTGCTTGAATGTTGCGATGAACAACTCCGGAAGGACTTAACATGTACAGCCGGTGGTACTATAACAAATGACACAGAAGCCGACGTACTGGCTGCTATCAAACGACTAGCAGTACATCAAGAGAATGTGATGGTTGCCCGTTACACCCTGTTCAATACACACCAAGATCATGATGAACCTGTACGTTCATATAGAGCACGCCTCCGTGGTCAGGCCAGCGTCTGCAAGTTCACCATACCTTGCCCTCATTGCAACCTCGACGTGAATTACACAGAGCCTGTACTGCGTGACGTGTTGAGCAAAGGTCTCGTCGACGGTGACATTCAGCTTGACCTGTTGGGAGACAAAAATCAAGACATGAGCTTGGAAGAGGTTTTCCAGTTTGCCAAGGAATCAGGCAAACGCTCAGCCTCACAGCTCCTTCATTCACACTCTCAAGGTGCTGCGGCCGCCAGCTCTTACAAACGAGGAAGTCAGCATGCAAAGAACCCCACTTTTCAGGAAGGACGAGAACGAGCCAAGAATGAACTCTGTCTGTACTGCGGTAAATCGGGACATGGGAAACGGGCGCCACCTAGATTTCGAAAAAAGACTGTCCTGCGTATGACCACCAATGTACTGTAATATCATGCACCACTTCGAAAACGTCTGTCGCAACAAGCAGAGGACTACACAGAAAACACAGTCCAATGAACTCGAGGGGGCTGTGTTTGATCTCTTATGCTCGGTAACTGACATTGCAGAAATCGGGGGCTTCAGGTCTATAACGCTGGAGATGACCCTATATTTCCATGCGCTGGATCATCACATATACCATGGAAATATGCATATACAATCGGATGACTGAATCTTGGGTCCATCAGCAGCCCTACGTGAATTTGACAGTCTGTGCTGAACCCACAGACTACACGGATCTTGGATTTCAGTTGACATGTACCACCAGAGAACGTACAATTCCATATCTGGCAGACACTGTC
Organism: Terebella lapidaria; assembly: GCA_949152475.1. Classification (NCBI taxonomy): domain Eukaryota; kingdom Metazoa; phylum Annelida; class Polychaeta; order Terebellida; family Terebellidae; genus Terebella; species Terebella lapidaria. The sequence continues at coordinate 14,348,290 of OX424556.1, forward strand.
TGTCAGAGTTGCCTAGCGAGTCTAAACGTCATCCTGGGACTATGGTTCCGACGATCTGACCTCATTCCTGTGTAATTGAACATGCATGCGGCTAATAGCACAGGCATAAAGATATTGGGGCTGTCATCTTGCGCTTCTCTGGCAAAGACCACCAAGGTAAAACTTTGGAAACCAAGCAGATAACCTATGTTAATGACACTGCTGATAAGATCTTCTTGAGCCATGATGCATGTGTCAGCTTAGGGATGATCTCAGAATAATTCCCGACAATCGGAGCTAACTCCCCCACACAGTGACAACATGCATGAGATCAATGATACTGAGGAGACCACTTGTTCATGCCCGATACGCCAACTACCACCGCCACTCCCAACTAAGCCATCATACTCACTGCATCCAGATAACAGACGCAACATTCAGCGATACCTACTAGAGTATTACAGGTCAAGCACTTTCAACACATGCAAACACCAGCCGCTCCCAATGATGGAGGGACCCCCACTACACCTGATGGTGGACCCTGAGGCAAGGCCTTTTGCAGTACACACGCCAGCTCCAGTCCCCATCCATTGGCAGGAACAAGTTAAGAAAGGATTTGACCGAGATGTTCGTCCGGGAGTCATCGAACCTGTGCCCATTGGGGAACCAGTCACGTGGTGGCATCGAATGGTAGTGTGTCCTAAGAAGGATGGATTTACTAGTACTCAATTCCCATGCAACCAGGGAGTCCCACCATACTCAATCTCCTTTCCACCAGGCCAGGTCAGTTCCATCAGGGAAAGTCAAGACCGTATGTGATGCATGGAACGGATATCACAGCATACCTATTCGCAAGGAGGATCGATATCTCACAACATTCATAACACCTATGATATATTGCCTATGGAGATGGCTACACCGGCGCTTTAATGAAATAGTCTCAGATGTTCCAATCAAGACGAAGTGCATCGATGATACTCTCCTTTGGGCTGATAGCCTAGAAGAAAGCTTCCACCAGACGTGCAAATGGCTAAACCTCTGTGGTCGACATGGTATAGTTCTGAACCCTGAGAAGTTTGTGTTTGGTGAAGACACCGTGGAATTCGCTGGCTTCGAAATAACCTGCGAAAATGTGCGTCCATGCAGTATCTTGACGCCATACTCAACTTCCTAAAACCGACAAACATAACCGACAACAGTTCATGGTTTGGTCTGGTCAACCAAGTGTCATATGCTTTCAGCATGACCGAGAAAATGCTGCCATTTCGAAGATCCCTCAAGCCTGGAACTCCATTTGACTGGGACAGCCAGCTAGACGAGCTCTTCCATGAATCAAAGAAAATAATAATTGCAGAGACTGAGGAGGGCATGCACATTTTTGAGAAAGGGAAACCAACATGTTTAGCTACAGATTGGTCAAAAATAGGAATTGGATTTTGGCTCTTTCAGAAGCACTGTAACTGCTCTTCTACAAAACCATTCTGCTGTAGAACTGGATGGAAAGTCCCTCTCGTGGGTAGCAAGTTCACTCATGCAGCTGAATCACGTTATGCCCCCATAGAAGGTGAAGCTCTGGCAGTAGCTGATGCGCTCAGCAAAGCCAGATACTTCGTGTTGGGTTGTGAGCATCTCATCATAGCTGTGGATCACAAACCACTCCTAAGAATCTTCAACAACCGTTTGCTGGAAGACATCCCAAACCCAAGGCTCCGAAACCTGAAGGAGAAAACCCTGCGGTACCGATTCCGTATGGCATACATACCAGGCATGAAGCACTGTGCTGCTGATTCTCTTTCTCGACATCCTACTGGTGCACCAGGTCAGTCCAAACTACATTCGGAGGACGATGTCGATACCCAAGACAACAAAAGCAGTTCAGTAACACATGCCCTAGCTTCTCTGGCAGCCATACGCACCGTGGAAAAACACAGTTGAAAGGGCATCCGAGGGATCGAAAGGGCTGATCAACTGTCTTCGTCGTATCTTTGTGACCTATGGCATCCCTGATGAACTTTCCTCCAATGGTGGTGCGGAGTTTGTAGCTTTTGAGACCAAGAAATTCTTACAGACATGGGGTGTCCACCATCGCCTGTCATCAGTTGCCTTTCCACACAGCAACTGCCGTGCTGAAGTTGGAGTTAAAACTGTTAAGAGACTCATAACCGACAACACGGGGTCACAGGGCGATGTTACAGTATCGCAACTCCCCTGACAAGGATACCAAGCTTTCCTCAGCCATGTGTGTCTTTGGACGTCCCACAAAGGACTTCATTCCAATACTTCCTGGCCTCTTCAAACCACATGTCACATGGCGAGATATGCTGGCAGCTAGGGAATCAGCTCTACGGACCCGACACATGAGGATGGCAGAACGTCTGACTGAACACACCAAGTGTCTGCTGCCTCTCCGGGTAGGAGATTATGTCAGAGTGCAAAATCAGATGGACCCAAACCCAGGAAATGGGACAAAACAGGTCAAGTGATAGAGGTTCGACAGCATGATCAGTATGTGATTCGTGTTGATGGTTCGGGTCGTGTCACTGTAAGAAACAGGAAGTTTCTACATAAATACTTACCCATCCATTGCAGGCCGTCGAAGTCAGACCTCACGCATGACATTTTACACCGTGGTTTTACAACTGGTCACCAGAACCTCGTCGTCGCCGTCGACCACACACTCCAGAACTGATTCAAAAGACACGGAGGCTGGAGATAAACCTTCAGAAGGCCAGGACCCCCTGTCACCTGCTAGAGTTGAACAGGGTCGCATGGACCCTGTTCCTGCTGACTCCCCAGATCTCCACTCGGATACGCCTCCTCAGTCAGAAGTGCCGGCAGACATGATACCAGGGCGGAGATCTGTTCGGGTTCAGAAGCCACCCGCTTGGCAAACTACAGGAGATTTTGACATGTCAAAAGAGGGGCAGAATATACCCCTACTTGAAACCTATGCCTGATAGGATTGTCCACCTTATATGATGGCATTTTCTTACGTGTTCTCACAATGAAGAGTTTTGGTTTTGTGTATGCCTGTATTTACCATATATCAATAATATCAGTTTTTGTAATCGATTACATGTAACAATAACTTGGGGGAGGTAGAGAATAATGTTTTGTTTCGTTACTTTCAGAGTTCCATCATTGTGAGGTGAGACCTAATAAACTGTGACACTGACCAAATGGATGTGTTCCTATTCATTCACTATGATAAATAAATATGAATAGAGATAACTGAATGTCCGCAACAGATTACAAGGTAAAACATTCTCAAGACAGTGATTTTCTTACTATGGTGTTGTTTGTGATGACACTTGCACAACAATAAGTCATGTTCGTGATCACGAACCGATACGTCATGTTCGTGATCACGAACCGAGAAACAAGCAAGTTCATATAGATTGCCTTTTTCCAGTAGGTCTATGCACGTCGATGAAAGTATTTCAAAACTGCAAGCCCCATTTGTTATTACATTAACATGAAAACAACGAGCCGACAAACAATGACTTGCTTGCTAAATTTTCAGAGTTGAGTGTATGACATGATTTCCATCGAGTTCAATGTCTGACTGAACACACCAAGCGTCTGCTACCTCTCCGGGTAGGAGATTATGTCAGAGTACAAAATCAGATGGACCCAAACCCAGGAAATGGGACAAAACAGGTCAAGTGATAGAGGTTCGACAGCATGATCAGTATGTGATTCGTGTTGATGGTTCGGGTCGTGTTACTGTAAGAAACAGGAAGTTTCTACGTAAATACTTACCCATCCATTGCAGGCCGTCGAAGTCAGACCTCACGCATGACATTTTACACCGTGGTTTTACAACTGGTCACCAGAACCTCGTCGTCGCCGTCGACCACACACTCCAGAACTGATTCAAAAGACACGGAGGCTGGAGATAAACCTTCAGAAGGCCAGGACCCCCTGTCACCTGCTAGAGTTGAACAGGGTCGCATGGACCCTGTTCCTGCTGATTCCCCAGATCTCCACTCGGATATGCCTCCTCAGTCAGAAGTGCCGGCAGACATGATACCAGATCATACTGATCGGCTCCGGCGAGAGAGAAGGGAGCACGGAGCCCTCCGCTAACCGGACCCCGTCTTCGGACACGGTCCAATCTGCAGAGTTGACTCCGGCACTCTTGACTCCGTCTCAGGACGTTGAGTCAAGCCCTGCGGGGCTGCAACAGAGGTTGCTGCCGGAGCTTAGCCCCGGCGAGTTAGGCGCAGTTAATGGAGCCGGGAACGACTTCACGCCGCGCGCACCTACGTCCGGAAGTGGGCCGCGGCAGGTGGCACTCTCCCAGGGGGCATCTCCGGATGTCCGGGATCAAGTGAACGCTGGTGCGAACACCTCCGGACAAGTGGACCAGCAGTTCCGGATGCCTAGTCCGGCCGGGTGGACTCCTGCCAGAGCCTCTCGTCCGGATTCCGAACGGTCCGCACCGGGTGCAGTGGACCAGCTCACTAATACCTTGGGTGAGTTGGCTCCGCTGGGGCGTTACGACCGCACCCGGTCGCCCCATCAGGAACGACCTGACCGAAGGGACCGCTCACCTTCTCCGCAGTCCAGGAACCCTCCAGGGTCTTTGTCGGAGAGGGAGAAGTGGCTGATTTCCACGGCGCTTGAATAGTTCAAGCTGAATCAGGCCACTCAGAGTGTTGACCCGACGGTCTCCTAAGCTACGGGGATGACTGGGCCTACGGCTCCTCTCCCAATCCTCTCAAGTCCGCAGACGCCGGTGGTCCCCGCAATGGGATCCGCGCCTGCTCAGCGACTTGGGGGCACCACGCCGGCTGCAGCTCCGACCGTTCCGGTGGCCGGAGTTTTCGACGGGAGTCCCGACTGCACCGAGTCAGGGTAGCATGACAGCGGGAATGTACCCGACGGCAAGTGCGAACTACCCAGCCCCCATGCCAGCGGCGTTGATGTCTGCCCCAGCGGACTCCGTCGTGGGAGCAGGTAGTACACGGTAGTTCATCTTGGCGGAAACGGTTTAACGGGGATAACGCCGATTTGGAGGATTACTTACTCCAGATATGGCGGACGGCAGTGTATGAAGGATTGACCCAGCTCGAAGCTGGACATATACTCTCGGGTAGCTTAGAGGTTAATGCTCTCCGTGTTTTGCAGTGTCTGCCGGTGGGAGCAGTAACTTTCGGCGAGGTTGTCCGGCAACTACGCCTACTGTTCACCCGGACGACCAACAGGCGGCAGTTTGAATGGGAGTTCAAAGCGCGGGTCCGCCTACCGACTGAATCGGTTACCGAGTTTGCTTTTAATTTGCGCATACTCGGCCGGAGGGCTTATCCGGACATGGATGCCAGTCAGTTCGAACCGATGCTGATCGATCAGTTCATCGATGGCCAGCCATACCACATCTCCTACGGGCTGGCCACCCATGAAAAACGATCGATGGAGGAGGCAATCAACTCCGCCATTGCGTTAGAGGTAGCTGTCCGTCCAAGACAGATGCCTCCGGCCCCGGCTATGGCCCCGGCTGTACCCACGCAAGCAGCGGCTCCGTCTCCGGCCGCAGCATCGCAGTTGACCCCATGGTCGGCCCCGGCTCCCCGGGCACCCACTGTGGAGTCCAAGGTAGCAGTACAGCCGGTGAGCAGTTTTGCCCAAGGAACCGGACTTGTGCTGGGTGGGGCTCTGGTCAAGTCCAACGCCCGCACGATGCCCATCCTTGTGGTAAATCCCACGGATGCTCCCGTTGTGCTGCGGCATGGTTGTGTAGCGGCTACCGCAGCACCTGCTTCGTCGAGTCGTGTCATCCCCGACGATCCAGTCTGCCGCGCTGAGTGCGCGGCAGCGGCCGCCGGAGATGATCCGTTCACCCTGCCGGACCATCTGGAATCTAGAGTTCTGAAGGACCGGCTGGATGAAGATCAGCGTCAAGCTCTCCGCAAGCTGCTCCGGCAGTATGCGGATGTGTTTATGAGTCCAGACGGTGCGGTAGGCAAGACGGACGCTGCCAAACACCGCATCGACCTCCTAGACGAGCGTCCCATTAAACAGTGTCTACGGCGAGCAGCGATCGTGCACCAAGAGGTCATAGACCGGGAAGTGCAGAAGATGCTCGAGCTAGACATCATCGAACCCAGTGATAGCCCTTGGGCGAGTCCTGTGGTTATGGTGAAGAAGAAGGACGGCTCGTGGAGGTTCTGCGTGGACTATCGGAAGCTAAACGATGCCACGCGGAAGGACTCATATCCTCTCCCGCACATCGAGGATACCTTCGATTCCCTGGCCAGATCGCACTACTTTTGTGCTCTGGATCTGGCCTCCGGGTATTGGCAGGTTGAGATGGAGGAGAGTGATAGGGCGAAGACTGCCTTCGTTACCAGGAACGGGCTCTACCAATTCAAGGTAATGCCGTTCGGGCTCTTTAACGCGCCAGTGACGTTCGAGCGCCTCATGGAGATGGTACTCAAAGGGTTCCTCTGGAAGCGATGTATGGTCTACATCGACGATGTCGTCGTGTATGCCCGGTCGTTTGAGGAAACCCTCACCAACCTCCAGATGGTGCTCCATCGCGTCCGCGAAGCAGGCCTTAAATTGAAGCCAAGTAAGTGCGAACTGTTCGCACAGGAGATATTGTACTTGGGCTTTATGGTAACGGGCACCGGAGTTAGGCCAGACCCTAAGAAGTTAGAAGCCGTGAAGAACTGGCCTCGGCCTTGCAGCATGGCGGACGTGAGGTCCTTTTTGGGCTTCGCGAGTTACCACCGCCGGTTTGTGCGAGGTTTTGCGGAGATCGCGCGCCCCCTTACTAGCCTCACGGAAAAGGGTGTCGATTTCGTCTGGTCGGCTGAGCAGGAAGTTGCCTTCTCGGCGCTCCAGCATGCTTTGACAGACGCGCCGGTGCTGCGGCACCCTCGTCCGGATTGCGAGTTCATCCTGGACACTGACGCGAGTAACTTTGCACTCGGCGGTGTCCTCTCGCAGGTCGTGGACGGGCAGGAGCGGGTAGTAGCTTATGCGAGTGTGGCTTTGAGTCACTCTCAAATGAACTACTGTACCACGCACTGCGAGTTGCTCGCGGTAGTTACAATGACCAAGCGGTTCCGGCACTATTTGTTGGGACGCCATTTCCGCTTGCGGACTGACCACAGTTCGCTGAGATGGCTCCTTAAAGGCGACGGACGGTGAAAGAATAATATTCAGGATTTTTTCCTTATATGATAGAGTCGTATGGGTTATAAATGATAGCAACAATATTTTCAATAAATATGCATCCTGTTGCCCTGTGGGCGCTCTGTAGTAGAGACTCCCTTCAAGAAGCTTCTAGCGAATGGTGTGACGTCACGATAGGTAAACCTCTGACGTTTTGGTGGCAAACGGGCGCACGATCCTAGTCCGACATACAGCATTCAAATGCAGATTGCGAAAATTCTGCCGCAGTGACCATTTTTTTTTCATTTTTTACATGTGTACAATCCACTAGACATGTATACTAAATTTTACAAGTTTCTACCGTATGGGTTTTTTTCTGGGGCTGTTAGTTCATTTTGAAATTAATAATATGGCGAATTTCGAAGGATAGCTAAACTCTTTCGAAAGTGTTTTGCAACAAATCCAACGCGGTGACCCCCAATTTTTATTCAATGATCTCAATCTACACATATCACTTGATAATCAGACAAATTTTGAGAAAATTCTGATGAGCACATATTTACCTGTGGATTATAACTCATCACCCCTCTTGAAATATTTTCCGATTAGAGACCATGTTAGGGCATGGACTGTGCATATTTTTCAGGTTAACCATATATTTCACCATAACAGTGTCATCTATATACTCTCCTGAACATGGTGGCAAATTTTCTGCCCTTCTGCCCAAAAATGGTTGTGTCGCAAACATTTAATGAACGCCATCTCAACGCATGAAAATTCTTCGACCTCACCGCGGTGATCACAGCATCCGTGGAAAACGTTCAGGTATCTATACAGCTGTATGGAAAACGTAATGACCTATCGTGACGTCACGATTCTTTTACCTGAAACACGCGGCATGGCTGGGTCACTGTGAACAGCATTTTAGTCGTGCCAGACCCGCATTATGTCGATGGAATTCGTACATTTATATATTTCGTAGCAAATCATATGAACATAAGCAGTATATTTGTGCAAGAAAATTTTTTTACTGTCCGTCGTCTTTAACTATAGTGAGGCCGATGGCTAGGTGGCACGGTGGCTCGTCAAACTCCAGGAGTATGACATGAAAATTGAGCACCGCGCTGGTAAGTTGCACGGCAATGCGGACGGTCTGTCCCGTTGTCATAAGTGCAAGAATCCTAATTGTGCCGGGATGGCTCCATCCCAGCACAACGTGGATTCCTCCTCAGACTCGGAATTGGACCTTCAGGGGAGGCCGCCCCCTATAACAACACGGCGGCCGGAGCGTCCAGGGCTCACCTCCGCGCGCGGACCCGCCGGCACCGGCGATGGCGTCCCGCATTTGAACCGGAGGTGCGGTCCAGCTCCAGCGAGTCTTCTTCGAGTTCGGCGGTGTACTCCTCGTGGGTACCCTCCGCGTCCTCGGATGAGTCTGAGTATGAGCGGTCCTTACCCCCAGTGGTGATGGCCACTGCAGCGCAGTCGGACGTGCCGGATCCGGAGGAGCCTAACTACCTAGGTGGCTACTCTCCAGCACAGTTGATTGCGAAGCAGAGAGCTGACAATGCCCTTGCACTGGTAATAACAGCCCTTGAGGCCGGCCAGAAACCTTCCAAGGATGAGCGGAAGACCTACCGGGAGGAGACCCAGTCTCTTATCTCCCAGTGGGAAAGACTCTCCCTGAAGGATGGCCTCTTGTACCGGCGCTATGAGCCACCGACCCCACTGCCACCCGTGTGGCAGTTGGTACTTCCGGCGGAACTGCGGAAAGAGGTACTCCATCAGTTGCATGACCTCCGGGTGACCGGTCACTTGGGAATCCGGAGGACCGTCCATAGGCTACAACAGCTCTTTCACTGGCCTGGTAGCTGTTTGGACGTGCAACGATGGTGCGCAGCCTGCCCTCGGTGTCAAGCTCGCAAAGGAGTTCCAGCTCCTGGACGTCACCCCTTAACCACGGTTAAGGCTGGCACCCCGTTTGATCGGATAGCATTGGATATACTGGACACCCATCGGATCACCCCGCGTGGTTTCCGGTATATTCTGGTGATATCCGACTATTTCACCAAATATACCGATGCGTACCCACTGCGCCGCCAGACTGCGATGAGGTAGCTCGGTTGCTGGTGAATAGGTGGGTGGTGTACCATGGTGTACCTAAGCAGGTACATTCGGATCAGGGCACGCAATTTGAGAGCAACCTGTTCCGGAGCCTAGCACAGATGCTAGGGAGTACCAAGGTGCATACCACCCCTTACATGCCCCAGTCGGACGGACAGGTTGAACGCTTTAACCGGTCTGTCCTGAACATGCTGGCGGCCTTTGTGAACGATTGTGCGAATGATTGGGATGACCACCTCCTGTATGTCTTAATGGCGTACAGGTCGTCGGTCCACTCTTCGACCGGAGTTACTCCGCACGTGATGTTGTACGGCCGGGAACTCAATCTGCCCGTGGATATCATGTATCCAACTGCGGCGGAGACCGGTGCAGTACCCCAGTGCGGTCCGGAATACGTCGAATGGGTTCGCCGCGCCCTGGCGAACGCCCATGATTTCGCGCGAGCGCGCCTGGATAAGTCTGCTATCCGGCAGAAGCATGCCTATGATGCCCATGCTAAGGCTAGGCCCGCGTTTGCGGTAGGAGACAAGGTGCGCTATTATTATCCACCGCTGAAGCAAGGCAACAAGTTTGCTAAGCCGTGGATAGGCCCGTTTATGGTACTTAAGCAGGTTACAGACGTGGACTACCAGATCCGGGGGGACTCCGACCCGGATAGGGTTCTGGTGGTTCACATAGTCAACCTGAAGAAGTACGAGGGCCCGCTTGTCATGGATCCGCCTGTTCAAGATGCGGAACAGGATGACGCTCCCTTAGGGGATCCGTCCGGTCAGCATCCGTGGACCGGATGGTGGGTCTCCCGGACCTCTCTGACCCGTCAGATGACGGTCCGGACGTAGAACCACCATATCTTGGCGATCCGCAGGTACCTCCACTCCCTCCACCACCTGCGCATGGCGAGCGGCCACGCCGGAAACCTCGTGCGCCGTCCCGATATGGGTGGGACTAACGTTCCACCCATGCGTATGCGGTATCCATCTATCACACCAGGGATGGGTTTTAGGTCGTTCCGCGAGGATTCGCACGACTTTCCTCCGTGAGCAGCTACTTTGTGGCTATCTCCAGCTACTTTGTGGTCCGCGGATATCTTTGCGTGGTAACGCCGCCGCTCCGCATCCGCCCTCCCGTAGTTTTTAGCGCTAGGGATGTGCGGCAACCCTATCCGCATCAGTTCGACTGCTGTCCGGCGTACGCTGGCCAAACGACTTTTGTGGATCTGCCGGACACCCCTGGTCTCGGAACAGCCTCTTATATGGCCAGACTGAGGTTGGGATTTACGTCCGCTGCGGGAGAAGCGCTTTTCCACGGATTTGGGGAACTGGCTCTGGACGAGGGGGTTAGTATCCGGATGTGAGGACTGGTGTCCGCGGTTCATCCGCAGGACTCGTCCGGCACTTCGGACGCTTTAAGATGTAGGTATCAATCTATTACCACAAATACAGTAGATTTTGATGATGCCAATAACAAACGTAAAATACAACATTTTGCAATAGAAACAAAGCCCGACCACATAGTTTATCCAAAGACACACTGGCGTCATCAGGGGCAGACAGTGTGTTGAATGTAGTTGTTTCTACTGTACACCTGATGGAATTAGTATATAACTGCCCAACAACCTATGAAAATATTTTAGAAATCCGAAACAAACCCCATGGAACAGATATATGACAAGTACATAAGTACCTAATCAATAGCCAGAAGGCTACTGAGTTGATGGTATCCTCGGGGACAGATTTAACGTCCGCCAGCAGTGACACCGACTCAGTGGTATGAATGTAGGTATCAATCTATTACCACAAATACAGTAGATTTTGATGATGCCAATAACAAACGTAAAATACAACATTTTGCAATAGAAACAAAGCCCGACCACATAGTAGATAACGCATTTCGGTGTGTTATCCCCCATGAGCCACTACTGTAAGCCCTTTATAGTAGATAAGGTTTCTAACGGCAGGAAACCATTTACCATTATTTTATGATGGACCGGCTGTTAAGCCCGCATGTGCGGACCAGCTGCGGCAGTGGGGGACGCTCATTTTCGTCCAGATCGTACCTTATAATACACGGTCCGGCCGGAAGGACCGAAGCCCTGGCCTCCTTCCGAGAAGGGGGTCGTATTTTACATGCGTAGCATACTTTGTGGCTTTTAATCCGGATTCATTATCATTGGATAAGGTCAATATGCCTTCTATTGGTAATCGTTCGGCCTGGACTCCGTTCGCGGACAGCTCCGGACGACCGCCGGCTATTGATTTCACCATGTTTGGGATCCTCTAGATTGGGCGCCGGCATGAAGGGTGCGCCCCCTAACCATTGAGGTTAAGGCCCATGCCGGCCCCGCATCTAATCTATTGGTTCCGCGCTCCGGTAGTCGTTTGCTTTGGCTCTGGGTTTGACCGGGCTTGCTCCGCGGCCGGGCTGTACGTTGGGGTTGCTAGTGGGCGCGTCATGAACGCCCACAGGGCGCCCAATTGTCTGTCCGCCTGTCATGGGCTTGCTCGATCGCCTTGTAAGCGTACCAGCAGCTATGGGGAGTGTTTTTGTTTATTTATCCATCTCATGTTATTATTTACTGAGTGGATTATTTAAACCACAGGTATGCGGCATGTCTCTGGAGAATTCTGTTCTTGCTCATTTAATGACACAAATGAAATTTCCTGTCCGGTGCAATAGAGGGGTGTAAGGAATTGCGTTAATTTTGACAGTGACGGTGTGATGTGCATGTTCGAAAAGACTGGAGAATGACAATTTATTGTTGTTCTCGTCTGACATATTCGTAACAGCCACAAGTTAGTGGTTACTGTCAATTTTTAGCCCAATTTCTACCTTGCTGAGGTGATTAATTTTACGTCATTGTCCGCCAGAGCGGCAGCATAAGCTAATGACTAATGTTGATTACTGTATGTATTTTGCAAGGTCCCCCGGGATAGAAATTCATTTTCTACCCGTATACACGGTTTGATTTGGAGTCACCGGAGGGAAATGATTGCACCCGCATGAGTTAATAGCGATTGTATTTTAATTAGTCCAGGTGATGTGTCGTTATGACCGGGGACAGAAGTTTTCAGTGACGCCGCGTGCACTGCTGCGCGCGTAGAATAGCTGTCAATATTTGTTGCATGCATATATATGTAAAAATGTCGTACCCGGATTTATTTTTTATAAATCTCCAGATGTTTGGCGCATTTATATTGTGCCACCCACATTTCGTCCGCTGCTGCGGCGCTGGATCCCGAGGGGTCTGCGTGGCCGGCGTTTGAGATGCGAGAGTTTATGCCAGTGGTGAATTCCCCGTGCGGGCCGTGTTCAGGTATGTGGGTGGTCGGGTATCTACATTCATATGTGGATGTCCGTCTATCTGCGCGTCTCTACACTGGCCTGCCCAGGTAGCAGTATACCGATACTGGCAGTCAGCGCGGCTTGCTGCGTTGGCGACAGCTATCCGCAGGTGTATGTATGTCTGTCAGAAGTATGTATATCTGTGCGGACTGACCGGAGCTGCTTCCCGCGGCTCCGCCCTACCTCAGACTCGCCTGGCGGGTCTGAGGCGCCGGCCGGCAACCCTTTGTAGAGGTACTATCACTTTTGATCACTCGGTGTGTCGTTTTACCAAATTTCCAAATTTAAAGGTTAACCTTAAAGATATTCCAAAGACTCGACACACCGTCCCTTTCGGCGGATGACCTTCCAAGGTCACCACACCTTTTTGGACCACCTCGGTCAAAATTTTAGCTTGTTTATTAGGATTTATTCAAAATTGTAAAGCGCGTTATAGTTTACTCCGTAAGTCCGGGGGTCGTTCCCCATTCTTCCAAAAGGGACCCTTAAGGTCCTAGTCTTTTACGCCGTGACTTCCGGGTGTTGCCATCTTGCCTTGTTCCGGACCCCGCCATGCGAAGCCTTCGTCGGGTTTTCAGCAGTTTTGGGCGCGGGCGGAACATGTTGGGGACCAACATTGTAAGAAGGGGGTAATGTGGCGATTTTGCCCAAAGATCGCGGCAGGAGTCTATGCAAAACACTAGCAAGTATTACGGCCTATTTTTAGATCGCTCTAGTTCGGAGCGTGCGCTGCCTAGCAACGCACTGTACTTGATCGCGCCCAGTAAACTATAACAATGGTTTGACCTAGTCTCTCCCCCCGCCTCTTGGCTCGATATATACTCGAGCATTTTGCTTGGTCTGTGAGATTGTCCCAGAGCAAGCCAAGAGGCAGGACGAGAGGCTCGCCATGAGCTTTACGTCCCTGTGTCTTGGGTAAGGCCCACGCGGGCCCTGGGGACGATTTCCATTGGGGGCCCAGGTGGGGGAGACCGTTGTTGACTCGGGGGCTCACGCCCTGTGGATCACCGGTATTCTACCACCTGGGGTGGTGTGACACAGGCTCTGGCAGACCGTCGGGCTGGCTCAGAGTTCCATCTCTGCGACAGTGCCTTCGGCGAGGCCGGCCAGCAACATGCCCACGTGTACGAGTTCCGTGGTGCCGCTCCCATGGCATCTCGGGCTCTACATACGGCTACATTACCATAACTATGTAATATGCATGTTGTAGTTAAGGAGTTGGTGAGATGCATGTGTTATGGCGTAGTGTATGACGGCCGGACTCGTTCCGGGCTGACTGTACCTGGTTGTAGTGTTCCGTAGAGTATTGCCGGACGCCCTGTAGCGGGCGCCCGCCGAACTTTACACATATGATCTCTTCGAAATGACCTATTTTATAGAGAAACTTATCAGTCCTAATACTGAAATAGGGGGTCACCGTACTGGTTTCTTCAACACATTCGATCAAAATCACAAACATACATGTATGTATGCCTAAAATGTCATATTTTTTGGCATTTTCGCACATTTTTTGGTCCATATTCACATTTTACATCATGTTTTCCATGCGAAAGGATACGGTGACCCCCCCCCCCCCCATTTTCTTTTCAGTTTTGGGATGCTGATCAGTTATGCTACTCTATAAAACATGTCATTTTAAACTCTAGATTACGTTGATACATCTATTTATTTTAAAAACTCTTCGACCCCTCCTTACCTCACTGTTTGGAGCGGACTACCTTCAACTTGGATTAGATGTGTACCGGACGACATGTTCGATCATCGATGGAATGTACTTAGTAATGTCATGGATTGCTCAGTGAAAATCTCAAGTTTTTAGAATCTCAACTCATGGACAGAAAATTTACACAGAAAGTCGTTAGATCTGGAGGCTATGTTTGATGTTATTAAAATGCCCAGAATCAACCAGAGAACATCTAATCCCCTTCAGCGGGCTCCAGACCCCACGCCTACGGGCTAGGCACTCTCTCATGTAATACATGAGCCTGCATGTTCACTTTTTCAATTTTCGTGATAGAAGTCTGAAATTCGGTAGAGAATTACCGTTTGACTCCAATGTGAAGTATGCCAAGTTATAGAATGATAGCATTTAGCATCGCAAAAATATCAGCGAAAAACTGTGTAAACCAGTTAGAAAATCAGAGTATAGGTATTTTTAGGTTGCCGCACCGATAACCTAATGCCGTGGCGTTGCGTCTGTCGTCTGTCGTCCGTCAACAATTTTACCTTTAAACTTTACAGTCGGATTTTTCTGCAATTTTGCACCAAAATGCCTTTTGGCAATATTTCGAGAGTCAGGTATTTTTTTTAGTTTTTTCATTTTCGCTTTTTTTCCGTCGAAAAATGGCCAATTTTGATCTTTAAAGTAGTATAGTATGGGCTAGGTACTCGCCAGATGGCGCTACGGTAGTCGCTAGGGGGCGCAATGGTGTCATAACGTTTGCCCCGCACTCACCAGGTGGCGTCATAACGTTTGCCCCTAGACTCGCCAGGTGGAGTCATAACGTACCCATAAATAATTGGAAAATCATAACGTACCCATAAATGTTCTTAAAATCATAACGTACCCATGAATGTTTGAATAATCATAATGCACCAGTATTTTTTTGGAAAATCATAACGTACCCATGAATGTCTGGAATATCATAACGTACCAAAAAATGTTTGGAAAATCATAACGTACCCATAAATGTCTAAAAAATCACAACGCACCCATAAATGTCTGGAAAATCATTATGTTCCCAGAAATGTTTGGAAAATCATAACGTACCCATAGATGTTTGGAAAATCATGTATTAATTTTTGCAATATTTTTAAAAAAAATTTCAAATAAACTTTCCTTTTTATTCAAATTATAAGCATCATATTAAAACGAGTCTATACCATTTTCTCAGGTTTTTTATTTCACAGCACACATCTACTATATATACAATTTCTACACAATGGCCTATACATGGACTCCTTTTTCTGTATTTTTTAAAAAAATTATATTTTTTTGGTTCGCTAAACTATGCATGCGCAATATACAACTGAAGAATGAACATGGATACCTGCTCTATATGTCTGAAGAAATTTTCATGAGCCCATGATGTTAGGCGACATATGCTTACCGTACACGATACAACTAAGCAGCAGCAAGTGATGACACTACCGCCGCTGCAACCATTGCCGCCGCCACAGGCGTTGCCACCACCGCCACAGCCATTGCCACCGCCGCCACAGCCATTGCCGCCGCCGCCGCCACAGCCATTGCCGCCGCCGCCGCCACAGCCATTGCCGCCACCGCCGCCACAGCCATTGCCGCCGCCGCCGCAGCCATTGCCACCGCCACAGGCGTTGCCGCCGCCGCCACAGCCATTGCCGCCGCCGCCACAGCCGCCGCCGCCGCCGCAGCCACCGCCGCCGCAGCCATTGCCACCACCACAGGCGTTGCCGCCGCCGCCACAGCCTCAGCGAAAAACTGTGTAAACCAGTTAGAAAAATCAGAGTATAGGTATTTTTAGGTTGCCGCACCGATAACCTAATGCCGTGGCGTTGCGTCTGTCGTCTGTCGTCCGTCAACAATTTTACCTTTAAACTTTACGGTCGGATTTTTCTGCAATTTTGCACCAAAATGCCTTTTGGCAATATTTCGAGAGTCAGGTATTTTTTTTAGTTTTTTCATTTTCGCTTTTTTTCCGTCGAAAAATGGCCAATTTTGATCTTTAAAGTAGTATAGTATGGGCTAGGTACTCGCCAGATGGCGCTACGGTAGTCGCTAGGGGGCGCAATGGTGTCATAACGTTTGCCCCGCACTCACCAGGTGGCGTCATAACGTTTGCCCCTAGACTCGCCAGGTGGAGTCATAACGTACCCATAAATAATTGGAAAATCATAACGTACCCATAAATGTTCTTAAAATCATAACGTACCCATGAATGTTTGAATAATCATAATGCACCAGTATTTTTTTGGAAAATCATAACGTACCCATGAATGTCTGGAATATCATAACGTACCAAAAAATGTTTGGAAAATCATAACGTACCCATAAATGTCTAAAAAATCACAACGCACCCATAAATGTCTGGAAAATCATTATGTTCCCAGAAATGTTTGGAAAATCATAACGTACCCATAGATGTTTGGAAAATCATGTATTAATTTTTGCAATATTTTTAAAAAAATTTTCAAATAAACTTTCCTTTTTATTCAAATTATAAGCATCATATTAAAACGAGTCTATACCATTTTCTCAGGTTTTTTTATTTCACAGCACACATCTACTATATATACAATTTCTACACAATGGCCTATACATGGACTCCTTTTTCTGTATTTTTTAAAAAAATTATATTTTTTTGGTTCGCTAAACTATGCATGCGCAATATACAACTGAAGAGTGAACATGGATACCTGCTCTATATGTCTGAAGAAATTTTCATGAGCCCATGATGTTAGGCGACATATGCTTACCGTACACAATACAACTAAGCAGCAGCAAGTGATGACACTACCGCCGCTGCAACCATTGCCGCCGCCACAGGCGTTGCCACCACCGCCACAGCCATTGCCACCGCCGCCACAGCCATTGCCGCCGCCGCCACAGCCATTGCCGCCGCCGCCGCCACAGCCATTGCCGCCACCGCCGCCACAGCCATTGCCGCCGCCGCCGCAGCCATTGCCACCGCCACAGGCGTTGCCGCCGCCGCCACAGCCATTGCCGCCGCCGCCACAGCCGCCGCCGCCGCCGCAGCCGCCGCCGCCGCAGCCATTGCCACCACCACAGGCGTTGCTGAGGCTGTGGCTGCCAAGGCTGAGGCTGAGGCTGTGGCTGAGGCTGAGGCTGTGGCTGAGGCTGTGGCTGAGGCTGTGGCGGCGGCGGCAATGGCTGAGGCTGTGGCTGAGGCTGAGGCTGAGGCTGAGGCTGAGGCTGTGGCTGAGGCTGTGGCTGCTGAGGCTGTGGCTGCCAAGGCTGAGGCTGCCAAGGCTGAGGCTGAGGCTGTGGCTGAGGCTGAGGCTGTGGCTGCCAAGGCTGAGGCTGAGGCTGTGGCTGCCAAGGCTGAGGCTGAGGCTGTGGCTGAGGCTGAGGCTGTGGCTGCCAAGGCTGAGGCTGTGGCTGAGGCTGAGGCTGAGGCTGTGGCTGAGGCTGTGGCGGCGGCGGCAATGGCTGTGGCGGCGGCGGCAACGCCTGTGGCGGTGGCAATGGCTGCGGCGGCGGCGGCTGTGGCGGCGGCGGCAATGGCTGTGGCGGCGGCGGCAACGCCTGTGGCGGTGGCAATGGCTGCGGCGGCGGCAATGGCTGTGGCGGCGGCAATGGCTGTGGCGGCGGCGGCGGCAATGGCTGTGGCTGTGGCGGAGGCGGCGGCAATGGCTGTGGCGGCGGTGGCAATGGCTGTGGCGGCGGTGGCAATGGCTGTGGCGGTGGTGGCAACGCCTGTGGCGGCGGCAATGGTTGCAGCGGCGGTAGTGTCATCACTTGCTGCTGCTTAGTTGTATCGTGTACGGTAAGCATATGTCGCCTAACATCATGGGCTCATGAAAATTTCTTCAGACATATAGAGCAGGTATCCATGTTCACTCTTCAGTTGTATATTGCGCATGCATAGTTTAGCGAACCAAAAAAATATAAATTTTTTTAAAAATACAGAAAAAGGAGTCCATGTATAGGCCATTGTGTAGAAATTGTATATATAGTAGATGTGTGCTGTGAAATAAAAAACCTGAGAAAATGGTATAGACTCGTTTTAATATGATGCTTATAATTTGAATAAAAAGGAAAGTTTATTTGAAAAAATGTTTAAAAATATTGCAAAAATTAATACATGATTTTCCAAACATTTCTGGGTACGTTATGATTTTCCAAACATTTCTGGGAACATAATGATTTTCCAGACATTTATGGGTGCGTTGTGATTTTTTAGACATTTATGGGTACGTTATGATTTTCCAAAAAAATACTGGTGCATTATGATTATTCAAACATTCATGGGTACGTTATGATTTTAAGAACATTTATGGGTACGTTATGATTTTCCAATTATTTATGGGTACGTTATGACTCCACCTGGCGAGTCTAGGGGCAAACGTTATGACGCCACCTGGTGAGTGCGGGACAAACGTTATGACACCATTGCGCCCCCTAGCGACTACCGTAGCGCCATCTGGCGAGTACCTAGCCCATACTATACAACTCTTTAACGGTCGTTTTCTCAAAATCCGTTCAGTAACTTTTTTAGGTTACAGTACCTAAACTTGGCCCAAACGGTACTTTCCATGTTAAATTCTCCTATGCTTCATAATGGGACACATTTTGTATAATATCTCACTTAATATTGAGTAGGAATCAATTGTAGACATGATATATGCTGAATATTCTCGTGACCTTGAATTTGACCTCTGGCCTCAATTTCAAGATCAGAGCACAAAATGGTTAATATCTCGCTTATTTTCGACTTTACAGCTTAGGAATCAATTGTGGACGTATGGGAAATCATATACGCCGAATATTCTGATGACCTTGAATTTGACCTTTGACCTAATTTCAAGGTCAAAGCACAAAATGGTCAATATCTCGCTTAATATTGACTTAACAGCTTACATGTAGGAATCAATTGTGAAGATATAGGAAATGATATACATTAGTAAGCTGGATATTGCAGTGACCTTGAATTTGAACTTTGACCTAATTTTCAAGATCACAGGACAAAATGGGTATTATCTCGCTTATTATCAACTTTTATGCTTAGGAATCAAGTGTGAACATATAGGAATGATATATGCTGAATATTCTGGTGACCTTGAGTTTGACCTTTGACCTCATTTTTAATGTCAGAGAACAAAATGGTTAATATCTCGCTTATTATCTACTTTACAGCTTAGGAATCCATAGTGACCTTGAATTTGACCTTTTGACCTCATTTCCAAGGTCAGAGAACAAAATGGGTATTATCTACCTCATTATATTGGCTTCACAGCTTAGGAATCCATAGTGAACATATAGGAAATGATATATGCTGAATATTTTGGTGACCCTGAATTTGACCTTGACCTCATTTTCAAGGTCAGCGACGAAAAAAGGTTAATAATAAGCGATATTGACTTTGCAGCTCATGAATCAATTGCGAACATATTGGATATGATATATGCTGAATATCCTCATGACCTTGAACTTGACCTTTGACCTCATTTTCAAGGTCAGATCACAAAATGGCTAATATCTCACTTATTATCGACTTAACAGCTTAGGAATCAATTGTGGACATGCTAGAAAAGATATGGGCTGAATATTATCGTGACCTTGAATTGACGAATGATCTTATTTTCAAGGTCATGGGACAAAAGCTAATACCCGGTATCTAAAATATACATTGTCTGATAGCGTTTCTTAGCCCTTGGGCTAATTTTTAATACCTCTCTATGCCTTTTACCCCAAAATATGATTGTATATGTTATCTCAAATAACCTATAGGTTCTCTCATGATCAAGAATTTAGTTTATATTACGGTATGAGTCCTATGTATTGGAGGAGGCAGCACGCACTATTTTTTGTTACATCACTTGGAATAAATATTTTGACACGTCATGTTATCCTTATCAGTGCTAAGTTTCGGTAATCAAAGCTTTCAAACTCGATGAAGTTACCGTAATCCAGTGACATTTTTTCTCAGACAAAATAAACGTGCATGCTGTAAGATGAGGCAAACGCCCAACTCACTGAATGTTAAACAATGTCCAAACTTCCATATGAATGATTTCAGGAATGGACATGGACGAATTGAACAGACGCGTTACGGTAATCACATCCACCGGGGGTTCCCACAGTCAATTTGGTTTGGGATAGTTCATGTATGGAGGCTCGAGGGCTGTTGAAAAAGATCAATATTTGCAATCAATTTATTTTGCAGATTTTGCAGTATTTTTTTTTTCAACTGAAAAATTAAATCAACCACAAATATTGGCAAATATTTGTCTTTTTCCAGTACATTGTATGTGTGAAATAGTCAATTATGTGTGAAATGTATTATTTTGAAGTTGTGGTTCAACACGAGACTGGAGACATTGTGGGAAATTCATTTATAGATTGCAATTATGTACATTTATATCGTACAAGCACCGCAAGATATTATATAGATAAATAAAATTTAAAAAAATGTTTTCTCTCAGTGTGTACCTCTCTCAATCACAAGATATAGCAATTCTGGGGAATATCACACAATTAATCAGCAATGCAGTACTGAGGGGAATAAAAGATATAAGCAAGTTCTCATTAACAAATGTGTGTCAAAGCAGAGAATCAAAAGTCATCAGATTCCTCACTGACTTGTGAACCATCACCAGGCCGCGACTTGATCTCCTGAATTATCATGTCCGTGGGGTATACATGTGCAGATGAATGCACTTTAGGTCTAGCTCCGATACCAAGTTTTGTTAGAGACGACACTGAGCTAGACATGGACGGGTGGTCGGGAGAAACACTGCTGTATATCCCTGAACTGGAATCTGAGGAAATGTTTGCCCTGATGTTCAGGTCTTCACTGAGGGAACTGCTTGGTGACTGTGTCTTCTTTGACAAGTCAGTTAGCTGACCGCTGATGTTCAAGTCAGGGCGTCCGAGACGAGGCCGTACATCTGGATTGTCTGGATATGTCTGCGACACATTCTTTAATACTGAACTGGGGACTTTACTAGCGACACCAGTGGAGCCAGTCAGTGCTTGGGCTGTGTTGCTACATGATGCAATAGTTTTCATTCGCATTTCTCCAAACGTTGTCGCAGGTGGATCCTGGAAGGTCACACGCTTTTTGCTGACGATGTACTCGTCTCGCTTCTCGGGTTGGAAGATGATGTCGGTGTTATCAAACTTGATACTGCAAGGCAACTTGGTGATCACAGACTTTTTACCAAACTTCTGGGACAGCACAAAGAACACGATAAGGCACACAAAGAGGCAGTCCTTGATGCACCACAGGTAGAATGTAGCTGGGAGGATGCGGGACAGATCGGCCACGAGCAGCTGTAGACGGGCCACAATCAATGGGATCTCTGTGAACAGTACTCCTGACGCCCCCACGAATATCTTGTAGATCAGGTCAAAGCTGGCACTGGACTGCTTCTGGCCATGGGTGGTGCGAGGACTGATGAAGCTGCACAGTGTAACAACTGCGTAGCTATTAGTGATGATCATTGTGATGGATATAATCACCTCTGTCGTGTAGATGACATCCTTATAGATATCACCAAGACGCACGGTCTCAATCAGGTCTACCAGCTCTATCGCAGTCACAAACCAGTAGGCAAACGTCAAGATGTAGGTGTTACGCCCCATCTTGCTCGTCCTTCTCCCCATCAGTAGTGACAGCAGAATGGGCATGGCGACTGACATCTGTATGGCTACAAACCGTGCCACCTGAAGAAGGCACAAACACACACATTAAATGTGATGCTCCGATTGCTTAAATTATCTGGCGTTATAAACATAACTGTGGATGTAGTAATAATCGACACTGGGAGATGAATATGTGTAACAATTTTGATTGTCAGTAGTTTTAAAACTTCTTTTGTGCACTTCTTTCAATGTCATGACAAAACTTAGACCAAACACTCACCACTTTTGAAATTATCTCCTCTTTCTCTGTGGTACTAATTTCCGTGCCATGAGCAAACATCGGGATATCAGCATGATTGATGGTGCGATTGCTCATGCACTCACAAGTGTCGTTCCAGAGCTCATACTTGACAATGCAGTTGTACTGGCTGACTATGGTTGGCAGGTGGTTGAGTATCAGCACAGGTGTGATGGCGATGCAAGCAAGCACCGGATCGCAGATCACATATGCTACCCTGTGTATAAGTGTGCAAAAATTATAACATACCCAGTGGTTCCAGTAAACTGCAATGCTAAGAAAACACCACAGCCACAGATTTCCCACACCTTCTCCTTCAGCGAAGTTTATACTAGTATCCACATCTGTATTATGTTATTGTATTGTAAATATGCTATACAACGGACTCGAGGTCACCTGGTGAATTGCATTTATTCTCCGTACCAGTAGAGTACGCTTTAATCAGGTTTGTGACTAAAGTTCCAGGCATGCTGTCTGACACAAATCAGTCTTGCCCTTGCGAACAGCCAATTCACATCAACCCTCGGGCCTTCTGACGAAGGTCTGACTTGGATTTTGCTGTCAGACAGCATTCCCTGCACCATATCTCTCAAACCCCTACTCGATTCACCCAACCTCGAGTAGTCTACATGTATATACCAATTTAATTGGAGAGACCCTGGCTACCTCCAAACTGCGCACTGACCTGATGAGGTTGGCGCCATGTCGGCCAGATGTGTTGCTGTAGATGGCTGTGAAGACGGGAAGCACCAGGATGCAGAGCGAGGCAAAGATGTATAGGGCGATGTGGTCGACTATGTACAAGTACTGGGATGCCAATGTCAGCAGAAGTGACCACACAAACATGTGCCACATGCAGCGCCATTTGGCATCCGAACTGGACAGCATGTTGTTGCGTCGTCCGTATGTCTGACGCTCTGTGTGGCGTGTTGTTGTTACCTCGCCGTGATGACGTTGATTTCCTCTGTCATAATCATTGCCATCTTATCCTGGTGGTGACCTCACCGGAATATCTGCCACCATACCTGCAGCCAAAGAACAAACAGTTATTACACACAAGTAAATAATCTCTTGTTAGATGATTGTGTTTTGAAAATTAGCCCAAGGGCTAAGATAGGTTACCTGACAATTTTAATTTTTAAGCATTGCAGGTGACATATGACCTTGACATTTACCAATCAAGGTCATCTTTGTGAACTTCAATGTCACCATTTATTAGGTATGCTGCATATGACTTAAGATATGTTCATAGTACAAACATAAGCTTTATCAACAAGTATTTGTCTGTAGAGGTCAATTTACACATGTCAGGTCAGGCAAGATTTTGAGATTTGGCCTTCAAGGTCAAATTCAAGATCACCGAAAGATGTGCCATATATACATGACTTCTTGTAAGCTTATGCACAATCCTAACCTGTATGTGCAAGTGTTTAAGCCTCAGTGGCCAATTTACACATTTCACGTTAGACATTTAGCACTCCAGGTCATCCACGTTCAAGCTCAATGTCATCATTAGTTGTTCCGTATACATGATATATGACTTCCCATAACGTTTTTAAAGGGGGAATTTTTTTAGCCATTTTGTCCTAGGACCTTGAAAATTAGGTCAAAGGTCAAATTCAAGGTCGCGAGAATTTTCAGCATATATCATTACCTATATGTTCATGATTGTTTCTTAAGCTGTAAAGTCGATAAGAAGCGAGATATTAGCCATTTTGTCCAGTGACCTTGAAAATGAGGTCGATGGTCAAATTCAAGGGCATTAGAATATTCGGCGTATATCATTTCCTATATGCCCACAATTGATTCCTAATCTGTAAAGTCAATAATGAGCGTAATATTAGCCATTTTGTGCTCGTGACCTTGAAAATTAAGTCAGGGGTCAAATTCAAGATCACGAGAATATTCAGCTTATATCATTTCGTATATATGTCCACAATTGATTCCTAAGCTGTAAAGTCAATAATAAGCGAGATATTAGCCATTTTGTGCTCTGACCTTGAAACTGAGGTCAGAGGTCAAATTCAAGGTCACGAGAATATTCAGCACATATCATTTCCTGTATGTCCACAATTGATTCCTAGTCTCTAATCTCAATATTGAGTGAGATATTAGGCATCATGTGTCTCGTTATGAGGCATAGGAGAATTTAACATGAGAAAGTCCCATTTGGGCCGAATTTGGGCCAAAATAGCCCATTTTGAGCAATTCAAGCACAACAAAACTTCTACACATCACAGGAGTACATATGAGGAGTGTTAAGTATCAAAAAGAAAAAAGTTACTGAACAGATTTTGAGAAAATGGCCGTCAAAGTCCAAAAATGGGACTTTTCGCCGAAACCGGCCGCCATTTTGAAAAAAAGGCGCAAATCAAAAAACTAAAAAATTCCTCCTTCTTGAATAATTTTTAAGCATTTTTGTGCGAAATTTCAGAAAAATTCGTCCGTAAACAAAAAAGATAAAAATGTGGACGACGATGGATGACGGACACAACGCCATGCCAATAGGTTATCGGACCATAGGTCCGGTAACCTAAAAATGTAGACGGACGACAACGACGAACAACGACGACGACGGACGCAATGTCACAGCAATAGGTTATCAGACTAAAGGTCAGGTAACCTAAAAATAGTTACAGAATTTATAAAGACAGATTATCATATACAGCATGTATGTTCTTGATTCTATTTTTGTTTCTCAAGTTTCCGATATATACCTTACCTCTTCAAAACATTTTACATACATATGTGTATACATCTAAATTATAACTTTGGCAGTTAACTCAGAAAATAAGTCACACACAAATGCACCACAGTAAGTCAACTACCATGATAACCTGATTAATCTTACCAGAATAAATAATGTACACATGAATCAAAGCCATATCATTGATACTAAGATATCTTACTTCTCCACTGTAAACCCAGGTTGGATTGGTATATGCACATGTATAGGACAAGTACTGAGTATCTATTCCAATAAATCAAGTATATCAAACATATTAATACTGCAATTTTCTGAGGCAGTCATTCATCCGTGCAATCATGTTATTAATTATTTTGCAAAATAATCGAAGACATTAATTATTATTTGCACACAAATCACAGGATTACAGCAAGCATGGTAAGTAATTGATAGCAGCATACTTGACCAAAAATCAAGTTTACCCTTGTGGTCTACATTCACAATATATCCAACTGAATATGATTTGTACTAGGCCCACTGGTATTGTAAGGTGTACCCAATAACCCAGGTGAGGCGTCATGCAGGGTCCCTTTATAGGATTATGCCTACTTGGACTCCCCAAACAAGTAACCTGCTAACATAACAAATAAAGTTTAAAGGGGCATTCAGAAAGCATAATAATGTGTTTGCACATGCTCGATATGATCTAGTCAAATCCTTAATTTAGTGATGTGATGAATTTAATAAACATAGATCAGCTTAGAAATCAAAACAATACTAGCACATCAACCACACGTTATACCAACCCAAGCGATGCAGAGCTCCCCGAGCTGACATTATATTAGCAAGATCCTACTATAGGCTATTCAGTGTATTCAATGTCTACTAACTTTCAAAATTCGGTGTGCATAGATCTAGACTAATACTGTAAAACGACTAATTTTGGCGGACGATTTATTCGGTGGATTTGGCGGTAGGCGAAAAACCGCCAAAAATTAAATCCTCCGCCAAATTAACCAGATATATGATAAGGAATATATGTAGTTTTGAAACCGCCAAATTAAAACTCCGCCAAATAACGTGGGGCTCAAAACCGCCAAATTTAATAGCCGCCAAAATTAGTCGTTTTACAGTAATGTATGGAAAACGATGTGAATAACCTGTATACTGCATACACGACAAACCAAACATATAGCGACATGGTATTAAACTTGTGACCAGTCACCCTCAGAGTAATTATTGCGGACGTCGTGAAAACCAATGAATCTGCTGCAGTTACGCAGTTCTATTCCCCGACAGTGTAAGTGATTAGTGATCTACAGAGTTTACCAACGAAAGCAAAAAATAACAATCGGCAACGGATAAAGAATAGTTGCGTGCGAATTTATATTACATTTCATGGGAAATAACATGAAAATCATCAGCAAAACAATTAACAACTGAATCATGTTCACTCACCGTGACAAACTGTGGAGAGGCCTGATCACGAGTGACAAACGGCGACTTATCAATGCCTAGCTTTTGACCCAGATAGTTGGCCTATAAATATATTCGCTGTCGGGGCACCGATTTGCGTAACGTGCGCGCGTACATCCCGGGTATCGTGATTCGGCACATGTATACAGAGTCACCTTGAGTCAGACGGCAAACTTCTGCCAAAGTTAAACTTAGGGCTAGGCCTAGGCTACGGAAACTACGGAAGCGTATTAGGGCCACATGACTTTTTTTTTCAATTCAATTTGTCGAGATATTAACTCGATAAATCGACTTATTATCTCGATAAATCGAGATATTAACTCGATAAATCGAGATATTATCTCGATAAATCGAGTTAATTATCTCGATAAATCGAGTTAATTATCTCGATAAATCGACTTATTTATCTCGATAAATCGAGTTAATTATCTCGATTTATCGAGATATTATCTCGATAAATCGACTTATTATCTCGATAAATCGAGATATTAACTCGATAAATCGAGATATTATCTCGATAAATCGAGTTAATTATCTCGATAAATCGACTTATTTATCTCGATAAATCGACTTAATTATCTCGATTTATCGAGATATTATCTCGATAAATCGACTTATTTATCTCGATTTATCGAGTTGTTATCTCGATAAATCGAGTTAGTTATCTCGATAAATCGACTTATGTCTTAGGCATTTAAAGTTCAAGTAAAATGGAAATATGTTTAGTCACAATATTCTTATGTTGAATAGGCTTATGATGGACCATTATAACGTTAAATATTGAATAATACATACAAAACTACCTAGTTAAAACTATAATGAAGTTACTATATCACTATCTTTTATAAAGATGCAACATGTTCATCAATGAAAATGTTATAATTTTTTTTAACAATTCTTTAGCTATTAGACATGGATTGAGGTATATTTAAAGTTATTTGTAATGGTTTCTTTAATTGTATAGTTTGGTATTATTTCAGAGATTAATGTAATGACTGTTAATCATTTACTCCATATAGTTTTCAATATGAGTAATCAGTATATTTTATTTGTCCTATTGTTGCCAAGGTAACCAATGAAATCGTATGGCTCGCCTATGGTCGATGCATATTCATTTTACTTGTACTTTAAATGTCTGAGTCCTAAGTCGATTTATCGAGATACTATCTCGATTTATCGAGATAATATCTCGATAAATCGACTTAATATCTCGATTTATCGAGATAATATCTCGATTTATCGAGATATTAAGTCGATTTATCGAGATAACTAACTCGATTTATCGAGATAATAAGTCGACAAATTGAACTTTAAAAAAACTCATGTGGCCCTAATACGCTTCCGTAGGAAACAGTGCGTCGTAGAGCATTGTTTTGTATTTTCGGACTCGTCGCAATAGACTTGTCTTATGGGTATTTAGGTTGAACTTGGACTTGAACTGAATTTTTTTTCTTCTCATTTTCGTTGATATCTCGGAAATGATGCATCGTAGAGCGAAACATACCCTGACCCGAATTTGTGTTTTGAGTTAGCATTTTGTTTCTTTGTTAAGTATCTCAGTACAGTGTGTCATAGAGCAAAACAGATGTCATTCATGGCAAGCATTATTATAAATGTATTAGGTTAGTATCTACACCGAAATGCCTCCAAGGCATCTTTAGGCCTTGACGTCTAGTTTTTTTTGCCACTTTTTAGGTTACCGGACCTATGGTCCGATAACCTATTGCCGTCACGTTGCGTCCGTCGTCCGTCCGTCGTCCGTCCACATTTTTAGGTTACCGGACCTATGGTCCGATAACCTATTGCCGTCACGTTGCGTCCGTCGTCCGTCCATCGTCCGTCGTCCATCCACAGCTGTATCTTTGAAGTTTACAGGCGGATTTTCCTGAAATTTTGCACAAAGTTGCCTAAAAATATTTCAAGAGGGTGTTATTTTTTAGTTTTTTGATTTTCGCATTTTTCTCAAAATGGCGGCCATTTTTGACGAAAAATGGCCAATTTTGGACTTTGGCGGCCATTTTCTCAAAAACTGTCTGATCAGTTTTGAGATTTTTGTTTCAAAAGATTCCCCTTATGTACCTTTATGATGTGTATAAGTTTTGTTGCCCTTGAATCGCCGGTCTCCGTGTGGCGGCCATTTTGAATTTTTGACGGGTCGGCGAAAAACAATTTATTTGTCCCAAATCGCGTTACTATCCATTTTGGGTCATTTCTAGACAAAAAAAAATTTTTTTCACCCTTTGAAAAAAATTTTGGACTTGGAAAATTTTCGGCACTTTTTTCCTTCATAATGAGAGCTGCGGGGACTGTACTCATAGAACGCTTGAAGATAGAGCTTAGATATTGGCACTTTCAAATGGAAAGTCATATATGGCGACTTGTGTGGTGACCTTCAATTTGACCTTGGATGACCTTGAAAGGTCAAAACAGCCATTTTTGGGTCGAGAAATGCTCAAATTTGCACCTGGCCTGTCTTTTCTCGAAAACTGTCTGATCAGTTTTGAGATTATTGTTTCAAAATATTCCCCTTATGTACCTTTATGATGTTTATAAGTTTTGTTGCCCTTGAATCGCCAGTCTCCGTGTGGCGGCCATTTTGAATTTTTGACGGGTCGGCGAAAAAAATTTTGTTTGCCCCAAATCGCGTTACTATTCATTTTGGGTCATTTCTAGACAAAAAAAAAAAATTTCACCCTTTGAAAAAAATTTTGGACTTAGAAAATTTTCGGCACTTTTTTCCTTCATAATGGGAGCTGCCAGGACTGTACTCATAGTACGCTTGAAGATAGAGCTTAGATATTGGCACTTTCAAATAGGAAGTCATATATAGCGAGTTGGGAGGTGACCTTGAATTTGACCTTTGATGACCTTGAAAGGTCAAAACAGCCATTTTTGGGTGAAAAAATGCCCAAATTTGCCTCTACAGATGAAATGCATGTAGATAGAGCTTCAGTTTGCATTTTGAACATATAGTCATATATGAAACAACTGATGATGACCTTGATTTTGACCTTGGATGACCTTGAGTGCTAAATGTCTGACTTGAAATCTTGAAAGTGGCCTCTGAAGCATAAACTTTTGCACATACAGGTTAGGATTGTGTATAAGCCTGTAAAAGAGTCATGTATAAATGGCAACCTTGACTGCTCGATCGCCTTTGATGAACTGTAGGCCACTATAAACCAATCTTCGATGCACTGTAAAGGTGGAATTGAATCCCTGTCATCGGTCGCTTGCCTGCCAGAGCCCTTATGACATAGCCGATCCAAATGGAAGTACATGTACCCTGATCCGGTACACTACACCCTTGATTGGGAATGTTAGATAGCGTTGATAGACCTCATAGATGGGTACTAACAGTATTAACCCCTGTGTTCGGTAGAACCTTCTGAACGAAACATATCGACTTCGTTTCGAAACTGGGGAAAATCAGGAAACTGTTCAGGTTTCAGGCTGATCAAACTTAACCCAAAGGCTAAGACAGGTTACTGGACAAAATATGTTTTATATTTCAGATATTAGCCATTTTGTCCCGTCACTTGCCAAATGCAACGTCGTGAGAATATCCAGCAAACATGTATATAATTTCCCAAATGTCCACAATTGATCGTAAGCTGCAAATTCAATAACATGTAAGACAAAATAGCAATATTCTTCTGTGCCCATGAATATGAGGTCGAAGGTCAAATTGGAGGTCATCAAAATATTCGGCATACATCATTCCCTTTATGTGTACAATTGATCCCAAGTCGATAATAAGTGAGATATTAGCCAATTTGTGCTGTGACCTTGAAAATTAGGTCGAAGGTCAAATTCAAGGTCACGAGAATAATTGGCATATATCATATCCTATAAGTCCGCAATTGATTCCTAATCTCTGATCACAATATTAAGTGAGATATCAGGAAAAATGTTTCCCATTATAAAGCATAGGAAAATTTAACATGGCAAAGTCCCATTTGGGACCCGTCAGAAACATCAAAATGGCTGCAACACGCAGACCGGCAATTCAAAGGCAATGAAACTTATACATGTCACAGAGGTATATGAGGGGAATCTTTTCAAACAAAAATCTCAAAAGTAGTCGAACAGTTTTTGAGAAAATGGCCGCCAAATTCCAAAATTGGTCATTGTTTGTCAAAAATTATCGCCTCTTCTGAAAAAAATGTGAAAATCAAAATCTAAACATAGGCCCAAGGGACCTATAGCTTACCGGCTAGCCAAGTTGAAGAAATTGGAGCCAGATTGAACTTTTTTCCATAAGTTATATATTAACTCATAATATGTGCCAAACTTGGTTTCAAATTGAAATTCAATGTAAAAGTTGACCAAAACTGCATTTCAAGATGACGAAATTGGAGCCAGATCGAACTTTTCGCCATGAGTTATATTTCAACCCATAATATGTGTCAGACTTGGTTTCAAGTTGAAATTCAAACTAAAAGTTGACCAAAACTGCAATTCAAGATACAAAATTGGAGCCAGATCGAACTTTTCGCCATAATTTATATTTTAACTCATGATATGTGCCAAACTTCGTTTCAAGTTGAAATTCAATGTAAAAGTTGACCAAAACTGCATTCCAAGAAGACGAAATTGGAGCCAGATCGAACTATTTGCCATAAGTTATATTTTAACTCATAAGATGTGCCAAACTTGGTTTCAAGTTGAAATTCAAACTAAAAGTTGACCAAAACTGCATTTCAAGATGACAAATTTGGAGCCAGATCGAACTTTTCACCATAAATTATATTTTAACTCATGATATGTGCCACACTTGGTTTCAAGTTGAAATTCAAAGCAAAAGTTGACCAAAACTGCATTTCAAGATGACAAAATTGTAGCCAGATCAATGTTCTCACAAAAAGGTCTATTTTCACCCGTAATATTTTCACCCAAATTAGATTTGAATGTGAAATTCCATTACCTGGTACGTTTCCAGTCTTAACTATTTTTTTGAGGTAAATAATAGACTTAACTAGCAAAAATAATGTTAACTTATTTGGTTACAGCCATAAAATCTCTACTGGACAGAACCTTTACCTTGTTGAGCCCAATAATAAATATATCTTGTCTTAACTATTTTTATTGTGGTCAATAATATATTTAACTAGTAAAAATAATGTTAACTTATTCGGTTACACCCATGAAATTTGTACTGGATGAAACTTTTACCTTGTTGAGCTTAATAATAAATGTTTCTCATCTTAACTATTTTTATTGTGGGAAATAATAGACTCAACTAGTAAAACTAACGTTAACTTATTCAATAATATTGTTCTGTTTCCACACAAAACATCAGTTCTCTATTCTGAACAAGAATCCATTGCCATTTACTTTCATAATACAGGGTATTGGATTGATCACAGATGTCAAAGTGGGTATTTTGAAGGTCGTAATAAGTTAGTCCACTGACTAACTAATATTTATTTGATCCTTCTGAAAAACAATAGGTTTCGTGTGACGATCTTTCTCATCGAGCCTGTGCGATTTCATGATCATTCATCGAAAACTCCCACTCGTAGAGCGTTAACAAGCCATGTGTGTTCAACAGGCTAATTTGAGCACAAAATGTGTCGCCAGTCGGCCAATCTGGTCGCTATGGCAACCAAAATCGATTGGTGTCGGGATCTTACCATAAGATGTGTCTGTATAAAAAAATATTAGAATCAGTTAAGATTTGCAACCTGTAGAGCGTTCACAAGAAAATCTCTACGGCGGACGCGGCGGACGCGGCGCGACGGAGACAAATCCATAGTATCCGCCCGAACGAAGTTCGGGGGATACAATAATAAGCGAGATATTAGCGATTTTGTGCTCTGACCTTGAAAATGAGGTCAAAGGTCAAATTCAAGGTCACGAAAATATTCGGCATATATCATTTCCCATATGGTCACAATAGATTTCTGTAAAGTCGATTATAAGAGAGATATTAGCCATTTTGTGCTCTGACCTTGAAAATGAGGTCAAAGGTCAAATTCAAGGTCACGAGAATATTCAGTATACATGTATATCACTTCTTATATGTCCACAATTGATTCCTAAGCTGTAAAGTCAATAATAAGCGAGATATTGGCCATTTTGTGCTCTGATCTTGAAAATGAGGTTAAGGATTGATTGCATGTGATCGTCATGAACCTGGCAGTGACCAGCTGTCCATTCACTTATAATGTAAATATAAAGGTAACAAATTCATGAATTTACACACTTCCAACCAACGTGAAACTTTGCCTTTCTGATTGTTAGCCATCAAGGATTACTAACCGAGACTCTGTTTCTTACTAAGCAATGTTAAATTTGTTAAATTCATCGTTTTCATATGTCATTTTCCGACCTATTTCTCAGTCTACAAAATACACTCACAACAAATGCGAGCGAAAGGATTATGCTGTGCAGCAAATAGCTCGTGAGACCAGTAAAACTCACAGGTGATATGCACTCGGGTGCATCGAGGTATTTGGGATTATGAATGTTCAGCTCATTGTATTCATCTCACAGAAAGTATAGCCCTAGATATTCTCATTATTTTGACGATAACAAGGAATAAATATATGCAACAGCCAGTGCTTGTCAAGCAGAACACTCGAATCTTCGTTTTGGTGAAACGTATAAAATGATTTATCTAATCATCAAATTGCACAGCTGTCGTGATATCATTTATGAAACCATGTCTCGGTTCATCATCCATGAGTATCCGTGTGTGTGCTAGCCAAGTTTTATGTCAGGGGATTGTATTGTTTTGGTGATTTTGTTACCTTTACTTTCACATTATAAGTCAATGGAAAAGTGCCTCAGTGCAGTCACCGGTAAGTTACGTGCAATCACACCTTAAAGGTCAAATTCAAGGTCACGAGAATATTCAGCATACATCATTTCCTATATATCCACAATTGATTCAGAGTCGCTAATCTCAATATTAAGTGAGATATCAAGAACATTGTGGCCCATTATAAAGCATAGGAGAATTTAACACGGGAAAGTCCTATTTGGGCCCCATAAACAACATCAAAATGGCCGCCACACGCAGACCGGCGATTCAAGAGCATCGAAAATTATACACATTATGAAGATACTTGAGGGGAACATTTTGAAACTAAAATCTCAAAACTGATCAGACAGTTTTTGTGAAAATAATTTTTAAAGTTGAAAACATGCAAAAACAGCCATTTTCGGCATAAAAATGGCCGCCAAAACTGCATAATCGATTCAATAAAAAAAATGAAAAAAACGTCTGGCGGTATTAACCCAATACATATTCACACAAATTTATGAACGGATTCATCAGCCCGAAAAAAAGATAAAAAATGTTAACAGATGATGTGGCGGACGACGACGACGACGGCGACGACGGACGAAAAACCACGACAATAGCTTACCGGCCCTTATGGGCCGGTAAGCTAAAAATTAGCCCACAGGTCAAGATAGGTTACCGGACAATTTTGGTTTGGCCATGGCATCATAATCAATCAAGGTTCGCAGTGTGAACATATGACCTGGTGATTTACCAATCAAGGTCATCTGTGTGAACTTCGATGACACTTTACATGTATGTGTAAGGCATTTGATATTCTATATGTTCATAATACAAAGATATACATGGGTGGAATCGTTTAGGCCGCTCAGGTCAATTTACACATTTCGAGTCAGACATTTGGCACTCAAGGTCATCTGACGTCAAGTTCAAGGTCATCATTAGTTGTGCCATATATGTTTTCCTATATGTTCATAATGCAAACATGAGCTCCATCTGCAAGCATTTCATCTATAGAGGCAAATCTGGGCTTTTTTTTTACCACAAAATGGCTGTTTTGACCTTCCAAGGTCATCGAAGGTCAAATTCAAGGTCACCACACAAATCGCCATATATGACTTCCCATTTGAAAGTGCCAGTTTATTTTATACATCACCAATCTAAACTACTACATGCTCCTTTTCGATCCTGTGGATCGTTTTGGATAAGAAATTCGCCTGATTGAACTAGGCATGATCGTCCGCCTCATGACCGCGCTCCTTTTCCTGCCAAAACCACCGAGCACCTGCGCGCGCGCATGCGCAGCAACTTCACTTTTCTGTCCACCGTCATTTTTGCTTGGCAGCTTGGATTGTTTCTCTCGGTGTTTTTCGTGGAATTTAGTCTGCAAAATAGTTTTTGCATTCTGACGGAATTTCATCAGGGCGTCAATAGACATCGCTTTGTGTCTATTGTGGATAAGTATCGTGACGATCTTTTGTTACTGCACTTACGTCAGTGTTCGTATAGTCAGTTCGACCTATTATCGTCCACTCGTCGTCAGATAGTGTACCTGTTGTTTACATTTACATTTATCTGTCGTCTATTTGGATACTGTTTATAGTTGGTAGCTAGTTTTACAGCTATTTCCGTATCCCTGTTAGGGTTTCTTTCAGCGCAGAACACTCAGCCCGCCACTTGTTCCCTGTTACTGACATTTGTTTGTTTACCCTTTGTGATTGATACCATGTCGTCTCAGTCTACTCTGGGCACCGGCTATGATTCGAGAGTGTGTTCCCAGTGCGGGATTAACACCCTTTGCCAAGAGGAGAAGCATGGCCTATGCTTCGATTGCTTGGATCATGGTCCGGTGTCCATGGAAGCCTCGAGGTGTGACCTGTGTCGTTCGTGGCTCCCGTCCGACTTCGTTAGGGCTACAGAGGGTTATCCCCAGAGCTCCCAGGCTCGTAGGGATGCCTTAAGGCTGGCAGGCTCCATGGGAGCGATGCCAGACCGTCCGCTGCCTATGGAGTCGGACCCTGCCCCAACCACACAGGCCCTGTCCTGTGTCAACCCGCCCCTGGGGTTGACGCAGGATATGGTTAACGTGGCTGTGCAAAGCTTCTTTGCACAGTCACTAGGTTCCCTTCAGGGTCCCTTGGTTCCGGGACTCTCTGCTCTGCTGAGGCAGGGAGTTCCGGCTGGTTCTTCGACCGCTGCTTTGCCTGGGGAGCTTGATCCACCTGTTGGCAAGAAGGTGAAGACTTCTTCCAAGAAGTCTTTCGTCTTGCTAAGACAAAGGTGGTCGAGGTACCTGAGGTCGTCCTCCCCTCACCCTCGGTGGGTCCGTCCCTGTCCCTGTTCTCCCTGCCTCTGGCAAGTCGGGTAAGAGGAAGCGTGCTTCCTCGAAAGCTTTGGAGGTCGATCGCTCGTCCCTTTTTGACGGCGATCAAGGCTTCTCGGCCGGACTCTCGTTGGCTGATGGCTATGCATGGTTAACGTGGCTGTGCAAAGCTTCTTTGCATAGTCACTAGGTTCCCTTCAGGGTCCCTTGGTTCCGGGACTCTTTGCTCTGCTGGGGCAGGGAGTTCCGGCTGGTTCTTCGACCGCTGCTTTGCCTGGGGAGCTTGCTCCACCTGTTGGCAAGAAGGTGAAGACTTCTTCCAAGAAGACTTCTCAGCTTGCTAAGGCAAAGGCGGTCGAGGTAACCGAGGTCGTCCTCCCCTCACCCTCGGTGGGTCCGTCCCTGTCCCTGTTCTCCCTGCCTCTGGCAAGTCGGGTAAGAGGAAGCGTGCTTCCTCGAAAGCTTTGGAGGTCGATCGCTCGTCCCTTTTTGACGGCGATCAGGGCTTCTCGGCCGGACTCTCGTCGGCTGATGGCTATGCTTCGGGCATAGATCACGGAGCTTTGCTCGATGAGTCATTTGGTTCCTCCGTTTCGAGGTTCGAGGGGGCAGGGAACCCCAGGTTTCGGGAGCGGGCTCACGATTGTTCTTGCAATCGTGAGTCGCAGCTCTGTGATCGTACTCTCGATCGTACGCGATCGAGGGTCGATCGTACGCGATCGAGGGTCGATCAGGGTTGTGTTGGGGTCGTTCCCCAACAGGACCCAAGTCCTGTGTTCTCTGGTGTAAGTCGTTTGACGGGCGCTACCAGGGACCAGGCGGCCTCTCGTCTCGCTCAGGACGGGCCCGCTGCGTCGTCCATGAGAACCTCGGTCGGGTCTTTCAGATCCAACAATCGGGGGGGGGGGGGGGGGCGGGGGGAACGTGGTGGCGACGATCGGGACCATTCCTCATCGGGGGACGAGGGTAACGATCGGGGCGAATGTTCTAACTTTCGCTGGGCTCTGGAGTCGATAGCAAGGCATATGGACTTGCCTATCGAGGCTTCGGAGTCCTCTAAGGGGACCGGGCGGTTCGCGTCGGCGCCAGTACGTCGACCGGTCCGGCTTCCTGTGGCTCCAGCATTGAATAAGGTTATGACCAAGATCAATACTGGGGTTACGACGAGGAAGTACATGGCTCGGTCAGAGGCTGTGTTCCCTACTCGTCAGGTTCGACCGGAGTCTATTGACACGTACAGAGTGTTACAGATGCCTGGCGCCAGTCAGACGGCCGTCCCAGTCGACGACCCCAACCTCCACCTGCTTTCCCGGAAGCAGGGGGTAGTATGGTCGGCGTATGTGAAGAAGGCACGCCTTGCTCACTGGCAGACAATGGCTCATCAAGTGATGGGTCAACTCTCATTGGCGGACCACCTCACGACCTTGGTGCAGGAGTTCATGGATGAGGCGGACTTGGAGGATGGGGATCGTGCCAACATCTTGGCAGCACTCGGAGTTTTGTCCGGAGTGCTCCAGGCTGGTGAGCGCGATAGTGCAAACCTGGGCGCACATTTGGATCTCACCACGCGCGATGCCGACCTTCGCACTCTCGATGTCACCCCTGGGGATGAGTCAGAGTTGCGTGGGAGGCCTTTGTTCACGGGTCACGTCTTTGGGGGACTCTCCCAGGCAGATGTCACGGTTTTCCGTGAGCATCTTCGGGACAAGCTTCTCGCCAAGGCGCTCGTGGGCAAGGCGGGGCAGTCTGGCAAGAAGGCTAAGAGCCAGAACAGACTAGCAAGAAGGCTAAGAGCCAGAGGCACCGCAGACACCTTCATCTTCGCAGGCGCCCTTTCAGGGGGCTCAGCCTACCCCTCCCCAGTGGAATGGCAAGTGGGGTAGTAAGGCAGGTGGGCGCTTCAAGGGCAAGGGCAAGTCGGCTAAGAAGTGACTTGCTGCCGGGAAGCGTAGGCTCTGTGGGACCTCTAGTTCTCGGTTCCACACCCTGGTCCAGTCGGGGGGGGGGGGGGGGGGCAACTAGCGCAGTTCTCAGGGAACTGGTGCAACGTCGCGGCTTCCGACACCAGCGTCGTGGCATGGGTGACGGAGGGTCTCACTTTTCGATGGGAGACCTCAAAACCACCACTAAGACCAAATGCGTGGTTATTCCCTGTGCCCGGCAATCGGGAAAAGTACTCTCTCTTGAAGCACGAAGTAGATCAATTGCTACAGATGAGAGCGATCAAGGTGGTAAAGAATGAGCGAGGATTTTATTCTCTGATCTTCCTGGTGCCAAAGAAGACAGGCGGGTGGCGTCCCGTGTTCGATCTGTCGAACCTCAACAATTTCCTGATCATACCCAGGTTTCGTATGGAGTTGGTGCTTTCCGCTCAAAAGGCTCTAGTAAGGGGAAAATGGGCTGTGAGTATCGATGTCAAGGACGCTTACTTGCACGTTCCATTCCATCGCGCTTTTCGACGCTATCTCAAGTTTGCGTTCGAGGGCATAGTGTACCAGGTCAGGGTACTTCCCTTCGGGGTCGCCACAGCCCCGTATGTATTCACTCGGATCATACGGGCTATGGCAGCCAGAGGTCGAAAGCAGGAATTCAGTTCCACCATTATATCGACGATGGTTAGTGGTAGCTGACTCTCCGTCGCAGGCGATCGACCAGTCCGGGTTCGTCCTCAGTTTGGCCACGAGTCTAGGGTGGATTCCAAATTGGGAAAAGTCTCAGCTCACTCCAACACAGTCTTTTGAGTACGTGGGAGTCGAGTACGGTTTGCTGAGAGGAGAAGCTCTTCCTCCCAGGAAGAGAATATCAAGACGAAGGTGGCGATCGAGGAGGCCTTGAGTCTCCCCTCCGTTACGGCTCGCCAGTTGCTTTCGAACATAGGCCTGCTGGCGTCTATGGAGAAACAAGTTCCGTTCGGCAGGTGTTTTCTCAGGCCCATTCAGTGGTGTCTGGCCCTGCAATGGCGGATTCTGACCGATCGATTGGACCAGATCGTGGTGTTGGACAGCTCCGCCAGGGAGGAGATGAGATGGTGGCTCGACCCTGTCAACCTAAACAGGGGGATGCCGCTGTCGGAGTATCTGCCCGACCGGACGTTCTTCACGGACGCGTCCAATGTCGCATGGGGTGCTCACATGGGCGAGCAGGAACTGTCGGACATGTGGAGCATGTCGGAACAGGAAATGCATATCAATGTCCTGGAGCTTCGAGCAGTGAGGTGTGCTTTCGAACGTTTGGGCCCCCTCAGTCCTCCAGGGACTTCAGGGTCTTCACGGACAACAGCACGGTCGTAGCACACATAAACAAACAGGGGGGAACTTGTTCGAGGGATCTCTGTTTGGAGGCCGAGGCTTTGATCAGATTCGCTTTTCAGCATCGTCTGTTCATCAGAGCACGCCATCTACCGGGTTGCAGGAATGTTCTAGCGGACGCTCTGTCACGGCCAGACAAGGTGATTGGCACCGAGTGGAGTCTCAATCCAGAAGTGTTTTGGCGCATTTGTCAGGTGTTCGGAACGCCGAACATAGACCTGTTCGCGACTTCTCGGAATCACAAGCTCTCGGTCTTCTCATCCCTCCCAGAGACCGAGGCACTGGCTGTGGACGCGATGTCTCAGTCGTGGGACGGCATGTACGGGTATGCGTACCCGTCAACTCGATTTCTCACGGAAGTGCTTCACAAAGTGGCCAGGTCTCATTGCGAGACTCTGTTGGTGGCACCATGCTGGCTGACGCAAGCTTGGTTCCCCCTGCTGTTGTCCCTGGTGATCGATGTACCGAGGGTACTTCCGGTCCCCAATCGTCTGCTCAAGCAGCCGGGTCGGGACATATTTCACGATTCCGCCCACGTTCTCAAATAACACGTGCGGAGGCTATCGAGCGATCCTTCCAGGAGGCAGGTTTTTCTAGACGGGTGTCTAAACATCTCGCAAAGAAAAATCAAAAATCTTCCTCTGCTACGTACAAGGCTAAGTGGAGAATCTTCGTACATTGGTGTAACGGAAGGCGTGTGGATCCGCTCTCTGCCCCTATAGGCACTGTGCTAGATTTCCTGTGCTATCTGTTTGATAGGCTCAATATAAAACCTTCAACAATTGAGGGATATAGGTCTATGTTGGGACCTATATTTCGTGCGAGGGGGGTTGATTTGTCTAATAATCAAACTCTCTCAGACCTCTTGGCGTCCTTCAGGACACAACGTCCCCGGGGAGTACCGTCTCTGCCGGATTGGGACATGGTTTTTGTATTGTATTGTCTCACAAAAGCCCCGTGGGAGCCGTTGCAGAGTGTTTCGTTGCAACGGTTAGCTTTGAAAACCTTCTTTTTGGTCTTGTTAGCCAGTGGAAGGAGACGATCGGATATTGATGCCGAACGATGGTTCAGTTTCTCTCTACCCAGTCCGTGATTTTATGCCTAAAACACGTGCTGCGGCAGAGGGCGGGAAGGCTTTTAGTCCGATTGTGCTGCCGTCTATCGTCGGTCACGTCGGACGGAATGAGCCGGATGGTCTGTTATGTCCAGTGCGGGCACTCAGAATTTACATCGATCGCACGAAAACGATTAGGAAAGACAGGAAGCGATTGTTCATTTCCTATCAGCCTAACAGGACTACGGATATTTCACCAGTTACACTATCCCGATGGGTGAAGATACTAGTGCGAACTGTCTATACGAACTGTCTTTGCACCTACAAAATATCGTCACACCAAGTCCGACACATCTCGATGTCTCTGGCTTCCCGATCGAATATTCCATTAGAATATATCGTAAGGGCCGGAATGTGGACTAATTCCACGACATTCATCGGGTTTTACCTGTTCAACGCTGCCATGCTACAGTCCCAAGCCGCTAGATTTAGGCTAGGGCCGCTGGTCGTTGCTCAAAGTCTTGTTTGACCAGCTGGACAGAAAAGTCAAGGGTTTTATGTGCACTTGTATTATACACGAGTGTTTTAGTCTTTGTTTGTTGGGCTCAAGTAGAGCGCCAACTTTCCACCGTTGGGGGAAATTTTATTGTGCACTTTTTCGTCGAGTGAACGCCGAATGCAGGTATGTATGCATTATTATTATAAGCATATTACTGGATTTGGTTAATTCGCTTGAACCTTGACTGATCGCCTGTTTCATGACACTCTAGCACAAAATGCTCCACCGCCTCTCCTTCGATTCTAAGGAGCATGTAGTAGTTTAGATTGGTGATGTATAAAATAAACTTCCCAAATTTTAATTGTAAATTTGCCGTTTATTGTTATACTCACCTCTAAACTACTACAGTAAAGGCCCTCCCAGCCTCCCCACCATTTCTTGTGCTAGTGGCTTCCTTTTGTGAGAGACAGAAAAGCGCATGCGCGCGCGCAGGTGAGCGGTGGTTTTGGCGGGAAAAGGAGCGTGGTCATGAGGTGGACGATCATGCCTAGTTCAATCACGCGAATTTTTTATCCAAAATGATCTGCAGGATCGAAAAGGAGCATGTAGTAGTTTAGAGGTGAGTATAACAACAAACGGCAAATTTACAATTAAAATTTGGGAAATTTCTAAGCTGTATCTTCAAGTGTTCTATGAGAACAGTCCTGACAGCTCCCATTTTGAAGGAAAAAAGTGCCGAAAATTTTCTAAGTCCAAAATTTTTTCAAAGGGTGAACATTTTTTTTGCCTAGAAATGGCCCAAAATGGATAGTAATGCGAAATGTTTTCGCCAACTCATCAAAAATTAAAAATGGCCGCCACACGGAGATCGGCGATTCAAGGGCAACAAGACATACAAATCATAAAGGTATATAAGGGGAATATTTTGAAACAAAAATCCCAAAACTGATCAGACAGTTTTCGAGATAAGACA
This sequence comes from Terebella lapidaria, assembly GCA_949152475.1. Taxonomy (NCBI): domain Eukaryota; kingdom Metazoa; phylum Annelida; class Polychaeta; order Terebellida; family Terebellidae; genus Terebella; species Terebella lapidaria. Next base: position 14,389,532 of record OX424556.1, read on the forward strand.
GACAAGGTGCAAATTTGGGCATTTTTCGACCCAAAATTGGCTGTTTTGACCTTTCAAGGTCATCCAAGGTCAAATTCAAGGTCACCACACAAGTCCCCATATATGACTTCCCATTTGAAAGTGCCAATTTCTAAGCTCTATCTTCAGGCGTTCTAGGAGTACAGTCCTGGCAGCTCCCATTATGAAGGAAAAAAAGTGCCGAAAAAGTCAAACAAAATTTTCAAAGGGTGAAAAAAAATTTTTTGTCTAGAAATGGCCCAAAATGGAGAGTAATTTTTTTCGTCGACCCGTCGAAACTTCAAAATGGCCGCCATACGCAGACCGGCGATTCAAGGGCAACCAAGTATACACATCACAGAGGTACATAAGAAGAATCTTTTGAAACAAAAATCTCAAATCCGAACAGACAGTTTTTGAAAAAATGGCCGCCAAAGTTCAAAATTGACAATTTTTCGACGAAAATGGCCGCCATTTTGAAAGAAAATGAAAAATAAAAAAAATAAAAAATACCTCCTTCTCGAATTATTTCAAGGTATCTTTTCCCAAATTTTCAGAACGATTGGACTGTAAGCTTTAAAGATAAATATGTGGACGGACGACGACGGACGGACGGACGGACGGACGCCGGACGCATCGTCATGGCAATAGGTTATCGGACCATAGGTCCGGTAACCTAAGAAAACGGTTGGAACGCACGTCTCCTAGGATTATTATCGCTAATAACTTACTACATTAACCATGATTAGGTACATGGGCATCATATTCCTCCCAACGAGCCCTGGGCCCTCCCAATTAGCCACAGTTGAATGGCCTGTTGTTGTTCCAAGTGGCACTTTCGAGAATGTAAACAAAAGAAAAATCCGAAAATAAACAACATCATGAAATTGTTGAGGCAACATATGTTCGGGCTAATATAAGGTACTAGTATCTTTTCCCAAATTTTCAGAAAGATTGCACCGTACACTTTAGAGATAAAAATGTGAACAGACGGACGGACGGACGGCGAACGCAACGCGACGGCAATAGGTTATCGGACCATAGGGCCGGTAACCTAAAAATCAGACAAAAACATGATCGGGATGTGAAACTAGACGCTTCCGGTCGCCTACGACCGCTAGGGTGTATCCCCCGTAGCCCTATCATCTCTGTTGCCCCATATATATCACTGTTAAGTGTGAAAAACTAGAGCAAGGGCTAAAAAAGATTACCAGAGAAATGTTAAATCTCAAGTCACAACTGTTTTCTTTTCTCCACCAAAATTGCTGCACTGATCTTCCGAGGTTATTGAAGGTCGAATTCGAAATCACCACTGAAATCTCTTTATATGAATTTCCATTTCGACATGTTTGATAAAATAATGAAAATACAGATAGATCAATCTTTTCACCTATTTATATTTCAACTCAGAATATTTTACAAACTTGTTTCCAAGTTGAAATTCAAAGTAAAAGTTGACCAAAACTGCATTTAAGGATGACAAAATTGGAGCCAGATCGAACTTCTCTGCATAGTTATATTTCAACTCATAATACATGTATGTGCCAAACATGGTTTCAAGTTGAAATTCAAAGTAAAAGTTGACCAAAACTGCATTTCAAGATGACAAAATTGGAGCCAGATCAAACTAAAAATTCAAAGTAAAAGTTGACCAAAACTGCATTTCAAGATGACGAAATAACTCGTCATGAGTTATATTTCAACTCAAAATATGTGCCAAACTTGGTATTAAGTTGAAATTCAATGTAAAAGTTGACCAAAACTGCAATTCAAGATGACGAAATTGGAGCCAGATAGAACTTTTTGTCAAAAGTTATATTTTAACTCATAATATGTGCCAAACTTGGTTTCAAGTTGAAATTCAAGCTAAAAGTTTACCAAAACTGCATTTCAAGATGAAGAAATTGGAGCCAGATTGAACTTTTCATCATAAGTTACATTTCAACTCATATTCCCAAACTTGGTTTCAAGTTGAAATTCAAACTAAAAGATGACCAAAACTGCATTTCAAGATGAGGAAATTGGAGCCAGATCGAACTTTTCAACATAAGTTATATTTCGACTCATAATATGTGCCAAACATGCTTTCAAGTTGAAATTCAAAGTAAAAATTGACAAAACTCCATTTCAAGATGAGGAAATTGGAGCCAGATCGAACTTTTCTCCACAAGTTATATTTTAACTCATAATATGTGCCGAACTTGGCTTTAAGTTGAAATTCAAGCTAAAAGTTGACCAAAACTGCATTTCAAGATGAAGAAATTGGAGCCAGATTGAACTTTTCGTCATAAGTTATATTTTAACTCAATATGTGCCAAACTTGGTTTCAAGTTGAAATTCAAACTAAAAGTTGACCAAAAATGTATTCCAAGATGAGGAAATTGGAGCCAGATCGAACTTTTCACCATAAGTTATAAGTATTTTACTATTCATAATATACGCCAAACATGGCTTCAAGTTGAAATTCAAAGTAAATGTTGACCAAAAATGTATTTTAGGATTACGAAATTGGAGCCGGATCGAACTTTTCGCCATGAGTTATATTTTAACTCATAATGTGTGCCCAACTTGGTTTCAAGTTGAAATTCAAACTAAAAGTTGACTAAAACTGCATTTCAAGATGGCGAAATTGGAGCCGACATTTTTTTTGCCATGAGTTATATTTTAACTCAAAATACCATGGTATGTGCTAAACTTGGTATTACGTTGAAATTCAATGTAAAAGTTGACGAAAACTGCATTTCAAGATGACGAAATTGGAGCCAGATAGAACTTTTCGTCATAAGTTATATTTTAACTCATAATATGTGCCAAACTTGGTTTCAAGGTTAAATTCAAACTGAAAGTTAACCAAAACTGCATTTCAAGATGACGAAATTGGAGCCAGATCGAACTTTTCGTGATCGAGGTATATTTTAACTCGTAATATGTGCCAAACTTGGTTCCAAGTTGAAATTCAAATGGTCTCAAGTTGAAATTCAAAGTAAAAGTTGATCAATGTTTTCATAAAAAGCTATTGTGATCAATAATAGACTTTACTAGCAAGAAATAATGTTAACTTATTTGGTCACAGCCTTAAAATCTCTACTGGACAAAGCCTTCACCTTGTTGAGCCCAATAATAAATATTTCTTGTCTTAACTATTTTCATTATGGTCAATAATAGATTTAACATGTAAAAATAATGTTAACTTATTTGGTTACAGACATAAAATGTCTACTGGACAGAATCTTTACATTGTTGAGCCCAATAATAAATATTTCTTGTCTTAACTATTTTAATTGTGGTCAATAATAGACTAAACTAGTAAAAAACATAGCACCAAGGGTGCTGTAACTTACCGGCAATCATGAGAAATGCAGAGTATTGATTTTCCAAGATATAAATTGCTACACTGATCTTGAACTCTAATTGTCAAAACATGTTCGTAAATGTTGCTGGAAACACATTTTCTGCATGGACTATAATACGAAATCAAATTACACATCACAAAGGTATATAAAGAGAATCTTATACATTATTTTGAGAAAAACTGTCTGAATAGATTTTGACAAAATGGCCACCAAAGACAAAATTCATCGTTTTTGACCTTTCAAGATCATTGAAGGTCAAATTCAAGGTCATAACTCAAACCGCAACATATAATTTCCCATTTGAATGTGCCAATACTTAGGCTCTATTTTGAAGTCTTCTATGAGTTTACTCCGCACAGCTCCCGTTATGAAGGAAAAATTTGGTGAAATTTTCTAAGTCCAAAAAATTTTGCAATGGCCAAAAAAAAATTGTTTTTTTTTTTGCTGGAAATAGCTCAAAACGAATAGTGACTTGATTTGGGTCAAAAAAAAATTTTTTTTTGCCGACCCGTCGAAAAATCAAAATGGCCGCCACACGCAGACCGGCGATTCAAGGGCAACGAAACTTATACACATCATAGAGGTACATGAGGGGAATGTTTTGAAACAAGAATCTCAAAACTGATCAGACAGTTTTTGAGAAAATGGCCATCAAAAATCTAAAATTGGCCATTTTTCGACAAAAAAGGTCGTTCTGACCTTCCAAGGTCATTGAAGGTCAAATTCAAGGTCATTCAAGCTCTATTTTCAAGTGTTCTATGAGTTTACTCTGCACAGCTCCCATTATGAAGGAAAATTGTGTGAAATTTTGTAAGTCCAAAAAATTTTTCAATGGCCAAAAAAAAAATTATTTTTTTTTGCTGGAAATAGCTCAAAACGAATAGTGACTTGATTTGGGACAAAAAACTTTTTTTTGCCGACCCGTCAAAAAATCAAAATGGCCGCCACACGCAGACCGGCGATTCAAGGGCAACGAAACTTATACTTATAGGTAAATGAGGGGAGTGTTTTGAAACAAAAATAAAAAAAAAAGAAAATGGCCTCCAAAGTCCAAAATTGGCAATTTTTCGTCAAAAATGGCCGCCAAATAGGGAAAAACGATGCAATCAAAAAAATTAAAAAAACTTTTTTAGATACTGGCCCAAGGTATGTTCTTACAAATTTATGAGGAAATTCATCATGTCAAAAAAAAGTTACAGACCCGGACGGACGCCGGACGGACGACGGACGGACGCCGGACGAAATACCACGACAATAGCTTATCGGCCCAAAGGGCCGGTAAGCTAATAATGTTAACTTATTCAGTGCACCCATGAAATCTGTAATGGACATACTTTCACCTTGTTGAGCTTAATAATAAATATTTCTCATCTTAACTATTTTTATTGTGGTCAACTAGACGCTTCCGGTCGCCTACGACCGCTTGGTTGTATCCCCCGTAGCCCTATCATCCCTGTTGCCCCAAATATATCGCTGATGTACATTGTGAGTGTGAAACCTTTCAAGCTTATTGAAGGTCGAATTCAAGATCACCACTAAAATCACTGCATTCGAATTTCCATTTCGACATGTTCGAAAAAAATAACGAAATTACAGCCAGATAAAAGTTTTCACCTAAAGCTATATTTCAACTCAGAATATTTGACAAACTTGGTTCCAAGTTGCGAGATGACTAAATTGGAGCCAGATCGAACTTTTCAATATAAGTTATATTTCAACTCATACTATGTGCCAAACTTGGTTCCAAGTTGAAATTCAAAGTAAAAGTTGACCAAAACTACATTTCAAGATGACGAAATTGGAGCCAGATCAACTTTTAACCATAGTTAAAATTTTAATTCATAATATGTGCCAAACTTGGTTTCAAGTTGAAATTCGAAGTAAAAATTGACTGGTAAAAATAATGTTAACTTATCCGGTTACACCCATGAAATCTCTACTGGACAAAAATTTTAAATTGTTGAGCTCAATAATAAATGTTTCTTGTCTTAACTATTTTTCTTGAGGTCAATAATAGACTTAACTAGTAAAAATGATGTTAACTTATTCGGCTACAGCCATGAAATCTCTACTGCACAGAAGCTTTACCTTGTTGAGCCCAATAATGAATGTTTCTTGTCTTAACTATTTTTATTGTGGTCAATAATAGACTTAACTAGTAAAAATAATGTTAACTTATTCGGTTACACCTGTGAAATCTCTACTGGACAAAACCTTTACCTTGTTGAGCTCAATAATAAATGTTTCTCGTCTTAACTATTTTTATTGTGGTCAATAATAGACTTAACTAGTAAAACCAATGTTAACTTATTCAGTAATATTGTTCTTTTTTCACCAAAAACATCAGTTCTGTATTCTGAACAAGAATCCAGTGCAATTTGCTTTCATAGTACAGGTTATTGGAGTGATCACACATGTCAAAGTAGGTATTTTAATTGTCGTAATAAGTTAACCTCTCAAACTTATTAATATTTATTTGATCATTCTGAAAAACAATACGTTTCGTGTGATGGTCTTTCTCATTGAGCCTGTGCGATTTCATCATCATTCATTGAAAACTCCCACCCGTAGAGCGTTCACAACCCATGTGTGTTAAACAGGCTAATTTGAGCACAAAATGTTACGCCAATCGGCTATTTTGGTTGCTATGGCAACCAAAATCGATAGGTGTCCAGATCTCACCATAACAGGGTATGCCAAAGTGGGAAAAAAGTTACTGGTCCATTGGACCAGTAAACATTTCGATATTACCAGCCCAGAGCAATTTTTACTGGCCCAGAATTCATAAGTCACACCCAACAAAATAGTAGAATTGATATGCATGGCGATATGTAGATCCGTTGTAGTATATTAAGCAAATAAATTGACATTGTCAGCTTGAATTGTGCATATTTCCAATCAGCCGTCTTACTGCCCCCAGCCTCAAGCTGAGGCGTATCATGCTCATGATTTGAAGATCCGAGATCAGGTTGAATAATATATTACTGACAAATGAAATATTTTACTATATTAAAAATTTATTTTACTAGAGTTATGATATTTTTGCTGATGAAAACTTTCCGGCCACCTGGGCCAGTGAAACTGTTATTATTACCAGCCCAGGATGTTTTTTACCAGTCTTGGGCTGTGGGCTGGTGACTTTGGCATACCCTGCACCATAAGACATGTCCATATGAAATATTATCAAAATCGGTTCATATTTGCAAGCTGCAGCGCGTTCACAAGAAAGTGTCTGCGGACGCGGCGGCGCGACGATCGTAAATCCATAGTATCCGCCGAACTTTGTTCGAGGGATACAATAATAGACTTAACTATTTTTATTGTGGTCAATAATAGACTTAACTAGTGAAAATAATGTTAACTTATTCGGTTACATCAATGCAATTTGTACTGGACAAAACCTTTACCTTGTTGAGGTCAATAATAAATATTTCTTGTCTTAACTATTTTTATTGTGGTCAATAATAGACTTAACTATTAAAAATAATGTTAACTTATTCAGTACACCCATGAAATCTGTACTGGACAAAACCTTTACCTTATTGAGCTTAATAATAAACGTTTCTCGTCTTAACTATTTTTATTGTGGACAATAATAGACTTAACTAGTAAAACTAATGTTAACTTATTCAGTAATATTGTCCTGTTTGCACTGGAAACATCAGTTCTCCATTCTGAACAAGAAACCAGTGTCATTACCTTCCAAAATACAGGCTATTGGAATGATCATACATGTCAAAATGGATATTTCACAATTCTGTAATAAGTTAGGCTGTTAACATATTAATATTTATATGATCATTCTAAAAAACGATTGGTTTCGTGTGACAGCCCTTCCCAACAAGACTTCCAAATATTATTGAGATTCGTCAAAAACTGCCATATGTAGAGCGTTCACAAGCCATGCGTCTCAAACAGGCTGTTTTCAATGCAAAATGTGTCCCCAAACGACCAATTCAGTTGCCACGGCAACCAAAATCGATTGGTGTCGGGATCTTACCATTATATATGTGCCTGCAAAAAATAATGGTGATCGGGTGAGAATTGCGGCCTGTAGCGCGTTCACAAGAAAATCTCTGCGGACGCGGACACGGACGCGGACAACGAAGCCAAATCCATAGTATCCGCCGAACTTTGTTCGGGGGATACAATTAATTACTGATGGAAATCAGGACAAAAACATGTACACCCATCATTTTGTAACATTTATTCTCAAGATACATTTAGCACACAAATTATTGTAAACAGGATAAGGCAATACATCTGTCACCTACCTCATCAAAGAATCTGATTAACTGTCAAAATGCTGATTAAATACCACACTCTGGCACGTCTTTCTCCAAGACTGCCCTTATGTTTTCTGCTTGTGTATCAACCAAAAGCAGTTATTATGGTACAGTTGTAAATACAATTTCAAATTCACAAAATAAGGCTATTCATATAGTTACTGGACTTCTTGTTACAATTGAATATGTTTGGGCATTGTTATGGGGTTATTGCACAATATTGATTTTAGGCCCGCGGGCCAAGATCTTCTGAAAACCAAGGCAAAGCAGAGCATTTCCTAAAAACTGATATTGTGCAGTACCGGTAACTCAATCATCATAATAACAAGTATGAAAATGTTAGCATGTCAGTCTTGTAACGTGAACAAGAAATACCCAAATATTTTACTGACAAAGGGAAGAAGTGTACAACATAATATTACCAGTGAATGAATGGCTTATGTTTAAGTCTCGTCAAGAAACATCTCAAAAACTGTCCTTTTGATGTAATTTGGCATTGGTACTTTGTATGTGTATTAGTACAGTACTTGTCTCTCGTTAGTGCACAAACCATCTGAAAGCTTTCAAAATCGATAATTTTTTCACAGCGATCAAACAATTCTAGCATCGAAAAATCTGTGAATAAAGAAATCGAACAGCTAGATCTAATGCCGAATTGCCGATAATTTGTTTTCACAAAATTAAATGTCAAGGCCAGAAAGGACATGTTTTATGATTTCAATTTCTTGACGTAACTTTCCGTAAATCTGTGACAAGGTCCAACTAGGTCACTACTTCATGGGATCTAACATTTAATTGGTCAATACTTTGTATCCATGAATCAGTTGCTTAACAGAAAAAAAAAAGTAGCACATCACAGATGTGGAATTGGTATGGCATATATACTTGTATTAGGCATGAAATTTCATAGATATGATCTGAGTCTTAGGCTTTTTTTTCAGAGCTACGAAATATTGGTTTTGTAAATAACATTTCTCAACCTTTCAGCATTTTGATATCTAGTTGATATACATTGCTTATAATCTGCAATCTTGAATAAACATAAATATTAGACATACCGATAATTCTAGAACATTCTCATTTTCTCAGCAGCTGCAACATCACAGCTCTGAGCAGTTGAAAAATATTGAAGTGATTCATTTGCAGTAAAGTGCATATTATTCTCTCAAAAATATATTGATGAATCTATCACGAATAAAATTGCACGTCAATGTTCTTGAGCTTATCTCAAGTTGATGTATTGGCCAATACTTTTCTTCAGTGGTAGATAGTATGGCATGAGGAAGTTTCTGACATCTCTGCATAAGGCATCTTTGGGGTGAGTCTCACAGTAATACATGCAGAATGCAAGGACCAAAAGCAGACCAGTCAGTGACACCAGAACTGCTCCACATCCCGACAGACCAACTGTGTCGACAGAAAAAAACACTGATCATTACCATAGATGACACGATACCATGTATAGGTATACAGTTGGAAAATGTGGAGAAAACATTAAATAATGGAAACTTACATGTTTACATGCATAAAACTTACCTTTCTCTTTTGACTTATCATGGACAGATGTGCTTCCGTTTTGAACTGGTGCTGCAACAAAGGAAGATTTGAATGTGAAATGAAATGGACCACATGACTTCCATTAGTGCACTGCTAAATATATAGGACAAATTCTCTACCTGAAGCTATCTTCTCAGCATCTTTAGGACGACTCTGAACATTCTGTTCACTTTCTAATGCTTTGCGTGCCTCATATTCTCTCCGCTTCCTTTCTTTTTCCAGCAATTTTTCTGCTTTTCTTTTTTGTCTTTCCTTTTCTTCCTCCACTTTTTTGACTGCTTCCAGTTCTGGAAAGTGGAATTACACACATTAGCTTCTACTAATCCTGATTACTCTGCATAATTAATTAATTAACTAGACGTAAAGGCCTAGAGGCCTTGGGGCATTTCGATACACAACACAATCACAGGTGAATTGTTAATTACTGACAACTCTGCAACCAAAATGATTATGTAGATACATCCATTTCATTCTAAGAGGACGGTTTCTGAGATATAAATGAAAATAAACGAGACATGACCAAAAATAAAAAACGCTGACTCAGCAAAAACAATTTGGCCCAGGACCGAGTTCACCCAACATACCCCTAAGACATGCTTGTCTAGTGTTACGAGTCCGAAAATAACGTCCGCTTCGCTCTACGACGCACCAATTCCGAGATATGGCCGAAAATGAAAAACGCCGCCTCAGCAAAAAAAATTTTGGCCCAGGGCCAAGTTCACCCAACATACCCCTAAGGCATATTTGTCTAGTGTCACGAGTCCGAAAATAACGTGCGTTTCGCTCTATGACGCACCAATTCCGAGATATGGCCGAAAATGAAAAACGCCGCCTCAGCAAAAAAAAATTTGGCCCAGGGCCAAGTTCACCCAACATACCCTTAAGGCATGTTTGTCTAGTGTCACGAGTCTGAAAATAATGTCCGTTTCGCTCTACGACGCACCGTTTCCGAGATATGGCCGAAAATGAAAAACGCCGACTCAACAAGAAAAAGTTTGGCCCAGGGCCAAGTTCACCCAACATACCCCTAAGACAAGTTTGTCTAGTGTGTCGAGTCCGAAAATAACCTCCGTTTCGCTCTACGACGCACCGTTTCCGAGATATGGCCGAAAACGAAAAACGTCGACTCAGCAAAAAAAAATTTGGCCCAGGGTCAAGTTCACCCAACATACCCCCAAGACATGTTTGTCTAGTGTCACGAGTCCGAAAATAACGTCCATTTCGCTCTGTGATGCACCGTTTCTGAGATATGCAATGAGCCTCAAGGATGACTCACCAAAATTGTTTTCGGCCCGTGGGTCAAAGGTCATTTGAGGGATTGATCCCATAATCAATAGGGTTCCTCTGTGACACTATATCAACATATATGTCAAGTTTCAGAATGGTAGCACAAGTACTTTTTGAGTTATCATCCGGAAACCATTTGACACAAAATTCATCCTCACGGACTAACCGGACCTCGGAGCCGGCTCCAATACAATAGGGTTCATCTATGTAATATATGTGATAACTGGTGAAAATTTCTCGAAGATTCGTCAAGGCGTTCTCCAGTTATCGTCCGGAAACCAAAAAGTGAAAAAAAAAAAAAAAAAAAAAGAAAAAAAAGAAGAAAAAAAAAAATTCTGACAAAACCATAATGACATTTCGTGCCGAAATGCCCTAACTATAGGAAAATTGTAATAAAGAAGAGCTGTGCATAAAACAAGGCTTATTTTCATTTTGAGAGAACACCAGCCATTATCCGACAATGACCTCTTTCCTCCTGTAGTTGTTTCTGTCGCCTCCTCTCTTGGTCAGCCTGGACATTCCTCATATAGGCCACAACCTGCAACCAACAGCATACAGTGGAAAACAGCAGCAGTTATCTGGTACACGAGTCACCAATCAGGTCTTGTTTTCTGAATACAATGTACGGTATTGGTCCTAATAGTGGTATGTGCCCTAATAGCAGAGCACCCCCCTCTTTTCCCCAAAAACTTTCAATTTTTGTAAGCCAATTCACACATTCATGTTATTTGAATCATAATGAATGGGATTGAAGGCCATAGGTATATTATCAAGTGATTTTCTTAAATTTGACCTTAAGTTTGACCTCATTTTTGCATGTGCTGCTGCAGGAGGTCTTGCTTTGGCTCGCCGTGCTACTATTAGGACCAATATGGTATATGCAAATGAAATTCTTACCCGTTTCGCACAATTTTTGCATTCTGTTTCATTAAGGCAATCACCAGCGACACTTCGCAGCTGCTCACACAGAGGATTGTCCTTCAAGTCAAGCCACTTGAGGTTTTTGAGTCGGAAGAAGCTGACTGGGACGGTCTTGAGTTGGTTGCTATAGAGATCCAAGGATTGAAGTCGTTGCAAATCACCAAAATTTTCAGGCAAACTCTCAAGGTGATTTTTGCTGAGATCCAGTTTGACAATGTTCACCAAGGTACAGAAATCCAACTGAAAATAATGAAAAGATGCGCAAAATACCAGAGATGAAGAATGTTATATGAAATTTCATCACTGACTGAACACAAATCCGAGACTGTGATTGGCTAACTACAATCATATGGTCATATAAACCCGTATCCTGAATATCTAAATTTGGCATGCGCCATGCACCACCTTTGATGCAAGTTCTCGTATCCCTTGCGAGTCTCGTTTTCCGTGAGTGATAAATTTGTTACCCCATGTCTGTTCACGAAATACGAAACTATATTTATGTCTACCTGGTAGCTGTCCGTATTCCTTTCGGTAGGGCTTCAACAAGTACAAAATTTCGTGACCGGCTACTCATTAGCTAGTAACCGAGCCATAACCGAGCCGTAACCGGTTACTCGTCCAAAAATATAGAGCTAAATATTGTCAAAAGTAACACCAAATATTTTCGCAGTTCTTATTTCATCAAATCTCAGCGTCAAAATCGGGTCCAAATCGAGTCTAAAACTCGACACTAGAAGTCATTTTCGCATGAAACTATGCAATATTATGATGAATAAACAGTCTTTTGGGATAGGAGATTGATAAATCACTTCAATTCTGCGTGTTTAGGTGGAAATTTGACTGATATGAAGTGATTGAAGCCGAATTACGAGGTTGCAAAATATGTTCATGATTAATCGGTTACGAAATATGTAACCGGTTACACTCTGTAACCGAACCGTAACCGGTTAACCGAGTACTTGTTGAAGCCCTACCGTCCGGCTTTCCACCTCATGAGATATGGACAGCTAGAGGTAGATATAATTCCATATTCCGTGAACAAACATGCGACAACTAATAGCATCATGTGAATGCATTCAGGTATGTTTGGAAGTAACTTACCGTCAGAGATGTGAGGAGGTTGCATGACAGATCGATACGTGTAGCTTTTGGAAGCTCACTCTGCAAAAAAACGGTTTGGTCTGCGATTCATTCAATGTGATTAATTCCATTGAATTCCCATTACGAACCGCGACCTGCATACTGCGACCTGCGAGCTAGTATAGAAACGTGAAATGATCTCATATATGGTAGGGTGACCAAAGTTTGGGATAGCCCTAAGTTCGGGACTGATGCTAATGCATGGCTTTGCGCATGGTTTTAGCGCCAATGCCAACATTGATTGTTACATTTTGTTGTTGACACATGACTAAAGTTCCATAGAAGAAAACAGTCAAAAACAAAATTGAAAATATTGCATGAACAACACATAATACCCAATAATTACACCTGCAGCATCTCCTATGAAAGCTCAGTCTTGATTATGATAATTAGTTCGCCTTAAGCCACAAATTATTATTTGGTATGGCACGCCATTATGTTTAATACATGTTTAATATGTATTAAATATTGTTTAATATTGCAAAAATGATAAAGCTTGAATGTGATCATCAATTTCAAGGAGCTTAAACTGTTCACAATCTTTCGAAAGAAAAAATTGCAAAAAATGATAAAGCTTGAACATGATCATCAATTTCAAGGAGATTAAACTGTTCACAAACTTTCGAATGAATTTTATGTTTTAATAGATATATTAGAATGGTGGCTTGCCACAGCCCGAACTTAAGCATACTTAACTTTCACTATGGTGCACTGCGTACCACTAGGTGCACTGCGTACCACTAGGTGCACTGCGTACCACTAGGTGCACTGCGTACCACTAGGTGCACTGCGTACCACCAGGTGCACTGCGTACCACCAGGTGCACTGCGTACCACTAGGTGCACTGCGTACCACTAGGTGCACTGCGTACCACTAGGTGCACTGCGTACCACTAGGTGCACTGCGTACCACTAGGTGCACTGCGTACCACTAGGTGCACTGCGTACCACTAGGTGCATTGCGTACCACTAGGTGCACTGCGTACCACTAGGTGCACTGCGTACCACTAGGTGCACTGCGTACCACTAGGTGCACTGCGTACCACTAGGTGCACTGCGTACCACTAGGTGCACTGCGTACCACTAGGTGCACTGCGTACCACTAGGTGCACTGCGTACCACTAGGTGCACTGCGTACCACTAGGTGCACTGCGTACCACTAGGTGCACTGCGTACCACCAGGTGCACTGCGTACCACCAGGTGCACTGCGTACCACTAGGTGCACTGCGTACCACTAGGTGCACTGCGTACCACCAGGTGCACTGCGTACCACCAGGTGCACTGCGTACCACCAGGTGCACTGCGTACCACCAGGTGCACTGCGTACCACTAGGTGCACTGCGTACCACTAGGTGCACTGCGTACCACCAGGTGCACTGCGTACCACCAGGTGCACTGCGTACCACCAGGTGCACTGCGTACCACCAGGTGCACTGCGTACCACTAGGTGCACTGCGTACCACTAGGTGCACTGCGTACCACCAGGTGCACTGCGTACCACTAGGTGCACTGCGTACCACCAGGTGCACTGCGTACCACTAGGTGCACTGCGTACCACTAGGTGCACTGCGTACCACTAGGCACTGCGTACCACTAGGTGCACTGCGTACCACCAGGTGCACTGCGTACCACTAGGTGCACTGCGTACCACTAGGCACTGCGTACCACTAGGTGCACTGCGTACCACCAGGTGCACTGCGTACCACTAGGTGCACTGCGTACCACTAGGCACTGCGTACCACTAGGTGCACTGCGTACCACTAGGTGCACTGCGTACCACTAGGTGCACTGCGTACCACCAGGTGCACTGCGTACCACTAGGTGCACTGCGTACCACTAGGTGCACTGTGTACCACTAGGTGCACTGCGTACCACTAGGTGCACTGCGTACCACTAGGTGCACTGCGTACCACTAGGTGCACTGCGTACCACCAGGTGCACTGCGTACCACTAGGTGCACTGCGTACCACTAGGCACTGCGTACCACTAGGTGCACTGCGTACCACTAGGTGCACTGCGTACCACTAGGTGCACTGCGTACCACCAGGTGCACTGCGTACCACTAGGTGCACTGCGTACCACTAGGTGCACTGCGTACCACCAGGTGCACTGCGTACCACTAGGTGCACTGCGTACCACTAGGTGCACTGCGTACCACCAGGTGCACTGCGTACCACCAGGTGCACTGCGTACCACTAGGTGCACTGCGTACCACTAGGTGCACTGCGTACCACTAGGTGCACTGCGTACCACTAGGCACTGCGTACCACTAGGTGCACTGCGTACCACTAGGTGCACTGCGTACCACTAGGTGCACTGCGTACCACTAGGTGCACTGCGTACCACTAGGTGCACTGCGTACCACTAGGCACTGCGTACCACTAGGTGCACTGCGTACCACCAGGTGCACTGCGTACCACTAGGTGCACTGCGTACCACTAGGTGCACTGTGTACCACTAGGTGCACTGCGTACCACTAGGTGCACTGCGTACCACTAGGTGCACTGTGTACCACTAGGTGCATTGCGTACCTCGTCAATAAACAAACTTGCTGCTATTCGAAATTTTGTGGAAGATTTTCATAAAATACAGCATTGTCCGCATAAACAGTTGTAGTTTTGATTTTCATCTGGCATTCATCATAGTTCATTCTTTAAATACAGACTGAAACAGCTTAGTATCCTGAACTTCGGTCACACAATGCTATATATGGCTTTTTCTGTAGTAAACCATGGTTTAATAAGGAAAATGTATATAGGTCTACCAAATATTCAGAAAGGTGCAGGATCTTACTATACTTGTATACCAGACCATACAATAGCATACAGTAGCAAAAGCGGATGCTACTGCTACTGCTATTGCTATACTTGTATCTCAGACAATACAATAGCATACAACACTGCTACTGCTACTACCCAACCTGGTCTGGGAATGGGACGCTACTGCTATTGCTACTGCTACTCCTCCAATGTCTGGTCTGGGAACCGGACGAGCTGAGACCAGGACGCTAGTGCCTACTGCTATTGCTACTGCTACTCCCCAGCTTGTTCTGAGACTGGGACGCTACTGCCTACTGCTATTGCTACTGCTACTCCCCAGCTTGTTCTGAGACCAGGACGCTACTGCTACTGCTTTGCCACTCCCCAGCTTGATCTGGGAACTGGACGCTACTGCTATTGCTACTGCTACTCCTCCAATGTCTGGTCTGGGAACCGGACGAGCTGAGACCAGGACGCTACTGCCTACTGCTATTGCTACTGCTACTCCCCAGCTTGTTCTGAGACTGGGACGCTACTGCCTACTGCTATTGCTACTGCTACTCCCCAGCTTGTTCTGAGACCAGGACGCTACTGCTACTGCTTTGCCACTCCCCAGCTTGATCTGGGAACTGGACGCTACTGCTATTGCTACTGCTACTCCTCCAATGTCTGGTCTGGGAACCGGACGAGCTGAGACCAGGACGCTAGTGCCTACTGCTATTGCTACTGCTACTCCCCAGCTTGTTCTGAGACTGGGACGCTACTGCCTACTGCTATTGCTACTGCTACTCCCCAGCTTGTTCTGAGACCAGGACGCTACTGCTACTGCTTTGCCACTCCCCAGCTTGATCTGGGAACTGGACGCTACTGCTATTGCTACTGCTACTCCCCAGCTTGATCCGAGACTGGGACGCTACTGCTATATAGCCTATTGCTACTCCTCCAATGTCTGGTCTTACGATAGCATTCGGCTCACACACCAAGGCTGTGAACAGTAGCAATAGCAGTAGCATGAAAATAGCGCGTGACAGTAAATTTTTGTAACGGAGCTGGAAGTTTGTAACGTTAGCTCGCAGGTCGCAGTTTGTACCTCGCAGGTCAGTTTTTACGTCGCAAGTCGCAGTTATAGCTCGCAGGTCACATACATGTCTGTATCAGTTTATAGCTCGCAGTACGCAGGTCGCAGTTCGTAATGGGAATTCCCAATCCTTCAGTTCAAAATGATTAGTGATTCTTCACTAATACTGTAAACGTACTTAATTTTGCGGTTTTGTACCTCAGACGTTTTGCGGTGGATTTAATTTTGTGGTTCTACCTTTGTTTTACTTTGTTATCCCATATGGGCAAATTTTTGCAGTGGATTTAATCTTGTGGTTTTAATATTACCGCGAAATCCGCAAAATAAATCCACCGCAAAAATTAGTAAGTTTACAGTAGATGCTTTGCAAGTGACGCCATATCGTATTTCTTCTTATGACACCATACTGGATGGCAAAATTCTTAGTGTAGTGAAATCTAGGGCCCGGATGAGTCAGAAATTTCCGATCCGGGTACCCGAGTGGCCTCAACTGACCCGCCCCGGGTAACCCGTCCAAATATAGATCAAATTTGAAAGGGAATAACTGGGGCAATTTGTAACACGTAAACGCCAGTCCCCGATCTTTGACACTTTGGTCGGTGTTTGGTCGGTGTTTATTTACAAGTTTGAAAGAGATCACATGACCTCATCAAACTATTTCCGATTTTTTCTCGATGATTTTCTTGTCATTCTTGTGATTTTACTAGCGTTTATCGCAATTTTTCAAGACAAAAACTATATCTTTATGTCATTCTCGTGAAATAGGTACCGCTACATTATGACAAGGCTTATTCAGTTAAAATAGTAACACCATTTCAATGTTTTCAGTCAACTTCTATATCTTGGAGAATCCTGGAGGGAGGGAAGTGGTGGGGTGGATGGAGGTACACACTAAAATCATAACGTACGAAATAAGTGGGATCTATTTCACGATAAGGCCATCTTTATTCGTTCTCGGGTACAGGTAATGAAATTTTGACTCGCGTAATTGTATGACCCGCCCCGAATTCGGTTCGGGTACCCATCGACTCGTCCGTGCCCTAGTGAAATCACAGTAGAACCAACTAACACTGACGATTTTGCCGTCCAGTGTGACATCACAGCAAAACATCTATTTAAGGTGATTCGCTCCCTTTGGACCCTAGCAGAGGGGCTAAAATTTGAAATTCGTTTGATGATTATCAGATATTTAAACAATCATCAATATGATATTGTGAACTCGAAAACAGAAAATTCTGATCAAATATTCTCTTTAGTGTGGAATTATGGGTAATTTTACCCCTAAAATACCAGCAAAATGGGTAATTTTTGGCCATTTTCAGTAAACTCAATATTTAATGAAAACCTGAAAATAGAATTTGCTAAATTTTTGCTTGTTTATTAACGAACCTATATGCATGTTTTTGATGGAAAAAAATATGGGGGTCACCATGCTATTTTCTCTGTTATAGTTTGTCATATTTGTGAATGTCGATGAATTTTGTCGAAATTTCAGCAAATTTAGGTAAAAATTTCTGTTTTGGATTCATATGGATGCCTGTAGAGGAAAAATTAGCATGGTGACCCACATATTTTTTTTCTATCAAAAACTTGCACATCGATTCGTTGATAAACAAACAAAATTTCAGAAATATCTATTCACAGGATTTCGATATATATATTGATTATAGTGAAAATGGCCCAAAATGACCCGTTTTCCCAGTATTTTTGGGGTAAAATTACCCATAATTCCACACTGAACAAAATATTTCATCCGAATTTTCTGTCTTGGAATGCACAATATCCTATAGACCCAGGTGTCCCACTCTCTCGAACGCCGGAGCATGCCTTGGGCGCTCGAAAGAGTGGGACACCTGGGTTTAAATATCCTATTGATGATTGTTTAAAAGTCTGAAAATCATCAGATGAATTTCAAATTTTAGCCCCTCTGCTTGGGTCCAAAGGGAGCGAACCACCTTAAGCAATAAGAAATCCGCTATTCCCTTTCGGCTTTCCATAGAATAGAAAATAAATGAACTTACAATTTCTTTGACTGGAACAGCTGTCAGACTGCTCATACTCAAATCCAGGTCGTTCCCATCGAGGTTCTCTTTCACTTTACTCTTTGGCATTTTACTAGTAGTTGGGTTTCTGATTTCTTATGCAAAAATACTATATTTAAGTCTAGAACTAAAACTCTACCAAGATTACGCTGTGTTTGCCGTATTATTTTCGGTTTCACAACTTGGTAGCGTTACAAAAGTGGCTAACACGAACGACCAAGATACAAGTCCCGGGAAACTGAGGAACTTCCGGGGGCGGGGATTGCTGGAAGGCGGCCGCCCCACCCCGTCCAGAAACAAATTCCAATTTTTTTTCTCGGGAAGCCCCGAAATTGTCCATACATTTCAAAATATTAACTGCAAACACAGTTGTAACCATAGACATAGATGTCGTCTATGTTTGTGACCAGTTGTAAACTACACTTCGATCAGAAATCATCTGAGATAAGCATAAGATCGCAAAATTCTCCCGGGGGTCTTATGGAAAGTCGCGCCGAACCCCCAAAGCGGGAGGAATTGCGCTCGCTCCTGAGCTCATCTCGGTCCCCTGGCTCCTCCCCTGCACACCCACCCCCTGATGGCACATTCCTTGATGCGTCCCTGTATAGGCCTATGATGCGCCCTAGATCCATCCGGGCTGAGGGAGACATCGTTACAACTAGACCCTATGTGCACACGGCCGTACAGTTATTTAGTTATCAGATCTGAACGAGATATCATCTAGCCTATCGATCCTATGTAAAGGCTATCTTTTATAAATCATAGACCTTCGATAGATCTACTGATAGGCCTATATTTATCAGCGCTTAATATGCGAACAGAGAACTTTTTTCATTTCATTAGGCCCCTATTATATATATAGGCCTAGCCTATATATTTTTACATAATAGGCCTAATGTCTATCAAATTAATTTTCGATGGGCTGGGCATTTGGTTTACAAAGACTAGCCTACTTTAAAATGACTCGGACTGCATGAAACGCGTGTTGAACCCACAAGTTATGTGGGCGTTTTAACATTTGTGCGTACAACAAACGCGCCCTGTAAATGAGGTATAATTTGGAACGCAACACCACACGTTTGCGGATGTCATTTTTTCACACTTGTTTGAAGAGTTCTTATCTACAATAGGAGGGCGCAGTTTGAGTTTGAACAAAGATTTTCTATACCATCTTTGGTTTTAAGAAGGACTCGAAGTCCTTTAAAGTAACAGCCTTCGAAATCAGTCAATATTTTTTGAAAAATATTTTATGTTAAACATGCTAAATTAACTGAATGAGGCATACACACATCAAATGTAATGACTATAACCGGTCCTCTGGGAATACTTGCTCATTTGAACAGGCGGTTCTCGCGTAAATACAGGAACTGTATTCATCACATGCAGATGTATACACAGCATAGAAGTGTAAGAAGGACTGACAATTCCACGTACATCATGGTATTTCACTGATTATTTCCTCATAACTCCACTATATTTGCGCATAAGAACTGGAAAATGTACGCGATGTGGACTTAATTTTAAGCGCGATTTTCTGCATTTGTTTAATTCGGGTTTGATGGAACGGATGAAGACAATTGTAATCATCAAAACCAGTGAGCACACCTTTTGTTATCTTGCATTAGATGTGTTGCACAAAAATCTAGTTTTGAATAATATAAAGTATTGCATACAATCGAAGGCAGTAGCTTTAAAAGTATGACCAAGACTTCTTTGCTATTAAACAATAAAATAAATAACCGATGTGTAATAGACTAAGTATGATAATATGACCAATCGATAGCATATATTATAATTAATGTTAATTATTTTTCCCCTCAGATTAAAAGTGCGTAAGTAGATTTTGATAGGTTGATTTTCCCCGATGTGGGCGGACAAATATACACATGTATGAGATGATATTACCTTTATGAATATGTGTTTCAAGAAGAATAAACCCCACCATAGTTATTTTGTTTTTATTATTTCGCACGCTTATTTTCTCAGTGTATCCTCATTTTTCACATTAGCTGGTATCAAAACACGAAGATCAAACTCTCAAGTTATAAATGATCAAAGGGACAATTCACAATAATTGTTCTTTTTCGTCGTTATAAAAAGAAAATTATTACTCCTTAACTGTCAGTCGCCTACATAGATCAATCATGACAAAATGGACTTCATCAGACTGGGCCTTTATATTACATATCCCTTATAGATAAATCGACAATGGGCTTTTGTCCGCTGATGCGAAACAAGAGTGGGCTACCCCAACGGTAATTTTAGCACCGTCATTGAATTTCCAGGTCCGCACATGAATTTGGGAATTTACATGTGCTTGCTTTTGTAGCGGTGTGATCTTTCGAAATCAGTTTGTGTGAAATATACCTTAGTGTCTCTTCTGTTCCAAGACTAAAATAATACCTCCATTCCTAATGGATGTAAATATGACCAAAACCCGAAATATGCTCAGGTACTTGAGACATCAGACAGTGACAGACACATCAGATGCTGTTTTTGGCTGAAAATTAACATTGGAGTAGATTGCCAACTTTTTAAAAAAAATTTGCGGTAGAAGTCTGAAAGTTGGCAGTAAAGTGCCGTTTGACTCCCAGGCAAAACATGCTAAGTTTAAATACAATACGACTCAAAGTATACATGTAGTAGCTCGTAGTATCTCTCATTTTTTTTCTGTCCGGGACAGTTAAGTTCTGAGTTACCTGGAAATGAATGGCAATTCTCAGAGACTAGAAGACTGCTGAAGACAATTTATTCACAGTTTCACGGGTTCGTTGCCAGCAAAGACGAGTAATAAACGTACAAAATATGGCCATAATCCACTTACACAGTGACGAGGTTTAAACTAAGTCACCGGGCTTATAATAGAAATACAGCTACACAGGGTCCAGTTTTATGTAGACCACGTGTAGGCCTTCCCACTATTTCCCTTGTACGGTTGCACAAAAGGAGGTGGCAGCTTTGCCTTGTGCCAAAAACGTGATAGGGGCCGTGGTTCATAAAATTGAAAGACCGAGGACCAGATCCATAGTATTTAAATGGGGACCCACACCCTTCCAGGTTACCAACTGGAGTCTCAGTCGCTGGCTTCACATGCGGGGGTTGATCATGCGGAGGCTGCAGAGTCCGTCGTCCACCTTCGCCTCTTCCGGAGGTAGTGGACCTCATCTCAAGGCTATCAAGTAGTCATCGTAGGTCTTTTCCAGAATGAACTGTATGGCTATTGTGGATATTCTCTTTTATAGGCCCGGGGTCACGTGGCCAACCAGAAGCCAGGCTCCGCTAACACATGATCCTCCTTCTGCACAAACATGGCCTGACCTCCGCTGGCATGTGATCGTTCTTCGCACACACATGTTCATGGTTTCGTTCAGGGTCGATCAGCCTATTCTACGTTGAAACTGGCTTATAGGCCTATATATTCATCTCATGCCAAAGTGGCCAAATGCAAACATACCTGGGTTAAAACGTAATGACCCACATATCGCCGAATTAATTCGACACCCGTTTTCGATTTAATTTGGCGACTCCAAAAAACACAGCCAAAGATATAACTCGGGTACATGTACGTTTCGTTATAAGGCCTTCATGTTTCCTCATGTTTCTCATCTAGGCCCACACTGCTTTTTTTGGTTTTTTTTTTTTTGGCTGATATTTTGCGACGACAAATGGTATTGTATTTTAGTATACTTCCCCTTGAAGTCAAAAGCAATTTTATACCGAATTTCTTTTGCAAAAAATGCAGAAAGTTGGTACCCCAGTATTAAACTTAGCCCAATCATTGAATTAAAATGCATACATCTATGTATAACGCGGGGATAATAAAGTGCTTTGATCGACTGAGAATGATCGAGTGAGATGGTTGTAGAGCGAATACGCAGCGTGTGACATGGAGCCCCAGAGGCCAGAGCTACTTACTGGTGTAAATCAATGTTTTAGATGTGTAAATCTATCTTGAAACACTTTCTTCCTCTTCAAAACTCAGTTTACTTTGCTGTTGTTTTCCCTTGGAGCATGAGTTCGAGTTTTAAATGTAAGTGCAACTAAAACAATAATATATCCGTCCTTGACCTTTCGCAGTCCTCGCTCTCAAACTCAACAAGAAGAAACAACAGTCAAAAGCGCAAAACAAAGTTTACATGGTGAATACTGTAGCATTTATTGATAACAACGATGTTCATCGCATTTATGCTATTTTTTGTTTCCATCAGAGTGTTTCTTTTAGTCATGATCATGGTTATATAGCCAAATGTCGTCATATTTTCATATTATCGCCCAAAAAAAGGACGAGTCGACGGGTACCAGAATTCGGGGCGGGTCATACGATTACCCGAGTCGGAATTTTGTTACCCGCACCCGAGAACAAATGAAGATACAGTTTTTGTCTTGAATATTCGCGATTAACACTAGTGAAATCACAAGAATGACAAGAAAATCATCGAAGTAGTTTAATGAGGGCATATGATTTCTTTCAAACTTGAAAATGAACACCGACGAAACAAATAATATGTGTCAAAGATCGATGACTGACTCACGTGTACAAATTGCTCCAGTGAGTGCCGTTCAAATGTTGATATTTATGTTGGACGTTGCTTGGTGCCCGCCTACAGCTTGGTACTAGTCCATGCAAAAAAACGGTCACCGAACGGCGCCGGGATTTTCGTGTTGGGCTCTCATGAAAATCAGTGTGTATGTGCCAATAAATGTGTCAGAGCCATGGGGGACTCTCAGAGGCATTCTATGGGAACATTTCGAGTAGTCTAAGTTGGATACAGTTGATATATTTACCAGTTTAATATCGAAATATGAGAGATTTCTGGCAACATTTACCTGGGTCCGCGAACTGCTCTCAAGCATGTTTTTTTTTTATAATTCTTGTTTTTTTTGTGGAAAATTTTATCCTTGATGGTAAATATGCCTCTGGCAGTAGATTTGGTCAGCTATCTCAGGTAAATAATATTACCTGCAACAATTTATATCAATTTACTGACGATGGTCATATCACTGACTTATGAAGTTGCCAGATATCTTCCAGATTTGACTATGTAAATTCATAATATACCAAATATAATTTAATATATACAAACGTAGACCATCCAAATGATTCCATTGAATTGATATGAAGTTATTTCATGGCTCTGACACATCTGTTGGCACACACATAAGTACTGTAAAGTGTATTTCATGAGATATTGATCCAACAATGAGGTACTGGTCCATTTTGCATGGACCAGTACCAAGCTGTAAGCGGGAATCGAGCAATGTTGGATGGGTTACCCGGAGCGGGACGGGTCAGACCATACGGGTGCCTGGATTGGAAATTTTCGACTCGTCTGGGACCTAGTTTTAACTGAATAAGCCTTGTAGTGTAGTGGGACCTATTTCAGAAGAATTTATAGGGAATGTATAGCCATTTATAGGGAAAATGCATTACTGAAGCTATTGTCGTGGTTTTTTGTCCCTCATCCGTTTGGGTCTGTAATTTTTGTTGTTGACATTTTTGTCAGAACATACCTTGCACCAATATCTAAAGATGTTTTTTTTTTATTTACCGGATAGGGTCAGCACAAGAACAGATTTCGAAACTCGAGTACTTGGGTGTTGTGACTCGACTCGTAACCAAGTACTCATATCAAATTACCAACTGTAGATTATATTGGCGACAATTTCGAAATAGATCGTCAAATCAGTATGTAAATTGCACTGGGGCAGCCAACTTACACTGCTGAATTAATAAGTTGTGGTATTCAGAAGGTCATATCTGACTTTGCCAAGCAATTTAAAATTAAATATCGGGATAAAATCAGGAAAGATGATGCGGCCAATGACCTCATTTTAAAGTTTCCTTTGACCTGATTGTCAAGAAGACAGGACAAAATGGCTAATATCTCGCTTATCGACTTCATAGTGTGGGAATCAATGATAGCCATAAAGGAAATGTATAAATACACCAAATTATCTGATGATCTTGAATAGGACAAAATTGCTAATATCTCTCTGATTATTGAATTTACAGCTTAGCAATCAACTGTGGACATGATACATGTATATGCTTAATATATGCCTAATATTTTCTTGACCTTGAATTTAACCAGTGACCTGGATAACATCTAAAATATTAAACATACAATGTATATTGTCCGGTAACCTATCTTTGGCCCTCGGCCTAATTTTCTGGTATACATCATACTTGTATATGACAAATGTTCATTTTGTTCGAGATATGTCTCTCCCATCCTTCTTACTATTCATAGATATATGTGTGCATCTCTCCCCATTTAGAAAAAATGAAGACGATCTTAGTATTGTTATGCTGTGCTGTCATTGTCATTACCACTTAACTACATAGACATTTTTGCAGGCGAAGTATATAGCCCAGATTATCGTATCTGGTGCGCAGATTGTTGGTCGTGCGTTCACCAAGGCTGTACAGCAGGAGATACGAGCCAGTCAACAAGCCGCCAAGGCTCGACAGTCATCCAGTGGAAGCAGTGGCACGAAGGCAGCGGCTACAGATGCCCTGACAGGGATGACACTACAGGTACATGTTTGATTGAGATGAGAATAATATACACATAGATCTATTTGTCAGAGATATTGTTCTTCTTGATTTCCTGCAAATTTATGGATTTATAATTTGGCTCTACAGGAAGCAAAGCAAATCCTGAACATAGAAGATGTCAAAAATGTTGAAGAGCTGAACAAGAAGTATGACCATCTATTCAACATCAATGAGAAACAGAAGGGTGGTTCTTTCTACTTGCAATCAAAGGTGAGTGTGTAT
Organism: Terebella lapidaria; assembly: GCA_949152475.1. Classification (NCBI taxonomy): domain Eukaryota; kingdom Metazoa; phylum Annelida; class Polychaeta; order Terebellida; family Terebellidae; genus Terebella; species Terebella lapidaria. Next base: position 14,414,736 of record OX424556.1, read on the forward strand.
TAGGTGTGAAGTAGAGAAAGGTTCCTGAAACCTGAAACGTCACATGTCATACATGTACCGTAGTATGTTGTGGAGTAAGGTCTTCGACCTTGTGCATTCATGTTCTTTGACGACTATTGCAATGTTCATAGGTTGTGAGAGCCAAGGAAAGAGTTGAACAAGAACTTCACGAAGAACAACAACAGAATAAGCCTGATAGCTGAGTGGGACATCCATATAACATAGGATATTTGTACAGAAAATGAATGATGATGTACATAAGTATGCAAGTATTTTAAATGTGATAACTTGTAAATAGAATGTCAATAAAAATTTGAACTATGAAGTAGCGTTGAATTCTATGTGAGTATGCAATGAACGGAGATATAAATCATAGACATACACAGGTGATTCTGTTTGGATAGCTTCATTGTAAAATTTCAGTTTATTTAATTCATTTGTAACTTAAAGTAGTCCACTCCAGACAGTGAGGTAACAAAGGGTCAAAATTTAAAAATTATTTCTTGAAAATGATCTCTGCAAAATCCTATTTAAAGCATTTCGGAATTTATGGTTTTAGCAGAATTTTTATTTTTTATACATTTTTTTCTTCCGCCGTTTTGGTTTCTGAATGATAACTTTAGATTGATTCATCCTTGCCAAATTTTCACCACTAGTCAGAAATGATCTGTGGAAGAACCCTATTGTTTTTGAGCCGGCTCCAAGGTCTGTGAGGCTGATTTTGAGACTTGGTTTCCGGAAGATAACTCAAAAAACATTCCGGCAATGGTTGCAGAACTGCATGGAGGTTCATAATCCACCAGGGAAGAATCCTATTGATTTTGGAATCGATCCATCAAACAACCTTTGACCTAGAGGTCGAAATAATTTTTTTCTGATTCATCCTAGATCGATACTTCCTGTATATCTCGGAAACGGTGTACATGTATCTTAGAGCGAACCGGATGTTATTTTGGGACTCGTCGCCTCAGATCTTTGACCTTGACCTGAATTTCTTTTGCCAAATCGGCATTTTTCGTTTTCGGTGATATCTCTGAAACAGTGCATCGTTCAGCGAAACACACGTCATTTTCTGACTTGTCGCCCTAGACAAACATGTCTAAGGGGTATTATGGATGAACTTTGACCTTGACCTGAATTTTTTTTGCTGAGTCAGCATTTTTCATTTTCGTCGATATCTAGGGAACAGTGTGTCGTAGAGCCCGTGGCAAACATGTTTTAAATTTTACGAATTAGTCCTAACAGGCATCTTTAGGCCTTGACATCTAGTTTATTCTAAGAAACTCTTTGGCCCCTCCTTACCTCACTGTTTGGAGTGGAACACATGTACCTTGTCCTTAATAAATCATGATGGATTTGTGCATAACATGGGTGAATGAAGGGTGCGGGGGGGGGGGGGGGGGGTTATAAAAAGGTAATCTATACGCCCTGTGGAAGACAACTTCCCTGCTGTGGTAGATCCCATTTAGTGCCAAATATTATGTAATTAATGGAAAATTTTCCTGGTATTAGTTCTTAGCAATACATGGTGATCCCCTCAAACCTTTGAAACGATTTTATCTTCAATATATTTATATGGTTAGTTAAGCATACTACACATATTCCACTTGACCTTTGTGGAGAATATTCTTGTAATCCACCATTTCAAAATTTAAAGAGATCAGTATGTACCTTCAGTGAAGAACCCTCATGTCCCTGACTGAACATTGCATGTACAAACAGTCATTATAAGGGAATTAAGGCATTTCGGCAGAGGATGAAATCAAGGTTTTTGGTTTCCGGACGATAACTCGAAAAATATTCAGGCAATAGATGCAGAACTCTGCATGGAGGTTCATATACCACCAGGGAAGAACCCTATTGATTTTGGGATCAATCCGTCAAATGACCTTTGACCTAGAGGTCAAAATAATTTTTTGCTGATTCATCCTTGAGGCTTCCTGCATATCTCAGAAACGGTGCGTCGTAGAGAAAAGGACGTTATTTTCGGACTCGTCGCCCTAGACAAACATGTCTATGGGGTATTTTTTTTTTTGATTCGACTCCGAGGTCCGTGAGGTCCGTGAGGATGAAATCAAGGCCGATTATGAAACTTGGTTTCCGGACGATAACTCGAAAAATATTCAGGAAATAGTTGCAGAACTTTGCATGGAGGTTTATATACCACCAGGGAAGAACCCTATCGATTTTGGGATTGATCCGTCAAACGACCTTTGACCTAGAGGTCGAAATAACTTTTTGCTGACTCATCCTTGAGGCTTCCTGCATATCTTGGAAACGGTACGTCGTAGAGCAAAACGGACGTTATTTTCGGACTCGTCGCCCTAGACAAACATGTCTAAGGGGTATTATGGATGAACTTTGACCTTGACCCGAAATTTTTTTGCCGAGTCAGCATTTTTCGTTTTTGTCGATATCTCGGAAACGGTGCATCGTAGAGCGAAACGGACGTTATTTTCGGACTCGTCGCCCTAGACAAACATGTCTAAAGGGTATTATGGATGAACTTTGACCTTGACCTGAAATTTTTTTGCCGAGTCAGCATTTTTCATTTTCGGCGATATATCGGAAACGGTGCGTCGTAGAGCGAAACGGACGTTATTTTCGGACTCGTCGCCCTAGACAAACATGTCTAAGGGGTATGATGGATGAACTTTGACCTTGACCCGAAATTTTTTTGCCGGGTCGGCATTTTTTTGTTTCGTCGATATTTGGAAACGGTGAGTCGTAGAGCGAAATGAACGTTATTTTCGGACTCGTTGTCCTGTCTAAGGGGTATTATGGATGAACTTTGACCTTGATCTGAAATTTTTTTGCCGAGTCGGCATTTTTCGTGCGTCGTAGAGCGAAACGGACGTTATTTTCGGACTCGTCGCCCTAGAGAAACATGTCTAAAGGGTATTATGGATGAACTTTGACCTTGACCCGAAATTTTTTTGCCGAGTCGGCATTTTTCGTTTTCGTCGATATCTCGAAAACGGTGCGTCGTAGAGCGAAACGGACGATATTTTCGGACTCGTTGCTCTAGAACATGTCTGAGGGGTATGATGGATGAACTTCGACCTTGACCCGAAATTTTTTTGCCGAGTCGGCATTTTTCGTTTTTCTCGATATCTCGGAAACGGTGCGTCGTACAGCGAAACGGACGATCTTTTCGGACTCGTCTCCCTAGACAAACATGTCTAAGGGGTATTATGGATGAACTTTGACCTTGACCTGAATTTTTTTTGCCGAGTCGGCATTTTTCGTTTTCGTCAATATCTCGGAAACGGTGCGTCGTAGAGCGAAACGGACGTCATTTTCGGACTCGGACTTAAAGTTATTATGGATGAACTTTGACCTTGACCCGAAATTTTTTTGCCAAGTCGGCATTTATCGTTTTCGTCGATATCTTGGAAACGGGGTGTAGAGCGAAACGGACGTTATTTTCGGACTCGTCGCCTTAGACAAACATGTCTTGAATGTATTTTGGATGAACTTTGATTCTGACCCGAAATTTTTTTGCTGAGTCGGCATTTTTCGTTATCGTCGATATCTCAGAAACGGTGCGTCGTAGAGCGAAACGGACGTTATTTTTGGACTCGACCTAGACAAACATGCCTGGGGGGGGGGGGGGGTATGATGGATGAACTTTGACCTTGACCCGAAATTTTTTTTCACTGAGTCGACATTTTTCATTTTCGTCAATATCTAGCAAACGGTGTGTCATAGAGCCCGTGGCAAACATGTTTTAAATATTACGAATTAGTCCTAACACCGAAATGCCTCCAAGGCATCTTTAGGCCTTGACGTCTAGTTATAAGAGATTTCATGACTGTAACCGAATGAATTAACATTAGTTTTACTAGTTAAAGTCCGGAACTGTTATTACTGATATCGATAAAACACACTGGCCTCGCAGTGATGATATTTTGTCTGAATTAAGGATGTTCGCTCCCTTTGGACTCAAGCAGAGGGGCTAAAATTTGAAATTCGTTTGATAATTTTCATACTTTTAAACAATCATCCATATGATATTGTGCATTCGAAAACAGAAAATTCGGATCAAATATTCTCTTTAGTGTGGAATTATGGGTAATTTTACCCCCAAAATACCAGCAAAATGGGTCATTTTTGGCCATTTTCACTAAAATCAAAATTTAATGAAAACCTGAAAATAGAATTCTCTAAATTTTTGCTTGTTTATCAACGAACCGATATGCATGTTTTTGATAGAAAAAAATATGGGGGTCACCATGCTGTTTTTTCTGTTATAGGTTGTCATATTTGTGATTGTCAGTGAATTTTATCAAAATTTCAACAAATTCAGGTAAAACTTTCTGTTCTGGACTCATATGGATGCCTGTTGAGGGAAAATTAGCATGGTGACACCCATATTTTTTTCTATCAAAAACATGCACAGCAGTTCGTTGATAAGCATACACAATCTCAGAGATATCTATTCACAGGTTTTCATTAAATATTGATAATAGTAAAAATGGCCCAAAATGACCAATTTTCCTGGTATTTTGGGGGTAAAATTACCCATAATTCCACACTAAACAAAAATTTTAACCCGAATGTGCTGTTTTGGAATGCACGATATCATATTAATGATTGTTTGAAAGTTTGAAAAACATTAAACAAATTTCAGATTTTAGCCCCTCTGCTTGGGTCCAAAAGGAGCGAACAACCTTAACATATTTTGGGCAACAGGGATGATAGGGCCCAGGGGGATACACCCACGCGGTCGTTGCCGACCGAATCGTCTAGTTAATATACAACTCCTGAATCTCATTCTGAGATCTTAGGATATTGTGTAATGATATTTTTTCAAGTACTGCATACATGCACGTATTACACTGCAGTGATATACACGATATATCTGAAAGTGGCTACGTTTGAGTCACTCAGTTTGACATCAGATATTCAGACTCCGATGGTCAAAGTCCACCCTAGAGAACACGAACGACTGATAACAAACACAATGATCTGTACATTCGCTATTACAATAAAACATGCTAGATAGTTTATTAAAGAAATACTACAAAACACTGAGGAGAAACCCGATTCTGACAAGTTTGAAATGTTTACTATTGCTAATTTCCATAGGGACAGTTGTGAGTGTTGTTATAGTGTTGCCGGACAAATTAGCATCGCGGACCTTTCCAGTTCATGATAGAAGTGTCGGCCTGTCGACGCATTTCGCGGTACCAGGTTTGGGCAATACGCTGTTTCAGTATGCGTCGTTATATGGCATAGCCCGACAATCGGGCAGAGTGGCGGTCGTGCCCAGTCATTTCTACCTGAGTAGATACTTCAGTGGCCTTAAAGCCAATGTGAGTGAGTCCCTGCGTCCAGGATTCTCCTGGGGCAAACTCGTGGAATTCCACGCCAGCAGGTATGATGACGTCATCGTCAGAACAGCTACCTCGTCGGACGAAGACCTGGAACTGGTGGGTTACTTCCAGTCGTGGTACTACTTCCGCGGCGTCGAGCACGAGATCCGAGAGCAGTTTCAGTTCAGTGCGGACCTGACGGAGCGGGTCAGGTCGATCCGGCTGGAGCTGGGTGTGGACTCTGCCAAGGACGCCGGGAACGCGGGGGATCCTGGTGGCATGCTTGTCGGGATACATGTGCGCCGCGGCGACGTTCTCCAGGCGTCTCAGCAGGAGTTCGGTTACAGCATCGCGGACGCAGACTATTTGGAACGGGCGATGGCCCATTTCGAGAGCACCCATGAAAAGGTGCAGTACTTGGTGGCCAGTAACGACGTGGAATGGTGTCGTGAGGAGATTCCAGTGGAGGGTCGAAAGGTGTGGATCGTCAGGCACAACGATCCAATGTTGGACATGGCACTCCTGGCCAGTTGTGACCACGTCATCATCACAATCGGAACTTTCGGGTGGTGGGCTGGCTGGCTGGCCGGCGGACAGGTTGTTTACTACAAAAACTTCCCTCGACCAGGCTCCAAATTAGAAAAAACTTTCTCACCAACAAAAGCAGATTATTATCCAGAGCACTGGATAGGATTATGACCGTTGTTGTCTGGGAGCACATGCGACTGTTCATCAACGATCGGAATTAATATTGTTTTACCCTCAGATCAAATATTGGTATTTGTGTACATGTCTATAGAATAAAATGTCCGAAATATTCTCCCGACAATTCCTTTTCAAGACCCTATCATTTTACCAAATTGTCACCACTGATCAGTTTGGGAATGCACAAAGCATAGAATTTTATAACTGCATTAAATTAAAGCTTGGCTCATGCAAGATACATAAATGTGACAGATGATAGAGTACGTGTGTCTTCCATAGCATATATGTCGTCATTTTGCGCTCGGCTGTCCTTTAGTGCAAAATCTCGAAAAAAATTATCTGATGATTTTTCCCCAAATTGTATCTAAAGTTCCTTATAAAATATCTCTAAGTTGATTGGGTCAGTTTTATGGGCCATTTTGGGCCTTTTTGAACCATTTTATGTGAAAATGCTAGTTTCTCAAAATCTTTCTCGATAAATGTTTTCTTTTTTCCCCTGGGGATAGTACATTTCCATGCATCTACTGTTCAATGCCATTTCATTTAGTCGCTCAAAATAGGTCAATTTAGCATGATATTGCCCAAGTTGGCCACTTTAGATTTGTATTATCCATATAAGAACTCGTACGTGGTTCCTTTTTTGACGGATTTTCAACTTGATCTCAGTTGACCAGAGCCCTGTCAGGTGAACTTCAGTGCTCAAATCTAAGGTTAAGGGTAGACTAAACTGTAAAGGTTGGCTATTGCATGCATTGGCGACAATTGGAAACGCTTGAAGATAGGTTGGGTTCACAATATGGACATACGTTAGTATGTGGAGCATCTTTTTATGACTCTTGGACTCGACCTCAGTTGATCCTGAGTGTCCGATATCAAGGTCATTGCCTTATAGAGAGAAACGGTTCAAAAGGATGTTTGGATATGAACTTTTGGGGAGTCATATATTGTGCATGTCTTGATTAATGGCTTTGAGGTTGACCTCGGCTCAAATCCCAATTTATGGTCAGAACAAGATCTGTAAGTCAGCGGTATAGTAAAACATATAACTTGCATGTACTAATACTAGGTTTGTATTGTGAGCATGTAGGAAGCCAAAGGTACTACATGCTTTAATAACCTTAAAGAAGATCCAGAATTCCAGTGACCTGAGTGTTTGAAGTCTAGGTTATGATCGACTTAGTACCTCAAAATGTGTTGAAGATAGAGCTTATGTCTTATTGATAATGTGGGAAGTTTACTCATGTGTTGTAGCTTTTCTTAGTTATATTCCAACTAAAATAATTTTGTCGGGCGACTGATTTGCCGGAATTGACGGTTCTCTACCAACTTAAATACTGCGTAAAGTTAAATAAATCTAGATCTATATGGTCCTTTTTTAATGTGGTTCGGGAATCACAAGTTAAATCTACGTCGAATAATGTTGGGGGGGGGGGGGGGAGGGGGTGGAGTAACAAATTTAAGTTTGCTTGTCAGTCAGACTACACGCCTCCGAATCCTGTTACATGTATGTTTTATTTGGGTTATAACTCTGCAGTTTGGAAATAAAACAGACAGCGTTTGAGGGTGCAGTTTCTTGACTGTGGTTAGGTTATTTATCATAGAACACTAACCTATTGCCTGTTTAGAAGTTTACTTCGACCCATGTGGTTTTGGAATCACCAAGTTAAATCTACGTCGAATAGTGTTGGGGGGGGGGGGACAACTTTAAGCTTTTCATCATAGAACAATAACCTACTGCCTGTTTTGGGGTTTACATCGAACTTGGTGGTAGTTTGATGATCAAAATAGCATGTTATATATCATCTTATTGAAAATACACTGGGCAAAATGATTTGTCAGTCGCATTAATAACGTCTATCCGTTGGCATTGTAAACTCAACTGCAAGCTGTTTCAAGAATTCAGTGACTCTAATATCTTCTAAGCGTAGTATAGAACCAAAATCTCACGCCTGAGTACAACCACGGGGGTCAAGCGAACCTGAATTATTCGGGGGAACATTGACGCCCCTGAATTATTGGGAGTTGGGGCGTGAGATCTTCGGAGAAAAACGTGACAGTAGGCTGCTAAAACGACGCAAATAACTCGACCATGATGTTTGAATAGACAAACCAATGCCACCATAGAGTATGGGATATAGTTCTGTATTTATTGACAATATTCAGGTTCCCTAGCTTTCCTAGTTTATTCACAATTATGTTCACCGATTCTGAACACCGATATAAATGAACCCACCGAGTCCAATCATACGTGGAAGTACTATGGTTTTGCACATATAAACACTCAAAAGTACACCAACTTCAAAGGATATCAATAGTAAAGTAGTACTAGAACATCGGCTTTTGATTGTAAGGTGTCATATTATGTTTCTGTTTCACCTTAAGTGTTTTTTTGGCCGGAGCATGATTTATTGGGAGGGGCAACATTGATATTTTATAAAAAAAATACATAAATCATTGTGAATGTACTTATGTTGTGGTTTGAAAGGCTATTCAGTGTCTCACTTTAATAAATACATAATCCTCAGGGCACGCACTGATTGAGAAACAGTAGTATTCAGGAAGAAAGGTTTATTTTCATGGATCTCCGAAAGATGCATGTACCTCCTCCCGATAAATCATGCCCTGGCCAAAAAACAAATAGATATGACTTGGATGAAACAAATACACAATAAAACGCCTTACAATTGTAAGCCGATGTTCTAGTATCACCTTACTTCAGAGATAGGGTACTTTTGAGTGTTTACTGACGCACCAGAGTCATTCCATGTGTTATTAGTCCTGGCGGATTCATTTCTATCGGTGTTCAGAATCGGTGAACATAATTGTGAATAAACTAGGGAAGCTAATGAACTAATACATAACTATATCCCATACTCTATGGTGGCATTGCTTTGTCTGTTCACACATCGTAGGCGAGTTATTTGCGGCTTTTTAGCAACCAACTTTAACGTTTTCCTCCGAATATCTCCCCCCCCCCCCCCCACTCCCAATAATTCAGGGGCGCCAATGCTCCTCCGAATAATTCAGGTACGCTTGACCCCCGTGACAACGTTCTTGACAGCTGAGCATTGACGGCATTTCCCATACGATTAATCTGATCTGTACTTAGCGCTCAACTGACCAGCGTTACAAGACATTTTCAGTGGATCGCAATATATACGTATTTGCACATCATTTTGGAAAGAATATCGATGTGATACTTGAAATTGAAGGGATCGGTTATTGATCACGGATATCTGCAATCACATGTAGTTAGGAAATTACATCACAATGCTTCATGTACGCAAATTTGTTCCAGCAACATTCAACTCTATTTATTTACCAGTTAAATAATGAAATGGTCAATTTCTTATTCGCGTCACCTTCATAGATTATGCAGAATATATTTTCCTAATTTCATGTAAGTTTGTTACAAAACGCTTGAGATATGAACCAAAATTACACATATGGTATGGGACCATTGACTGTACAATAATCCTTGGCGATACGCAATCTTCTTTTTACATGTGAAAGTCATATTTTGCTCCTTGAACAGTCCTTCAACTCGTTACTAGATCTCAAGGATGAGTTGTGGAAATACCTCACAAATTATAATAAAATCAAAACTTTACATTTTAAATAGGACATAATAAAGTCGACCAGCGCATTAGTTTTTGTCTGACGAACGTTTGTATCGAGCGCCAAGTGACGAGTTGTTGTTGACGGGCCAGGCAATCGGTCATGTGACCTGTCCATGGTTCGGCTCCGCCGGCTCAGGCACCGCGATCTTTGGGAGTAAAATATAGAAACATGCTGGATTACTTGCAATAAACAATGATCATGGAATAAACTTTGCGATGTTCTCTACAGAGATTTGTAAGTGTGGTTTGTGAACACCTCGTAGATTATATGCAATTAACGGATAAAAAAACCCTTAGTTGGATTCCTTTGTGTGATGTTCAAAATGGCGAACTGTTTATGCTCTTATGTATCAAATTCCATCGGGGCTAATCGGCATTCGTAACAAGTGCATCACATATGATAACTTGTAACATTTCCAGGTATTTATGGGGTACACTTTGTTTTTATTCTCGACGAATGTCAATATTTAAATTGTCAACAAAACAATACTTATAAAGGTTATTTGTTCGTTCCTCATTCTGTCACTTATTGTAGGTCCCTAGGCCTACTGGATGCATAGAAATATATGAACCTCCATAAATAGCCTACCCGTCATTTGTATTGAATGACAATTAACCCAGATAGACAAAATGGAAGCTCGTATTATGGATTCGAATTTTCGATTACTTTAATTGTCATTTATTAACAAATTGTTATCAATATGTTTCAGATATCGAAGAATGTGAACATATAAACTCACTCGTATACATATAACCATGCCATTTAGATCTATGAATGATTTTGTACATTGAAATATAAGGACATATAAATAGCTACTAATTATATAGGCTATATCTAGGCCTGTTTTCATCATATTATAGCGGCAGCCTATGAATTACTGAGTATGCGCATGCAGCGCAACGCGTATGTTCATTGGAAAATGGTAACAAACGGTCTACGATACATTCATGAGTCTGTGTATTTCAGAAAGTTTGAAACTGACACACACATACACCGGTATATGAACTCTGGTATAGGCATTACTTGAACGGTCCTCCTATATCGGTCAAATCATTGGGGGGTTAGAACGAGACGCCCCCTCTGGTGGGAGCATGTGAAACTAAAGCAGATTAAATAAGGGTCAAATACAGGCAAGGTAAAAAGTATTCATCATCTCAGGAATGCATTTGGGATGGAATGTTATATTTGTCACTCGCCAGGTGGCAGCAGCGTGACCCTGACTAACTGGCTACGTTATGATTTCACGTAGTCCGCTACAAACAGGGAGGTAATGAAAAGTCAAAATTTAAAAGCTATATCTTGAATATTATCTCTTCAAAATAACATATAATTATAGAGTAACTGATCAGCATTATAATACTGAAAAGAAAATAGGGGGTCACCGTGCTCGTTTCTTCGACATAGTTAATCAAAAATCACCAACATTTACTAAAATTACTTATTTTATGGTATTTTTACACATTTTTTGGCCGTATTCACATCTTGAATCTTGTTTTCCAAGAGAACGAATACGGTAACCCCCTATTTTCTTCTCAGTTTTAGGGTGCTGATCAGTTACTCTATAAAATTTGTCATTTTGAAGCTCTATATTTTGTTAATACAGTCATTTATTTCGAAAAACTCTTTGATCCCCTCCCCTCACTGTTTGGAGCGGACTACCTTATCCCGTCCAAACTACATGTACCAGTATTTTTATGGATTTCATAAAAGTTTCAAATCATTCATGATCTTTTGACTCGCAGAATAGCGAGATAAAGACATGCCTAGTACTGGTAGTATATCATGGTTTATCTGATATTATTATAAATACAATCAGATTCGTCCATTAGGGTCTATAATATGAGATATTGGTTTGTAGACTTACCTGCCCGTATTTATGTATGTAATATCTAGGCCTATGTCATGTTCAATGTAATGTTCGATGTAACGTTTCCTGAATTCATTATCAAGAAAACAATTTAGTGTCAAGGGTAATCATCAGAACAAATCAACTTGTCAAATAGAACATCTTCATGATTAGGCCTACCTAACAATAGCAACATTTAGGCCTATTAAAATAGCAACATTATAACAATGTCATATTTTGCGGCATCAGCAAGTTCTTTTTAAAGAACACCGGGTCAGTTCTGTGAATCAATATTCGAGTCCTCATGTGCGCTTCCGCCGGCGGGGATAGAACCTGGGACTAGTCATAGCGCAGGGATTTCCCGTGCGCCGAAGCCCAGACTTTTCCGGGTTGAGGTTCAGTATTGATATTGAGTCTGGACCATAGTTCACTACTTGTCGCCTGTCTGACTTCTCCAGGTTTCTGAAAACAAAATGTATGGCGACCCAGATCTACCGGGTACATCTAGATGCACATTCAATGCACCTGCAAGGACATACCTAATTAATTAAACGAACGACGCGAAATCGTGTTTTCAGCTCAAACTGTAAATTGTAACGAGGAAAAACGTGGAAACGAACTAGTTAAAATGTGTTCAGATATTCATGATATTTATAAGCTCTAAATCGATATAAAAGCCATGACTATTTCTAGGCCTACCGTTATTATATATATACGATCTGACCAAGAAGTAGTTCGAGTTCCCCGGTCAGTCATGTCCACGCTGGCTGGTCTCCAGGGTTGTGTGGCCAAAATGTGGTTCATGACATTTTTGTCACAAGTATTGTTTGGCGTTTCCCAGACTTTTCTAGTCCCTTGTACACAATGTCCAACAACGGGGGAAATGCGACATGCCACGATGAATTGCGACGGAACCCAATGGCGCATTATAAAAACACAAACATTAATTACATACTCCTTCAAGTGCCTATACGTTGGGGACATGCATACACCTCAGTGATGCGTGCTTTACTTGTAGACCCCCTATACTGAAACTTCCAAAAAAAAAAACCCACATCATTGCACACTACATGTACTGTAGGAATAATGATGCCTTGATGAGGTGCTCGGTATGGTATGTGAGGTGAAAATATAATTATTCGTGCATAAACCAGTATTCATATAGGTAACAAACAAAGTGCAATGTTTCTGTTGTACATAAGTAGAGGGAATATACATGACAATGAGATGACATGTACAGTATACTGCTTTTGTGGACTTCTGCTCGCGGTCAGCAAGGAGTATTATACACATATATGTGTATAAACTACGGACCTTCTTCAAAAGGCATAGATATCTGTATAAATCACATAGGTGGTTGCATTTTTTTTATCGTATTTGTTGACTGTAAAAATAAGTTTCACCCTGGTGCTCAGGTCGGAAGCCACGACTTACCCGGGGAGGTCAGGCCATCTAGATGCAAGCGCTACAGTCGTTTTGTGTTGCTGTCTATTTTGGCAACAAGAGGAACAAGGGAGATGCTTCGCTAGAAATACCACGCTAGTCGAATGAAAACACCCAGTGCAGCTTAGTTCACAAAGGCCATCTATTTGGATCTGATCAATATTGTTTTGTGTCCAAGCCATGTGGTCGCACACACCTCTTTGGTTGGATGAATTGGTGTATTCTGGTGGGCCTAGGTTGGAAGTTCAGGGTCGATGGGTTATCTCTTTCAACTCTAGGGAACTGTTGCTTTCATCTAACAAAGTGCTAGCATTTTTCATTCCGACTAGGCTTATGCGTACCGTAAATAGACGTTCCTTTATGCTTGATGATTATAGAGCTTCGCTGGACCGGCGATGGCCAGGTGTGAACCTTGTTAAACCCCGTGTCAGAACACATGTCCTCCCTAACATGAACTCATATAACATGATTTTTTTTCTTTGAAGTGCACTGTGCATTTGCAATGCAGGTTGTCTGGGAAAAAAACCCCGCGAATTTTGGGGTTGGTTGGGTGGGGGATGACTCTTTCGCGCATCGTTCATATTTAATTACCCATGTTCTAATGTGCCACAACGTGTTTTTTGTATGTGTTGCAATCGCTATGATGTGCCGCAGCTATCTGCTAAGTTGCTATCTTGGAAAGAATGCGTAGTATTTTGGGAAGCAAGTCCACAGGGGAGCTTGCAAGGAGCCAAACGTTCAATAGCCACTTGACTTACTGATGGGTTTTTCTAAATACCCCAATGCTGGAATTTACGAGGACTTTCTTATCAGTAGTACCGTAGTTAAATACAAAAATCCATTGTGCAGAACCAGTTGTGAAGTTTGAGTGATGTATCCGGACTTGCAATATGAAAGTGTATATCTTCATCCTGCATCTTGCCAACGTGCATCAAGTCTTTATTAGAAATTACTATGTTTCACACACACACACACAAAAAACATAACGATCAATGCTCATGTACATGCATAATACCGGGACACTAGAATATATTCGTTGCAATTCGATGAACTGATTTTACTACTGTGACAATTAGCCTATATATTTGTACAGAATGTTCAGTCCAAATCTGCTTGTTGAACCGACACCCACGATGTTGCCTTTCTGCCTAGCTTCATTTTCTTCAGAGCCTTCATGAAGTCGTCCATATTAATGGGTCTGAGTTCTTGCACACCCCCAGTCCATGCTTCCTCATCACCCTGTGCCTGTAAATGGTCCCGGACTCTATATATGGCTGCATTGCGACACAACTCCCGAAGATCACTACCACAAAATCCTTCAGTTTTTGCTGCCAGCTCATCCGTTTCCACGTCATCGTCGATTGGTTCGTCTCGCAAGATGATTTTGACGATCTCTTTCCGTTGCACAGCATTGGGCAGACCGACATGGAACATGCTGGGCATTCTCCTGAGAATGGCGGCGTCAACATCTTGAGGTCGGTTGGTCGCTCCCATTATCATCACGTGACAGCTGGAGTCAGTCATTAACCCATCCCAGAAACTCATGAACTGAGTTTTAACCATGGCTGTGGCCTCATGGTCTGTTGAGTTTCTGGATCTGAGGAAAGAATCTATTTCGTCTATGAAGATGATAGCTGGCTGCAGTTTGACAGCAAGAGAGAAGACGGCCTCTGCTCTCTTCTGGGACTCTCCATACCACTTGTCCAACAGAGATGAGACCTGCAGGTTGATGAACCTCGCTCCAGCAGCTTTCGCTGTCGCTTTGGCAATCATTGTTTTACCACAGCCCGGGGGACCATACAACAGAACTCCTTTTGGGGGCTGAAGAAGCTTGGAATCGATGAATAAATCTCGCCTTCTGAACGGCAGGATAACGGTCTCCATTATTTCCAGCACGGTGTCATCCAGGCCACCAATGTCCTCCCATGAGGTCACCATGCTCAAGGGGTCAACCAGATTTGAGGCAATGCACAACTCGAACTCAGACAATTTCACCCCGGTCACTCCTATTCTTTTCATTAGTTGCTCTGCGCGCTTTTGTGCGTCTTTCTTCTGCTTGTAGGTCGGGTCCATTGTATTGACGAGCCATTTTATGGCGAAGTAAGTGAATGTACAAGATGCTGTCAGACCAAACAATGTTGACAGGAGACGTAGGATTACGTCACGCCTTACTGGAATGTTCTGATTTTCGGGCAGTGCTACTGTACCGTCCACGTTTGTGAGCCTCACAATGATGTTATCAGGTGATGGTCCGCCATGGTGGCCGGTATTTGCGGTATTAGAAGCTGCTGCGTGTGCAAGATATTCCTTGAATCTTGCCGGTAAATCTATCACTTGTTCCAGGAAAGATTTGTTGGACGTCGCCATTTTGTTTTCACTGATAATGTGTTTGTCGGCCACATAGTGTCAGCACTGTAGTGGACTGTAGAAAAACACGTGGTTAATTGTGCTCCCACGAGGTCCGATCAGCTGGGCGTTTTTGGCAATGAGCCAGGTCTGGCACGGTGCCAATATTGTCTCTCAGTGCCCTGGTTCATAAGCATAATTATTGCAGGTATGCATAGATCAAAGCAGAAAAAGTAGTTCCGGCAAACGATCTATTGTGTGTGTCTGGCTGACTGTCTGGTAGGCCCCTACTGACATGCATGACAGGGTGGGTAGGGGGGGGGGAGGAGGAAGCGGCGTGTGGGAAGAGAGGTCACATATTTTGGACGTCTGCCAACTTTACGTGTAGATAGGCCTATATCTCTATCGTAAACCCAAGACGCTCAACGCGAATGTTTGTATTCGGAGACGAATGGGGGGGGGGGGAGGGGGGAGGAGGCGGGGGGGAGCGGTAGAGGATAGCGGTAGCGAAGGTAAGCCTAATGGCTGAAGGTGCGTAACTGGGCTGCATTTTCCATGTTGCCTTTTGAACCAGCGCGTCGGTGGGCCTTACGAGAAGTTCAGATCTCGGTGAAGGGAATGTGGGCGTGTGGTCCAATTGCGGCCTATGATTGGCTGAATTTCTGAGACAGTGGGAAGGGCACCCATGAACTGTTCACATGATATACCCAGTAGGTCATTTCGGTGCGTTGGTGTTTTGTTTGCACCAGAAACGCATAAGAGAAATATGGGTTTCCATAGGTTGCACCATATCATGTAGGGGTTGCACATCCCAAGACATCAAACTTGAGCTTGAATTTGACTGGGTTCTGCCCGTTCTGGGTCCTACTTGAGAGAAGAGTATGAAATGATTATAGCATAGACAATAACCAGATAACTGAATCAAACAACATTTTGTATATTGTTATTTTCAGTAAAAGTGAATAAACTGCAATATGTGCTATCATGCTTTTTTCGCACCCAATAATGATGAACATAACAAAAATTCAAGAATAATATTTTTATATATTTATTATAAATTTATAATTTATCACACAGGAACTGACAGCGGAAAACGTAAAATAAGGATACAAGTGGTCCATTTTACACGCTTCGTGTGCAATATGGACCACCCTGTGGTGTGATGGACCACGTCTTTTGTACGTGTAATTTGGTCACCCGCGTGTTTGAATTTTCCGCATGCATCGACTTTATGTACTATATACGTGAGTTATACTGTAAACAATGAAGGGACCACGCGATAATATTTACAATTGAAAAATAACATCACTTTGCGATTTCCATTTGAATTTCAATAAATACACCTTATGTTCTGTGATGTTGCTCTCCTCAATGACAACAGATCACAAATGATGTGTGTCATAATTACGTCAATCACCATGGCGATAGATGTTCTGCTGCTGCAACCCGGGTGGTCATATTACACACTGGTCAATATTACACGTATCTCCCCTATTTCTTGTATTAGATCTACAACATGATGCTATAGGTCTACCTTTTTGACCCGTGAGAATTTTTTTTTTCTCACGCAGGTAGACCTACATTCAATATGTCAATACTATGAGGAATAAATAAGCAGGGTGGATTCATTTTCTTCGAGCTAGGTGTCGTCACGACGAGTATGTGGCCTTAATGTATTTACCCTTCGTCCTTTGATCGCATATCATGTGTCAGGATTCCAGCAATATATACGCACGATAAACCACCGTTAGCACTCGCAACGCTCACCATGCAGACTGTCTTGTGTATCTAACAAGAGTAGAATCTACTGTTTTGTAGATCATATTATGGGAGCATGTGTAATTAATTGAAGTTGCTGAAGAACTCGCCAGTTCGCGAATCAGCAACCAAAAGGTTATATTCATATTAGCGTATAAGTAGGCCTACATGTAATTGTTGTTGCTTCTTTGTTTAAAATCACAGCCAAATGAGCCAATGCATAAGACTATAATCTAGTGCTGGTGACCAACAGTCAATTATTTTCAATAATAGTGACAACAATAATTAATAATAATTGATTATTTAAATAACGTCAGGGCCTACTTTCAAAAAGGTACAGTAGACAGCGCTTGAACTACAGACGTACAGGTATGTACGTACGTGTTTGTTGATTGGGAGTACAATCATGTACATGTATATATCTTAGTTCAGAAGTTTCCTCGGAATTAAACTTGTACTACGGTGGCTGATTTGTATCATTTGTTTTTTTCTGAACATCTGCAACAGGTACACATCTTTGCACCATATTTGCAGGTGGATATGTTTAGGCCTGGAAGAATTCAGCCCATGTCGTATGGAGGTACATTGTACATATTACTAAATACTTGATTTGATCATACGATTTGAAACAACATAATCTCAGCATTTGCCGTTGACATTTAGATTCAGCGCAGTCGGCCCTTGAAAAATAAGAAGGTGTTAATATAATGGCACCGACTGACTCGGTTTACAGCAAAATACAATGGACCTCAATCGATCATCTCTTAGTTCTGACTCGGGATTCTAACTGATGGGACAGTCACCCTAGGCGTGTACTGGTACATCACCTGTTGCTTTCAATTCTAAAGTGTTTGTCTAAAAGTACATCTGACAATAGGCCTTCCAGGTATACATGTATGTATGGGAAACTATTACACTAATACCCGGGCCCACTACACCAAGCACAATATTAGGTTACCAGACCTATGGTCTGATAACCTATTGTCGTGGCTTTGCATCCGTCGTCCACCTTTGGTCCGATAATCTACTACCATGGCGTTGGGTCCGTCGTAGGTCTACATGCTTTTTATCTTTAAAGTTTACGGTCGAATCTTTCTGAAATTTTGCCCAAAAATACCTAAAAATATTTCCAGAAAAGATTTTTTTAATTTTCGCAATATTCTCAAAATGGCGGCCATTTTCAACGAAAAACTGCCAATTTTGTACTTTGACAACCATTTTCTCAGAATCCGTCTGATAACAGTTTTCTAATTCTTGCATAAGACTCCCTTTATATACCTTAGTGATGTGTATTACTTTTGTTGCCCTTGAATCGCCAGTCCACGCATGTCGGTCATTTTGATTTTTTGACAGGTCGGGGGAACACATTTTTGGTCACAAATCGCAGTATTATCCAATTTGGGCCATTTCTAGTCCAAAAAAACATTCACCTTTTGAAAACAAATTTTCAAAAATTTTCGGTACTTTTTGCCTTCACAATGAGAGCTACCACCGCTGTACTCCTGGTCCTAAAACGCCTGAAGATAGAGCTTAGATATTGGCACTTTCAATTGGGAAGTCATATGGCGCTTTGTGTGGTGACCTTGAATTTGACCTTCGATGACTTTGAGAGGTCAAAACAGCCATTTTCGGGTAATTTCCCTCTACAGGCGAACTGCATGGATAGAGCTTATGTTTGCATTATGGGCATACATGTAAAGGAAGTAGTATATGGCACAACTAATGATGATGACTTGAGTGCTAAATGTCTGAGGTGGAATGTGTAAATTGGCTTAAACGCTTGCACCGAAAGCTATAGATTATGTTATAAACTTATACACATCTTTTGATGACCCTGAACTTGAGCTTAGACGACCCTGGAGGCTGTATCTCAAAGTCTCGCCTAACCTGAAATGTATGAATTTCTACAGATAAAATACTTATTGATAGAGCTGAGGCCTATATTGAGAATTCAAGCGGTTTGCCGGTCAATTTGACAAATATTCATACCGCATGCATGGTAGCATGGTATCCAATAGATTAGAAGGGTGATAAGTGTTCAGTCATCAAGGCGGTAGTCAATATATAAAATGTCATTTATTACAAGTCCGTGGCCTGCCCATTGGACCAACATTGGTCAGTGGCGGATCATTACCGGAAACACTCTGGGGCATACGGAATGATCGTACTGGGATAAATCAGTCGTAGATAAGAGGTTGATAGGAAGGCGGGCCATACTTGATCCATCACAAAATGCCATAGATCACGAAAGAGATGATAGGCGCATCTGTTTCCAACTGACGGTGGATGGTCAGTTGGTCACAGTCACTCACAGAGCCCAAAGATGGATTGTACATGGACAATGTAACTGCGATGTGATTTGACAGTATCAATAAATGTGATGATGCGCGGATAAACAAATTATTCTCATTTTGCACCGCAATTGCTGATGTTTAATAACCGAATACGGAACGAATCACACTTTTCAAGTTTTGAAATAGCCTGATCCACTGTTGAATGTGCATGTTTGAATTGGGTCTCAAGCCGCAACTTTCCGCCAACTTTCAGCTGAAATCTTTCAAAAGATGGCAATTCCAACCCCAACTCGAATCTGCACGTTCTTTGGCGTTTCATTTGACGTTTGATCTTCTCTTATGAGTTTTGCTAGAATACATCCGAATGTGTCTGCTGAGTCATAAATACAGCAACATATTCAGTCTTTTGGGGGAATTTGATAAACTCCTTTGATGGAATCAATATATCAACTCAATATAGTTTTTTTTTTGGAAAATGTCAAACTTTTGGCAAAAATATGGCGAAGTGTCATGCAAGGGCCTAATGACCTCAAGTGTTGATCAAGTTTATGAAAAAGCTCATAAAAATTTGCATTTTAATACAGATAAACGTTTTTGGCCGTGAGCGTCCATGAATAATTCAGTGGGCTGACCAGGCGTCCATGTGGCTGTGACATTGATTGTACACATAGTTAGTGGCCTTTCACATTCGCCACCTCCTCCCTTGTACAGTAACGTTTACATATATACATGTACATGTACAAGATAATGACCGTGTATGATCATTAGCCGAAATTTCCCCCAAGAGCATACATCAACAGTTACTGACCAGCCATAAATATTGATGATGTCGTCGTTAGACATGTTTGTCTGTCTGTGTGTGGCCGCTAGGTCGGTGTGATCTCAGCTAAACACGGAGACATACGATATCTGTAGGATGCAAAGTTTATCCACGAGAACTTACATCTGATGTTTTATTATGCCTATTGATAAAACGTTCCGGGATCTGTATGCATAGATGTATTGGTTCAAAATGGCTATTGTTTAGTATATGGTCATTATTGTAAACAGCAGCAATAGTACATTCACATGTATCATGTATGTAGTATGTATTTGATGGTTGAAAAATGACTGATGGTATATTAATAGTAGTCCATTTGTTTGCATCTCAGTATTTTGATGTTTCCGTGCGTATGTAAATACTGTTACACAGCTGGTGTTGTCTATACCATATATCTTTTGACATTGTATTTGTTTAGTCATTTGGTTGTAAACAAGAGAAGAGGCGAGGACAATAAATTGACCACGTGGCGAGAGCTAGATTCACGTCTATCTTGTACTGATACAGCCTATATTGTACATCAACCTATAAACAATTTCCCTTGGTCAGTGGCGAAATTAAGTTGCTAACGCTGCATGCAACTTGCCAAATGAAGTCGGAGGAGCCATCTGGTGAAATCATAAGCTTAAATTATCAGATATAATAATAATAATAATAATAATAATAATATAATAATAATAATAATAATAATAATAATAATACTAATAATAATCTTGACTGGGCTTCGGCTACAGTAGGCCCCTATGCCTATATGTACATATGCAAAAATACATACGTATATCTTTATGTATTTCTGGTGTATGTTCATGTTTAATGTATACTGTACTTTGGACTTTGAATGGTATTGATATTCAACATGAAATGTTGCAAATCCCATCAAAACAATACTATTTAGGTCTCCTAGTATATGTAGGGCCTACCACTGATCTATATTTATACAGATCGGTGATGACCGAGCACGTGGCCATGTGTAGTTTGTATCGTGTTACGCAGGAAGCGGTTCCTGGAAGCGTTGGGCGGGGCTGATGGCCGATCAGGCGGGCTGTCAGTTAGCGCACGGCTCGTTACTCGGTTACTGCGGTGCACGCCACGTCAGTACTACGTTAATCTGCCGTCTAAGCACACATAGCTCGCCTACCTGGATCCAATTTACGGCCAAAACCGCCAGTGCAGTTGTAGCTATGAATGGGCCCGGTCGTGTTACAAAAGCCCGGCGTGAGTGGGCGGGATAAGTGTTTGAATATTGACTTCACACGAGTTGTAGCGCATCTCTGCTATAGATGCTATAGTGGTGCTCTAACGGCTCATATCTCTCCAATCTAACCATCTACATGTACCAGTGCCATATGCCAAGGGCGAACCAATTATCTATTGGCCGCTGGTGATAGAACAAATACAGGATATCCGCATTATACATATAATGATGTATGTCGTGCGGAAACATTCAATTGCCGATAAAGAAATTACATGTATGATGAGATATCCCGGTTGAATCCATAGGGCCTACACACAAGTTAGAAATTAATGTAGGCCCAAATTAGACCTACGCTTTCCTAGAAAACCTTCATGAATTCAAAGCGCTGGCAAAAATATAATATGGATTCCGCAAGAGTGCAAATTACATGCATACACAGCACAAAATCAGGATAGTGTAGGCCTACATATTTGTCAACCAGTTACTGGTAATATTGAGTTATACATGTTATGTATACTTTCGTTGTCAGATTATATGGGACCAAAGACCAGCCTGTATCCGGGGTCTCGCCTACACATGAGCCTACATCCAACACGGTGGGTGAGCGGTTACTGCACCTGCTGGTCCTGGCACAAGCACGCTGGTCAAACAGACGGGCCGCAAACCTGCATGCTTTATACGTATGCAACACTAACTTGTTGAGATCATCACATGTACGTATAATATCCAAGTTACGTTTATCAGCATGTGTTTCATCTCTAAATTTTTTATCAGATTTACACCGCTGAAATACATATAAACACCCCTAATATGGGATTATATCGGAATCAAGTCACCGTGATTATCTGGGACAAACAATAACATACGGCGGGATATAACATGAGATATCACCTTCCCATTCTCGTGTCTCCTATACTCGGGGGCTGAAGTCTCGATTTCGTCCAGATACACACTCCCTCACCAGGAAACTCGGTGTGATAGACTAGTATGCATGTACGGGTATAGTGGTACCAGGTCAGAAACCCATAAAATATCTCTTACGTGTATGGAGTTCTGATACTATATGTATACATGTAAGCAGAAGCCCATAAGAGAATGGGTTTCTGATGTAAAGGATTAGCCTATATAGTGCTTTGTCATGAATATACATGTACATTATACAGGTATACCAACGCTGCCACGTACACGTAGGCCACATTGAGTACGATACAGCTACAACACTTCCGAGAAAACTGCGCCTCGTTGTGTTGTTTCTGTTATCATCGGTATGCATGGCGTTGTGTGAACATTTTTTTTTTGCGCGTCCGTAGCCGTATTACATGTATGTCTGGCTGGCTGGACTGTTGTATCTGGACTAGATTACTATGTAAAGTTTATCAAGGTTGTAACAGTAAATCATGCTGGTGCAGGCACGTGCATGTGGCATTAGCCCTGGCTGCACTAACCTCTCATCCCCACTCCAAGTCTTTATACCAAGCCCTAGTTGATACGATGTATTGTCTCCACACTGGTCAAACAATCCGTATCTAAAAGGCTGAGTTGGTATAATTACCGAATCCGATTCTCAATCAGTGATATCAAAGATAGGGCCTATACAGTACATGAACATGTGCAATGTACATGTATAAAAAAATCTTGAGGATCTTTCCAACATAAGTACATTCCTTCTCCAATATAATGCAGTGTTATTTCTGCACTATATATAGATCTGAACGTGTCTATATTTAGGAATATTACTGAATGCAGTAAGTTTAATCTGTGATCAAGTTTGTCGGCCTTCGCAATACATGATGATACATGTAAGTTGATGAACACGTGCTAGTAAATTCACTGGGATATATGAGCACCAATATAGATCTTTCGACCTGTGACACATCACTGAAATATGTTGTGGTTATCATGGTATGGCGTTCAACCACGTGTAACTTATGGATTGTGTTCACATACATGTACATGTGAAACTGTATTGTATACAAGTAAAACAACTGCGTCATGGTCGAATTTGTCCTAATTTGACTTTCGATTTCTGATATACCAATGGTAAAAGATTTGGTGTATGGCTGTAAATTAGAAACAGCTACAAGTATTTGATAAAATTTCTGCCCCAGATCACACCCTGGTGTGGTGCATGGTTATGCACTTGAGGTAACGGTTATTCCTATTAGATGATTTACATAATAATCTTATCGAAATCTTTTTGTGGTGACGGATACATGTACTATAACTTTAAATGTATGTACAGAACCGACGTAATACGTAGGCCTACCCATGTGTTATTTTATAGACCACATTTAGGCCTATGTGTACGCACATTTAATATCATCATACTCATCAGCAAATGCGCATTCCAATTATGGATACAAACTAACTGTATTGCATGTCTGCGCCATATTTACGTGCATATATATATTTATTGGTATCATAAATTGTTAATGGGGTTGCTATTATGTACATGTAAATAGATTAAATAAAATTTAATTTATTATTCAAGAATATGTAATGGAGGAAAATGGATGAACAAAGCTCTTTATGGGATTGAACAGAACATGAGATATCGCTGAATTTATGATATGGTGACACGATGTCTTGTTCATAAATAAAATATACCCAGAAGTAATCGTTTGTCATGCCTGGAAGTCCCGATTCAGATGTTAGATCGTACATTACGCCTACTCGCTTAATTATCTGGTTTCTTTGGTTCCTGTCACTCACGACCATGCACATGTATCTTGTCAGTCAACACGACATCAAAAAATCATTACAAAGAGCATCACGGTGCAAAAACCAAACCATGTCCATTACACTAAAAATTAAAGTACATGTATATTCCAGTGCATGCATGTCCCGATCGCACAACTCCATGTTCCGATCACAAGTCCGACCAACTTGGACGAGACACTGAAGGACATGAGGGGACAGTACATGCACCTGTGCCTGTGGACAGACTCGTCCCAGGGGGAAACATGGTGCCAATGTAATCACGGCTTGATCATCATCGGGTGGGACTCGAGAGGTCAGACAAGCGACCAGGGAGTCGTGCCGGAAGACTGTTGTACAGGCCAGAGATCATGATTGGTCTGTTGTCTGGGCGCGGACGGTGGCAGGACATGTCTGTGAGTTGGTATTTACAAAACATGGCTGCTGATGTTTATGCCAAGGGGGGACTGACACCGCACACCTGACCACCATACAGTCGGCCCCTGCAGCAGTAGACCACAGCTCGGAAGATATCGATAACACTTATCAATACTTCCAGGAAACGTGTACTTGGGGTCATGACTCGGAGATGGGGGAGGAGGGGGGCCGGTAGTCTGTACCAAACCATGCCTTTCGGGGGAACGTGTCAGAAGAAAAGGCCGAATCAATGCAAGAGGAAGTTGTTTTCTTGCATGCGCACGTGTTGGCTCGACTCAAGGTAACGAACAGCAGCACGTTTGTTGTATTAAACCAAGGCCAGAGTGACCCATGCAGGGCTGCTCGCACATGTGTGTGTATCCCGGTCCTCCTCGGGTCACTCACGCAACACTCGGCAGTCGTGAAGATGTACGTCATGATGATGAAGATGCCATGACGATGTCATGATGGCAAACTTTAATTTTGAAAAAAATAATACCATCCTTAATTTATTTAAACGTGGCTTATGTAGACATGAACTATTCTCTCTAAATCCCCTTCCTATTTTCAAAAACATAAATCATATATTTGTTCTTGGATATTTTTTTTACAATAAAAAATCATACTGGATAGTATTAAATATTTTAAACATCAGACTGGACAAGTGGGTTTGACCAGGTTCTCTGGTTTCCTCCCACATTAAGGACCACTCATACACGAAGATCCGGGCCAACAAGATCTGTCACTATAAACCTGTGCTTGTTCATCATCGTTGTAAATTAAAATAAACGTTTGCTGTGTAGCAACATGTACAATGTGTTAGCTTCATTTTCAGTCTTCGTGTTTTGGGTGACAAGAGGTCACACCCATGCGGTCGACTGCGACAGTAGAACGTCTAGTTTGAAACACATACTAGAAGAGTATTCATGCATTACTAGTGATCACTTTGCCTTCAGTGTTAACGAGTCATGTTGACATGCCGACACGGTCGTGGATATATTGTCATTTATAGAGTTATATTTCCACATCCCTCAAGACACTACTACCTGTATCAAGACACAGCTCACGGTATCATTATCACACCACCTGTTGATTTCAGAAATAATCGTTGCTCTTTTAGAACGAATACTATGTAATACGATGGTCTATGTAGACATAATACATTATTCCCGCACGTGCTGTGCACAATGAGTATTCCATAATGGAAAACAAAACGGTGTATTTATTGCGCGCAATCAATACTACTTCATTATTATACTATTTACTCACCAACAACTATTATTTACCCTTCATCCGCAAATAATGATTGTTAGCACACAAAAAGGTATTGTTTGAGCTTGTTTAGTGATGCCCCGCCCCCCCCCCCCCCTTGAAGAATAAACTTGATGTCGCACACAAACATTTTTGCCTGCAAAAAAAGTGTAATTTCGAAATGAACAATCGTGAATTTACTGAGGCCTACTGTAACAGTTGCGCGCACACACACACACACCCTTTTATAAAAAAAAGAATGCATGGCACAACAAGCCACCGTAATTTGTGGATATTTATCGAAGGATATAAAAACTGCGACACCCACACACGGGATTATCTCCTGAAGCGGATCATATTTCACCCTCCGTGACATGCATCTGTAGATAAAAATGGAACCAATGCCATGCATGCATGTACATGTACGTGTATGTCTATCATTAATGTCGTTTTCATCTTCTACATGTATACGTAAGTGTCCAGATATTAATCTTTCTCGGCTCGTGGGTATGAGTTATTTTCATCCATTAAACTGATTAGAAGGCGAGATCATTACGAACATTTTACTGTCATTTCGAGTTGCTCAGCACGAATGCAATATTGTTATTCAAGTCCGTTGAAGATGTCATGTTCCAGCAGCTGCTGATTGGGTGTGGCTGTGTCCGCACACACTACACATTAACACACAACAAATTCCAAGGTGCAGACAATCTGTTGATTGTTACATGGACGTAATATAATATTTGCCAGAAAAAAGTGTTATTATACACAGTCCCGTTGACCTTTAGCAGAATAAATGTTCGCCATTACTAATGATGTTTTGTTACACATGCACTATTCGATGTCTTACTGTAGTGTATCTATACCTAATTAATCATGAATGAGAGCCAAGCGAGCCGGCAGAAATGGGACGTTTTATAATTTCCCATGTGTGTTCCAATTTCATGACTAAGTTTCTCTGATGTCAACCCACGCGACCAGCACTGAAAATAGCAGCCAAGTTCTATAAATGGACGGGCACTGTGTCCACAGGTCCCTGTATAGAGCCGCCCACTCCGCGGTCATGGTCACTCATCGAGTGGGGATGACATTAGAAGGTTTTATAACATACGTGTATTGAGTTCTGCACACCTTCGTACCCAAATAACAGACTGGTTAACCTATTCCAAAACGACGTGACATCAGTAATAGACATGTTAATAATAAACGTACATGAATATAGTTGGTATATAATTTGGTCATCTGATCATCATTGACCACTCTACTTGTATACATGTATGGTTAGTTCCTCTGATAAATCTACTCAGACCGCGTGGATGGTGGTTCCTCAAGGTTACCGTCCCTAGGGTGTACAAAACTTCCAAATTTGTAGAGGAGCTGTGAATGATCGTGATTGAGGCATAAATGCTGCGTGCGAACATTCTTGCTCAAGGTTGCGGCTCATCAACGGCATTAATTATTCAGGCCTGCCCCTTCAAATGTCAACTTACATGTAGGCGTACATGACTGTATGGTAGTGTACATGTGTACATGACAATATTATGTTCCCTCAGGAGATATTGAAAAAGATTTTACTTAAATAATCCACCAAAGTGATGTGATGGGAATAATAATAATAATAATAATAATAATAATAATAATAATAATAATAATAAGAGTAATCTTGAGTAAGTGTTGATAATAATAATAATAACAATTCTTTTGAGTACGTGTATGCCTAAATGTTTCATAACGATTCCGTTTAGTAGCTTGTAAACTAGCCTGGTTTTGTTCCAATGCCTACTTCCTAAACTTAGTGTTTTTCAGGCAATCACATGATCATAACAAGTCGAGACCGAAATATTTCTGAAGTGTGTCATAATCAGATGTTCCTTAAAATAGGGTACTTTTTAACAAGGCACAACCCATCCTGTACATACCAATCATTCTATACGGCATCTGGAGCGTGAGAAAAATAACAATTTGAGAAAAGTTTTTATATTGCCGACACCTACAGTACGTGGGTCAGACGTATGTCTCGGCATTAGTTATAATACATGTAGTACAGTCGTAAATATCTCTATTTTAATGTATGTGTAGGTCTACAGAGTTCCGTACGGAGTTCTCCTATACCTCGAGATACCATCTAGACTATGGTACATTTATATTTTTTGGAAATTTCCCATGGCTGGTAAACCTAAATATGTACACAGAAAAAATAGATATCGAAACAAATATGTACACGAATGTATCATATTAATTATCGTGTACAGATATTCTTTCATTTGTTTAATCGTGCTTACTTAGTAACAAAGTTTATAAATAAATATCATGCGTAAACCATGGAATTAGATTCCTGAAGTTTAATCAACATAAATAAATACCGGTAGGCCCCTATATATATAGGCCTGTAACCTAGTCACAAGGAACATTATGTGAGAAATATTGGTCAAATAACACAATTCGCCAGTATAATTTCCGTGTATCACGTAATTTTATGACTTCCTAAGAGGAAGAGATAGCATATAAAAAGGGGAAGTCCCCCGTCAAATCCTCTTGGCATGGCAGGTATGACCATGTACCTCGTGATGCCTGCCAGGTTTGCCTGACCTGATGTAGAACCACACCGCCAAGAACGGCGATACCCTACAGGCAGCCTTCGTATCGGCTGGTGTGTATGGTTGTCTCCAGCGTGCGATTGATTCATCCGTATTGTCTGTTTGCGCCCACTGGCAGAATGATGTGAAATTAATGGAATCAATGTGAGATCGAGTATCTACATTTGTAGGCGGCACTTAATGGGTCGCCGTTTCGGGAGTCTGGGCCCTAGCCATTTGCTGGGAACGTGGGTGGGGAAAACACATACATGTATAGATCTATATTGATAGCTTTATGATGAGATTCTTTCACTATATTCATATGGGGTTTCATGGTGAAATTCGACGATTGTAACTTAAGAACTATATGCTTCCTTAATTACATGGCACATGTATGTACTTGAAAGTGCTAGTACTGTATCCATTTGGCGTTATACATGTATGATGGGATTGTAGGACGGCCTCACTGAAAATGACACCGGAGCAAATATCGTCACAACGAAATATATTCAATTGATGAAGTTCCACGATTTTGGGGGGCAACAAGATATGCTTTACATGTATTCATGTAGGTCTATGGGTACATGTATACATACATGTAGAGGTGACATTGGAGATTTTGAGTGAGGTCATTTGCCTATAAATTTACATGTACCAATCGGATGGAACCCAATCTAGATGATAGTTCGCTGAACAAACCATGACACGCCTTGCACGTGTTTCCAGCTCTGGCACCGTCGTGCAGGACGCAGTTACGTGGGCGTGTTTGCATTCTGAACTGTGTGCTGATTCGAGGGGTATTGACATGTCTGGTGGCGAGGAGCCGTGCTGCTTCAACCTCAGTACACACGCTCCTGCCACTTCTTGAGGGTCGCATCTCACAGAGACGACATGCGGCGAGGCATCCTTCGCAATCAATCGGCGCACGTGAATATCATACTCGCGGTAGTATCACCGGCAGGAATTATGTATTTCTGTTATGACATCTGCCGATCTACCGGGCCGGTCTGATATCGTCTACATTTGTCCCTTACACTACATATATAGCTCCAGGCAGGGGACGGCTAAAATCCCACGATTAAAATATTAGTTGTTGAAGTGGCTTAGCACAATATTTTTTATATCCCTTTTATAAGACCCAACGTTATGAACGGGCTGGAAAAAAAGGATGCATGGGGTAAACCAGTCCAAAGCCCTTGTCTCGTCACTACTCCGAGTAGTCGGTCCGGGCATGACTGCATGGTGAGGCATCTAGTGTCGAGGTTTCCGATATAGGCCTTGTTGGAAGGATGATATACTGCAAATTGTAGGCAGTAAGCATTAATCACTGAATTCATTCTATGTTCTGACATATTTTACTATTTCCTAAATCTGTTGGGTGATTCCAGACTTTTGTCAAAGGGTGTACGGTAGTGATACTCGTATGTGACACATACATATGGACATTTTAGTGCAGTTCACAATTGCATTTGCGAAGGGTACTGTGTGATGGCAGCTCTGGTAAAAGGGCTTCGCCTTGGAGCCCTTTCCTCTGTCTAGGGTGAGTGTGTTTGGTCCGTGCTTGTGTCTGCAGTGGTCCATGTGATTGGTCCTTATTGAACAAGCACCAAGAATTATTTGTCCAAATTCTAGTTTGTCTGACGGTGAGAGTGAGGGAGAAAAAACACCCCGACAATGTATAGACTGGCACGATGCCAAGTAGTAGGTTGGCCCTGAGCGTGTCTGCGAGTCAGCTGATTAGATAGACATTCTGGCACTGTGCCAGCTATCACACCCGACCACGGTGTCGCCACTCCTGACTACAGCACAAAGCTAACTGACCAATACAAATTATTGTTATTCACCTACTATTATGACCTTATGTTCATTTCGACCAAAACACTTATGGAATCTATCACGTTCAACGCCGTACACGTGGAAAGACGCAGCTGAAAGGAGTGGCCGAATAGTTAATCTTTTTTTCACTAGTCTTTTCTGTCTAATGAAATGAACCTGATAACTCCGACCCAATTCTTCCTCCAGCTGCAAAGAAAACAGCTTTTGCACAGACGTGCCAAATAGTTCTAATCCGTAGTTATATCCTATTAAAAATTGAAAGAAAATCTATAATTTGTGACAAAAAAGAAATGGGCGAACAATCTGCGCATCGGCTTTGGTAGCCTTCCTGGTTATTCCCAGTGCATTCCCTTGATAATGTGGAGAGTGCAAAACAAGTAACTTTTTATTAACATGCAACAGGAAATATAAGCATGCAGTCGTACCAGAACTACAAACCTCAACTCCTTCCACATCAATAGATAAGATAACAAATCTTAAGTTTTCTAGCAGCATGTTTGTGTTTCTATCAACACATTGTATTTTCAATTGTGAAAAAACTGTGATGAAAGGCTGACTGCGTCATATATTGATTCATTCGTAATGTGTGAAGCAATCACCATGAGAGATATCAGATGGTGCAATGATACGTTGTTTGTATCCCCAGGAATGCCACCTTGAGATCAGGACAAAGACACGATCAAACACATGTTTCCAATACTATAGTCCTAAGCTTCTGGTGTACATGTAGGTTTTATACATCAAATGAACTGCGTCTAACATATATCTGGTGTATATGTAGGTTTACACATCAAGTGAACTGTGTCTGAACAAGATCTAGCCTATATCTTGTGTACATGTAGGTTTACGCATTAAGTGAACTCCGTCTAACGAAGATCTAGCCTATATTTGGTGTACATGTAGGTTTTATACATCAAGTGAACTGCCTCTAACGAAGATCTAGCCTATATCATGTGTACATGTAGATTAACACATCAAGTGAACTGCGTGTAACGAAGATCTAGCCTATATTTGGTGTACATGTAGGTTTTATACATCAAGTGAACTGCGTCTAACGAAGATCTACCCTATATCTGGTGTACATGTAGGTTTACACATCAAGTGAACTGCGTGTAATGAAGATCCAGCCTATATCGTGTGTACATGTACATGTAGGTTACATCTGCTATACCCTCGTGAGCTTTCACTTCGTTACATATATGTCCATACAGGTATGCATTCCAGGAAAAAAACATAAATTGAGCGATTCATCAACTATTTGATCATTTGACATACATCTATGTAGGCCTATCCTTATCAGACTGATCAGCGCATGCAAACAGTCCAATTTATGACCACGAGGTATGTTTTTGTGACATTGTAATGTAAACAAGAGCATAAAACTTCGACGAGTTGAACTGTGACTCATTGAAAATGTGTAGATGTAGGTCCTACACAACAGCAAACTATACAATTCTAGGTGATCGAACCCGCCCCACATAACAGTTAGAAGTCTAGAAGGTTCAACTCGCGCCACATAAAGAAGTGTAGAGGGACAAACCTTCCCCATATAAAAGAAGCGTACGATCCAACCCACCTCACATAACAGTTACAAGTGTAGAAGGTCAAACCTGCCCCATGTAACTGTTACAAGTTTATAAGATCCAACCCGCCTCACATAACAGTTACAAGTGTAGAAGGTCAAACCTGCCCCATATAACTGTTACAAATGTATAAGATCCAACCCGCCTCACATAACAGTTACAAGTGTAGAAGGTCAAACCTGCCCCCATATAACTGTTACAAGTGTATAAGATCCAACTCGCCTCACATAACAGTTACAAGTGTAGAAGGTCAAACCTGCCCCATATAACTGTTACAAGTGTATAAGATCCAACCCGCCCCACATAACAGTTACAAGTGTAGAAGGTCAAACCTGCCCCATATAACTGTTACAAGTGTATAAGATCCAACCCGCCCCACGTAACAATTAGAAGTGTAGAAGGTCAAACCTGCCCCATAGAACTGTTACAAGTGTGTAAGATCCAACCAGCCTCACATAACAGTTACAAGTGTAGGAGATCAAACTTGCCCCATATAACTGTTACAAGTGTATAAGATCCAACCCGCCTCACATAACAGTTAGAAGTGTTGGAGATCAAAACGCCTCATATAACTGTTACAAGTGTATAAGATCCAACCCGCCTCACATAACAGTTACAAGTGTAGAGGGATCCAACCCGCATAACAGGCCCCACACAGTCTTCGTTTTCGTTGTCTTGTTGACAATATTCAGTAACCTGAGGCCTGCATTAGGTACAAATGACTGCATGGTGAACGAAAAAACACGTACATGTATGCACGTATGACTACTACCAGTGTGCTGCAAGTTGTTCCCTGTGGCTGGTTTGTAACACATGACCAAATGTGTGTTAATTACCAATCAGCAGCAGATAGTATTGCACAATGATGACTCTGTGGCCTCTGGTCCAGTCATTAACATGGGCCCGTTTTGGCAAAACTCGGTCGCATGTGTCCTGATAAGCTTATAACTGCGCCTACCAACGACTCCGTGATACTGTTGAAAACATTACATAAAAAGCTATAATTATGTGCGACGGAAGTATCATATAGATATTTATATCAGCATGACTTACCAAGGAAATAAGTTGTTAGGTTTCTGGGCCAGAGAACAGAGGGACAGACTGCTATTGTACACTAATTGTAAACATGTAAAACTCGCGTGACTATCATAGCTTCCAGCGGCATGACCAGTATAATGCCGATATATTTTGCACTATTAAAAATATACCATAGCATGGTGCAGTACGTTGGTTATTAATAATCATATTATGTCAAAGCATAACCATTTCTGAATCATGCGAAAATATTTTCTTTTAAGAACTCGCTTGCATAACAGACTTACTTTACCATTGGTCGTTTATTGGGTGATATAATTAAACCGCAGAAGTGGTGTTTGTTCTGGGTTAAGGGTGGTGTGCACTTGACATCATGAGAAGATTAAAATCGAAAAATGTGAACTAGACGCGTGGTATGAGTGATGAGAAAAAATGTAAATCACTAAACTTTCATGCAGTATTTGATTGTGTATGGAAAGATACCTCGCGATGAAAATTTCAAGGAAAAATCGATAAACGACAATTTCATCTCTGTGAGATTTGTACACGTACAGTACAACGCCTGAATTCGCTTCTCGTTCGAAGCCGTATTTGTTGACTATAGGTCCGCGGGGCGTGAAAGGTGCTCCAGTCGACGGACGCTCGATCAGCTCTCGACATAGAAGCCACTCAAATTTATGAATTATAACGATCGACCACAAACGGTCATCAACCCCAGGGTCTGGTCTGGAAGTGAGAGAGTGCACAACGTTTGTTGAACCCTTCCATAAAATGTCTGTTTGTCTGCCGGGTTGCAGGCACTTTGCATCAAAATAGAATAAATTCAACGTGATTGATCCATAAATCTCCAGTTCCGTAAGACATATGGGCTAATTGTTCGGCGTAAAAATACCTAATTGGTTCCTCTGGTGAGTGCATCTCCTTTGTGATTCTTGTTCCACGAAGTTCAAAGCCTCATTAGCGGAAGGTAGCAAGTGGTTGGATGTTAATTGTTTGTTTACCTGTGCACAGTGTATCTATAGTCTTCCCGACAATTGTCAGTGCAAGGTTCGAGCTTTGCATCCATCTGAACCACCAATCATTTTCAACTTACATCACTTGTAAGTTATGTATGGGCCAGGTGATGATTTGTAACATGAGAAATACTATTTCTTGTAAGATGCTACCTGTAGTCACCGTATTTCGGCAGATACCAATATGGGTTTTTGATATCGGTATGAGAAGTGATTCCCTCAAACTTAACATACTTCTGAAAGGATGACCTATATATAGCTGGTCGATGTCACAGATGTAGTCATGCACCCATTAAGTTGATAGAGGATTATCCACCACTTATATACAACACTGTTATAATGGCTGCTGCTGTCTAGGATTAGTTTCATATGGCTTCAAGAGCGACTCCGGAGTTCGGTGAGAAATCTGGAATCAGCTTGTTTGTCCACGAATTTGTGATGTCTGTTTCACCAGAGAACATCAACAGTTACATAATCATGTCCCTGACGAGCCACACTGGCGAGTGCAGTACTTGTCGTCTCCCATACATGTAGATGTCTAGACGCGAGATAAGCCGCCAGTCGCTCCGTGACTGGACAATTGCGTCTGCAACGTCCCGTCCGAGAGTCCAGATGCCACTCCATCAGTCTGGCTGCTCCCGGTCAGGCGGTCAATATACTAGTACGTGTAGACTGGGGACAGGGTCTGGCAGCAGAGGCTCGGGGTGGGACAGGCTTGCCCGACTCTTAGCTCCCTCCTGACACTTCGCCTCCCTCCGTCCATGAGCTAAAGGATCTCTGGCCCTGTTGCTTCTCACATCATTTAGCGTGTGGGGGGAATATGAATATATAGAGACAACATTGCCCAAAGCGAGATGTGCCTCGCTATTTATGGACATAGAGAAGTGTGAAAAGGAACCCTGGATGACTGTTTGACGACATAAAACTGTCGACCATATAGTGAGGGAGCGGGATACCTACACGTATGAGACGTTTATGGTTCTGAGCTAGAAAGTTCGACAGTCTATTAGCATTAGGCCTAACCAGTGAGCAAGACAGTATGGTAGAGATTCATACGACGTGTGAACAAGACAGCAAAGTGGGTTGTCTTCAATTGTGAGTAGTGAAGGTGTGCATATGGCTCAGTGGCTTGGAGAAGGGGAAGGGAGAGTGGAATAAGAAGTCAGGGGTAGGGTAGGGTTAAGGGGACCTACACTCATTAATAGACATCCTCTATTTGACCAGTCATTGATAGGTGCATCAATCTAAACACATCGTTAATCATCGCAGCCTTAATTACTGGGGAAGGAGTTTGACTGGTGAAGCTCTGGGAAGCTGTTGTCGTGCGACCTTGGCTGGCTCCGATGGTCGTCTTTTGTTGACGGTAATGGATGCTCTCTGATGACAGAATTAGTTTTCCTGTGTACACGTACCTGCCGCTCATACCAATCAAAATCTGGCCGCGGTATGCGAGATTTGAAGAAGCAATTAGCTCCGTGAAGAGCACAGCTCTAACTGCTTCTGATGGACGCAGAGGTAGAGTGCAGCTGATAGAGGTGGATAATGGATACATGAAGTATCTAGGCGTACATGTAGAATACTATACTAGGCAGGTGGGACAGGACCAGGCCTTACCGCAACTCTCAAACCCACCCAACATACATTTGCTGACAAAACAGATGCATTAGTGTACAATATTGTAAGATAGTTGAAAACAATTTATCTTCGATAAATTCCAGTCAAATACTCCTGTACATGTACATGTAGCTAATGTGTTGCTTCTCTAATGAAAATACGCTGTTTTAATGGTCGTGTGCCGAGAAGTATTTTGGACACGTGCCGCAGTGAGTGGTGGCGGGATCATATTGATTTTGGCGGAGATTGCGGAAGGTCAGCAGCCAATGGCAGTGTCCATCCTGCGGTCAGCGGGCCACGGAAAACCAACTGCGCAGTTCCCCGCATGGCTGCTACTGGCAATTTGCCAAGTCATATCACACGATTTTTTTCTTCTTACAAAACAATACAACTCAAGATGGGTTCGTCTCGGGACAAGGGAATGAAGACATGAAAAACAATAGATGACACAATAGTAAACAGCAAAAATGACATTGGAATGTACCTGGAAACAATGGTCGTGACTATCACTATTATCAGAAACCCATAAGAGATGGGTTTCTGCTATTATAGTGATAGCCACGAGCATACGATTCGAAATTTTTCCGTGATTGTGACATTATTGTGTACATCAAATGTATCCGATCTTTCGTTCCGTCACGAGTGTGTGCCGGATATAGTTTAGTGATTAGTGGTGTTCAGAGAAAACAACACTTCGTGATATACAAGATGATTATTGTACCTGACTTTTTACATCACTACATAATCACAACGTCTCTCGTTATATATTTCTCGTCAAATGCAAGTGATGCATAACTATATGGTATTAGGACCTTGGGGTCCGAATGGTCAGTGGTCATGATATGTCCAGTGTTGTTGTGTTATCGTAACTCTGACTCATGTGGTTGATTTACTGGTCATGAGAGTTTTCACTGCACATGAGTGTAAAGCGAAGAATTATCCATAAGTACGTGTATCACGAGATATTGTTGTATATACTCGGTGGCGATTTCTCGGAAATAGATGATGCGGCCTTGTGACCAGTATTCTCGGAACTGTGAATTGCTGTGGATCGGTTGCCCTCTGCAGGAGGAGCCAAAAAAATTACGGGACTGGTCTTTGATGTTGCAGCCGTGAACTGGAGATTAGATGTGGACTTGTCCTCACATAAACCTGGCTACTTTATGCAATCAGTATAGGAAAAGCTGCAAATCAGATGGGATTATCGTAAAATTGACCAATCTACGCGTTGTATAACACAGTTCGCCCAGGCACATGGCTGCTACCGTCAGCGATCATGAGTAATTCCCCTGGAATGTTTGTTCATGATATTCATGCACTTGATCCGTATATATATAACAACTGGACCCCACCCCGTTGATTTACCGTTTACGCATAACAGCTCCCGTCGTATATAAGCCACTGTAGCCTAAACATTTACATTTTTGTCTGACGTAAACGACTCAGAATATTGCTAAACAGATAGACGCTGAATTTTGGAAATACTGCATACATGTACATGTAATATAGTTTCACTGAAAGGAAGTTCGTTTGCAGATGAAGTCATCGCAATTAAAATATGTGTCTCTCACCGAAATAATAAAAAAATAACCCGAAGTCGTGTCAAGTGACCGTACATCCCCAATCATCAGTCAAACCACACAGACGAGTCAAATACGTGTACATTCATACGTGTATTGTTCTATAAAATTTGTACATGGTCAATTTTAAGCCATCATTGTAAAGGTGAGTATTGTC
Source organism: Terebella lapidaria (assembly GCA_949152475.1). Classification (NCBI taxonomy): domain Eukaryota; kingdom Metazoa; phylum Annelida; class Polychaeta; order Terebellida; family Terebellidae; genus Terebella; species Terebella lapidaria. The sequence continues at coordinate 14,451,841 of OX424556.1, forward strand.
TTTACGCCCGCAGCCATCTCCTTTGTTCCAGACGCCACACAATCCAGTGCACTGAGTCAAGGAGCATGACCCGTACATGCTTCAGCCTTTCATTTGCAAATCCTGACATTTAGCAAAGCCATGCAACGAATGATGAATGCATTGTCGGCTAAATACAAATGTGAGTTCAAACCTCAATCGTTCTCTTTGCAAACTACTTCCTTTTGTCCATATTCTGTGGTATTCGATCAGGTGTAATATTATTAGCGGTTTCAGTGACAAGACAGGACCCGACCCCGGGTGTGTGATAAGTGTAATCCACGGACACTTGTCCAGTGCGACACCCGACCATCAATGGAAGCGACGTGTTCCCGGGACAATGCCGAGACAATGGTCGTGCCAATGAAGTCCAATCAGGCATGAATGAGAGCAAGGACGAGGTGGGTATATATTGGACTGCACCCTGTATCCTTGTTGTATGTACGGAGCCACGCTGTGAGGTCCCGAGCTGGAGGACTCGGGACAATGGTTCCGACACCTAGAGCCCCTCAAGGAACCTGTCCTCCAGGCTATCAGCTATTGTCCCGGCACACAATACACCTGGATCGTAACAGGCAATAGTACTGTACTACTACATGTATACCCTACCAGGCCGTCTGTTTATATTTGTCGACGAATTAGTTCCATAATCAAACAAAATTCAGATATTGAATGCAAAGAATTCGGACAGAAGACTTTCGATTTTTGCTCTGGGAAACAACATATGCGTAGGTTTACTTGTGGATTTCTGTTATTGGTCAAGGTCAAGAATATTTTGCCATAGAGATCAAACTGCCAGAGAAATACATGCGTTCACTGACTGGGAAGTATAACCAGAACTTAAACAAAAATTCCAATACAGTGATGAACTATATTTATTATTCACCCTGTTGTTAAGAAGCCCTGGGATGGAGGGTTGAAGTACTGTATCCTAGAACAACAGGCCCAAGTAGCGCACCTTACTCTGTTAATACTACTCACCCACTGAATGTATACCATATTCAATCCGTCTGGCTCATATTTAATCTTCATTGAATTTAGAAGAAATGGTAAGCTGCGCTACATGGGCCGAAGAACCATGCCAGGCAATGTATCTTCATATTCCACTGGGAGAAAAGTATAGGCGACATTAATGTCTGGTGCTAAATATCAGACGACCATGGGCGCGGTTGTGTGGTTGGGGAGCAGTGGAGTAGGTGGGTTCGACTCCCACCCCAGACAAACAAGAGAGAGAGAGAGAGAGAGAGGGAGAGAGACCGGTGATCAAGGGGGCAGAATGTCTGGTGGCCCCGCTCTCTGCTTCCCTGACACACAACGTGCCTCGAACGTCGGCGTCACAGCGTCACTCCACAGTCGACAACATGGACACCATACACGTACACATTGTACCATCTGTTCACACCTTAATGCAGATTATGCAGTAAAGCGATTATGGTCCTTATCGTGTTCTTGATTCCACTGATATAAGATAGTGGCACATCAATTGGAAGTGCTCAAATATTTTTGGTATCAAGTTTAGCCAGAGCATCCATTTTTGCTTGAACATGTATAATCAACAGTGTATCGCTCAAGCAATACGGTCCTAAATATCGCAGGACTGTCTAAACAGACACTGTATATTATGCAACTGATACTGTCCAACTGAGAAAACATTGACACAGACATGTAGGCTCAGCCCACCGCCAAAGTGGCTGTCCCCAGCTTCTGATCCATTCTGAAAAGTGAACACCCCCACAGCACAACCTCGTGGTTTGTCTCAGTTTACGTTCAATGCTGCAACACATACATGTATTTATTCACAAGTCAAAGATACAGACTGTTTACTGTAACTTGGTTGAAAAAAAATTGCTCACGAAGTCTGATTAAGATAACATAATGTCAATGAAGATTAGGGCAACCATGAATACACGTGCATGTGGATATACCATCACATCCGCCTACACAACCATTACAGTCATATGATGTTCGTAAAAAAAATGTTCGCACAGCACAGTCGATTTAGAATTAGAATTACGTGAAAATGTGGAGAATCCAGAGATCTCTAGATGAAGTCTTGGCTACAAACACATGCATGTTCATTCGCAGAGTGTATATCGTGTCCCTGAAGACGGTGACACTGAGAGTGAGAGGACACACCCCCATGCATTCGTCACAGGTCGGTTATCAGCTCAAGGCTTGTTGATCTGTGTCCCGGGATCAATTGACAGAACACTCCTTTCTTCGAACATAGTCATTGACGATAGAGTAAATGTTAACTCTGTCGAGTATCCACCAATAAGGACCCATCCCATATGCGGCACTGCCTCTGAACATTGTCTCAACACGCCCGGAAAGCCGAGCTAGTAGCCTATGTCGCGACCCTGTTTGATCAGTTTTAAGGGTACTTTTTATGGTTTGTTTAAGAAGAATGATGCGTTACCTCGTCAGTTGGCCACATCGACTCGAGGTGAAGAAAAGGACACATCATTTAGTGATCATTTACGTACGGTGGCCCATATATGGCATAATTATTTGATTAAAAATGATTTACAAAGTAACAATCTGTACTACCAGGGTCCTCGGTTTTATAATATTCAGTTAGCACGCTTAAGAATTGGGTGCAGTTCATTCAATTTCCATTTATATGAAAATCTGCATGTGGTCGACCGTCCAAATTGTGCGTGTGGCTTTTACCGAGAAGACCCTGGTCACTTCTTTATGCAATGCCCTCGCTACTCAATGGAGCGCAGACTGTAATTCGAAAAACTTTATGGACTTCCAATAACTTCTCATCTATTGATGCATGGTTGTCTATCTTACGCACTTGAAACTAACTCCTTGATAATTAATGCCGCTTTAAATTACATTGCTGATACAAAACGATTTGAAAAATGAAATATGATGTACTTTGTTTAAGGTACCCACTTCAATATGCTTGAGTATACGCGTCAATCTTATGACTGTTCCGTTTCATCAAATGTAACATATTGCACATACCTTGTTTCTTCTGTTGAAACCCATTAATATATGCTATTGCATGTTTGGGGATCATTAAATAAAGTTTATGCACAAAATAATTTTTTTAAAGCTGCTGCCTTTGAATGTATGGAATATTTTTTTTCAAAACCATTTTTTTTTGTTAAACACATCTTATGCAATATAACAGAAGGTGTTCTCACTGATTTTGACGATTACAGTCCGTCCGGGTTGTCTTTTCAGCCGTTTTAGTGTCCATTTTGTACTGGTTTTGTGAATAAACAAACGAAGTTTATCCATCAAACGTGAATGTAAACAAATGCTCAAATCGCGCTTAAAAGTCCACATCGAGTACATTTTCCAGTTCGTCGGTGCATATATAGTGTAGTTATGAGAAAATAATCAGTGATATACCATGATGTGCGTGTAATTGTCAGTCTCTCTCGCACTTCTATGCTTTGTTCACATCTGCGCGTGATGGATACAGTTCCTGTATGTACGCGAGAACCATCTGTTCAAATGAGCAAAATTTCCCTGAGGACTGGTCATTTTCATTACATTTGATGTGAGTATGTTTCATTCAGTTAGTTTAGCATGTTTAATATGAAATATAGTTTTCAAAAAAATATTGACTCGTTTCGAAGGCAGCTGCTTTAAGGCAGAAGAAATGCCTTCATGGTATAGCAGAATTTTTCCCATTTGTTCTTCGTCGTTTTCGTTTCCGCGCGATAACTCAATAACGCCCGAATGGATCGTCTTGAAATTTTCACCACTGCTCAGACATATGTACGTGTTATGTATATTTATAGCAGGATCCGAAACACGCGAGGTCCGTGAGGATGAAATCGATGTCAATTTTTTAACTTTGTTTACGCGCGATAGCTCAAAGGAGTCCTTATAGGCAGCGGCTGTTAAGTTTTGCAAGAGGTTTATTTTACAAGAGGTTCATACATGTATAACATCAGGGAAGAATCGATTTTGGGATCAATCCGTATTATTGTATCCCCCGAACAAAGTTCGGCGGATACTATGGATTTGGCCTCGTCGTCCGCGTCCGCGTCCGTGTCCGCGTCCGCGTCCGCGTCCGCAGAGATTTTCTTGTGAACGCGCTACAGGCCGCAATTCTCACCCGATCACCATTATTTTTTGCAGGCACATATATAATGGTAAGATCCCGACACCAATCGATTTTGGTTGCCGTGGCAACTGAATTGGTCGTTTGGGGACACATTTTGCATTGAAAACAGCCTGTTTGAGACACATGGCTTGTGAACGCGCTACAGGCCGCAATTCTCACCCGATCACCATTATTTTTCACAGGCACATATATTATGGTAAGATCCCGACACCAATCGATTTTGGTTGCCGTGGCAACTGAATTGGTCGTTTGGGGACACATTTTGCATTGAAAACAGCCTGTTTGAGACACATGGCTTGTGAACGCTCTACAGATGGCAATTTTTGACGAATCTCGATAATATTTGGAAGTGTTGTTGGGAAGGGCTTTCACACGAAACCAATCGTTTTTTAGAATGATCATATAAATATTAATATGTTAACAACCTAACTTATTACAGAATTTTGAAATATCCATTTTGACATGTACGATCATTCCAATAGCCTGTATAATGGAAGGTAATGACACTGGTTTCTTGTTCAGAATGGAGAACTGATGTTTTCAGTGAAAACAGGACAATATTACTGAATAAGTTAACATTAGTTTTACTAGTTAAGTCTATTATTGTCCACAATAAAAATAGTTAAGACGAGAAACGTTTATTATTAAGCTCAACAAGGTAAAGGTTTTGTCCAGTACAGATTTCATGGGTGTAACTGAATAAGTTAACATTATTTTTAATAGTTAAGTCTATTATTGACCACAATAAAAATAGTTAAGACAAGAAATATTTATTATTAACCTCAACAAGATAAATGTTTTGTCCAGTACAAATTTCATTGGTGTAACCGAATAAGTTAACATTATTTTCACTAGTTAAGTCTATTATTAGTTAAGTCTATTATTGAATAAAAATAGTTAAGATGAGGAATATTTATTATTAAGCTCAACAAGGTGAAAGTATGTCCAGTACAGATTTCATGGGTGTACTGAATAAGTTAACATCATTTCTACTAGTTTAATCTGTTATTGACCACAATAAAAAAAGTTAAGACAAGAAATGTTTATTATTGGGCTCAACAAGGTAAAGATTCTGTCCAGTAGACATTCTATGTCTGTAACCAAATAAGTTAACTTTTTTTTTGCTAGTTAAGTCTATTATTGACCTCAATAAAATAGTTAAGATGAGAAACAATTATTATTGAGCTTAACAAGGTTAAGGTTTTGTCTGGTAGAAATTTCTGGGTGTAACCGAATAAGTTAACATTATTTTTACATGTTAAGTCTATTATTGACCACAATGAAAATAGTTAAGACAAGAAATATTTATTATTGGGCTCAACAAGGTAAGCTGAACAAGGTTAAGGTTTTGTCCGGTAGAAATTTCTGGGTGTAACCAAATGAGTTAACATTATTTTGACATGTTAAGTCTATTATTGACCATAATGAAAATAGTTAAGACAAGAAATATTTATTATTGGGCTCAACAAGGTGAAGGCTTTGTCCAGTAGAGATTTTATGGCTGTGACCAAATAAGTTAACATTATTTCTTGCTAGTTAAGTCTATTATTGATCACAATAGCTTTTTATGAAAACATTGATCAACTTTTACTTTGAATTTCAACTTGAGACCATGTTTGGCACAAATTATGAGTTAAAATATAACTTATGGTGAAAAATTCGATCTGGCTCCAATTTCGTCATCTTGAAATGCAGTTTTGGTCAACTTTTACTTTGAATTTCAACTTGAAAGCATGTTTGGCACATATTATAAGTCGAAATATAACTTATGGTAAAAAGTTTGATCTGGCTCCATTTTCGTCATCTTGAAATGCAGTTTTGATAAATTTTTAGTTTGAATTTCAACTTGAAACCAAGTTTGGCACATATTATGAGTTAAAATATAACTTATGTTGAAAAGTTCGATCTGGCTCCAATTTCTTCATCTTGAAATGCAGTTTCGGTAAACTTTTAGCTTGAATTTCAACTTGAAACCAAGTTTGGCACATATTATGAGTTAAAATATAACTTATGACGAAAAGTTCTATCTGGCTCCAATTTCGTCATCTTGAAATGCAGTTTTGGTCAACTTTTACATTGAATTTCAACTTAATACCAAGTTTGGCACATATTATGAGTTGAAATATAACTCATGGCGAAAAGTTTGATCTGGCTCCAATTTCGTCTTCTTGAAATGCAGTTTTGGTCAACTTTTAGTTTGAATTTCAACTTGAAACCGAGTTGGGCAGGTATTATGAGTTAAAATATAACTTATGACGAAAAGTTTGATCTGGCTCCTATTTTGTCATCTTGAAATGCAGTTTTAATTAACTTTTACTTTGAATTTCAACTTGAAACCATGTTTGGCACATACATGTATTATGAGTCGAAATATAACTTATGGTGAGAAGTTCGATCCGGCTCCAATTTCGTCATCTTGAAATGCATTTTAGGTCAAATTTTACTTTGAATTTCAACTTATAACCAAGTTTGTAAAATACTCTGAGTTGAAATATAAATAGGTGAAAAGATTGATCTATCTGTATTTTCGTTATTTCATCAAACATGTCGAAATGGAAATTCATATAAAGAGATTTCAGTGGTGATTTTGAATTCGACCTTCAATAACCTCGGAAAATCAGTGCAGCAATTTTGGTGGTGAAAAGAAAACAGTTGTGACTTGAGATTTAACATTTCTCTGGTAATCTTTTTTAGCCCTTGCTCTAGTTTTTCACACTTGACAGTGATATATTTGGGGCAACAGAGATGATAGGGCTACGGGGGATACACCCAAGCGGTCGTAGGCGACCGGAAGCGTCTAGTTATTATTATTATTATTATTATTATTATTATTATTATTATTATTATTATTATTCAGAGTAAACAAGCAAGAACAGATATGGGTTTCCCACATTAATTAGGCATTGGAAACGTGATCCCAGCGCCATCGACAGGCTGTGGTCTGCATTGATATTTTATCCCTGTATAAATGGGAAATTTTGAATACGCTGGCTTCCGAGGTCACGAGAGCGGTGTCCGGTTTATTCTCCTAATTGTCCGCAATAAATCATTCAAGATTAACGCGATGGTTATTTGTGCGAACAATGAGCTTGCCAGTATTTATGGATATTTTGACACCCGTGGATATCGATTTACAATAGCGGGACAATAGGACAAGGGAAACGTTTGGCATCCTGCAATAGCCTGGTACTTTAAAGTCAGATGCAAATGAGACATCAATCAACAGCGTCTCTGTTACCGTTGGAAGCAGACGACTTCCGGGGCTGACTTCCGCATGCACTAGTGTTGTCTATCGTCGTGTTGTCAGAAATTCCAGGACAACATTCAACTCCTCGCATGTGCACTTTACACTGCCACACTAGAGCCATAACAACACACTCAACTCGAATGTTAGCATCTACAGAGTACGTACATGTAAGCTGTGGATAGACAGACTACACATAAAAACAATGTGTGAGCAACGTGTAACTCAAAATCCAACAAAGTGCAACTAAAACCAGTCATGATTTATGTAAATAGGCCTATCAATATAGGCCGATCAACGAAGTAATAACTAATAACTTACGCTCATGTGAAATATTACGTACACACGGTGCATTATACAGATATACTTTAATTGAATTCCATATATGGGTTAGACATGTAGCTGCCTGCCTAAGACATTGGAGAGTATTGTCTGTCCTTGCAACCTTTCGTTGGAGGCTAGCCATGGTATTGTTTACTCAGCCCGATAAGGCCACTTTTTATACTCGCCAAAAAATCGTGCATGGCAGGAAAATAAAACAATGTTTTGGTTTCAGTTGCCAACTGGCATTCTTGTGTTTAAACAAGGCCATTGTGCAGTGTTTTATCTCGTGCGAATTAATGATTGGCACGCGGATTGATTGGCTGGCTGCCAGCGTGTCCGGACGGCGGCGACTCCTGGACCCCCGAGACCTTCAGCTCGAGTCAGTCCGTCAGACTGGGATGTCAGGACAATCACAGGGTCCCCACCACCTTCAACCTTGGCTCCGCTTGTGGGCAACGGCCATACTTTGATATTTGCTCAGGTACTCCATTCACATGCGAAGGAGAAAGAAATATTTATGTACTTGCACTTTGTCCAAGTCAAAGCGGCGAGTTGTAATATATTTTATCATCACGATCTGTCACTGACTTGGCCGAGGTAGATTTTCGGGAAAGAACTCTTAAGTACGCATGCACTGTTCGGTTTTGTCACAGGAATTACTATGCAGGCCCGATAGAGTAAGTATCATTGACCTGTAACAGATTATAGTGCATGATTTGTTGATTCCAGAAATACGAGAATACCCGAAGAGGTTCAATTGTACTCGATTTTATCTTTGAAAATATTCACCAATTCTATCAGAAATAAACTCTTGATATATATTTCTGACTGTAGCTATGAAAAATTTCCACCAATTCAACCTTGACACCATTTCCATCTGATGGCCATTTACTGTAGTCCGTTCGTACATGTACATGTATAGAGGACTACCCAGTACCCACATCCACTGGTACAAATGTACATGTATGTGGCCACAGAAAGGACACATACGTGTACCAGCAGACAGACAGACAGACAGACAGACAGACAGACATCCGACAGATAACATCCCAGTCTCAATCAGTCTCCAGACTAATTATTCCAGAGAACAGCAATAAAACCGAGGAGCTGGCGCTGGATTCTGTGATGATTCAACGAGATTTACAACATGTCCATGGCCCACACGTCTAGTTTATGGCATGTCGGAGCCATTGTTCAATGGGCCGATATGACCTGGGACGACACGCAACGACATGGCCACTCTGCTGACTGGTGACAGCAAGAGGTCAACGGGTACATATTGGAGATGACTGTTTTATTGGAGTGGCCCATAACAAAACATCAGCTGATATTCGAAAGATATAACGACAAGGCAGATGGAGTTCATGATATTTAGAGCTATATTTATTTCAATTCGATGTGTCTTTATGGGGAACATGTATGGTTGCGATAGCATTAATGTGTAAGTGCAGGTTAAGTATAAGTATATGGACTCTTTTTGTCTGTGTGTAAGTTTTATCGAAGGTATGGATGTAAGGATATGTACATTGTGTCGCAGATCTATATATGTAGGCTACGTAGTGTATGATCAACATTCAGAAGATGACCTGTGTCTACTACATGTATGGGGAGATATTTTTCCTCTGATGTGTATAGTGTAGCTCATATTGCCCCAAATATATATGACTTGTAATGCATTTTATCAATTGCAGAGGACCAGAGGTCATCTTTCGTACGTTATACTTTTGAATAATGTGGCACTATAAAACACATCACCTTGTGCAATGATGAGTCCGTCTTGATTGAGCAAGTAGCCTAATTACCCTTTCATATTCAAGTATTCAGCCTAATTACCCTTTCATATTCAAGTCTTACAAAATCGAAGTACTAGATGATGATTTTCAAAGAAAAATACGAGGACATTTACGGCCCAAGTTGGGTCCTTACTCGTCCACTAAATGGATATCATCTAATCCGCCTGTCACGTAATTGAAAATTGAAGAAAGCGCACAATACATGTAGGCCTACTCTAATTGGATCATATTTACTTCAGGTGCATTTACTTGCATACAACGGTCAAAACTTGGATTGAATTTACATTTGGGCACCTTGGTAAGTATTGGAGTCCTATTGTCCTGATCATAGACCTGAAGGAGATCTCCTTCAGGTCTATGTCCTGATGAGGTTTCATTGGATGGCATTGCACGGAGAAAACCTAGTGCAAATCAACGAGTTAATATTGATAAATTACTGCCGATAGATACATGTAAAAATGTCGGCCTAAAGATCGTATGTATAGAAGGAACCAAGCAGAAGGGAGGAATGCCAGCACAACTCAGAACATTAGTTTGGAAACTAAAGTGCCTGGCAGTGCAATGTATGGCACTACATTTTGGAGTAGGCCTATTTCATTATACCAGTATATCTCCATATATTCCCATAATACGATTTTTAAAAAAGAATAATGCGTTGCAATTTATAATGTTGCACTTATACAATTTACACTTCCCATTTCAATATACAGAATCAATATGTACTTCGAACGAACTCCAGTGCCGTGTATCATGTACAACTGGGGAGATTTCTCCAGTTGTAATCATTTGAAGCAAATAGGTTCATTTTCTGTTTGATTTTGGAACCAAACACTATGCTTTTATTTGTATCATGTTTATCATGATGACCACCTTCTGTAGACATCCGTTCGAGAACTAGCAGGCAGGGCTACATGTATATGCAACATGTGATGCATCAGTTTCTATGTCACCGGGCCTCTGGTATCCAGAATGACAATTACATGTACATTGCTTTATTTGGTTGTGTATAACGAATGAGACTCAATCTTTCCCTCTGGGACTTTGACGCATCCTATGGAAAATGTAGGCTGGATATGAGTGGGTCGAGACAATATAATGTAGCCTGGAGACATTGAAACGTTTTCAAACAGGCTGGGACACACGCTGTCAATTCACGACAATCTATGGATGATCACTGACCCACCACAAACAATAAACTACAATCCAGTTGTGCGTTCGATTTGCAGCAAATGGATTGGACCCTACATTCAGCAATTATATTTGACAACAGTATATGTCAATATAGGACAATGTCACTTCTGGTGCAACAAAGTGATATTACACACCGCCAAATGCTTAGTATTCGACACCATGGCAATGACCGTGGGCTCCGTTCACTTTGTAATTTCAGGGGCTAAATGTTGAAAGTGCGCGTGGTTTGCATTTTTACATTGTATATTATTGTCCTTTTATTTTGTTTCAATCTGTTGGGTGGTGAGTGGGTGGTAGCCATCGATCAGAACTTTCTGACCTCACTGAAACATCCGACATTTACTATAGTTCCCTGCCACACAACTCGATACCAAAGCCTGGAGCTCAGTTGTCACTGTATTTGCGAAATGCATCGTATTATCTTACAATACTTTGGAATAGTTTTTAGGCCTCAGGTTTATTAGACAAATTGTTCATTTGAGGGAATACTTCAATTTCAAATGTATCGTGACATAAGTACATTCTGGTACGGGAAGCTAGCGCAAAAAATTCCGTAAATACAAATATAATATTATATTGACATAATATATTTAAAGTACAATGTATATATAATAATGTCACAAAAAATATAAGACCCCACTCTAATTCTATGATAACACCAAATAGAGTGACGGTCTTTAACACAATATGCATAGTGCAGGTCGTGATGTATTAATGATAGAGCTTTAGAGGGAATATGTGTAGCGGGAAGGCGACCAGACGTAACTTCCCCAAGCGTGGCAATAGAATAGCTCCACTCTACCAGTGTAAATAGGCTCTAAAAGAACACACATGCCTCCCACAGAGCGAGACGAGTACCGTGGCACATGTCCAGCCAGTAAACTGGCCGGGAGTAGCCCTTGGAATGCTTGCTCTTGAGGGTATTTGTTACATTTGTTTGGATAAGGCCGCCCGTAGATCAGGCAAACAGGGAGCTGAGCACGTATCTAAACATCCGACACATAACCAAGTCTATGGAATGCCGGTATCTCGGCACAGACCCGAGCCTGCAGCATGCCGGTATCTCAGCACAGACCCGAGCCTGCAGCATGTCGGTATCTTAGCACAGACCAGGACATGCAGCATGTCGGTGTTTTAGCACAGACCCGAACCTGCAGCATGTCGGTATCTCAGCACAGACCCGAGCCTGCAGCATGTCGGTATCTCGACACAGACCCGAACCTGCAGCATGTCGGTATCTTAGCACAGACCCGAGCATGCAGCATGTCGATATTTTAGCACAGACCCGAACCTGCAGCATGTCGGTATCTCAGCACAGACCCGAGCCTACAGCATGTCGGTATCTTAGCACAGACCCGAGCCTACAGCATGTCGGTATCTCAGCACAGACCCGAGCCTGCAGCATGTAGGTATCTCGGCACAGGCCCGAGCCTGCAGCATGTCGGTATCTCAGCACAGACCCGAGCCTGCAGCATGTCGGTATCTCGACACAGTCCCGAGCCTGCAGCATGTCGGTATCTCGGCACAGACCCGAGCCTGCAGCATGTCAATATCTCGGCACAGACCCGAGCCTGCAGCATGTCGGTATCTCAGCACAGACCCGAGCCTGCAGCATGTCGGTATCTCGGCACAGACCCGAGCCTGCAGCCTGTCGGTATCTCAGCACAGACCCTCAGCACAGACCCGAGCCTGCAGCATGTCAGTATCTAGGCACAGACCCGAGCCGGCAGCATGTCAATATCTTGGCACAGACCCTAGCCTGCAGCATGTCGGTATCTCAGCACAGACCCGAGCCTGCAGCCTGTCGGTATCTCAGCACAGATCTGAGCCTGCAGCCTGTCGGTATCTCAGCACAGACCCGAGCCTGCAGCATGTCGGTATCTCGGCACAGACCCGAGCCTGCAGCATGTCAATATCTTGGCACAGACCCGAGCCTGCAGCATGTCAATATATTGGCACAGACCCTAGCCTGCAGCATGTCGGTATCTCAGCACAGACCCGAGCCTGCAGCCTGTCGGTATCTCAGCACAGATCAGAGCCTGCAACCTGTCAGTATCTCAGCACAGACCCAACCTGCAGCATGTCGGTATCTCACCACAGACCCGAGCCTGCAGCATGTCAATATCTCGGCACAGACCCGAGCCTGCAGCATGTCGGTATCTCAGCACAGACCCGAGCCTGCAGCCTGTCGGTATCTCAGCACAGACCCGAGCCTGCAGCATGTCGGTATCTCGGCACAGACTCAAGGTTGCAGCATGTCGGTATCTTGGCACAGACCCGTGCCTGCAGCATGTCAGTATTTTGGCACAGACCCATGCCTGCAGCATGTCGTTATCTTGGGACAGACCAGAGCCTGCAGCATGTCGGTTTCTTGGCACAGATTCTTGCCTGCGGCATGTCGGTATCTCGGCACAGACTCAAGGCTGCAGCATGTCGGTATCTTGGCACAGACCCGAGTCTGCAGCATGTTGGTATCTCGAGAAAGACTAGCCTGCAGCATGTCGGTGTTTCGACGGTTTATGCCTGCAGCATGTCAGTATTGTCTGCAGCTTTGTATCTTGACGCCTACAGCATGTCGGCATCTAATGCCTACAGCATGTCGGTATCTCAGGGTCTGATGCCTGTCGGTATCTTGGCGGCTTATACCTGCTGCTAGGGACATTGCTCCTGGTGTTCAGAGTCCGCTGATAATTATGTACAACCAGAAACCCATAAGAGATGGGTTTCTGGTACAACTCAACATCCTAACACAGAGTTTATGGAATAGGATATACGTACCATGGTACCTGTATGGATAGACTATATATACATTTTGTGACTTATTTCTCAAAAGATAAGGTACACTCGAAACATGCATGTCCAGAGGCAGGATTAGTTTGTACTGCGCACAACTATTAATGCTAGCTTGGTAAAGCTCACTGGTGATCGAGATGCGCTCGTGTGCACCAAGGTGTTTGAGCAAATAAGTACATTAGATTCCTCTCGCAGAAAGTCCAGTCGTATATGCATCTATTATTATTTACACAACAACTCGGACATAACAGCTTGTTCGTCATGTTGAAGTTACGAAGCTCTGTGTTGCTGACGCATAATGTTAATATTATCATCATTTTGTGCAATTTATGTGATACTATTTATAGAACCATGTCTCGGTTCATCATCCAAGGGTACACATTTCTCTGTTAAGGGAGTTTCGAGAAGAAGAGTTGCTTAGTCTTGCTGATTTTATTACCTAAAGTATATGTTTACGCTATTTACATTTATAAATGAATGGGAGAGCGGCTCACTACAGTGTTTGGTTTGTTACCTGAAGTAAATTCTTAAATACCAATGAATAACTGACAAACGAATATTAGAGAGTTTAATGTGTAAAAATATTGATTGCTCGTGTGCTTCCAGATTCAGAATGCGTTCAAAACATTATGAACGTGTTCGTAATAACATTTTGAACGCGTTCAGAACATTACGAACGTTTTTGAAACGAAAGTAGACTACGTATACGACGGTTCATATCTGCCATCTTAAAGAAAGTCAACGAATAATTACGAACACTTACTGACTAACGTTGCGAAATACGTTCAGAACTTTACATGTACGAACGCGTCCATAACATTACGCATTTGTTCAGAACACTACGAACGCGTTCGAAATATTATGAAAGCGTTTAAAACGTTACCGATTCAATCAGAACATTACAAACGCGTTCAAAACATTATGAACGCGTTCAGAACATTATGAGTGCGTTCAGAACATTAGGAACATGTTCGTAAAATTATGAACGCGTTCAAAACATTACGAACGTGTTCGTAAATTTATGAACGTGTTCAGAAATTTACGCACGTATTTGAAACGAAATTAGATCAAATATTTTGAATAAGAGATAGTGTAGGAGTACATCAATTGAAGAAGACTATAGGCTACGAGACTCCTGCACGTGCTTTAGGCTACTTGTATAACATTCGTTTTGAATGTGTTCGTAATGTTATGAATGCGTTCGTAATATGATGAACCCGTTCATAATGTTTTAAATGCGTTGTCAATGTTTTGAACACGTTCGGAAGGTTATGAACTAGCTCGTTCGTAATGTTATGAACGTATTCGTAATATTCTGATTGCGTTCATAATGTTCCGAATGCGTTCGGAATGTTTTGAACGCGTTCATAAAGTTTCCAATGCGTTCGTAATGTTTTGAACGCGTTCGTAATGTTCTGACTGCGTTCGTAATGTTTCGAACGCATTCGTAATGTTCAGAACCTATTCCGCAAAATTCATTTTGTAAGTGTTCATAATTATTCGTTGACTTTTTTCAGATGGCACATATGAGCCACCGTAGAAATGCCTTAATAATATCGTCCCAAATACCTTTGATGAGGGAAAAGTTAGCTTCATTGTCATTGTGATTTTCAATGATAACAAAGGAATCATGGTTTCCAAATAAATTTCAAGTGGTTTGTCGATATTACGATAGACTATTACAGTATCTACGTGCAGTCCAAGCAAAATACACACAACGTAACTATCGATCGATCAGCAACCCAGGTCACCACTATACACATACGCTGTAGTATCGATCATCACTGAATCCAAACACCATTAATTATGGTTTGTCGTTTAAAGCCTTTCTGTTTTACAAACATTCCACAAACCAGAGCCAAATACATGTAAAAGCTGCTGCTGTCACAGCCAATCAATATTTTAATATAGTTTTTCATGGAATAAAATATTGTGTTATAAAACTATGTATTGTAAAGGGAACAAGTTTGTCGGTCATTGGGCCAAATTGCAGTCCCGAAACATGCATAATTCATTCATAAATCGGGTGAAGAAAACGAGATCACAAGATTTTGGCGTATTCATAGAATTCAGTTTCGAATATGGAAGACAATGTGTAAATCTGTGTTCAATCAGGCGTCCTATAATTGATAGTCACGTGCCCCACCCAGTGTTATCACCGGGGCAGCACGCGAAGCACGAGACAAAAAGTCGACAAGCCCCTCGTGCTCATGCTGGTCACCTCGGTACCCATGGCACTGGCGTTAGGCCACCAAGGTCATCCCGCGCACCTGTTATACAGGCCAGGGCCTAGGATAGGGATGGTGAGTCAGGTAGAGGTCCTGATTTGAAATCATAAATACATTTCTCGTTAAGTATTTCTGATTTTATTGAATACAGTATATGAAGTACCAGTCATCTGTGATGTAGTGAGTTGAACATACATGTACAGTGACACAAATAAAAAGTCAACAACACATTTTGCTCACGATATCCATGACCAATTATTTTATTGAACCAATAGACATAATTTTGTGTGCTTATCTCACTGATGTAACTTGTATTGTATTGAGCAGCAGTCCATAAAACCGTCTAGCATCTGACATGTTAATCTGTAAGCAATATGTTGGTGATACCAATACCCAATCTGATACATAATGAGGATAGGCCTATCGCCCACATGATATACCAGCAGTACTGACATGACACTATAATAGCTGTAAAACAGCTGACCTGGTGAGTCGGATGGCGAGGACACGACCTCACACGGCCAGAGGTCTCGAGACTTCAGCACTCCCGCACTTTTAGCTACTATTTGTATTTGTCAATGAACCAGCACAAACAGGTCCCGGTCCTCGCTAGTCCTGACCACCATATGCTCCACTCACACACTCTCATTACACCACACACGTCACCTAACCACGGCGACTTGGGAAAGCCAATCTGTAATCTGATAGGCGGAAAATGGAGTGACTACCGACAAAGCAACTTCAGGTTATCTCCAATATTTCCGATGATGAACCTATGCAATTAGCGACAGGGGCTTGCGGGGAGTGTGTGGGCAACAGAAAATGGGTTTCCAGACCAGGAGAATAGCACCGCAAACTATAAACAGATAAACGTTGAAAACAACATGTATTTAAATCGAAAGATATACCAAGATCAGGATACATCATATAAAACGGTTGCGATGATGATATTAAAACATTCATATACATGTGCATATAAATAGAACTCGAACGTCAGAACATCTCCGAGTCGTATGGCCATCAACTGGAAGGTTAAATGGCATGCACTGGTGACCTACTGACAAAGTTTTGATTATTGCGTCTGGGTATGAATTTATTGCCTTTCGATTCAACCCGTTGACCTTCGAATGACCTGCGTGATATTGCTCGGAAGACTGATTAGTTCCGGGCTGTGTAGTGACATTCCTGTATCACCCGTGGAATCAAACACATACGAGGGTAGCCAAAAACTTGAGCACATTGGACATGCTTGAAATGCGGGGCATCATCCACAAACTAATGACTGACCTCCAACAAAACTTGATCTGACCCCTGCAACTGTGCATTTATATAGAAGTTCGAGGCACCTCCTCTACAACATGTGTAACCGAACAATCGTAAGTGCACAGTACTCAATGTGTATGGACAGAGTTACAGAAATCGAGTGGTGTCTCTCGTTGTTGCATCAACCTCGTGCTTTGGCTTGCCTTCACCACGAGGAAGATGAGGATGTTCGAGGGCCCGGGACACACACAACACGACGGGTATCTGGCAGAGTGCCAAAAGCGGGAAAGTGTGTGTGTGTGTGTGGGGGGGGGGGGGGGGGGCGGGAGGGGGGAGGTGGTAAGGGGCATTTTTAGCCAGGTGTCGGCCGGTCTGACCTTCCCAGTCGAGAGGAACCAGTTACTATTACATCTCTGACCTCGTGTCCCTAACACTGAGGTCGCGCTGTCCTGTCCTCTGTGCTGCCTCTATTCTTATCCAAACAAACGCCGGTGAGGGAAGACAGGACGTGAGCACAAAAGGAGGGGAATTCCGCAGGACGTGTTATGCAAGGCGCGTGTCGGCACAAAGGGCGCCAGAACCGCGACATTTATTGCTTCCTTAGGAAGTGACATAACTCAGCAGGCTGCCACTGTCACAATGATAAGATCATCCTGTTTGCGGACTGAGCACTTTCTCTTTGATGAATGACCTCCCGGAGCGCCACAGCTGTGCAAAGAAAGTGATGAACCGACAAAGTTCACGACCTAGTTGGCCTGACTGACTCCACTCTCAAAATACCCTCACATATACTGGAGTCAGGTTCAAAGGGTCACGGGGCTTAAACTTTGCCCCCACGTGGAAACTGATACCACAGCGCGCATGTACAGCGATGCATGCCGCGCCATTCATCCATGGGACGTCTCGAATCAATTCAAAATACTGACGTTAGTAATTATATTTGCATGTATTGAGAACTTAGTCAAATGGCTACTTGTCTTCGTTTTGTACATGCCGATTTATCACATTGATACAATAGGCCATTAGATATACCTACATGATACATTAAATGTAGTGTACATGGAATAATGGGCTTACCAGTATACTATGGATTCTTCACATATCTATAGATGCACAATTAACTCACATGACCATTCTCAATTCAGTTAACGCCCACACTTGTATATTTTTGTATGTGATTCTATAGATGAAACTTTTTTGCGAAGCTGTTATCCATTCAGAGAATTCACAGGGAGTGGCTAGTGTATCATTTCATTACTGCTGGCAAGCCAAGCGTGCAAACGACGTAACATTGACCCACATATCTGAGCGAGGTCTCTGCACTGGAGACACACATCCAGCGGTGCCAGTGTAGCAACAAAACAAACAGGCCACTCCGCCCGATAGGTACAGGACAGTCGGCGATATATTATGCACGGGATTTCACTTGGCTGTGAATGAGTAAGTCGTGAGATAAGGAATCATGAATGGAAAACTACAACCACGTGACGGGGACAGCATTGCCACTAGCGACACGAGTTTTGCTGTTAACACACGTAGTAAAGTCGGTCCTACGTTTAATTGAGAAGTGTTGTTGGTTTGGGATATGTGCACTCCACCCGCGTTTGGAAGGACTTACATGCAATTATGTTTATCTTTGCAAGATCAATGCAAAAGTTCAATGAACTTTTGAAGTATTGTTTGTATTTAGGACTGAATGTTTGTACATTGCATATATATTTGACAAATCACGGCAGACACAAAACAATATTGCCATTTCACTTTATTATGATGAATGCAACGAAGTGAAACAAATGCTACAAACATTAGCTGGAGTGACCATACATTAGTTCTCACAACATTGCAACAAAGACAATTTGATAACAAATCCAAATGCACTTCAAGTTCTGAATACTTCTTCATCATTTACATATATCAGTTTGATCATGTAGTAATTACATCGTACCAGAAAAAATAAAATACGTTACATACTGTTGATGAATAGAAAAGTAACTTTTTTCTGGAGCGAGGATGTACATCATGGCAACATAGTGAGTTTTTTTTCTTTTGTTCTATGTATGTCTTGGTAACTTTTGAAAAACTACATCGAAAAACGTGTTTCTCACACAAAACGCAATAAAACCAATATTATAAAAATAATTTAGTATCTTTATACATCAACATCAATAAATAATTTTGTAACAGAATACAATATTTCGCGAATATATTAATACAAAAGCACTAACACTCTAATGCTACAAACTACTTAAACAGATGTACACTGGTTGTTCCTGGTTGTAACATTCTGGTTACACTCCTCAGACTCCTGACATAACCTTACACTGTCCGTGATACAGGTGGGTGAATTTCTACAGGGCGATATAGCAGAATACAGGGCAACGGTAATAAACAGGACCCTCTTGAACTGCAGTTATGTGGAAGATAGTCAAGAATCAAGATATTACTACCATGCACTCCAAAAATGCACCCTAACTAGCAAACTTGTTACCAGCAGTACAGTGTAGTAGCTAGTGTAGTACAGTGTAGTAGCTAGTGTAGTACAGTGTGGTAGCTAGTGTAGTACAGTGTGGTAGCTAGTGTAGTACAGTGTGGTAGCTAGTGTAGTACAGTGTAGTAGCTAGGATACTGTAGTACTGTACTTTAGTGATAATATTCAACAGAACAGTTCAAGGGAATACACAAACCATTGTGGGTTAGTTGACAGTGTTATTTGTCATACATGTGTACACAAAACTACAAGGTCGCATCCTTCCATTTTGCATTCTTTTTATTCACTGCAATGTTCTCACCCCACAGTGTACCCTGGCAGCCAAATTTAAACACTATTTTTAATTTCCTACGTGAAAAATTTCCTAGATCATCAAGTGGACAGTCATCAGAAAGTGTATGGGGCTTTGCTCCTAAGCTGCTGATAAATATCATGTTCTTCGCTACGGAATTTGGAATCATTTAAATAACAAATGAATTTACTGAAAAAACAGACCTCAACGCCAAAATGATGATCAATCATTTATCATGCTTACAATGAATATCAGCAAATCTTCACATATGACAGTACTTGGGTGATAGTTGATTTAAATTATTTAATTAACATACAAG
Source organism: Terebella lapidaria (assembly GCA_949152475.1). Taxonomy (NCBI): domain Eukaryota; kingdom Metazoa; phylum Annelida; class Polychaeta; order Terebellida; family Terebellidae; genus Terebella; species Terebella lapidaria. The sequence continues at coordinate 14,471,887 of OX424556.1, forward strand.
GCACTTATGCAAAACACAATCACGTACGAACGAAAACTGCTAAACAATCAATGCCTGCCAATACCAATTGTCATACTTCAGTTACTATATAGGTACAAAAAGCGACAAACTACTAAATATAACTTGCATTTGTGTGTGCATTGCTGGAGTGTCAAAATTTTACCAATACCTGAACAGGCAAGTTGGTAGAGCAGTTCTCGCCAGTCAAGTGCTTTATAATCTACAGAGTTAGCATCAAAACACAATACCAATACCTTAACTTCGACAGTGTTAAAGCAATAAACTCACAAACCCTCATTCAAAGATGATTACCAGTAATATATACCAGCATTCTCAAATGAGAGACAAACAAAATAATTTTGAAGATTATGAAATGAAACAAAAAGAAAGAATGAAATGGCATTATTCAACTTGCATATTTAAATACTTGCACATTATGTACAATATTATGTACAGTACAGTCACACTTAATTACAATAATCATTCACCAAGTTACAAGAAATCTGTAAGCTGAAGCAAATTGTCGTAGCAACCTTCCTGTTGTAGAAACGAAGGCAGCAACGTCAGTGACGGACGCGTACATGAACAGATATGCGGCAACGGCAAAATTGTGTATTTTTGATGCTGATCCATTATATGCGGAGAATTCTCTGCTCTGAGGAGAGCAGGCATCCTCTCGGTGAAATAACCAAGATTTCCTATTTTGATACAGTTCCATGGGTATCACTAAGGCCAGTTCCACGCATGTTCACCAAAATGATAATCCAACTGTCCAACAGAATGCAATGGTCCGTGAGCAACCACAGGTTGCCTCACATAACAAGCAGTACATAACAGAAACGATTTGTATGGCACACGTCAAATGTGTGATGCTGCTGCTGTCGTGATGCCAAAATAAATGAATGTGCATAACAATATATACGTAACGGCACGGTGAAAACAAGCGACACGTGGAAAAGCGATGGAACTGAAGTGGAAAACAATTACTTAAAGATGGCCGAACATTAAGATCGCCTGATGAGTACACTTGTTTTGTTGAGAAGCTGAGGCAGCTGGATGTCGCTACAAGAGGTCAGAGACGACACTGGGCCGGCGTGTAACAATTGAAGTGGCACGTGGATCTGTTCCGTGCTGGGGCAGGTGGTCACACAGGGGCCATGACTGGTGTGCAGACCGGGGTGTGACAGCACGTACTGGGCTTGTGGTGGCAGCATGCCGGCCCCCGGCACGGACACACACACGGCTGGACAGGGCGCTGACGCCGGCGACACCTCACAGTCCATGGCACAGGCTGGCGAGTCCCGGCCAGACGATGTATCTGAGCGACTGTCCTCGTACGAACTGTCAGAACCGCTCTCGTCACTGTTTGGAATGCGCGAGTCTGTGCCGACCGACGGCACAACGCTCTCCTCCAGACGCTCGGTCAGCATTCGGTCACCTTCCAGATGGCGAATCGCTTCCATTATGGTATCCAGATTGCGACGAGCAAGTGATCCACATGTGTTGATTTCTTCAACGAGGAACGGCGCGACTAGTGTGTTGGTTTTGGAAGGCGAGGAGGAGCTGGAGTACGGGTGAGGGATGTACTGTGCTGCCTCTGTGTCCTTGTCCCACTTACTCACCATCATCTGGAAACAAGAGAACATTCAGTTACACAGGCTACAATCCAACTATTGAAAAGGTATACTTGCTACAAGATACAATCCTGGATCTTATTTAATCAGATGACTTGAATGGTACTTACAGGGTCAGTGGATGGTTGTGCCATCTGCTCTGCTGGCTCTTCGTCGATAGTTGTACACAGCAACTGACAAGGTCTGTCCTCCACGAGATGCTTTGTGTCATCACTCGAGTCAGCCTCAGTCCGGGAATCTGCAGCTTCTTTGGGCTTGTAGATATGATCCTCACTTTCCACACAAGCCAGGCCTATACCCTCATCTGACGATTCTGCAACAACACAACATGAGCCTTTCATTTACTTCACCGAGGATCAATACCGAACCAAGAATATTTGACAGTTGATCAACATTTTATAATCAAATTTTCTACTGCAACAAGCACATTATAGGTAATTCCTTACCAGTGTCGCGTTTTTTTCGCTTAGGTGGCGGAGAAGGCGGTGCTCCATCTCCCAAATCTGGATTCTGACCAAGCTCACGTAGTAATTGTTGCAAGCGATCATTTTGGGCCAGGATTCTAGATTTCTCTTGCTCCAAATGGCATATGTAGTCTGATGCATGTTGCAATATTGCTGCCTGAAAGTAAAAATATAAAGCCTTGAAATACTTTATTTACACACAATTCAATTACGTTACCCTTTTAGCTAACACATTTCTCAGCACACAGAAATTTCATTCTCTTCCAGGCCCTCGAGTTCCTAGAAATAGTTGCACAAGAATTTTGGCACACAGCCAAAACTGGACGATGGAAAAACTGGGACAGCAGCAATCATGTTAGTGGCAATGAGGCCGTCTGCTCCAGTTCCAGGCACAGCTGGCCAAACAGGCACCCAGAAATAGGCCACATATGTCTAGCTTGCTGTAAAACCACCACCAGTGGAAACATGCCCAGACATAAAAATCCTTTCACACCTGTTAGTAAAGTTCATTTCAGGGCATCCTATTAATGTGACAATGCAGCTATGTGACAAGGTAAACATATGTTTTTGCACATATTTCACGCATGATTGCAACTCTGCTCATAATATGTGTAAAACCAATGGTCATTTAGTCATGAAACTTTCAAAAGCAAAAAGTTCATTCGAATTGTTTGACAAACTATGTTCATTCACATTGAGTTATCTTTTTGTCAACTAAGCTCAACAGGCGTCAGTTGATATTTGCATAGATATGAAATTAAAGTCGATCCTGGTCATGAATGACAAATGCACTGTTCCACCCCTCACATTGACTGCACCTCTGCCAAATGAAGACCTTGAGATGCATTGGTATTTGCTTAAATAAAGTTGATGGCAGAGATCTACCATTCATCTATATCAAGCTAGCGAAACCACTCCACTATATCTTCACTGAAGAAAGATGGTATGCAGAGCATTCTTTATGTACACAGTAAAGCAGACACATGACGCCCAAAGCAAACTACATGGTATTTGAGTGCATGTGAACTTCTATCCTGCCGAGGCCACTGGCCCAGAAAACACATGGTTCTCAGTTATCACACACTGATAACAGACAATACACAAATAGAATCAAACAATGAATAAGTCACAGAAAACTAAACAAATAGGTATATATCAGTTTGAAATAATTTTAGATCTATTTAGATATAGATTTAGTTTCTACCTTGCTCAGTTTTTCGGCACCATTGTGTGGAATAATCTCTTTGAGTGTTTGAAAGCCAGTGTTGATACTCTGCATGCGGCGCCTCTCGTTGCTGTTCGCAATCTCTCTCCGCATTCTACGCTCCTGCTCCATTTGGATTTTCGGAGACATTGATCTGTAGAATAAAGGGATAAAACTATAAAATATTAACAAACCATATGTTGATTCTATTTTGAAACATCTAAAATCACATCACATAAATATAGATGCAGCATACTATAGATCTAGATCTACTAACTAGAACTAACTAGCAGTCTGAGCAACGCGATTTAAATATAATCAGGGTAATCACTAATGGGCAATGATGTATAAGTTAGATGTACCTAATGGTTCAATAATTGCACTTGGATTAGATATTTTAGAATGTGAATGTGTGCAATGGTCATGGAATGGTGAGAAAGCATCATGAATATGTGCACAAGCTGTTTAGTGCGCAACAAAAAGACTTTTTGTGCACACTGACTTGGCACTGCCCTTTTCGTACCGCGCCTAGCGGACCTCGTGGTTCGTGCGGCGCGCGGTCCCGTCCAGCTGATTGCTGGGTGCGTTGACTGTCTGTTGTGAATTTTGTGATCTGATCTACTGCCAAGTCTCGGCTCACCCACTCACGTGCCAGCTAGACTCTACTTAGACTGTTAGACGGTACTTACTGACAAAACACCTTTTCTTACCTCACAGATATATTATCCATATTCTGCGTGTAAACGATATCAAGGTAGTACCATCTGTATCCAATATACTAGTAACCAAATGAAATGTACGAATATTTTGAGAACGAACACCCACCACACAAAACATGAGCACATGACCATCACACAGCATCACCAGCCTCGTGTTCGCAAAATATCAACAAACTTACCGAGGCGGGAGACTTCCAACTTCGGGGTCTCGTAATCTCATTTCTTGCCAACTGCGACGTTTTTCTGCTCCTCTCTGATAGAAAGAGGACATTCTACGCGAATATCCAGAAATATATCCACTTTTAGTCCAGAATTACTGATAATATTCTCAGTAATCTAGTTCCGTATGCACACTGTTTCCCACGCTGGGCTGTTTGGTTGTAAGCCACTTTACAAGAATGAGTTGTGAATAATTTGGCGGGAAACAGCTGTTACCGTCACCAGCAATTTATGCATATATTCCTACGCGCATCTATATTTTGATTTTAAGGTAAAATTTCAGCGGAAATTTATGAGCTCCACGACGAGATAACGAATTGTTTGCTCTATCAGAATCAAGTCTTTCATACATACAATTGAACGAACTATTTCAAAGATTCAACCTCACGGAAAAATCAAATCATTCCACATTGACATGAATGGCACTAGTTTCATTGCGGATACAAGTTGAGTTTTGTCTCGAGCGCGGGAAATTATCTCCAGCTGGGAAAGTTGTTCCGCCCCCCGTGTGTACTACTATGGAGAATTCACCTCATCCTAAAAATACATTCCTATTTGATCTAAAGTTATCCATATAAATCAACATATGTCACAATCTAACAATAGTCGCTAAGTTTTGTACTTAGGGGTCATAAACACAATATCCAAGAAGCGTATGTATGGTCATGCATTCCTACAAAACATGTTGTGCATGGGTATAATTCTCCCTAGACGCAGCACATGTCTAGTCGAACATCGTAGTGAAGACATTGCCAAATACGTCAATCAAATCAGCTGAGCCATATCATATGAATTACTTGCTGCAATTTCATTGGATAGCGCTGGGATATATTTACGCCAACGTGCGTATAGTGCGGGGGCGTAATAACATGGTTGAAACAGCTGTTTCTGTTTACAAATATGAAAATAATCCAGCAAAATATAGAAAAAATTGGCCATTTGTAAATAGGCCTGTGAGATCTACATACATGTACTTATAGAAAAATTCTGGATAGGCCTAGCTATGGCTATAAAATTTCTCAAGTGGATCTCAAGTGGAATGGCAACGATTCGATCAAATAATAACATTGTCAAATTGCTAATTTGTTGTTGTTGTAGGGGTTTATTTGGGGGGGGGGGGGGGGGGGGTAACGTGAATAATTATTATTGTTGTTTAAAAAATATTTTTATATGTCCTAGTTTAGAAGATACAATTTTGGGCGATGTTCAATGGAAATATATAGATATTAGAGATTTCGTAAGTTATTCCGATATGATACAGCCTAAATGAGTATCATTTTGTGTAGGCCTCTACATGTAGCATTGCGAAGCACTAGTAGTATGTAATATGGTCGGATTTCGTCAAGTTTGTTTCGTCAGCACGCTCTGGGAAACTTTTTTTTTTACGTTCGAACACAAATACGCACTTACATGATGCTATTTAACACAACCGATCAATTGAGTGAAATATATGTATTGAACTGCAATGGGGTGTGATAGCGCTACGTTATGATGGACCGTTACATGTGCAAATGGATAAACCTTCCCGCCATTACTTTTGCCGATGACTGTAGTTCTCACTACTTGACGGTGCTGCTCTCTGGCGAATATTATAAAACGAAACCGAAAGAATGAAAATTGGGCAAAACTGGACCCCACTTGGATGTGTAAATATTTGGCATGATCAGTGATAATATACAATCTACGTTAAGATCGCACACCTTTATATGCATTCTTACATTAATCTAGTAGATCTAGATTTATCGTACAAGTATTTCAGTCACCCTGGTACCGTAGCCAACGACCCATTCAACAACATTTGGCTGATTTGAGTGATAATATGGTGTTTTAAGAGCCATTCCTGGCAAGGTGTTTTACGGGATAATGACATTGTTCCGACACCCCACTGTTCCGACACTCCACGTTCTGTTCCGACACCCAATGTTCCGACAATCAGTAGCGCACCGGCTATCTGCTCGCAACTGTTATCTAACTGTATTAAAGATAAACCCGGGTGTTTAGTGAAAAAATTAAAACACTGAGATTTGGCAGAAATTTCAAATATAGATCTACATGCAGAATAATGTTCTTCAATGCAAGACGTGCAAAAAATGATCTGTCACCATATCGATCTAGAACTAAGGTGTGCCAATGAGCCCCAAAGGTTGAAAAAAGACATGTTTTATGTAGCTGAGCACGCTCAAATATTTAAACACATCGCACATACAATGTACCGTACACCAGTCATAGGATCCTAAATTATCTGTCAAATTAATTGGTATATTCAGAATATATTTCTCCATGACAATTGACAAAAATAATACATGTTTAAGGACCTTCAAAGAAATAGTTCCATTCAACTTTCAGACATGGTTCTTGTAGGCTTGTTATTGTACCGTTAATTATTGCAGATATGCAGCCAAGTATAATGATTCATGTCTGTTCTTACTTGATATAAAACACTGAGATTTTTTTGATATTTTTCCAGAATATGTCAAAAAAATTATATCTCACCATGCTAATTTTTGAGGTACCCTTCCTTATATTTACTATATATATAGGCTAGGAATTTTGCAGTGTTTTCGTTAAGAAAAAAGTTATTAGAGACAAATACCACCATAAGACCAAAATCAATATTTAAAAGAGGACTTCCTATCAAATTCGAACGGAATTTAGTAACAAATTAGTTTCACACATATGAAGTATTTATTCAGATGACTTCAAAATCAAAGAAATCATTTTTTTTAAAACTACTATCGGATTTAAAATGAAATGAACATAAACATAGCGGGCCACCCACTCCAACTGGGGAGAATGAATGAGTAGCAACTGATGACGTCATTGTTTTGATGATGCCTCGGGCAACGGAACAATTCCAGGATCTTTGGTTCCAGTAGAATGAGCCACCTGTCGAGGCTTCTCTCAAAACAATGATGTCAAAGAAATTTACGTCATGCTTGATGTTTCTGTCAGCCATGCACTGCCATGTGGCTCATGTACGACAAAATTTGCAGATTTTCGGTGTTTTTGATGTTATATCTTCCGTACGATTCGTTTGTACTGAACAAATATATACATATTTTCTTATGTGAACGAAGCTTAGAGTCTTCTCCATTCAAATGCATTGAAATATATTTGCTATATGGAAGTTTTAACCGTAAAATCCTGGGTCGAAACCAATACATATTGATAGGAATCCTCCTTTAATAGTTATGAAAATTTTGTAATATTGATGTAGAGTACGTGTTGTCAAATGTCTGTATTTTCATCAATGAAAAAAAGTATGGATCACTGCGCTCAGTGTTAGTTGCAACGATAAATACATGTACTCTGTATGTCTTGCCGGAATTCAACTAGCCGCATGGTTTTATGTCGCTTATGTGTTATCAGAAGTCAAATGGAAATGAAATAATCAAAGAATATTTATTATTTTTTTGGAAATTTGTGTAGAATTAATAGATGATGAAAAATGAGCATGTCGCCGGCTTGTTTTCTGTGCATGGACAGATTTGTACAAGCATGTCGTGTCTTGTAATGATGCATACGATATGTGTTTTAAAGGAATTCAAGTTTCCGTGGTGTGTATTGTCCATGAATCTATACCATATTGGAAAGTCACATTTTCTCTGGCCGATTTTCTCTGGCCACAGCCATATTAATATCGACACGCTGTGCCTTGTATCGATACATACCCGAATGCCGTACAGTAATTCCTTGTTTTTTGGAAGGTTATCAGAAGCTCAATTGTAATGGATTATACAAAATCCATTGACCTCAAACTGCGAAATCAAAATGTCACAAAATATTCTGGACATCAAAACTGCAAAATTTCCAAGCTGCGAAAATTTCACGTTTTACAGTAAATTTACAGTATGTATTGTATTTAATACATTCACTAAGTAACAAAAAAACTGGTCAGATTGATGGTTATTCACATTGCATGATATGGAATCTTCACAACAGGTCACAAGCATGGATGCAAAGACAACAGTTCGGATTGTGAGAGGCTTAGGGGAATCTATGGAACCACACGCTGACCTGCTTGAAGCACCACAGTGCTCCAAGATCAAAGTACACGATGGATCAAAGTCAAATCTGGGAGACGACTCAAACACTGCCACTGACTTCGTGATATGTGGGGAGTCGAATCAGGCCCATGAGGACAGAAGGTTGCATCTCCAGAGTCAGGGGTCTACTCCACCCACAACACCTTCCAGTCTTGTTGTCATGGATACAGCACGAGGAGCACAGCTCTTCCTCTTGCCCATGGTGCTTATCTCTCACTATGATTATTTTGTTGTCTGAAGTTGACAATATCCAGATACATCATATTTTGATCTAAGAAATGTTCTTTAACAGTTAAAACACAAAGGCCATTCTATCATGATTACATTATGTTTGATTGTAACTGTAAATGGTGAAGGTGGGTGCCTGGATGGGCCAATATAATTACCTAAATGCACAGTTTTAGAATTCAAATGTGCATCAACTTCTAGTTTACCACAAGTAAAATAAGTACTTCACCATTTAAACAGATCACCTCTGCTGTGTTGATGCCAGTACCTGGAACAACTACCACCTCAAGCACTGCTGTGAATGAGCGACCCAAACCTCTGACAAGACCACACAACACAGCCAAGCTCAGGCTGGAGGATAGAACAGCAGATGCTGGTACGCACGAGAGCTTTCACAATCACCATGGTCACCAGTGCCGGTGGCGAGGCTGTAGTGAGCTGTTCCCCTCCCTACAGAGCCTCGTCAATCACATCAGTGATGTCCACATCAAGATGGACTGTTTTGAGGAGATGTACGTTTGTCAGTGGTTGGATTGTCCCAGGAAAGGCAAAGGATTCAATGCAAGGTTTGTGCTGTTGCTGTGATTATTGCATAAATTATGATGTGTTTCAATGACGCTTGTTGTACGCTCATATAAGTTGCGATGCAACGTAGATCTGTAAGTTTTCTATTGTGGAAAGGCAGCTGGATCCCAAAATGAAAATTTAGTAGTTAACTGGTACTGAAGATATTGACCACTGAAATGTTTACATCTTGTTTCAGGTACAAAGTTTTGGTTCATGTCAGGACTCACACAAATGAGAAACCACATACCTGCTGTATCTGTGGCAAGAGCTTCTCCCGACTGGAGAACCTCAAGATCCACACAAGAACACACACTGGTCAGTCTCAACCCATGGCGTCAAAGCTAAACCTTCTCCATATCATACATCGTCTAAAATTGTATTGTAACAATAGTACCAGTTATCTCAAATTCAACAAATATAACCTATCGATATGTTATTTACAGGTGAGAAGCCATACACCTGCCCATACGAGGGGTGCAGCAAGGCATATTCCAACTCGAGCGACAGGTTCAAGCATGTTTTGACCCACCGTAAGGAGCGACCGTTTCGCTGCAAGGCACCACACTGTAACAAAAGTTACACAGATCCCAGCTCTCTGCGTAAGCACATGCGCGTTCACGGCCATCACAAGCCCGAGAGCCAGAACGTCATTGAGGACCCGCTGTCGTGTGTAGACCTCTCTGAGTCTGCTGTGGAACTGTCTGGACCCGTCACGCCCGTGGATCTCTCGGTGGCCCAGTCCTCAAATCCAGAATCGTGTTACCTGTCGACATCGTCACCGCCGCTTCCCGTGTACAGCATACCGAGCACGTCCCCCGAAGTGTCAGACCGACTCCTGGCCAACCCTCTACTATCATCCGCTACAGCCAATGATGCCTTACCCAACGCCAGGGACAGTGTATCAAACGTGATACGGTGCAAAACTGAGCATGCAGCAGACAGCTGTGACGTTTCAGACATTTCAACTGTGGCTGCCATACGGCTGCCCCCAGAGCCGGTTCAGGTTGTTGACCCCACATCACCATCACTCTCCTTGGGGTCCCACACACCCGTCCTATCCCCAGAGATATGTAGTGACCACCGGACGAACTTGATTTGTGAAAGCTCAGACCAGGACCAACCAACACCATTTGAGAACTAGATACATATGGACTGGGGAAAAAAGCTAGCTGAGATATGAACTTGTTGTTTCCTGATCAAACTGAATAAATTATATCATGAAATTTGATGAAGTTTGAAACTTTCCTTCCTCATGTTGCCACCACATTCAGGCGTTAGACTGTCCCAAATAAGTTTGTGTTTTTCTTCCCCTTGTTCCTGCTGAAATTAGATTGCTGATATTTTTGTGACTGACTATTTCACCTCACAAAGCATATATTCTGATATTAGGACATCCAAAATGAATCAAGTGTTTTTCTTCCCCTCGTCCTCGCTGAAAGTAGGCTCCTTATATAAGGCAAGGCTGCTAGTGAGTTAACAATTCCATGTCATGCATCAACATACGTTTTGGTAATTTTGGTACAAAGATGAAACGTAAGTGAGGAGGTTACTTTTGACTGATGTGACCATCAGGCAAAAGTGCTCATGCTTTTCGGTGTCTTTCCAAAAGTGTAAATCTCGGAAGTTGTTTGTGGTGTATCATTTGGTGTCCTTGACCTTAGATGACTTTCCTCAAGTGCAGGGTCGTGACCAATACAAGACATGCAAATTATCCATTGGGGACAAAATGCTTGGAGATTATGTTTGGTTTATATTGTAACGTTTAGCGCCTGCTACTAGGGCGCAATTGCCCCACACTGCGGCACAGTCATGGCAGGCGCCAGTCTTAACCAGGTAGTAGTCAGCCAGACGAGATCTGACTGATACATGACTCAGAAATGCCTCATCACTGTCATATAGCCCGGTGTGTCAAGCCCAAGAGACATGGCAGCGGCTCTCAGAACACAAGCATATGGTCTGTTGTCTGGCCTCGCCGACGATCCACCAGGGGGATAGAATCACAGATAGCCCTACACTCTGCCAGAGCCTGTACACACCATCCCAGGGCGAGAGACTACCAATCCAGGCACATGAGTGCCGGACCAAAGCAGTCTCTCTCATGGGCCCCCATGGAATTGTCCACGGGGCCCTAGGGCCCAAAACCTAGGAATCGGGAGCAGCCCATGAGAGCGCCACCGTCGTACTCTCACTTTGACAGCTCTGATACAAGTTAAAGACACAAAGACAGGCTGGCAGCATACTGCCAGCGCACGAGGACGAGTGTGTGACGTCACAGACTAGCCTCCGTTGCTCCCTCTTGAACTTGTTCAAGAACAGTTCAAGAACTGTTGACCCCTGTATAGACAAGTTCAAGAGGGAGCAACGTCGGCTAGTCACAGATATGCAACAGTGGAGTCAGTCAATAAAGGATTGACCGTCATCAAGACGACACCTGCTTCGAAGTTGAAGGGGCCAAAGTATGGTGCACGAAAGCAGCCAAAAACCTATCACGATCTTTTGAGAAAAAATTCCCACAAAATTATCCATCCCAAATAGAGATCCATCACAAACTGAGCTATAACAGCTCCCAGATATTTAACTGCCAAAAAGTGTGAAGACTGAGCGAAGTTTACCAAAAACAATGCCAAGTCTTGATCAAAATGAACCTACAGCCCGTGATATTGGCCAGCAATTCAGTATTGTAACACCAAGTGTATTGTCCGAGATTTCTCACTGTCCATAGCGGGCCCAGGGCCAAGACAATCCATAAATACGAAGCCACCAAGATATCATCTCTATCAGCATCGCCCCCAGGTTGATGCCAGCTCAAAATGTACCCAATGATCTGGATTCAAGAGCCCAGCACAACATAAAAGCCTCCCATCGAGTTTGGAGGAGATCAGCGTTCCCTGAATACAAGATCATGCACTTGAGAGGCATATTCTTCTGTGAAGCCTACAAATTGATTGAAAGCCTGGGGGCAGTCAGCTTCGCCTCATGAAATAGCGAAGGAGATATTTGAGAGGAAATATGTACATGGATGCATGTCGAGAAAATACATTGTAGTGCTTCGTATGGGAGTGTTGGAGAGATTTCAGCCGGTCAGAAACAGACAAGCCTAAGATGTTGATCGTTTTGACCAACTCAAATAAATATCATAGAAACTGGAGAATTATATATAACAATTCATAAGAAAACTTCATGAGACCTTATTGGCACATTATCATCGACCTTTGAAACTGGGGGAACAGAGAGTGTACAAGCATTGCAGCATTTTATCAGCCAGTTCTTCAAAACAGCATCAGGGAAGGTTAGAGGAGTTTCGAAGAATGTCTACGCAGATAAGCCGAAGAAGAAGAAGAAGAAGAAAACATCTGAAAAAAACTTGTGTCCCAAGAAGAACAGAAAGAAGCCGAGAATAGAAGACGTTGATGTAAAGTGTGTGGATAGTCACACGGATTGTGGGCCTGTGGGTGGTTCAAGAAGATGATTGTCGATGGATGCGGAGGACAGCCAACGACGAAAAGGTGTGTTTGAAATGTCTGTCACATCACCGTGAAACATGTAATACATGCAGAAAATGCAACTTCGAAGGTTGTAGGTACTGTCATCATCGGCTTCTGTACGACACAAACACCAAACAGAGTGACAATCAAACAGCTGAGTAGGATACATTATTACATTGTATGATGATTTTTTACAACCAAAAGGGAATAATACTCTACGCCCATGCTGCTGACATGGCGGAGATGAAAACTACATTTGCCCTGCTAACACTTACATTAGTGATCAGGAGAAATTAATTTGTTGTCAGATTTTACTGCAATGCCTTATTAGATGATGCCAGTACTACAACAAGTATTTACCAATATGTTGCCGACCAACTCAGACTGCTAGGAAAACCTGACAAACTGCGAGTACATGACCTTGAGGGAGGAACATTACAGTACTGTCACACTGAACAGCTCAGTTGTCGAGTTCACACCAGAGAGTGCAAGTGGTCAGCTGCAGAAAGAAACAACAGCTTTCAGGCTACTGTATATTAATTATATTGGCCATTCAACTCAATGTTAAATGATCTTACTTTGACGGTCCATAACACCTTCCTAAAAAAAAATCCCAGCCTAACCACTATGCTAGTTTTATCCCTCAACGTATTGGGCATCGCGTGGTAAGCATGAATATATTTGACGACACATGGGATTTTTCGCTATTCTGCCTTGAATGGACCCGGGGTGAAAATACCCAAAATTATGGGTACTGATGCCCATGCAAACCCCCTTTGATTCCCCAGCTCCTGAGAAGAACGCCAACAAGATACTGCCTTGAAAACCGGGTCATTATATCCCAGCACTGCGTTCTTTCAGGTGAATATACACTCGTCCAGAAGTCTGGCCTAAAAAATATATGAGGCGATGTTTAACAACAGTTTCCCTTTAAATTGCCTAAGTGAGGTCAACGCTAGCTGCTTGGCTGAGGGAATTACTGTACACTGCCCTTCACAATGAGACATGTTGTGGGCGACATGGGAGTCATGGGAAGAATACGAGAAACATTGGCCATATCTGCTCGACATCTCCTGGACATCTCATTTAGATTCTACAAAGAGTGCGGGAATCATGTGCGGCATCAATGATTAGTATTTACAGAATGCCTCAGCTACATGTACAAATACAACTGAAGAAAACTGCCGACCCGTGGTGTACCAGTTCAGCAGAGTTGTGCTCTGTGTGGATTGTTTCCCTTGTCTGACACCTTACGTCGTACAACAACATGCCAAACAGTACCAGTCAAACTACTGTACCCAAGAGTGATCGGGACCATCCCGTATATGGATGATAACATGGCTAAGTGTGACGTATGTCAAGATTAAAGTTATATCGAAATCGGAGCGATCGGAGCGATGAATACCAACAAATGGATTTTAAACTTGCGGGAAGGCCTGAGCAGTACTCCACAATAGAACTTCGTTGCTGCCGTGGATTTGGACAAGAACTATCTGTCCGAAGTGAAGTCTTTGGAGATGACAAGAATGTATCATTCATGTATCATTTAGGAGTTCATGTACTTTGGATAACATTCCAACCAGTCTCTTGAAAATTAAGACATATTCAAAGTTGTGCTTTCGGCAATCACCATGATTGTGAATCAATCACTACAAACTGGTGTCGTGCCCCCAGAGTAAAAAATGGCTCAAGTAACACCACTCCTCAAGAAGCAGCTTGATCCGTTGCAGCTACAGCACGACAGGTCTGTGTCCAATTTGTATTTCATGGGCAGTGCTTGAACGTGTAGTCGCGAAGCAACTTTCAGATTATCTGACTGAAAATGGCTTTCATGATGACTTCCAATCTCCCTACAAACCAGCACGTAGCACAGAGACTGCACTAATCCGGATCAAATTGGATATAGACCAAACCCTAGACCAATGTGATGGTGTTCTCGTTGTACTCCTTGACCTCAGTGCGGCGTTTGATGCCATAGACCATCCCACTCTCTTCAAGAGATTGGAAGAGGACCTCAATACCCGAGGGCAAGCACTCAGCTGGATCCGGTATTATCTTGAGGATACATGTAGACGACAAATGGTCAGAGTCAAAGATGCTTTGTCAAAGGAAGTCCCTCTCTGGATGGGAGTGCCTCAAGGATCAGTCCTAGGACAACTCTTGCTTCTGATCTATATCCTGCCAATCAAGTCAATCATCGAAAGTTTCCACATATCTCGTCGTGGATAAGCTGATGACACTCAACTTTACTGCAGGGTTCCACTCAAAGTCAAGGTCGCATGTGATAAGTGTGATGAAGGAGACTGAATATCCTCTATGATTGGCCCACGATATGGTTCCAGCCTGGCACATCACAGGGCTACAAGACAACTCTAGTCACTTGAGAAGGCAATGGTTACATATAGCTCCGAACTACAGACTATATCGCAGAAGACAACAATTCAAACCATCCAATAGCCTTTGAGTAGAATCATGTGTCCGACAACGAACACTCACGGGATCATTATCGTTCCTTCCAAACCGGAATAACATCCGTCTGCACATAACACCTGAAGACCAGATTTATAGTGTAACCAAGACCCCTGTCGTCCAACATTATCTCGGGAACAGTCTTCACACGACATGGGGGTCACCTGTGGCATGTGCTCCAATGCCAAACTGTGTTGAGGCATTTCCATCACAATAAACAACAATCGTGTACATGAAACAATTCTAAAAAAATGACTCAATGCCAGCAGAATTCAGAATTCCAGAAATGAAATTTACTGTAGTAGATTACAGAAATCACTCTGAGAACTTGGATAAAATTTAAATCGCTTCCACAGTATGGGATCCTGCTGTCAATGAGGACGTGAATCAATGTGCACGTTCAGTGACTTGATGCAAATCCCATGCTCTGATGCTCAATAACCACAAGAAAACAGTAACGTCCGACATGCCTGCATAAAGACTCTTGGCTAGAACTCCCTAGTCGGCCAGTGGGTCCAGTAGGCTACACGTGCACGCATTTGGGTAGGATTGCAGGATATCAGTGCCGGTAGCAATATTCTTGTAGCAGCATACGGCAATGTGTCATGTATTAATACAAACTATTATGCTGACTGTATATTGTTCAAGTTCTTGACTGGTTAGTACTGAAATTGACACTGAAAACAACAATCAAGTGCAAGAATATAGAAATGCGCAACACCTGCCCTAACCATGCTGATTATCGAGTTTCTACTGTGACCAGCTGCGTTATGATCCACAGAATCTAACTCTTGATTACTACTCGTGAAGCAGACGATATTTTTCTCACCATGTGACGTGGGTACGTCCCATCAAAATACAGATAAGCGGACGGACATGGAAGAATCAAACGTTGTTCGCCGTATTGAAACCATCAAATTGCACTTGTCCCGTGGAGGAATCACACGGAATGGTGACAGATCCATCAAAGCTGATCGTTGTGCCAATGTTGCCAGTGCGAGCGTGAGTAGATCTACAATGCGTGACAAGTGCGCTTGCAGGTGCCCGCTGACTCCTGAATACACAAAGCATAGGTCCCAGTCACAGTACTGTGTATCCCCATAAATAAGCCGACACAGTTATATATCAGTTGGATAATCCGTTTTCACAAGTAGCCTACAGTAAACGTCCAGTTCGTTTGACATGTGTCAACCAGCATTTTACTACACAAAACATAAATAGGCCGAATCAGTTATAACCAGTTAGATAATCAGTTAGCACATATACGTCCAGGCCGAGCGTACACAAAACATACGTCATGCAGTGGCGTAGATTTATATATTTAGTAGGGGGGTATGGGCGAGCGAAGCGAGACACAAACGGTCTGGGGGTCGGGGGGCGCCGTAAGCCCCCCGGATTTTTTTTCATTTTTAGCTCTTCTAGAAGCATACTCAGAGCATATATGGCATTGATTTTCATTATATTCAGGGGAATTTTCCCCCACAATTTCTTCAAATTTGTTTGTGTCACTTTGTGAATTTTTTTTCATCAGCAAAGTTCACCTGTTCATGTATTATTATTGTTATATGAGCATAGAAATCACCAACTTATATGACCTCAAAGACATGACAGGCTACAAACTTGCTGGTACAGGTCAACCAATTTACCAGTAACAAAAATTGCAAATCTTCACTAAAACTATTTTATTCCCATGTATGTTCAAGTACATGTAGTCAACTCAGAATTCACCGAATATTGATTTTCTTTGTGCTGAACGAGATGCAAAATTTTCTGCCAGTTCCTTGATATGCACATTGTCTAACTCATCTTTGTGGACATGGGAAACGCATACGGAGTTGAGTCGCTTCTGCGTCATGGATGAGCGAAGCCACGTCTTCAATCGGCGCAAAGCAGAAAAGCTATAGTATACTGTATAGATTTCTGTAGCCCGTAGGTCTTATGTGTTCTGGATTCAATGTGTGGGGGAAGTCTTCTTTTTGGGCGCTGTGATTTATGTCCATGTGCACAGGAAGAAGTTTTCGGGGATTGTACATTATTTATTTTGCAGTGATACTACATGTACATGTACATAGCAATGACCAATTTTCTACAAGCTATATCTGTTGGAGATGAATGAAGCTCCACTACGATTTTTTTTAATCAGGGGCACCATTTTTTTTGTACCGATTGAAGGGGGGATAATACATACTTCATCCCCCCCACCCTTTTTGTAGGGGGGAATGCATCCCCTCCATCCCCCCCAGGATTTACGCCCATGACGTCATGTCACAGTACCATGTCATGTACTCACAATTTATCACAGTCACATAATCATTTAGTTAGCACACTATAATATGTGCAGGTGTTTTACACAAAACATATGTCACAGTCACAGTACCGTGTACCCCCATTAATAAGCCCAATCAGTTCTAATCAGTCAGATAATCAGCACAATTATTTGTTAGGGCGAAATCCACAAAAAATATGTCACAGTACCATATACCCCCATAAATAAGCCCACCCAGTATTATCAGTCAGTATAAGAAAATCAGTTACATGTAGCTCAGTTATATACGTCCAGGGTGTAATTTTTGGTAATCTCATCTTATTGTGAATTCAGAAATGTACGTTGGTTCCAATCTATAAAATCATAGATCTATTGACTTGGAAAATAAAAGAGTATAGATTTAGAAGTACCATTATGAATAAATTTAGTGATGTGAGCTGATTAGGTTTGGATGGTAATTGAATGCAATATATTTGTGTAATTTATCGCTCATGTAGAATAGTATGATACTGCAATTTTCAACTTTCTATCAAATTTTTTAAACACATTTTTTGTTGATGTTTCTTGTGATGATAGGTGAGAACATATACCATACATATCGATAAGTAATAAAAGCTTTTTCTCTGCAGAGTAACACAGCGAGTGTGGAGGTAGAAGGGCCTCCGAGAGGATGTGAACTTTTTCATTCCACATTACTCACGTCAGAGGCACTGAACTTTGTTGCCGAGTTGGTCCAGAGATTTGACAATGATGTTGATGCTGTGGGTACTAATACCAATATATGCTCAATGCTCAGAAAAAAAAAACTTATATCAATCAGAATCAGAGAATACAAATACTGGTATAGCAGAATGGGATAGTTTCAAATGAAACCATTAGAATTATCAAATTTATCGGCCTTTAAAAAATAACATGTGATTTATGAAGAACCTGGTAACATATTTTTACAGGTCAATATTATTATTACTTACATGTACACAATGAGTTCCTTGTGTTTCTAATATTTCTGTGATGGTATATTCTCCAAGTGATTGTTTGTTCCACCTGTACATGTATCATGATTACCCAGATGCTCGGGAGGCGTGTTAGGAGAAAGCTGGAGCTGGATGAAAGCAGACGACTGCCAGATTTCCCGGAGGACTCGAGGGGGGTCAGGTCGGGACACTGGAGCGTCAGTCCACTGCCAAGACGGCTACAGTGTCGGCATGTTGACCTAGGCGATGTCTCGCCAGCCAACACAGAGCATTTCATATCTGCTCTAAAGTCTACGGCTCAGGGCATACAGGTACTGACTGGCAGTCACAATAATGACTTTTTTTATTTATAACCTGAGACTCCCGGTGTAAGAAACTTACCTAAAGGCCACATGTACTACCAAGATATTGATACGGCTGCTTTTATAAAGAGGTCCATGTATAATTATGCTTGAGAACAAATAATTTGTTTTATACATGTATGTACTTAGATCCAAATATAGGAAGGATACTTTTGACAGATGATAGAGTAAATCTCATGAAATCCTCTGTATATAATAATTGGTGATTTTCCTGATTTCTTGTTGGCTTGCGTTGTTTGGACGGCAGCAATGGTTAGGTGTGAAATATGCTCAGTTCCTTGAATATGACTGAGTCATAAATTTTACACCAATTCACAAACTACCGTATATGTTTGCAAGCAGTCCTCAAGTGCAGTTGCTGGTATATTTTTGGAGTACAGAGAGACTTCAGCCCCGCAGACCGATGCGTTTAGATTACCAGCACCTGGTTTTTGCACTGTGGTCATGGCCTTTGAATCAGCATGACCACACTACAAACCCAGATTCAAGCAGTCCACATTCTTGGCAAACCTTGTGGACAGTCCTGACTTTCCTCTCCTCGAGGTTTTCTCCTGATTGTTGATGAAGTTATTTTGATGAGAATGTTAAAAATATCTCACATGCTCAATTTCAATACAACATTTTATCTCTATCCTATCTTGTACATCTATTCGGTGCAGTTGCGTCATTACTTGATGGTGTCTGTAGGATGGTCATTGGAACAAAAGCAACCAATGAACATTCTACAAAACCTCACCATGTAAGACTTGTGCAAGGTGTCGCTAACACTAAAAATGAGATACACTTAAGTGCAGAGGTGCCTGTGATTCGGTTAAATGCTTTCCTAAAGCTATGAAAAGTTATAGTGTTACATGTGTTATATTTTTTTTTATGTATGTGATGATAAATCTATCATATTTCTAGGAGAAAACTAAAAGTCTATTTTAAATATGCCTCACCGTTTATTCCATGAACTCTCCTCTGGATGTACATGTTTCTCCTGTTCTAAATTCTGTTGTGGTTTGGTCTGGTGTATTCTCCAGACCTTGTTGTCCTGTTGTTGTCCGATGTTTCTCTGGTTTGTTCTCGGATTGCGGCTGATATTTATACTAGTGACCATGGGTCAGAACCTTCCAAGTGGAGTAAACTGACCACTGCCATTGGTCATCAGGGAAAGTGCCGTAAAATCTGTGTCGCTTCATCTGTTCTGACACATAGCTGTATCAAACAGTTTCTTCCTGTGGCCTATCGCTATATGCCATACTTGTTTGGTATGTGTATGTTTGTTTGACAGTGTTCCTGTCCCAGGTCCCATGTGCCCTCCTGCTGAGCTAGCCCCCACACAGTCATTGTTCCCTGTCACCTGGACACCAGACTCCATGTCAGCCCTGCAAGCTCAGCTAATTATTGGCACTGTCATGTGACAAACAGTGTGACAACATTTCATGCTATCCCTGTATTTGTTAGTTACGCCATGCTACACTAGCTCATGCTCGCAGCAAACAGCCAATTAGCAGACTGTGTATAACAAGACATCTCAGTGGATACTTGTATATGTATGTGAAACACAAATAACTTAATTCCAACTTCAAAATGTTGAACAGTAATGTTCAGTTACTTTTACTTGCATTGCTGTTCATTTTGTGAATATTGCTAAGATAAGGCATCAAATCCAATTTACATGTAAATTCTGCATACTCAAGTACAATGTACTTTCTTGTATTCAGGTTTTGACTAATGTAAAAGTAAATCTTGTCTGACACCTGCAGTGGCTCAACCTTGTAATTGTTATAAATAAGAACAAAAAGTTTAAAGATCATACATGTATGGAATACTTTCCTTCACAAATAATTTTTTAAAAACCAACACAAATAAAAAAAGAAGTAGCCCAGCTGTCTTATTAACAGAAAAACTGATATTTTTTTTCTACTGTCACATTTTTACATTTTTGCAAGCATACACAATGGGGCTCTGTGTGATAAATCACTAAGAGAACTCTACCAGTACCTGTAAATTTATATTATAATTATGTGTTAAGAGCAATAGTGAGGTGCAAATTACAAGCTGCCATCAGCTGTGCAGCTGTCTGGAGTGCAGAATACAGGCCATGCACACAGGTACACAATCTTCTATCTCTGACCAGGTGATATCAATTATTTTGTAGTGTCTATTGAATCCAGTAGTTATTTACCAATTAAGATCTTATTGCTATGTAACAGTATCATTACATATAATATACCAGTAGTGCATGTACACTGTGGTATTATTGTTGTTGATAAAATGGCTTATATGGTGAGAGTTATATATGATAATGCTACATGCAAGTCAGAATCTGCAAAGACAAATTTTGATAACTGAACAAAGTAATGGCCATCACTGATAGTGATTCTTGCAACATCCCAAAAAAAATTAGCAAAAAAGCTGGTTTTGTGGTAGGCATATACCCGTCCTTACCCATGTTTGGAATACATGTATGTGTATATTTCTAGTGTTGTGTTGTGTTGGGGAAAAAATACATGTACATGTATATTTCTAGTTTATGTATTTATAAGTAATATGATTTATTTATTTTCTTTAGTGTCGATCCTTGTTTATGGATGATAATTTAGAAGTACGACCCTATTGATTTGCATCATGGTGCCATTAGCGATAACAAGAATGAAACGTGATTTTTTTCGTTAAAATATAAATTACTTGTGGTATCCAGTACATGTAAGAAACTGTACATGTGACGTGAAAATGAGAACTGTGGCCACATTGTACAATACATGTATATATGTGATGACATGCTCGTTTGATCTTACCTGGCTTGTGTAGACACTGGTCAATGTTGACAGATTGTTCAGGATCGTGCACTGCCTGTCTGAGAAGCTGATCAGTGTAGAGTTTCTCTAGGAGCTTGGTCAGTGTCGAGAAATTCCCCAGGATCTTGGACTGCCTGTCCAAGTGGAGGCTGGTCATTGCTGCTGTGAAGACCTGGGGCTCCTGTCCCCTTATATAGGCAGGGATCAATCAGGGGCCATGGCAGGGGTGAGGAAGCGAGGAGATTACATATTGGCTGGGAGTCTATGTAAAATTTAGAGAACAATAGCACACAGCAGGCTTTTGTGGTAACACAATTAATATGATGTGACCCCACAGTTGCTCAGATACATTATCTCGCATATATGTTAATAAGCATTTAGCACTGATGATGCTTCTGGAGATAGATGATAGCCCTTTGGTCCCTCCTCGCCCCTTCCCTCAGTGGACGGAGGTATCCTCTAGCTTGTTAACCTCCTTCCTGTGTATTGTGACTATGTTACAGATTTGTCACCTGTGTTCACCTGTGTTACACCTGCAAGGAAATAGCTTCATGTAATAGTTATCGTAATTATCATAGATGTACATTGTTTAGTGTACAGATTATTACTGACTTGTGAAGATTTAGCATGTCATTATAGCTTTCTTGTTCAGGGAAATTCATGAAATGTGTCCCTTCAGGGAAAAAATATCTCCCCACTGAGGCCTCAATCTTACCCACTCAGGCTGAGCTTTCATTGCTGATACATGTACAAATATAAGAATATAATATAATAATATACACATTATATGATATAATATAATATAATATAATATAATAATGTCCTAGGAAACTGGCCAGTATAGTAGTGCCAACTAGTTCACACAGAACTCAACTTCGCATGTAATGATGACTGATTCGTAAATCAAATTGTACATTAGTGTGAATTAGACAGTATGACATGTAACTTGGTGGTGCATGATATTACAAGACTATGTATAGGCTTAATGCTTCCTATCAATTTTGTTTGTAGCTATAACAACCAAGGAAGTGGAATTACACATTGTAGTATAGCAAAAAATACATAAGATTATAGGGTTTATATCATAATTAATGTGATCAATTTATCAGATATGATTATATTGTTCCTATGGCAATTGATTTCCCAAGCTTGTACCTGAGGAGCAGGAGTATACATTGTACCCTGTTTGATGACACTGTTTCAGACTGATTTTGATGACGGCCACTGTCCAGTGTGGGCCAATCAACTTCGAGGTCTCCACAATGTCTACGAGGCAGTGCATAACAAAATACCTGGTAAGTACAGTAGAGTTAGAAACCTGTGTGTGACAGTTCATTATGTACATGTATTGGGCAGATGTCTGTCAAAATAAAGTTTTAAATTTAAAGTTTTAAATAAATTATGTACTCCATACTCTCACTAACATGACTATGATGAAAGAAAATCAGTCATATAGACATGTAGATAATGTGATGCCAATTTGTTCTGACATTTATAATATGAAAACTGAAAATTACAATTTTTTACACAATGGAGAAGATGTGTATTGATGATGTAAATTGTAACATAATGCAATTGCAGGTGTTCCTACGATAGACAAAGCGCCAGTTCTGATGCTACGTCCTAGAGCTTGGAACATGGTAGAAAACAACATGCTGGTTAGTGGCTGTTATGGACAGGCACACGCCATCTGTGCTTTGTGATGTGGAAAATTAGCTGTCATCATGAAAACTTTTCTCATGTTCTGTGTCTGCTCTTATTGTGTCATGTGTAACTGTTGTTGTTACTGAATATGTGTGAAATGTCAGCTGGAGTAACTAGCCCACTTGCTAATTAGGTGGGCTAAGCTAGAGCAGCTATATACTGTACAGGATTTTGTATTCTTCTTCTACAAAATTAAAATGATGTCCACAAGTATCACAATCAATGATTTTACATGTGCTTCTTTATGACATCGCTTGCAGGTTAATGGTAAGGTTGTTCCGGGGCCACTGTTTGACTTTGGACTGCTAATGTTTCACAATGCAAGGGAGCTAATTGAGGCAGATTCTGGTCCCTTCTTCTATCTCTCAAAGGTAACTTGAGTTGTTGGTTATGTGAAATGGTTTATTGACAGAGGTATGAATATTCACTGGAACAAATTTGAGTGATATTTTTATTTCATTTTCGGCTGCCTAAACATACTGAGAAATGAATCTATATCTGAGATGTACGCATGGTGCTATGTATGAGTAGTTTGATGGTATTGTTTTTTGGCTTGCGCAGCTTGAGGGATACCTGGAAGCCAAACTTTGGAATGACATATTCACATGGACACAGGAAAAGGTCCAGTACATTTGGAATATTGAGAGATAAATGATGTGATCCTCAGCTTTACATCATGGGTATTTAGTTATGTGTCTAAACATTTTGACGCACATTTTGTTACAGCTCAGTATTCCGCTGGGTACAATAAAGGCTTGTGTTCTCATTGAGAATATCCTGGCATCTTTTGAAATGGAAGAAATTTTATATGAATTGAGAGACCATTCGGCTGGACTCAACTGTGGTATCTGGGATTACTCGGCATCATTTGTTAACAAATTTGGTATGTACTATTTCAAGTTTGTACATACGTATAGCAGAAATTATTATGATATTTTATCACTGGAAATGTGCAAAATCAGTTTGATAGGTGAAATACATTATTTCACTTCGTTTGCAGGCCATCGATCCGAATTTGTGATCCCTGATCGAAGTAAGTATGTTTCAATGGATCGACACTTTTTGAAAAGCTACATGGACCTGGTGATCGCCACCTGCCACAGACGCGGTGCTCTGGCAACAGGGGGTATGGCTGCGCTCCTCTTACCCACACCAGACCAGCAGCCGGCAGGCAACACTGACAAAACTATCACCAGAGTTACCAGGTACATCTTGTGCATACATGTACATGTACTACATCTTCAGTGTACATTAAATTTATGTTCAGGTTTTGGTATGCATGTGTTAGTAAATAAAAATTGTACTCCAATGTGGTACAGACACAGGCCTATCTTATCAAGATGTCTTTCTTGTCCGGTATCTGCAGTGCTAAGCTTGTGGAGATCCAGGCTGGTGCGGACGGGTTCATGGTCTATGACCTCCGGCTCGTGGGCCCCACTCAGGCGCTGTTTGCTGAACACGCCCCCACAGACAACCAGATCCACGTCAAGCGGTCAGATGTCAACATCACGGCCCGAGACCTGCTGCTCATGCCCACGGTCAGTCAGTCCTCATCTCCCCCTTCCCGTCCGTGTACTTGCCCATTGCCAAAAATGTATTTCACTACTGTACCTTGTAAATCCTTCATATGACAAGTTTCAAGAACTTATAATTACAACTGTGATAACAACTGTGACCTAATTTTCAGGGAGGTGTCACAACTCAAGGCTTGAAGCATAATATTGGTGTCGGTATATTATTCATCTATGCATGGCTCTCAGGTAAGCATATTTTCAGCTCATAGAAATTGAGACACAGACTGAAATTGGTCTTTTGAGAATTTAAAATTTTTTGCTCTTGCTTTGATTAGTTGAGCAACTTTTCAACTCCTGATTGGAGAGTATTTAAACTGCTGTGCAGCTGGAATGGTTGCATATAAATTTTTAGCTGATACGCTATTGTCATGGTTTTTCATCAGTCCCTCTGTCGTCTGTCTGGCAAATGAGTTTTTTTTGGCTCGATGAATTTTTCTGAAAATTTAGCAAAATATACTTAGGGCTAATAATACCCTGAGGCATTTTTTTTTCGCTTTTTCAGTCAGTTTTGGCTGTTTGGCGGCGATTTTAGTATTGAAAATTGCGAATTTGACACAATTTAAAAAAAATTGATGTGATAACTTTTTTTTAGGTTACCGGACCTATGGTCCGATAACCTATTGGCATGGCGTTGCGTCCGTCGTCCGTCGTCATCCACATTTTTATCTTTTTTGTTTACGGGCGAATTCTTCTGAAATTTTGCACAAAAATACTTAAAATAATTCAGGAAGGAGGTATTTTTTAGTTTTTTGATTTTCGCATTTTTTTCAAAATGGCGGCCGTTTTCGACGAAAAATGCCTGATTTTGGACTTTGGTGGCCATTTTCTCAAAATCTGTTCAGTAACTTTTTTTCTTTTTGATACATAACACTCCTCATATGTACCCCTATGATGTCTGTAAATTTCGTTGCGCTTGAATCGTTCGAAGTGGGCCATTTTGGCCCAAACTCGGCCCAAATGGGACTTTCCCATGTTAAATTCTCCTATGCTTTATAATGGGACACATTATGCCTAATATCTCACTTAAGGTGTGATTGCACGTAACTTACCGGTGACTGCACTGAGGCACTTTTCCATTTATTTATAATGTGAAAGTAAAGGTAACAAAATCACCGAAACAATACAATCCCCTGACCTAAAACTTGGCTAGCACACACACAAATACGCATGGGTGATGAACCGAGACATGGTTTCATAAATGATATCACGAAAGTTGTGCAATTTGATGATTAGATTAATCATTTTATACGTTTCACCAAAACGAAGATTCGAGTGTTCTGCTTGACAAGCACTGGCTGTTGCATATATTTATTCCTTGTTGTCGTCAAAATAATGAGAATATCTAGGGCTATACTTTCTGTGAGATGAATACAATGAGTTGAACATTCATAATCCCAAACACCTCAGTGCACCCGAGTGCATATCACCTGTGAGTTTTACTGGCCTCACTAGCTATTTGCTGCACAGCATAATCTTTTCGCTCGCCCTGTTGTGAGTGTATTTTGTAGACTGAGAAATAGGTCGGAAAATGACATATGAAAACGATGAATTTAACAAATTTAACATTGCTTAGTAAGAAACAGAGTCTCGGTTAGTAATCCTTGATGGCTAACAATCAGAAAGGCAAAGTTTCAAGTTGGTTGCAAGTGTGTAAATTCATGAATTTGTTACCTTTATATTTGCATTATAAGTGAATGGACAGCTGGTCACTGCCTGGTTCATGACGATCACATGCAATCAATCCTTAATATTGAGATTAGAGACTAGGAATCAATTGTGGACATATAGGAAATGATATATGCTGAATATCCTCGTGACCTTGAATTTGACCTCTGACCTCAATTCAAGGTCAGAGCTTAAAATGGCTGATAGCTCGCTTATTATCGACTCTACAGCTTAGGAATCAATTGTAGACATATAGGAAATGACATATGCTGAATATTCTGATGACCTTGAATTTGACCTTTGACCCCATTTTCAAGTTCATAGGACAAAATGGCTAATATCTCGCTTGTTATCGACTTTACAGCTTAGGAATCAGTTATGAACATATAGGAAATGATATATGCAGATTATTGTCATGACCTTGAAGTTGACCTTTGACCTCATTTTCAAGGTCACAGGACAAAATGGCTAATATCTCACTTATTATCGACTCTACAGCTTAGGAATCAATTGTGGACACATAGGAAATGATATATGCTTAATATTCTGATGACCTTGAATTTGACCTTTGACCGCATTTTCAAGGTCATAAGACAAAATGGCTAATATCTCGCTTGTTATCGACTTTACAGCTTAGGAATCAGTTATGAACATATAGGAAATGATATATGCAGATTATTGTCATGACCTTGAATTTGACCTTTGACCTCATTTTCAAGGTCACAGGACAAAATGTCTAATATCTCACTTATTATCGATTTTACAGCTTAGGAATCATTTGTGGACATGTAGGAAATGATATATGCTGAATATTCTCGGACCTTGAATTTGACCTCTGACCTCATTTTCGAGGTCCAAGGACAAACTGGCTCATATCTTGCTCCTCTATTGACTGTATGGCTTGGGAATCAATTGTGGACATGATATAGAAAATGATATACACTGAATATTTTGATGACCTTGAATTTGACCGTTGCCCCTTCATTTTCAAGGCCACAGCACAAAATTGCTAATATCTCTCTGATTATTGAATTTACAGCTTTGTGGACATGATATATGCTTAATATTATATATGCTGAATATTCTCTTGACCATGAATTTAACCAGTGACCACGCTAACATCTAAAATATTAAACATTGTCCGGTAACCTATCTTTGGCCCTCGGCCTAATTTTTTTGATTTTCACAATATTTTCAAAATGGCGGCCGTTTTCGTCGAAAATCGGCCAATTTTGGACTTTGGCGGCCATTTTCTCAAAATCTGTTCAGTAACTTTTTTTCTTTTTTTGCACAAGGATGCCTTATTATGTCCTTCATAATGTGTATAAGTTTCGTTGCCCTTGATTCGCTGGTCTGCGTGTGGCGGCCATTTTGAATTTGTCGTTTTCGTCAAAAATCGGCCAATTTTGGGCTTTGGCGGCCATTTTCTCAAAATCTGTTCAGTAACTTTTTTTATTTTTTTGCACAAGGATGCCTTATTATGTCCTCCATGATGTGTATAAGTTTCGTTGCCCTTGAATCGCTGGTCTGCGTGTGACGGCCATTTTGAATTTTTCGATGGGTCGGTGAAATCGCGTTACTATCCATTTTGGGCCATTTCTTTGCCCCTTTGAAAAAATTTTCGGACTTAGAAAATTTTCGCCACTTTTTTCCTTCATAATGGGGGCTGCTGTCTGAGTTCACCCAGAACGCTTGAAGATAGAGCTTAGATAATGGCACTTTCAAATGGGAAAGTCATATATGGTGATTTGTGTGTTGACCTTGAATTTGACCTTCGATGACCTTGAAAGGTCAAAATGGCCATTCCAATATGGCCTAAATCCACAAAATGGCCTCTGGAGTGAAAACGCTTGATCATAGAGCTTAGGTTTGTATTATGAGCATATAGGAAGTCTTATATGGCGCAACTTTTGGTGACCTTGAATTTGACCTTTGATGAACATGAAAGGTCAAAACTGCCATTCCAAAATCGCCTGAAATCCATAAATTGGCCTTTGGAGTGAAAACGCTTGATCATAGAGCTTAGGTTTGTATTATGAGCATATAGGAAGTCATATATGGCGCAACTATTGCTGACCTTGAATTCGACCTTTGATGACCTTGAAAGGTCAAAGCGGCCATTCCAAAATGGCCTGAAATCCACAAATTGGCCTCTGGAGTGAAAACGCTTGATCATAGAGCTTAGGTTTGTATTATGAGCATATAGGAAGTCATATATGGCGCAACTATTGGTGACCTCGAAATCGACCTTTGAAGACCTTGAAAGGTCAAATCGGCCATTCCAAAATGGCCTGAAATCCACAAATTGGCCTCTGGAGTGAAAACGCTTGATCATAGAGCTTAAGTTTGTATTATGAGCATATAGGAAGTCATATATGGCACAACTTTTGGTGACCTTGAACTTGACCTCAGATGACCTTGAGTGCTAAATCTCAAGGTCACATGTAAAAATTGTCCGGTAACCTATTTCAGCCCTTGGGCTAATTTTTGAAAGGGTAGGCAAAAAAAAACTTTTTGTCCAAAATCAAGTCATTATTCGTTTTGAGACATTTCCAGCAAAAAAAAATTTTTTTTTTGTCCATTGAAAAATTTTTAGGACTGAAAATTTCACCCAATTTTTCCTTCATAATATATAATAGGAGTTTTGTGGTGTAGACTCCTAGAACACTTCAAGATAGAGCCTAAGTATTGGCACATTCAAATGGGAAATCATATATTGCGGTTTGAATGGTGACCTTGGATATGACCTTCAATGACCTTGGAAGGTCAAAACGACCTTTTGTTGTTGAAGGAAACAATGATTTTTGTCTTTGGCGGCCATTTTCTCAAAATCTATTCAGACAATTTTCCTCGAAAGACATAAGATTCTCCCTATGTACCTTTGTGATGTGTATAAGTTTTGTTGTCTTTGAATCGACTGTCTGTTAAAATATGTCATTAACGAAAAAAAAATTTCAAGATGTAACTTGATTTCGTAATATAGTCCATACAGAGAATGTGTTTCTATCAACATTTATGAACATTTTTTAACATATAGATTTTAACATCAGTGTAACAATTTATATGTATTCAGTATTCTACGCAATTCTCATGATTGCCGGTAAGTTACAGCACCCTTGGTGCTATGTTTATCCATTGAGCACATTCACTTACCATGATGAAAAATTCCTTACTTTCTGATTTATAGGTCAGGGACACTATTACCATAAAGGGGCTGTTGAAGACTCGGCCACAGCTGAAATATCTAGGTCACAGGTACAGTTTTGTTTTTCACTTTTCAGCTCACTGGCCCATGTGGCTGATAAAATATTGGCATCGCCTGTACGTCAATCTGTCAAAATATTTCTTCGGCCTGATCTTTTTCCCTACATGTATTTGTGGCTATTATAATCTGGAATATTTCTACTTCCCTTAAATTTTACTGTTTGAACTTTTTTTCCAATTCTATGTGAGGATGACATTTTACGGATATGTCATTTACGTGTATTTCATGTACATGTATGCATGAAGATTGTTTAGCATAAATCATTCGAAAGGTCTGCTTGTAGGTCCAAATATGAAATGCAATGATTCACCTTTCGACACCATAATATGGAACATCTTATTGTGACCTTGAACTTGATCTCAGATGACCTCGAGTAGTTAATCACATTGGATACAATTTTCTTGAATACATGGCTCAGGATACTCTCGACAGTTTATGCTTTGAAGAAACGACAATCTCAAAAAAATTTTCAGTAATCCACTGCAGTCGTGATGCTATGTTTGCGAATATAATATACCATTAAAAACTTCTGTTTAGCTTCATGTTCTCTTGGTTTCAGTAATTACAGGAATCCCTTATTACTTGATGAATACATACATAGATACTGAGTAATTTGCATGAAAACATTCAAATTCTCCCATTTATTCTGATATTTATTGATGCGTTGTGTACATGTGATATGAAAAACATTGCCACTCGACCAGGAATGTTCTTCTGTGTGTTCCAGGTGTGGCAGTGGCTGCGGCATCAATCTCGTCTGGAAGACGGAACCAGAGAGGTCATCACTAGGAAGCTTGTTCAGAACCTGATTGAAAACTTTGTTCAAGAAACGCTGGTCGACTGCAAGTTCAGCTTAGATACCGAGAGGGAGAAATTGTTCATAGCTGCTCAGATCTTCCAGGAAATTGTCACCAAACGACAGTTCCCAGAATTTATTACAACTTATCTATATGAAGAATATGCTGTGCGAAAGGAACATGGCATGTGATGGCATTCTAGCAGGATATCGGAAGTGAGAATATTATAGGTGAGGTGTGTTCAGGAACATCTGCAGTCGTGTCATTATTATGTTTTTCTCGTGTTATCACATCTGTTTGTCAATGTGAATTACAAACCATATCCGTTGCTGGGTGCCAAAGCTGACCTCTATTGCAATGCTGCCCTCTGTTGAATTATTGTACATGTATGAAAATGTCTCATCGGTACCTGCATAATGGTGAGAGAATTCTTCTCTGTATTGATCTGTTGATAAGTGATCTAAATAATGTGTTTTATAAATGGATCTGTTGAAACATAATCTCTATGAAAATATTTCTAATATATTGGAAGCTATTTAAATGCATTGATATATTGTATTTGACCATACATTCATTATTCTATGGTCGTTCGTTAAGGCTGCATTTCGCTGATGTGTTGTCATTTGAATATTTCCTATTGCTGCGACAAGTTCGGAATTGGAAATATATTTAAATCATGCATGCATTTTTCTTGCTAGTGTTGAGTCAATGCCGAATAGTTTTCTGTATGATTTAAAACAGTAAAACCCCTTGAGTAGCAGCGTGTTATCAACATAGTCTCAGGCTGCCACCCTTAACCATGTGCCTTGGGGGTTGCTCTATTTCGCAACTTTATATTCAATGTCAACTATTTGCATACATGGTCTCCCAACTGGATCTTGCTTTGTGGACATATTCTCCATGTTTGGATGGATCTGTATAAAATTTGTATTGATTGATTTTGGTGAACCCTGTGTCTTGTTATTCTGGAACTCTATATATATATGTCAGTGCCATGTTTGTTGATAAAGAATATAATTCAATTTTTTGACTCTGTTCAATGAAAACTAGATGCTGTCCAGTCGCTGACAACCATGTGGATGTATCCCCCTCATGCTCTATATTCCCTGTTGCCCAAAAGATGTTAATACAGACAAACTATCATTACTGCTAAGTCAGGGCCTGTCATCATTGTCAGGCACTGACTGGGCAGTAGTTGTCGTCTGTCTGTCCACATTTTTATCTTTAAAGTTCATGGTCAAATCTTTCTGAAATTTTACAGAAAAATACCCCAAAATATTTCCAGGAAGGGCTTTTTTTAGGCTTTAGGTTACCGCACATTTGGTCCGATAACCTATTGCCGTGGCATTGCGTCCGTCGTCCACATTTTTATCTTTGAAGTTTACCGTCAGATTTTCCTGAAATTTGGCACAAAAATACTTTAAAATATTTCAAGAGGGAGGTATTATTCAATTTTTGAATTATTTTCAAAATGGCAGCCATTTTTGGTGAAAAAAGGCCAATTTCGGACTCTGGTGGTCGCTTTTCTCAAACCTGATCAGTAACTTAACAACTAGTAACTAGACAAACTAGTCTAGGGGGTATCTTGGTCGAGATGACCCCTGGTGTCAAATTTTTTTTTGCCGACTCGGCACCTCCTGTTTGGCCGTATCTCGGAAATGCTGTGTCGTAGAGCGAAACGGAGCTTAATTTCGGCTTTCTGGCACTATACAAACTAATCTAGAGGGTAACTTGGGTCGAGTCGACCCCTGGTGTTGAATTTTTTTCTCCGACTCGGCACTTCCTGTTTGGCCGTATCTCGGAAACGGTGTGTCGTGGAGCGAAATTCAGCTTACTTTCTGCCTCCTGGCACTAGACAAACCATCTAGTCTAGGGGGTATATTGGGTGGAGACGAACCATGGTGTTGAATTTCCCCCCCCCCCCCCCCCCCCCGATTCAATATCTTCGATATCTCCGAAACGGTGTTTTGTAGAGCAAAATGGGCATTATTTTCAGACTTGTCGCCCTAGACAAACATGTCTAAAGGGTATCAAGGATAAACTCTGACCTTGACCTGAATTTCCTGCTAATTCGGCATTCTTCATTTTTGTCAATATCTCAGAATCGGTGTGTCATAAAGCAGAATGAACGTTCTACACAAAGATGCCCGAGGGGTATATCAGTTAAACTTCGGCCACGGACGTTTTCAGAGTCGTCATGATTCTAGACAAGGTCTCATAGGTATGTGTTAGGTAGGAATAGAGCTTAACAATTTAGCAATCAAGTGTGGACATATAGGAATTGATATACATGTATGCTGAATATTCTCGTGATCTTGAATTTGACCAGTGACCTTATTTGCAAGGTCACTGGACAAGACGGCTAACATCTAAAATATAAAACATATACCTGTATTATCCAATAGCCTTTCTTAGCCCTTGGGCTGATTTTCATTCAAACGTCACAATCTTGTTCCTTGCACATCCTCCGTGAAGTTTGATACCACAAGTTATTGCAATTCGAACTCCATTTGTACAGGGATATATTCAACTGAAATTTGATACATCAGTTTCACATTCTAAGTCGCATTCAACGTAAAATTTTCCAGAATATCTTGCCCGTGACGGAACTTTGGCAGTGTAGATTTCACTAGTTGAATTCATGTTAACTTCTTCAGAAAGTTTCTTTTTTTCACAAAACCATCAACTCCATATTTTACTTACAAATTCTTGTAAATTAGTTAGCAATACTATAAACCAATTAATTTTATTATGATGGCCATAGAACCTCTTTCCAATCAGCTTCTTGTAAATGCCGCCTCACACAGAAATGCCTCCTAAGCCCTGGAGGGCTAGTTGTTGGTTGAATCTGTTATAGATCAATTTACTAGTTTTGGTGACACAGATACTTGAATCAAATCAATGTTCTTTTAGTTGCAAATCTAATGAAGAATTAGCTTATGATCGATCTTTTCAACTATGTAAGGAGCGAATGAGCTGCATCTCTTGATATGGGCCAAACAAGGAAACCAGAACAAAGGCTGGTATTTATTGTTCATATAAAAGAGCAATTTTATTGAACTGATCACACATTTCAAAACATGTCCTGGTCACTTTCCATGTAATATTGAGCAACATAGAAATGACCAAGGATGGGCTTTGATGCAAGTACACTGGGAGGGTGGGCTCTGTATTTATGATATACAAATTGGCAGAAAACTATTGTACAATTAATTTACAGCATGTATAAACAGATGTTTGCTATGAAGCATATTTGGGATGAAGGATGAGAAAGATCATATTCAATCCATACAGCAGAGAAAGTCCCACAAATGAACATGTAATACTGAAACACTTACTCATGCAAACCGAAGTTTATTGGTTATTACAAAATCTCTGCAGCCTCGACAAACACAGGACCATGCAAACATAACTTTCACAGCACACAGAAAAAGGTCTTGCAAAGATTTTCTGCACATTTATGTGCGGTGGGCTAAAAGGTTACTCAACCTCTATTAACACTTTTAGGAACAAAAATAGCAAACATAACAAAAATTCTTCATTCAATAAATAACAACATTAAATCATGAAAAGCCATATATAAAATTGAATATTTTACCAATGTATTCTGACTGGTTACAAAAATATAACTTCATTTTGATGGCATAACAAGATACATACTCGTAACAACTTTCACCCCAGCCATCTGGCACACAGTCATGGTTTCTGAAACGGTACAGTGCCCACCCACCCTTACCAACAAATAGACATAACAAAAGACAATTTCTCACACATTTCAAACTCTCAATATGATGCAGTCTTTCATTAAAACTGAAAGCTTGCTTATAGTTAGAAGCTGAAGTACCAATGCAGAGCAAGCATTTTGTTCGGACTTATTTGAAATCGGAGTAAGAAATGAATGGGCTAACACAACAGGTAATATCAGTTGAGATGGCCAAATTTCTGAGATTTACCAGTGCTTATATTTAAGCGAACAAACACTCCCGAATACTGCAAATACATCTGTACTGAATCTGAATCCATTTCTGGCAATCATTGAAGCAGAGTGTTATATTATAAAAACCACCTGACTGCGCCTACAAGAACAGAACCATACTTGCATCAAGGCATAGAGCACCATGAGGGACTTCAAATTTTTGATGTTTCGAAATCACTTTGGGATCTTAAAAAAATCAGTAATACAATTTTGTTCACTCATACTGATAACTTCAATAATATTTACAAATATACAATCTGGTGTGTCCTATGATCCAATATCATCTTCTGTTCCTCCGTTGGCCATTTTTCCTTGTGAACTGATATCAAGTGGGTTTGTTTCTGATGAATTGGGCACGGACGATTGGAACATAGTTGCATAGGGGAACTTCTCGTGGCATTTGGTCTTGTAGGATGTGACAGACTGCTCACAGGCACCAAAGTCTCCATTCTTCATGGACTCGTACAGCTCTTCGGACGTCTGGAATTGTAAGGGAACATCTACCTAGTCTCGAAAATACTCGAAAAAAACACCTCGAAAAAAATCTCGATAATCAGAGATTAATGGCTCAACCTAATTTTCACTATTGCTTATGGAGATTTTACAGAAGAATACAGCTTATGCACTATGCTACAGTGAGCTTCACTCCCCAAAAAACTGTATTACACACCTGAAGACTTGAACCATCCAGATCATCGGCTAGAGACGTTGCAAGCGTCAGTGCTTTGTCCTTCGAACTGTTGTCCAAGTAATACATCATCTTTGCTCCTGCAACAAAGATTTCACGAATACAATGAGCCGAAGTAGATATGCTGTCAAATTGCAGGTATGACCAATAGAAGGTTTTTTGTTGTCTCCGTCCGACCCAAAGAAACAATTGTAATATTCATTTGGTGTTAAAAGAAACGGTTTAATCTTGCTGTTATGGAACTCATTTCCCTCTCAAGTGGAGTATGCACATAAGAGGTTGATGAACAGCTTATTCAAGACATCTTTATACAACGGTATTATGATGATAAACATTTTACGATTAATCATTAAATCATTACAATGTGGAAGAATATTAATAAAACCTAGTCATACTTGAATATTTGCCTCTTGCAAAGATTTCCTCAGTGCAATGAGCTGTGCTTGATGATGCTGTCAGTATAACTATTTTTCAATGTTTTTTATTGTCTCCGTCCGACCCAAAGAAACAATTATAATATTCATTTGGTGTTAAAAGAGACGGTTCAATCTTGCTGTTATGGAACTCATTTCCCTCTCAAGTGGAGTATGCACATAAGAGGTTGATGAACAGCTTGTTCAAGACATCTTTATACAACGGTATTATGATGATAAACATTTCAAGATTACTCGTTAAATCAACTAGACGTCAAGGCCTAAAGATGCCTTGGAGGCATTTCGGTGTGATGAATAATTTATAATACTAGATATCGACGAAAATGAAAAATGTCGACAAATTTCGGGTCAAGGTCAAAGTTCATCCATAATACCCACTAGACATGTTTGTCTAGGGCGACGAGTCCGAAAATACCATCCGTTTCGCTCTACGACGCACCGTTTCCGAGATATCGACGAAAACAAAAACTGCCGATTCGGCAAAAAAATTTCGGGTCAAGGTCAAAGTTAATCCATAATACCCCTTAGACATGTTTGTCTAGGGCGACGAGTCCGAAAGTAACGTCCGTTTCGCTCTACGACGCACCGTTTCGTGTGACGAGTCCGAAAATAACATCCGTTTCGCTCTACGACGCACCGTTTCCGAGATATCGACGAAAACGAAAAATGCCGACTCGGCAAAAAAATTTCGGGTCAAGGTCAAAGTTCATCCATAATACCCCTTAGACATGTTTGTCTAGTGCGACGAGTCCGAAAATAACGTCCGTTTCGCTCTACGACGCACCGTTTCC
Organism: Terebella lapidaria; assembly: GCA_949152475.1. NCBI lineage: Eukaryota > Metazoa > Annelida > Polychaeta > Terebellida > Terebellidae > Terebella > Terebella lapidaria. The sequence continues at coordinate 14,508,201 of OX424556.1, forward strand.
GAGATAACGACGAAAACGAAAAAATGCCGACTCGGCAAAAAAATTACGGGTCAAGGTCAAAGTTCATCAATAATACCCCTTAGACATGTTTGTCTAGTGCGACGAGTCCGAAAATAACGTCCGTTTCGCTCTACGACGCACCGTTTCCGAGATATCGACGAAAACGAAAAATGCCGACTCGGCAAAAAAATTTCGGGTCAAGGTCAAAGTTCATCCATAATTCCCCTTAGACATGTTTGTCTAGTGCGACGAGTCCGAAAATAACGTCCGTTTCGCTCTACGACGCACCGTTTCCGAGATATCGACGAAAACGAAAAATGCCGACTCGGCAAAAAAATTTCGGGTCAAGGTCAAAGTTCATCAATAATTCCCCGTAGACATGTTTGTCTGGTGCGACGAGTCCGAAAATAACGTCCGTTTCGATCTACGACGCACCGTTTCCGAGATATCGACGAAAACGAAAAATGCCGACTCGGCAAAAAAATTTCGGGTCAAGGTCAAAGTTCATCCATAATACCCCTTAGACATGTTTGTCTAGTGCGACGAGTCCGAAAATTACGTCCGTTTCGCTCTACGACGCACCGTTTCCGAGATATCGACGAAAACGAAAAATGCCGACTCGGCAAAAAAATTTCGGGTCAAGGTCAAAGTTCATCCATAATACCCCTTAGACATGTTTGTCTAGTGCGACGAGTCCGAAAATAACGTCCGTTTCGCTCTACGACGCACCGTTTCCGAGATATCGACGAAAACGAAAAATGCCGACTCGGCAAAAAAATTCAAGGTCAAGGTCAAAGTTCATCCATAATACCCCTTAGACATGTTTGTCTAGGGCGACGAGTCCGAAAATAACGTCCGTTTCGCTCTACGACGCACCGTTTCCGAGATATGCAGGATGAATCAAGGATGACTCAGCAAAAAATTATTTCGACCTCTAGGTCAAAGGTCGTTTGAGGTATCGATCCCAAAATCAATAGGGTTCTTCCCTGGTGATATATAAACCTCCGTGCAAAATTCTGCAACTATTGCCTGAATATTTTTTGAGTTATCGTCCAGAAACCAAGTTCCTCGATTTCATCCTCACGGACCTCACGGACCTCGGAGCCGGATCAAAAAAAAAAGTACACCCTAGAGATGTTTGTCTAGGGGGACGAGTCCGAAAATAACGTCCGTTTCGCTCTACGGCGCACGGTTTCCGAGATATGCAGGAAGCCTCAAGGATGAATCAGCAAAAAATTATTTTGACCTCTAGGTCAAAGGTCGTTTGACGGATCGATCCCAAAATCAATAGGGTTCTTCCCTGGTGGCATATGAACCTCCATGCAGAGTTCTGCAACTATTGCATAAATATTTTTCCAGTTATCGTCCGGAAACCAAGTCTTAAAATTAGCCTTGATTTCATCCTCACGGACCTCACGGACCTCCGATCCGGCTCAAAAAGAATAGGGTTCTTCCTCATATCATTTCTGACTTGCGGTGAAAATTTGACAAGGATCCGTCAAGGCAATCTAAAGTTATCGTCCGGAAACCAAAAGTGGCGGAAGAAGAAGAAAAAAAAAAAAAAAAAAAAAAAAAAAAATTCTGCTAAAACCATAAAGGCATTTCTGCCGAAATGCCTTAATAAAATGCGAGAGAATATTGACAAAACCTTATCATACTTCAATATTAGCCTCTTGCAAAGATTTCTTCAGTGCAATGAGCTGTGGTTGACGATGCTGTCAGTATAACTATTTTTCGAGGCTTTTTTATTGTCTCCGTCCGACCCAAAGAAACAATTGTAATATTTATTTGGTGTTAAAAGAGACTGTTTCATCTTGCTGTTATGTTATGCATATCCTCTGATGTGGTGAATACACAAAAGAGGTTGATGAACAGCATTAAAATACATCTTCAAATTGTTAGGATGATTAGCTTTATAGTCAGTATCATCCGAGAATACTATGTATCTGTGGCCCAAGTATCATATCCTGCGCCTTCCTCTATATTCAATAAGGATTAAAAAGGTGCGAGACGGATTAAATGGTATGTTTTCAGTGGACGAGTAGTATTAAGGAGCAGTGTACGGTACTTGGGCCGTATTAGTTATATTTTTAATCAAAAACATGTTCAAGCATACTGCTCAACATACTAGATTAAATGGCCCAAGTAGCGCACCTTACTATGTTAATACTACTCACCCACAAAATGTATACCACATTTAAACCGTCTGGCACATTTTTAATCTTCATTGAATTTAGAAGAAATAGTAAGCTGCGCTACATGGGCTGATTAAATCATTCCTTAACTCAATACAGAGTGAAAGAATATTGAGCATATGATTGAGTCATACCGTATTCGCGCGCATACAGTCGCATGTGCGTTTATCCGAAATTTGCTTGTTTTAGGCCACTTATAATTTGGAAAATATTTCGTACATACGCACATGTGCGATTGTTTTCGATAAGGGGTTGACTGCATATCCATCTGATCAGGCTCAGATAGTTTGACAGTTATACGAGGCCGACACGATTGTCAAAACCGCCCAACTCGTCAATTGCAATTACATGGTTTGGTGCACAATGAATTCAGACATCGGTACTTGTGTTGGTGTATATGCATGATGTATAATCTATTGTTGTGTGAAGCTGTTGGGACTTCGGGAAACAAATATAATTTGTTGTTTGGTTCGTTGCTATTTCAAAACAAATCCACATGTCACTTGGAAGAAGAAAGTGAAACAAACAGCCTGATTGGTGGGATTTTTATGATGTCATATCTGGCCTTTCACCATTGGCTGATTCGTTTTGAAAGGTAACTTTTGATTGGTTGGACTGTGAATCAGCTCATGAATATTAATGAGTACTTGCTAGAAAAATGGCAACTTCCTGCTGGGCGGCAAACATCACAAACACGAACGAAACGAGGGCTTTTCAAGATGTTTATTCCACACTCATGAACAGGAATGACACATCCCGATCATAAGATGTCAAACAAAACCACAAGTGTCACTTACACTCAACCGTAATTAGGCAATCAACATCACAACTTAGGGGCCTATTTGACAGTTTGCAATCCATTGACCGCGGACACAGCCGCTAGCCGCGATTGACACGAACTGAAGAAGTCACGATTGCATGAAATCAGTCAAGTACATGACATGGAACCGATGATCTTGCGATCAAAATTTTTTTACTGTCATTCTTGATTTTGATTTTTTTTTCAACCACAAGCAAATGTGCGTATATTCGAAATATACGCACACCTTCGACTATACGCACATGCGACTGTATGCGCGCGAATACGGTACATGTCTTGTTTCTAGAAAAAATTTCATTGATGCATCGAATTGTGGTAGACGAATCTGTCAATACAACTGATTTTAGGTTCTTTGTTGTCGTCTCCGTCCGACCCAAAGAAACAATTGTAATATTTATTTGGTGTTAAAAGAGACTATTTCATCTTGCTGTTGTGGAACTCATTTCCCTCTCAAGTGGTGCATAAACAAAAGAGGTTAATGAACAGCATATATTTGACACAGGTTCACACACTTTGATGCATGTTTCAATGTGATGATGAAGATCAACATCGAGCCAATATCAACCAAAAGTTCTATGTACCGGTATTTGTTATCTTTTTACTGAATAATATGGGAGTGCTCATATACAACATACATCAATACAAGATGCAAGAGAATAAAATGAGCCCATTTAGTAGAGATGAAACTCCACTGGAAAATACAACTTCATAGGAATCTACACCAGGACTGTGTCCACTCCTGGTCACCACGACTCATAGACAGGGATCAGTAGCGCTCAATGAAACCAGCCACTCAGCGCCTAACCTAACTAACCTGCTATCAAGTGAGGCAGCGACCTGCCGTTTTTCTTGAGGAATTCGTTGTTTAGCGATGCTGGATCCCGTTCACCGAAGATGAGTTTGACTTCCCGAGACAACACCTCAGCCATCGCCCCCGACTCCAGCTTGGATTCCTGCACTGTAAACAGCAAGTTTAAACCTGTTCAAACCAGTATTCATTGCACAGCTTCTTTTGTTTATTGTAAATGTAGAAGTACGTTGCCGTACAAGTTATTTAGTGCATAGGTTGTATTCACTAACAATATTACATACAAGACCTCTTTGTATATATTCATATATAGGAGGTAACGACCATTATGGCTTTTGTTTCCGCACCTGTTTTGAGGAACCTGACAGCACACTGATGGAACGCTGGATGGCTTGGATCTATACTGTGACCTCGTTTAATTGCTTGCAACATGAGCAATAATTTACCTATGTGAAAGAGAGAATGTTCCCAAATATAAACCACAATACATGTGATACAATCCAGCATCCCACTGCAGATCAGAAAGGATTTTCATCACAAACATATGACAGACACCATGCTCAGTGCTTATATCTGTAAATAAGAACTCACCTTTCCTAGAATAAATTTGATACGCTAATACATGAGTTTCCATCCTATTGGCTGCGAGTTGTTGCAAAGGTTTCAAGAAACGAATTGCTTCTTCTAAAGGTTTCTCAGTCTGCAAATAAAAGCAGACTTATTATCAGACAAGTTAAGATTTGTTTTTACCATTTGATAACTTTTGTGTGCATCAGGCTAACAGAATCATCATATGTCGGCAGTGTTATTGAGTTGAGTACAAACACGACAGACTCAGAAGGATCCATTGTCATCATCATATGCAACTCAATACATTACACCATCTTGCAATCATACATATAACTCGACTCATGAGTGTTAATTATACAGATAGAAGTGTGACAAATGCACATTTCTTATTGGACATTGAAGCAATGAGTATCGTTCTAGAAGTACAATATGGTTGTGTGCATCAGGCTAACAGAATCATCATATGTCGGCAGTGTTATTGAATTGAGTACAAACACGACAGACTCAGAAGGATCCATTATCATCATCATATGCAACATTGTACATTATAGTATCACACCCATACCTTGACTAGTTTTTCAGGTACAAGCTCCTCTTCCTTAGGACCATCCACTTCTGCGTCTGGGTTCTTTGCTTTGTTGGTCTCCTTTTTCTGCTCCTCCTGTTTCTGTTTCTCACGTTTCATTGCTTCTTGCTTAGCCTTTTTTCGCTCTTTGTTCTTGAGCTTCTTGAGCTCACTGGGTGTTAGGTTTTCTGGAAAAAGCATGGCAATTTCAGGTCATATAATCTCTAGAATAATAGAATACTCTCTGAAGAACATCATCCATAGTAAGATAGTAATGGAGTCTGTAACAAAACAGTTTTGAGGACTGACCTTGATCAAAGTTTTTGGCCTCATCAGATCCAGTGTGAGGGTTGTCGTGTAATCTCAGGTATATCTGCAGCAATTGTAGATTACGATGGGTGCAATTCAACGTTATTCACTTAAAGTCAAACACACCAATACCTCAAGCAAAGAACATCACAGGTGACAATATCACTACATACATTGATGGCAACTCGAGCAGCCCTGAAGTAGAACTTGTGACTCCTGAGCACATCCTCCAACCTCAGCAGTTGTATGTAGGACCGAAGCGTCATCTTGCGCATACAGTACGTGTGGAAGTCAAACTGGTCCTCGATTATCTCAGTGAAATGCTGCATGAAAAAGTTATTTGATTAGCTACACCTTCCATTTCTGTCTAGATTTAGTACTTTACATTCGAAGAACACTGTGTTCCCATGCCAGCCCAGAGAGGTCACTGAGATACCTCTCTGGTGTGATCGGGAATCATTCTCTTTTGCTGCGCTGACATCTGTGCAAGCTCACGAACACCAGAGAAAGCACTGAACGACGCAGCATAAATATCGATACCACCTTTTTGAAGAACTTACCCGGTCTATTTCCAGACATTTCTTGAGAGCATCGCCATATCTTCCTAGTCGTTGATAAGCTAAGGCACTCTCGATCTGGAACCACATGCACTGCATCTCATTCAGGTTCTCTGTGGCGGATACACCCTCCTGGAACAGAAACGGTCACATTATATGAATACAGCAAGGGCACCCTCGTCACATCTCAATAACGTGAATGCATAACCAACTGCATCTCTTAAGCATTGTAATCTGACATACACATTCCTGACATACCCTCGTGAACTTGGAGCACATTTCTTCGGCTTGTTTGACCATGTTGGCTCGTAGCATGTACTTGGCACACTTGGAGTTGATGTACCGGTCGGCAGTGTCCAGAGACTGTGCCTCATCCAAACATGCCACTGCTTCTTGTATATCACCAGAATGCTGCAGCGTACAACAAAGGGAACTGTGCAGTACAGTCTTGTCAAGTTGATAATCAGAATATATCAGGGCTGGGCAAAAACTGTGTGAGTGAGACCCACTTACCTTGTATATCCTAGCCTTTGCAAGGTTCAGTTCTATTAAAGTGACTGTGTGTTCTAAGGCCATATTGATGTACTCCAAGGCTTTGCTCTGCTGACCGAGATGATCATAGTGCTGAGCCAAGAAGAAATATGTCCACAGTAATGACGTAGGGCTTTCCTTCTCTCCAGGATCTGACAGACAAAGTACACTAATGTATGATGTCATGGCCACAAAAACCTGGATGCATAAAGTATTCAAATTGTGCGACTGATGACCACATACCATCTTTAGAGAACAAACTATGTTCTCTGAGGGATTCCAAGTAGCCTGTGGCCAAATCTTCTAAGATTCTAACCTGAAATATTACAATTTTATATTATAGAATTTCAAAATATTACACGGTCATATGGATTGTCACTTCAGGAAGAAATATTTATAAATCAAATAACGACAAACCTTCTCCGAGTCTGAGTAAAATGAACGTAGTGTAACAAACAATGGTGGCATCCCTTTCCGTAGTGATTGTCGCATGAATCGGTCGGTATATTCTTTGAACGTATCGCCTGAAACAGATCCATGTATTCATGTTGATACAAACCAGGAAATAGTATAGTCATAGTAATGATTGAAATTTTTTTAGACCTCCGTTTTAACCTGGATACCAACCTGTGGTAAACCGGAGTGGTAACACTCGCGGCGCGTGCGCTCGGGGGTACTTCTCCTCACAGTCCTTGTAGATCTTCAACCGATCCTCAGGAGTCTCTGTCAATTATAATCTAAATAATCAGTCATGGACACCTATGTTACTGTTTATATGATACGTACAACTTCAATAGGTGATATTTTCAGAAAAGTCCTCTTCTTAGTATATCATTTGTACATCCGACGCTCGTCAAGATGCCAAACGTATGAGAGGAAAAGGGGCTGTTATTCATTCACTGTTATTTCAGGGTTGCTGTTTGTTTTCAACCTTCTCACCTAGACCTAGAGCCTGCTCCAAGGATTCATAGTAGGACCAGTTTTCAGGGTTTCTGTCAAGAAGACTCCAGTACAACGCAGAGGCCTCGTCTTGTCGATTCAAATGAAGCAGCAACTGAGCTGAAATTATTTTCATAAATGTAAAGATTATCGTTATGATACAGGCAGTAATATTGTAGAAAACTTCCCTCGAAAATTTTGAACGAATATATTTATAAATGTGTATCGTACCTCTCATTTCTGCGAATGCTAATCTATCTACAATTTGGTCATCATAATCTTCTAGGTGCTTGAAAGCTTCCTCATATTTGCCAGCTTCACTCATGACTGAGTTCTGATAAAGCAGCATCTCTGACTGCTCATAGTCGAATGGTTTGACCTGTAAATGTATTTCAGTATTAGGAAAACAGGGTGCTATTAGATGATCACAATGATACTTGACAGCAAATAACAACAGTTTGGCAATGAACAGATGTAACATACTTGTTGCGTTTTCCTAAATTCGTCAAGTACTTTGATAGCCATATCATAGTCTTTGAGCAAGTGATATGACATTGCGTAGCCTATCCAGGAAGCCCTTTGAGCTGGCCGTAAAACCAGTAGCTGATACCTTGTGTCCTGGAACATTGGAAGGAACTGGAATTGGTGTTATGGAATTATGATTACTGAACCTGGATGCACAGAATATATAACATATCGATCAGTGAGAATATACATCTCAGCATCAACAGCTAAGACAAAGCTGAAACAAATGCATCATGTCAACATGTTTCGATACTTCCCACTTTACAGGAGTTGTAACAAAAATGTGCAGCTGCACAATTGAGTGATGTGCGTTGCTTCTGCTACATAATTATCTGAAAAAAGACAGCTTACCCTGTAGCCTTCCAAATCTCTCATCTGTATCTGAAGCAGTGACAGGTCACGCAGAATTTGCAGGTTATCCTGAAGAAGAAGCCAGCCACAAACTGTAATTTTAGTACATGTTCATACTGTATATTTTCATTCCAGTTACAGCTGCACACACAAACCTTGTCCCACTTGAGTGCATTCCTGTAGCATTTGATGGCTTCATCGTATTTCCTATCTGAGCGCTGCAGCAGTCCATACACGTGCCAGCATACGTGACTCCTTAAGTCATTACGCAATCCACGCCTGACCAAATCATAGGCTTCTTCCTTGCGACCCATGTTATTCAAGATCAGACCTTTCATCGCCAGCGTCTCTGCAGTATTCAGTGGCAATTGTACATCATAATGACATGACAGAATGACACACATCTCATTTCATTTGCATATCCTTATATAGTACATGTATCATGTGTAGAATTTATTTTAGTTTAACTGGATCTCAATATGTTGAGAATCTAAGATTCATTGAAATATTTCAGAAACTTCACCAAAGAATTCTTGACACTTGTCCAGAGCTCAGATTAAAATGTTGTCAGCATTATAATGTACCTTAGACAAAGCTGAAACAAGTTTGACATCATGTCTGGAAATTCTTTCAACTGTTCGTGATTGTCCATGTAGAAATAACTCACCTCCATGTTCAGCAAATTTTGGACTGGACAAAATTTGCTTAGAAAATTTCAACCCATTTTTGTATTGCTTCTGTTCATAACATTTCTGAAAAGAGATAGTTGGAGTAACACTAAATATGCTGGATACACAATTAAACACAAATTATATTCACATCTATTACACAGAAAAGGACATTGGAAACAAAATTCAATATTTGTAACACTCATCAATGTCTGCTCTCCCGAAAAATAGGATTATGGAAGCAATTTTCAGCAACAGCCTTTCAATTCTAAGCCATGAATTATTTTAACACTAGAAATAACATGTACTGTGTTAGTAGTAGTTCATGGACCTTAATCGGAATATAGAATGAATGGCTGTTGGTATACAAGTACTGTAGTCTATATTTTAGGCAAGAAACTGAATTTGAAAACAGCGACGTAACTCTCAATCGTCTCTTTGGACAACAAACTACAACACCCCCTCCAGCCGCCAGGATTACAGGGCTCCATGTGTTGTTGAATTGGATACTTTTTATCTTTTACAACAATTTTTGGATATCTTCATCGTGTATGGATACTATAATACACTAAAGACATTGTTTATATACTTAAAATCACCATGATAAATGCACCCCCATGTTAAAAGATAGGGAGGCGTCAAGTGCTTATCCCCAGTCCGAATAAATTCATTGGAATTTGTCATCGATCAGCGCTTCCGCTTTCCAGCCCTATGATAACACTTCAAAATGTTGGAAGAGGGAACAGGCGAGTGCAAGCGATGATACGGGCAACGGAAACCGTCACATTTAAATAAACAAAATAGTAAATATATATATGCAACTGAAATTAATAGGAATATGAAAATTCAAAATTGGCAAATTTTGGCCAAATTTGGGACACAGCTAAGTTGGGACGCATTGCTCGTATTTAATATCATATTGGCACTGAATTAAACATGAGCTCCAATACATAAGACTAAGAGTTGAAAAATCCTGGATATTCGAATTCGAAAAAGCCATATCTGAGATTTAAGTATAAATACACGGATTTTTCTAACTCGTTTACACTGTTTTTCGCTAATATTTTTGTGATGCTTAACGCTATCGTTCTATAACTTGGCATGCTTCACCTGGGAGTCAAACGGCAATTTTCTACCAACTTTCAGACAGCTATCGCGGAAATTGAAAAAGTTGGCAATTTACCCCAATGTTAAATTTAGCCCTATTATTTAATTTCTGGACCCGCACACAATTTTGTGCATTTGCTCGGTTTTGTAGCGGAGTAATGTTTCAAAATCAACATGTTTGACTGAGTACATCCCAGTGTTTCTTCTGGTTCAAAGTTACAAGAATATTTCGAATCCTGATGGATGTAAACACGACAAATTCCTCGAAAATGCTCAGATTCTCGAGATCCCGTTTTGGGCTGAAATTTAACATTGAGGTAGATTGCCAACTTTTTCAATTTTCGCGACAGCTGTCTGAAATTTGGTAGAAAATTGCCGTTTGACTCCTAGGTGAAGTATGCCAAGTTATAGAACGATAGCATTCACCATCACAAAAATATTGGCGAAAAACAGTGTAAACGAGTTAGAAAAATCCGAGTATAGGAGCCATCCGTCCTAAATTCGCCGCATCCCAAAATTCGCCAACTTGATATTATCAGAACTCAGAAGCTCGTTTTGTGGAAAATAAATTACTGGAACAAAGATTGGATATCGAGTCTCGATTGACAAGAACTTGTTAGTTTCATATACATTACAAGGCCTGAAATCCACGTTGGCGAATTTGAGAATGCGGCGAATTTAGGACGGATGGTTCGTAGACGTCTACTGGCTTGCTTGGTGCCCGCCTACAGCTTGGTACTAGTCCATGCAAAAAAACGGTCATCGAACGGTCTGAAAACCCGGGATTTTCGTGTTGGGCCAATATCTCATGAAAATCAGTGTGTATGTGCAAATAAATGTGTCAAAGCCATGGGGGACCCTCAGAGCCATTCTGTGGAAACATTTTGAGTAGTTTAAGTTGGATACAGTTGATATATTTTCCAGTTTAATATCGAAATGTGAGAGATTTCTTGCAACCTTTACCTGGGTCCGCAAACTGTTCTCAAGCATGATTTTTTTAGAGTTCTTTTTTTTTTTTTTTGGAAAATTGTATCCTTGATGGTAAATATGCCTCTGACAGTTGATTTGGTCAGCTATCTCATGTGAATAATATTACCTGCAACAATTTATATCAATTTACTGAAGATGGTTATATCACCGATTTATGAAGTTGCCAGATATCTCCCAGGTTTGACTATGTATAACCTCAAAATATACCAAATATAGTTTAATATATACACATGTAGACCATCCAAATGATTCAATTGAATGGGCATGAAGTTATTCCATGGCTCTGACACATCTGTAGCCACACACACACACCGTATAAAGTGTATTTCATGAGATATTGATCCAACACGAAAATCCCGGGTTTTCAGACCCTTCGGTAACCGTTTTTTTGCATGGACCAGTACCAAGCTGTAAGCGGGAATCGAGCAATCTACTGGCCAGACTGGCCATACTAGTAGATCTACTGGGTTGGACATGGGTGGTGTTTGAGGCAACAAACTCGACGTGAATATCTTACCAAAATTCTTTTAAATAATGCATTTTCCTTAGGTGGTAGAGGATTACACGTGGGCATTTTCAGAGCTAAATTTGGATGATATCACAGATATTTACAACAGTTTGAAAACTTTTTGACAGTCCACGAAACCTCGTGGTGGAGATTCCAAGATGGCTTCCATGTGACTTCTCGTCAAATCTCGAGGACGTGCAAATTTAGGAGATTTACACAATTTTCTTTTTTATTATTAAACGAGTATTGAACAAAATTTTAATTAATCCTGCATCAGTCGGATGGCAGCGTGACATTTTGTTTTAGTTTACATTCATCATTCGAAAAAAACACCATATGCTGTGCTTTCACAATCGTCAGTTTTAGTATGAAAACGAGTTTTTAAAATCAGGACATTCAACTCTGACCCAGTACTGATTTTTCATTCAAATCTTTCAATACTTTCTGACATTTCAGCAGCTTCCATCATGCTGAGCGGCCTATTTTGGTGTAAAATTAGATGTAAATATAGTTTATGGGTATTGTCAATTATCCCTTGTGAGAAACTTGTTTTATACAGACATAGGAAGTTGCATGCGTGGCTATTAATATATCTCTTGCTTAGAAACAATACGAGTTTATATCGTTGATATATTTTGTAGCGAGAATCGGCCAAAGTTTCAAAAGTGAACACTTTTTTTTATTTATAAAGTATTTTATGTTTATTTTATAACATTATTAGTTTTGTTGATTCTGTTATCAATTAATATTTCCCACTTGTTATGGCAGTGTGACATTTTGTTTTAGTTTACATATGCTGTGCTTTCACAATCGTCAGTTTTCGTATGAAAACGAGTTTTTAAAATCAGGACATTCAACTCTGACCCAGTACTGTTTTTTTTCCATTCAACTCTTTCAATACTTTCTGACATTTCAGCAGCTTCCATCATGCTGAGCGGCCTATCTTGGTGTAATATTGGATGTAAACATAGTTTATTGGTATTGTCAATTAGCCCTTATGGCTATAACGAAAGGTTCTCCAGACAGAAATGAACAATTAAGTTCAACATTCACTCCGGTCTCACTGCGCATTCATTCCAGTGACCAAATTAGCAATATATTATTGCATGAACCCCATGCAAAGAACAAAGTGAGCATGCGAGATATATTTAATGTTGTTTACCAGAATAAAGTAAATATTGTGATAAGTTCGTGGAAATATAATGCATGTAGTCCCGGTAATTATATTTCTGAACGACAAAAACGCTTTGAAGTTTGAATAAAGTTGTGGACCGCATAATTTCGACCGATATTGCTACTGAATGGGAGGTTTGCTGATCCGCACAAGAGAATATCAACAAGGAAATCGATGTCTACAAGTATCTCAGCGAACATATTTCGTGTGGTGTAAAATTTGGAAAAGTTTGGATAGTGAAACAAATTGGCCTGGGACCGCTACATGTACATGTACCAATCTCCGTATTCAGATAAAGATGACTTTTCCTCATTTCGTTATATATCATTTATGTATTTACTTGATTGTCTGAACTGAAAGATTACTTACTTATTTACTTTTTTACTATATACCAAACAATAGCCGCGTCGTCCCAAACCTCCCGCGTCAGATTTTTTGTTGTTGCCATGATGGTATTTTACTTGTTAGCAGCGGCCACATTTCAATTTTGTGCAAGTTAAGAAGCGTCCACAAAGTGGCTGTATTAGTGAATGTCGAGGATTGCAATCTTGCAGGACTCAAGCAGGCGTTTAATTGTGAAAGCTGCAAACCAATCAATTAGCAAACTAATACTTTACACATTCGTTTTTAAGATAATTGTTGATCGTTAGGGGCCGGTCATTATTTATCGGGTGGGGGGGTTGGATGGATTTTCCGAGAAATGAGTTTTCAAAGTTTGACCCCCCACCGATATTGAAAAACAATGTATGACCCCCCCCCCCCCCCCCACCAAGAAGAAAAATTAAAGTGTGACCCCCCCAATCCCCAATTACATATACAAGGCCATAATACGCAATTGATGACACTTATAAGGAGCCAGTATGATATCTAAATGCTGTTTTTACACTTCATTCACATTTCTATGAAAACATTTGTGACTTTTGTCGCAATTGTTTTTTACTATAACGTAGGTGGATATTATGAATTCGTTACAACTGATTTAGTTATTGTTTGTGGGCATATTATATCGGTATGGTAATGACAACCTCCGAGTGAACTCGGAAAAATTATGACTCTTCCACATATCATTGATGAATCAGGCCATCCTGGACTGGTACTTTCCCGACCTTGAATCAAATCTGCGTTGGCTCCATGATGGGTTCATAATGTTCCGTGATGATCCGTGATTGTCTAGCAATGTCCTGGCCACCAAGAAAGTCAGGTAAATCAGATTCCTATATCGTCATCCGGAACGATCCAGGACTATTTTGCAATCCTGGATGGAAATGTCCATATTTTGTTCATGGTGGTCCAGGGCGGTCCTGAGCTCATCGAGGATTATCCTAAGTGGCCTAGGTTCCTGAGTTGGCAACATATTGAGTGGAAAATCGGTCTGTGATTTTGACATGCTGGTTCGGGGTCATTGGATGTTTAATATGGCATGTTGGTCAGCATGGTATTGGCCGGGTGATCCATTGTTATTCTGTGACAGTGCACTGCATGTTGATCATCCTGACTGGCACCCTATACAGCTTCAGTGCTGCTGTGTTCTACTGAGGTCCATAGTTGATCCGTGGTGACAATGTTTCAGTCTGTGGGTAATGAGCGGTTGTCGATTCACGACATCTCCTGATTTTGGGTGTTCCTGGATGGTCCTTTTAGGATCAAATTTTGGCGGAACTATAGTTTCACTGATAATGTGACAAAAGGATGGTTTCCAAATGCTGTATAATATAGTGAATCATCAGTCCAGGTTGAGTGGATTGTTTTCACCCAATTCATTATTTCAATATAAAATTTTCCTCAAATTAACTAAAATTCGAACTCCGACCCCCCCCCCCAGTTCCATTGAAAATAAAAGTATGACCCCCCCAATAATGTTGAAAATGAAAGTGTGACCCCCCCCCCCAGTTTTTACCCAACCCCCCCACCTGATAAATAATGACCGGCCCCTTACACTCTTGCTTAGAAACAATATATATCGTTTATATATTTTATAGCGAGAATATGCTATCAAAAGTAAACATTTTTTTTTTTATTTGTATTGTATTTAAGTTTTTTTCTATTACATTATTACTTTTTTTTATTCTGTTATCAATTAATATTTTCCACTTGATATTTGATCCATACTGTGGCTGATTTAGGACGTGCAAAAGATGTTTTATCTTGTTATTTTGAGATAATTATATAGGAAAGCAAAAAAAAAAATTTTTTTTTATATTGTTAAATCGAGATAGCTATCGCGTTATTTCTAGAGTAATCTCGTTATTTCTAGATTGTATCTCGTTATTTGGAGATCATTATCTCGTTATTTCGAGATAGTTTTCTCGAAATAACGAGATACTATCACGAAATAATGACATAATTATCTCGAAATAATGAGATACTGTCTTGAAGTAACGAGGTAACTATCTCAAAATAACGAGATAAAAACATTATTTTTTGAGTCCTATATATAACTATATTATTTCAAAGTAACAACATAATTATCTCGAAATAAGGAGATACTATCTCTAATAACGACATAATCATCTGGAATAAACGGGATCCAATTTCGAAATAACAACTTAATTATCTCGAAAAATGACTTAACAATCTCGAAAAAAGACTTAACAATCTCGAAATGAATTATCTTGAAATAACAAGATAATTAAGTCGAAATGACGGGATAAAAAACAATATTTTTTGCTGTCGTAAATAATTTTCTCGAAATGACGGCAAATTCTTATTTCGAAGTGTCCTAAATCAGCCATCGTAGGTCCAATAGACTTTGGATAAATCTATATTTTTACTGTTCCAGATATTACAAACCAAAACATTTATTTTTTGCCTAACCACACGCTATAGCTCATTTCAGGAACACGTTTATTGTGCGACTCAATCTTCTATAAGGCTTAAAATACGAGAACACAAACTCGTTAGATGAGTAGTATTTAAAAACCCTCAGCAATTTGAGCAATGTCAAGGTCATAAGGGGAAAACAATGGGGCGATGATACCGAGTTTGCAATAATGCAATGGGTGTATTCTATTTTGAACCTTGGAACCTAACTGTACTAACTCGTCGATTAGAATATGTAATATATCTTGAATGGCTTTACAATATACTGTAGGTAATAGAATAAATCTTACCAGATTACCATACACTTCGTTTGTTTATATACAAAACTGGCATAAAATGTGTGTTGAAACAGATGAAAAGACAACTCGGACGGACTGTAATCGTCAAAATCAGTGTACACATGTTTTGTTGTCTTGTACTAGATGAGATTTACTAGAATTTAGTTTTGAAAAAAATTATTGCATACGTTCGAAGGCAGTTGATTTAAAGTTTACAGTTGAATCTTTCTGAAATTTTGCACAAAAATATCTAAAAGTATTCCCAGGGAAGTTTATTTTTAATGTTTGCATTTTTTCTTCAAAATGGCGGCCATTTTCGATGAAGAATGCCCAATTTTTTACTTTGACGGCCATTTTCTCAAAAAAGTTCAGACAGTTTTGAGATTTCTGTTTCAAAAGATTCCTCTTATGAACCTCTGTGTATATGACAAATCGTCATATATGGAGATTTGTGTGGTGACCTTGAATTTGACCTTCGACGACCTTGAAAGAGCAAAACAGCCATTTTGGGGTGAAACCCCCCCCCCCCCCCAAAAAAAAAAATTTGCTTCTGCAGACGAAATGCTTGTAGATAGTGCTTATGTTTGCATTATGAGCATATAAGAAGTCACATATGGAACAACTAATGATGACATTGAGTTTGACAAAGATGACCTTGGTTGGTAAATCTCAAGGTCATATATGTCACCTGCAATGTTTAAAACCAAAATTGTCCGGTAACCTATTTTAGCATTTGGGCCCTTGTAATTCAATTGATGTTAATGTTGTGACCTCAACTCATAGTCACCCTCTATTATTCAAATAATATGCGTCTTAGTATAGGGTTGCTCACGTCTACAGCTGATCAGCACATGTTGTCATCAATTCACAGTAACTTTTTTTTTTTACAAATATGCCTAATGAAGGCTTATTAGTACAACAATGTCCAGGTCTCAACAGCTAATAATAAATAGTGTTCAAATACATGAAGAGATGTGTTTTATTATCAAAATTCAAACTTGACCTCATTTGACCTTGAGTAGTCAATCCGAAGGTCAGATCTGACCTGATAGCTGTACATTAGTTATTTACACCATTAAGAATCGCATACGTACACTTCCATTGTAATGTTTTGCTGGAAAATACAATTTTTAATATTTTCAATCCCCGAATATATTTAGTGGGTGAAAGCCTTGTATGACTTCTTAAATATTATAAGAATCAGCATATGTTGTAGGGATAGATCGTTCGCTATGGGTACTTGACTGACACCTGACGAATACTTCGACATTCGACAAACAGACGTCAAGATAAAGGTCCGGTTTACTCAGTTGTGCTTCTGCCAAGTGAAAGCTTATTTTATCACGAAAACTTACATGTAGAAGGGGAAATGGTTGTCCTATAAACATACAAACTAAAAAAGAGCCTTCCTACATGTTAAGTATAAACATGTACGTTACATGTGTGTTCTTTGCTAAATACTATCTAGTTTTCTCTTGTGTGATTTACTTCCTGTTCCGGTTGGCGCCATAACTTGATAGTAACCTGAAATGAATCCTGATGGAATAAATGTGTCAACAAAGCTGTTATCTTGTTTCATCAGATGAAGAATTGGACTAACAGGTGGGATAAATCCGTCGTCAAACATGGCTGCAAACGTAACAGGTTATGGGCCCAGGCATCGTTTAGCGTTTGACGGCGACGAGTCGAAATATGAACTCTGGGAAGTGAAGTTTTTGGGGTATATGCGCCTGCAGAAGTTGTATGATGTCGTGACAGGAGATGGAGTACCTGACGCGGACAAGAACAAAGATGCGTTCGCAGAACTGGTCCAATATCTGGATGACCGAAGTTTATCACTCGTCATGAGGGACGCGAATGACGATGGGAGAAAAGCCGTCAAAATACTTCGTGAGCATTATCTTGGACGCGGGAAGCCAAGGATTATCAGCCTCTACACTGAACTTACAACTCTAAGCATGAGAACTGATGAAAGTGTAACGGATTATGTACTCAGGGCAGAGACTGCAAGTACGTCTTTGAAAACTGCCGGTGAGACGATTAGTGACAGCCTATTAATTGCAATGGTTCTAAAGGGTTTACCATCTGACTACAAGACATTTGCTACCATCGTTGGTCAGAAAGATGGCAATATGACCTATGCCGAGTTCAAGCCGGCCCTTCGAAATTTTGAAGAGACACAGAAGTCGTGTCAACCTGGCGAAGACCGTGAAGACCGTGTCCTGAAGCAGACCGACCACAGTCACATCAAACATGTTGTTACTTGTTTCAACTGTGGAAAAGCCGGCCACAAATCCTATGAGTGCCAGGAGGCGAAGAAACCGAGGCGATGGTGCAGCCATTGTAGGTCGCGGACGCACAACACGAACCAATGTAGACGTAGGAAGGACGCCGCGAAGTCTGTGAACACGTGGGACGACGACGATCCTCGCGAGTCTCGAGATGAGGTCGCAGCGCCGGACGCCGAGGACGATGGAGGTGGTCGAGACTCTTTTGCCTTCAGAGTTACTGTTGAACATGATGATGTAGATTTTTGTAATAGGGTCAGTGATGCTTTGTTAGTTGATTGTGGTGCAACCACTCATATTGTGAGTGATCGATCCAAATTTGTAAAATTTGATGAGAATTTTGATTGTAAAAATCACTATATTGAGCTTGCTGATGGCAGCCGAACAAATGGTGTAGTATCTGGCAGGGGTGATGCGAGTGTGATGCTTTGTGACGCTCAGGGTAATTCCCGTAAAGTACTTTTGAAGAATGCATTATATGTACCATCCTATAAACAGGATATATTTTCTGTACAAGCTGCAACAGTTAATGGAGCATCTGTAAAGTTTTCACCAAATTCCGCAGAGCTGAACGCCCCCAATGGGACAAAGTTTAACATAGAAAAACATGGGAAATTGTATTTCCTTAACAGTGTGATCAGTGAGGATCAAAGCCGTAGTATGAAACAGTGGCATGCTGTGCTCGGCCACTGCAACATGAGAGATGTGCTAAAGCTGGAAAATGTTGTAAATGGTATGAAAATTACAGAAAAGTCTAAAGATGATTTTCACTGTGAAGTGTGTGTGGAAGGTAAAATGTTCCAGTACAGGAACAGAACACCTGATGAACGTGCAACTTGTCCACTTGAGTTGGTGCACAGTGACCTTGCAGGTCCAATTACCCCAGTAGCTAGGGGAGGTTTTCGTTATGCTATGTCGTTTATTGATGATTACTCGGGTGTGATCATGGTGTATTTCCTGAAAAACAAAAGTGATGCTGTGAGAGCAACAGAAAAGTTTCTGGCTGATTGTGCTCCCTACGGTGATGTGAAGTGTATCAGGAGTGACAATGGTACAGAGTATACCGGTGAACAATTCAGGTTGTTGATGCTTAGACATTGTATCAAGCATGAGATGTCTGCTCCGTATTCCCCCCACCAAAACGGTACGGCCGAGAGGGCTTGGAGGTCTCTTTTCGACATGGCTCGATGTTTGTTGTTAGAGTCTAAGTTACCTAAATATCTATGGACATATGCAGTAATGGCTTCGGCATATATCAGGAATCGTTGTTATAATGTAAGGACAGGGAAAACAGCATTTGAATGCTTGACTGGTAAAAAGCCTAGTTTGTCCAAGATGCATGTCTTTGGAACGGTATGTTATGGATATGTACAGAATAAAACGAAACTGTATGCACGAAGTGTCAAGGGCATATTTGTGGGTTACGATAGGTGCAGCTCAGCTTATCTTGTATACTTTCCGGACAGAAACTCTATTGATAGAATTCGATGTGTCAGATTCACTGACAGGTTAGAGGAAACAAAAGTGTCAAATGATGTGTACGATGATATGCCAGATAATCCAAAACATGTGGAGACTGTTGTAAATAATGATGATGTTGTAAATAATGATGTTGTGAATGATGGTGTTAATGAGGATAAAGATGTGAAACGGTATCCTGAAAGACAAAGGTCAACGCCTGTGTATCTACGTGATTATGTTGTTAAAGACAGTGCAAAGTGTACTGTTGACTATTGCTACAGGGTAGCAGATATCCCAAAGTGCTATGAGGATGCTATAAATTCGCATGAAGCTAGTAAGTGGCAGAAGGCCATGAATGATGAATTCAATGCTCTAAATGAGAATGACACGTTTGAACTTACTACTGTACCCAGAGATCGTGCTGTAGTTGGTGGTAGATGGGTCTATGCTGTCAAACTTGGCCCGAATGGTGAGGAAAATCACAAAGCGCGGTTTGTCGCGAAAGGTTACTCACAAATTCCTGAGGTAGATTACCAGGAGACATTTTCTCCGACAGCACGTGTTACGTCAATCAGAATGTTAATGCAAGTAGCAGTTCAAGAAGGTCTTGTTATTGATCAGATGGATGTTAAAACAGCGTATCTCAATGCTCCGATAGACTGCGAAATTTACATGGAACAACCAGAAGGTTGCCAAAAATGTACTAAAAGTGGTGAGAAACTTGTGTATAAGTTAAAGAAATCCTTGTATGGCCTAAAACAAAGCGGTCGTAACTGGAATAACATGTTGCATGAACATTTCATGGGTGAAGGTTTTACCCAATCTTTAGCTGACACCTGCATGTACATTAGAAATGAATATCAATCAAAAGTGATTGTGATTGTGTGGGTCGATGATATTATTATCGCGGCCAGTAGCAAGAGTGAACTTGCCAAAGTCAAACAAGCCTTATGTTCTAAGTTTAATATGAAAGACTTGGGAAAATTGTCATGGTTCCTAGGTATTGAGTTTCAGTGTGACAGTGATTGTATTGTTATGAATCAGAGCAAGTATGTGCTCAAATTACTCGATAGATTCCAAATGATGGATTGTAAACCTAAGGCCACACCAAGTGAACTAGGTGTGAACAAAGTAGGTGATGATGAATCTGAGCTGTTGTCAGATCCACACATGTATAGAGAGATTGTTGGTGGATTAATATATCTGATGGTGAACACGAGACCAGATCTTTGTTACATTGTTGGAATTTTGTCTCAGCACATGGCCAAACCCAGTAAATGTCATTTGATTATGGCTAAACATGTATTGCGGTATTTGAGAGGAACTGTTGATTATTGTCTGAAGTATGTGAAGCCACAGGCTCCATTAAGTCTGATTGGTTATTGTGATTCTGACTGGGGCATGTCTGAAGATAGACGCAGTATAACTGGATATTGTTTCTACTTGTGCAAAGAGAGTTCTATGATTTCATGGAAAAGTCGTAAACAACAATGTGTATCTTTATCGACTTGTGAAGCAGAGTATGTGGCACTATGTATGGCTAGTCAGGAAGCCAAGTTTGTTAGACAGTTGTTGACTGATATGTCAGGTTGTGATCTCAAGTGTGTGACTATGTTTGTAGATAATCAAGGTGCCATAGCTTTGGCGAAGAACCCCGTACATCATCAGAGATCAAAACATGTTGATATCAAATATCATTTTGTACGATTTGAAGTGCTTGCTGGAACTATCTGTTTGGAGTATGTAACATCTGAATGTAACATTGCTGATATATTTACTAAACCAGTGTCTAAAGTAAGGCTGAACAGGTTGTTGAATTTGAGACACATGTGAAGTAATGTTTAAGGGGGAGTGTTAAGTATAAACATGTACGTTACATGTGTGTTCTTTGCTAAATACTATCTAGTTTTCTCTTGTGTGATTTACTTCCTGTTCCGGTTGGCGCCATAACTTGATAGTAACCTGAAATGAATCCTGATGGAATAAATGTGTCAACAAAGCTGTTATCTTGTTTCATCAGATGAAGAATTGGACTAACAGGTGGGATAAATCCGTCGTCAAACATGGCTGCAAACGTAACACTACATTTACTGTGCATTTTTATCAGAAACTGATACTTTTTCAAATAATATAGTACAGTACCTGAATGTTTTGTTTTGGTCATATAAGGGAAATCGATTCTGGTCCGTAACCAGATTGGAATCCGCATACAGAACGGCTGTAGATATACCTTAGGTTCGTATTTCATGCATGAACATAAGGAAGTTAATATGGCGGATCTTTTGGCGGTCTTGAAGTTGACCTCATATGACCTTGAGTGGTAAATCCGAAGGTCATGTCTGACCTGAATTGTGTAAATCGGGCTCTGAAAGCCTATAAATAAAGCTAGATTTCAATTGTGAGCAGATAGGAAGACATACATTGTACATGGTGATTCTTTTGGTGAGCTTGATATTGACCTCAGTTGATCTTGAGTGGCAAATCCAGAGGTCACATATGTAAAGTTTTAACGTCGTCCGCTATCCGGGATCCTCGAGGATAATCCTCTCACCACAGGTCATCGCGGACGCGCACCCGCTATCCTCAGATCCTCGCGGAAGTCCGCTCACCGAGGGTCACTGCGGGTGCAATCACTACTCTATCAGCAGAACATTAACCAGGTAGCAGCCCGCCCAACGAGCCCAAACATGCGGACACCACTCAGATACAGGATCATCACCGTGGTGTTAACTGTGAGGCTTGGCTCGCCGCGGTCCGCCTCGGGGATGGAACCCCGGACAGCCCGACAGTCTGCCAGAGCCTGTGTCGCACCATCCCGGGTGGAGAAGACCGGTGATCCAGAGGGATTGCGCCCCCGAGTCATCAAGGTCTACCCCAGCCCGGACCCCCTATTGAAGTCGTCCCCAGGGCCCGCGAGGGCCTTAGCCACAGATCGAGGACGTAGAGCTCATGACTGAGCTCCCCGTCGTCTCTCTCGCCTTGCTCTGAGACAACTTCCCAGATCAAAACGGTACCAGAGTATATATATAACCCCAGTACACGAGACACGAAGGAGATCTAGGTAAAACCATTGTTATAGTTTACTGGGCGAGAGAGGATTAGAGGGCGTTGCCGGGGCAACGCGTGCTTCGAGCTGAAGCGTCCAAAAATAGACCGTAAAACTGGTTAGTCATTAGCAAAGACACCTGCCGCGATCTTTGGGCAAAATCGCCACACATATATGACCTGAAATGTGTAAATTGGACTCTGCATATGGGATCACACCACTATTGCGGAATAACACCTCTCGTCGTGGCTGTAAATCGGCTTATAGTAAATCTTGTGGAGAAAGGTGAAAAATATCAGGGAAGTGTGTGGTATATCAGTGTTTTCTGCCCGGAAATGTCTTGTGTGTTGATCAGGCAAAGACAAATTTGTAATGTTTTTCTATAAAACAAAACAATAGAAATTTTGTGAATAAGCACCTTGCTTTTGTGTACTGTCACTCGAGGTACATTTAAAAAGTTTTGCATTGCGAATTTGCACGAATCTGATATTATTTTGTTCCAAAGAAATGATCTTGCTAATCATGTTATAACTATGGGGGTATTTTGTGGACTTGATTTATATATTTTTTTCGTTATCATTGACACCAATGTAGGATCTTATTGTGCCACATAGAACAGCTGCAGATGAAGCTTATAAGCCTGTATTATGAGCATAGAAATGTGATATATGGCAGGCCTTTTGGTGACGGTGAACTTGACTTAAGATGACCTTGAGTGGTAATTGTTGAGGTGTAATACTGACATTTTACACTTTCTCCCTGATTTCACATATTAATGGCATTAAATGTGTACTGTGTATCTCGTGTGTTAAGATAGTATGCCCTAAATTGCTCGAAAGGCCCGAAATATAGGCCAAAATGCTAAAACAGACCAAAATTCCCCTTTGTGGAAATTTCGAATTTCACATATATACATGATTTACTGTTTATCTCGTGTAAAGATGGAATATGTCTTCATAAGCTCTAAATGCCAATATATATATATGGTTTATTCATACATAAAAAGTACACTAGTGCATATACAAATAACTGAATAAATAATACATGTAACAAGTGACAGCGAAACAACAGCACACATATAAAACCAAAGGCACACAAATGACATGAACTGTAGGTCTATCTATTGATATTGGGCTGGCAATGTATAGCCTACCGTTTCTGGACATATATGTTGACCATATTCATAATAAATTTCTGATTAACTAAGCCATTTTATTCATCATTTATTAATAATATACATTTACATTTTTCACAGACTTTCAACCACTTAATGTAAATGTACTTAAATTGGTGAATTCTAAATATTGTTTTTATGAGGTTTCTTTCTATGTCAGCCGCATATGGGCGTAGGCCTATATTATACAATTTCAGTCTTATCATTATATTTATTTATTTAGAAATTTTGACTTAATATATCCTTTTCTTTCTCACAAATATCGGCCACGATTTGATGGAACCGCTATCCGAACAACCACTTCTCAGTTTAGAACAATAACTGATAACTCGATTTTCATTCGAACTGCAACCAGTATTGAAGTAACCCAAGCTGAAAGAGCTCGATCTCCAACAGGACCCAGTGGAGCACGCACCCGAAGTTATCGATAAGCTACCTGCTTAAAATAATATTTGAGTAACAGGTGTGTGGTTGAGAACAGGGATGGTATAATTATGGAAGCATTAAGTCAACACTAAATATAGTTTAATGTGAATATGTGCTTTGATGGATGTCGTAATTCGTGAGTCTGATGAGATGAGCTGCTCCGCTGAGCTTGACGTGAGCCTGGCTGAGGGGCCGGAGTTGTCAGTTGAGGTTGAGCCCGACGTCAATGGCAAACTTAAATTTCGAGAGAAGTTTGAGTGTAATCAGCTTGATGATGACAAATAATCGAGATATTGTTGATCATTTGTTAAACACTAATTGCAGGTCAACATGTCGATGACGGAGATGAGCAATGTCAGTGAGTCAATCGACATAGAAGAGGAAGAGGGAGCAGGAAGAGAGAGCGAGCAGGAAACTGTTACAGATGGTGAGAGGCAGCACACAGCAGCTGATCTATCACAGCTTCGAAAGCCAATTGAACTTGGTCGCTCAGATGTCAGACAGCTGATAAATTGTCTGAAGGATGGAACTGAAGATGTGCGTTCAACATTGCTTGATAAATGCAAACTAATTTACGAGTGCAAAGTATGCTCAAGTTTGTTCAGAGGTTTGCCCAACTTTTTGGCTCACAAGCGAGTGTTCTGTATGAATACAGAACCCGCAGAATCTTATCTGTTGGGTGGCTCTCTCCCAGACATGACCACAGTCTTTGTTGAGCCACACGGCTCTGATTCAGAAGATGAAATTGATGCAATACCACAGCCCAAAGCGTCTGATATGTACAAATCTGTTGAACGTAAACTACAGTTTAGTCGTGATAATCACAAGGAAGCTGTAATCAAGCTAGAGAGAATTGACAGCAACAGCAAAGCAGTGCATCAACAAAGTATTAGGAGACCACAGGCAGGAGGAGTGAGACCAAACAATACAGATCATGGAAGTCGAGCAGTTCAACTCGGTCAGCACCACCAGTCAGCTCTATCCAAACTGCTGAAATCACCATCGAAATCACGTCGCTCATCATTAGTTAAAGCACAAACAATCCTCCAAAACCTCGAATGCAAGGAAATGTTTAAACATCTCGATTTCTGTAATGTTACACAGTTGAGGTGTTTGAGATGTGATATTACATACGGGTCATTCAAGTCCCTCAAGAGGCACATGTTCGCCAAGCACAAAGAAAGTTCTGCTGCAGCTAACTTCCACTGCCCTAAGTGCAAGAGTCCTTTCTCAAAGTTTTGGAATCTGACTCGCCATCTGCTCAAGAGGCACAAGATATCTGCGAAAGAACTAGAGAACTTTAAACAGAAGACCCAAGATATGAGAATGAAAATCACTGCTTCTTTCCATGCCAAGATTCGCAACTTATCATCTCAGGACCGAACAGAACTTGGAGAATTGCATAAGGAAGCTGATGTCCCTCAGGAGCCTGTGGCTGCGTCTTTGGAGCCTGGAGCATCCCCTGTTTCTCCTGCATTGTCTGATACTGTCATCACCAAGCCCGAAACCTCAGGGATCTCTTTCCAACAGGGATTCTCACTGCTAAAATGTGCTACCTGTTCAAAGGTATTTGGAAAGCAGGAGTCTTATGAAAAACATGTGGAAGTTTGTGATGCTGAGATAAGCTTTCGTTCTGTGCCTGGAAGTCCTTCTGAGCCTGGGAACCATGACAACGCTGTTGACTTGTGTATGGAGTGTACCTCCGAAGGTGAGGACCAAGACAAAGAGAAGAGCATGTCCAACAAATCCTTGGCCAAGGCTACACATACATCGCCAGGTCCTGTCAGTAAAACTAATGCAGCACAGCCAAAAGCAACTACAAATGGCTTGGCAGGCCTGGAAATGACATCAAAGACTGGCATCAGTCCAAAGATCAACAAAAGAGAGTTGAGGGAGGTGAGGCAGATCATCAATAGGCAAGAGAATCGCTGTAACAGGTGTGGCCTGCGGAGCAAGGACCCGACCAGTCTCTACCACCATGCCATCACACACCTGGGCTGGCAGCAGTACAAGTGCAAGCGATGTAGCTACATGTCCTACAACGTGGCCGACTGTAAGAACCACATCCGCCGTGGACACCCGCTCTGGTGTGCGGGCAAAACTGACCTAGCTAGCTTCATGGTCATCGTTCCCAAGGACACGCGTGTGCCAGCCAGTCGGGGTTCAGGGCAGCGCGCAAACCTACGAAATGTCATCATCTGTCCGAAAAAACTAGACATCTGATCAGTTTTGCCTTAATGTTCATGCAGACAATTGTATTTTTTAACTGATACCACATGTAATATCAGTTAATGTTCATGCAGACAATGGATTTTTTTAACTGATACCACATGTAATATCAGGCAACCATGATCTTATTTTATTGGTGCAAATTGCAAAGGGTCTTTCAACTGTGCAAAAGACTGGTACTGTATGTAATTCAGTTTTAAATGTGCTGATTGAACAATTGATGTGCTCCATTTAGAGAAATGGCACGATCAACATGAAACTCATGTACACCACAAAGTACTGGTGTCAAAGAGTAACTTTAATTGGTAACCAGTTCTACGTTGTTTAATGGATGGTGATTTGGAAGTGAAGAATTGACCAGTGTGGTACATGTATATTGATTGATGGGTGGTGGACTTTAAGAACTTGTGGAATTTTAGTGGTATTGGAATTGTATTACATTTTGGTTTTGAGCTATGTTAGCATGTACTGTGTTGAAACCAATCCTTTTGTCAGCTAATGATCTTGTTACTGTAAACCCAGAAATAATGGTGTGCCTTTAATTTTCGTGATTTTGGCGAAAAATCGCCAAATATTATGGTTCGCAAATAATAATATCCCAGAAGTCTTAAAATTATTTCTTGATCGCTTGTGGCAGACTCTTTCACCGCTCATAATTAATATCAAATTGGAATTGAGATGAAAAGATTTCAATAATGGTATCTATTGGTTTGTTACCCTGTTAGAATATCTGTTTCATTGAATGCCCATCTAGAAAATTAGGCTATTTTAAAACATTTTTACCCAATTTTTCAGTCGCCAATATATTTGGGTTTACAGTATATATGTATGAGCTGCTTATCTTTCCCATACCCAAGCTTCACAACACCATACAACAGAGATCTGTATATATTTCCATGACATTCATGATTTATTATATATTGCATGACAATAAGAAATTCTCTGGTGGTATTGGCATAATTCACATGCTGTATATGTATCTATCAGTTTGCGAGTTGCCAACTAGTCTGTAATATAAATGCAGTATTACCTACATTTATATCCATGAGCAAGTTAGTAAATGTGCTATGCAGGTTGATCAGATTGCAAATCATTTACACAAGGTATGGTAATGATTAATATTTTTACAGTACATGTATAAAATAAATCTGAATGTACAATTTTTTCTGTGACTCATAGCTTACTATTAATATACTATACATTTTGTAGTTTGCATGGTTCACTTTGTTATAGGCCTAGAATGAATTCATAGTGTACTTTCCCAAATATTTATGTTATTTATTTGGAATAAGTTTTAGTGACCATTCAATGATTTGACACATGTATAGTCATCATGACTGTCACACCGTGTAGATTATGTTGTCCATTAGTGAGTATTATTGATAAATTAACTGATGTGAGTATGTTTGTTGATTTTTTTTCTACCAGAGCAGGTACATATTAACTACAAATCTGCCACTTACAGTTCCCGTCATGTTTAAAAACGACCTACATACTTCTGTGTGTCAATATGAATGTTCGAAAATATGAAATAAATATTATTCATCTGCATGAATTGAAGGGAATTATAATTGACACGTATATGTTTTTGCAGAGACAAATTATGTTTTAATAGTATTATTTAAATACTAAGTGTATATTGGTACAGCGGATTATTCCCTTAGGGAGGGATTACTGCCCGAGGCGTAAGCCGAAGGTGGTAATGTCTCACGAGGGGAATATTTGGCGGCCCAAGTAGCGCACCTTACTCTGTTGATACTAATCACCCACTGAATGTATACCATATTTAATCCGTCTGGCGCATTTTTAATCTTAATTGAATTTAGAAGAAATAGTAAGCTGCGCTACATAGGCCTAATTCGCTGTGCCAATATACAGAGCCTGATTTTCACATGAGGTATAACATACGCTATTACAGATTCTCAGAAATGCTTCATCACTGTCAAAATACCTTTATTCTTGCATCACATACAAGACATGCCCATTATTTTTCACATTTACAATTCCACACGATTATGTCTTCCTGTACCAGTCTACAACATTAAATGGATCGGCAATCCATTGAGTTTATCCTACATTGTCAGCTTTTTTCTGTCCTGTATCACATGAATTATACCAGTAGTTACCAAACTAGACTGCTCCATACAATTCAATGCATATTGCAAAGTAATACTAATAAATTGAATTTTGCTGGTTGGCATGTTATAATATGTACAATGTCACTGAGAGTCCATAAGAATGAATTTGAGCATTTCAAGCATACCTGGTATATATTTCATACATAATTACCGGGGTATATTGTACAGATACATACGTATTATGCAAACAACCCAAGCTAAAGAATCACACCTTGGTAACTCTTGATACAGTGCAGGAGCCCTGAGTTTGAATTATGAACGTCGCCACTTGGTTTGTGTTGATGATTCATCTACATGTATATGTATATTGACATTTACCAATAGAGTTTTGGCACCATTAGATGGTGATCCAATATAAAAGAATAAAGGTAAACAGCAGACGATCACACTTGCACATGAAAATACTGGCCAACTGAGACATTATACATAATAACAACAGTCTTGTTGATTACCAGGTTTCTGTTACACCTAGGACTACGGGCTAGGCCCGGATAAAATGTGATATTTCTAAATTTGTGTTCTGTAAAATGATCTGAAATATAGCAAACTGAACTTCAGCTTTGATACCCTGCATTGAACTATGATATTGAACTATTTTGTACATACAGAAACACAAACTGATACATTTACCTTTTAAAGTACTCGTAAGTATCATGTTAAAAATATTGAATATATTCAACAGTTCCAAGTGCAACAATAAAATGAACATGAAAACATCACTTCTGACTGAAATTGTTACATATAGCACATCAATAGAAAGTTGGTACCGGTATACAAGCACACACGCGAACATGTTCATCACTTCAAATGGTATCAATTCAATATACATGTATTCAAGTGAATAACCTGCCATACACAGATATACGCAGTAAATGATCACAGCGAGTACAATACAGTTTACCATAATAAGTACAAAGTTGGCAAGTAGAATCTATACAGTGCAATAAATCACGAACAAGACGCTGCTGAATCTCTAAAGACACTGAAGCAGTTTTACACATTCATATACACATACATGTCGTACATACTGGTATTGTTCAAGACAAAAAAACAACATCATAATAATTATGTAACACCACCGCATTATGAGAGACCATCAAACTAAAGGTACACCTAAATATTTTTAAAATATCCCTCATTTTCCCTCATAAAACAAATATCTGTTGTGTTAAATCCTTATTATGGCAAGTTCATATTTGCAAGAATATACATATGGTAACAACTCTATACTGTAAGGCCTGAATCTGCTACAGAATGTGTTGCATACATCTAGATGTGGCAAAACCATGCACATACAAACACTCAATAAAACGAAAGTAAAGTAATAATACCTTGACTTAAAGCTCAGTTGAGGCACAATTCAACCATTCAATTTCAAACACAGACAGGAATATATAAAATCACAGATATAATCATGTATAGGATGAAACCTTCGATATGTTATTGAAATACACCGACTTTAATTTACATGTATTGCAAAATTGTGCGCTTGACTGGCAAACTGATGTGCTATGAAACATGAGTCTGTACACCAATAAAATACAACTCTATATTTGCAAGATACATGTACATTATATTCTCGAGATGATGTGATATATATCACTCTGCGTTCACACAATATGGAAGGTGAGAATTATTACTTTTGGTTCCACAACTGATCAGGTGTGGCCATGCTATGTGAATACTGGTGTTCTGCTTTGTCCTTCGGTAACCAATGGTTGTACATTTTGAACTTGAGGCCCTTGTACACCGACTGAAACTCATCGGCTTTCAAGTCAACATGTTCAAAGCCACGTTCCATTCCAATGCGCACCAGTCGAATAATACGCTGTGTGATGGCAGAAGTTTGTTTGTTTCTGGCCAGCTCGTCTATGTTAATCCACTTAGCATCTTCTATCTCGTCTAAGCATGGAACGATGCTGAATGTTAGTGGTATCATGTGACACACAAAGAACAGATCAGACCGGCCGAACGCGTTGGGATGGTCATGCTGCTGGCGAAAACCTAGAACTCCTCGAAACTCTGTAAAACACATAGCAAGATATGCAGCGAAATCATTGCAGAGTCAGAATTTACATCAACTATACATGTACATGTACTTACACTGGTGGAAGCAGTTGTCAATGAAATATGTGTTTATTGCTTCCTGTGTAGTGGGGGGGACCAAGGTAAGGTATTACAGTTATTATTTTCACATATCTGGACTGACCTGTTAAAATCCCAGTCTCTTCTTCAATTTCTCGTTCTGCAGTGTGACCTTAGGGAGAGAAGAATGAACAAATACCATATGAAATAGTAAACAGTAGGATATCAAGTGATGGGTCAGTCATGGAAACATCAACTCAAGTTAACTGTCAAGGCCTGGATAAGGAGATTTTATTAACCGATTTGTTCACATTTTTTCAATTTGTGCAAACTTCACTTCGGGCCATCAGGACATGTTTTGGAGGATGTATTGGTTAGTTAGCCAATTGATCAATATGTACATGTAACAATTCCACCACTCACACTACTTCTACTTTACAACTAGACGTCAAGGCCTAAAGATGCCTTGGAGGCATTTCGGTGTGATGATTAATTTATAATATATACTAGATATCGACGAAAATGAAAAATGTCGACTCCGCAAAAAAATTTACCGTTAAAATAATACCCCTTAGACATGTTTGTCTAGGGCGACGAGTCCGAAAATAACGTCTCTACGACTCAGTGTTTCCGAGATATCGACGAAAACGAAAAATGCCAACTCGGCAAAAAATTTTTTAGTCAAGGTCAAAGTTCATCCATAATACATATAAGATGTTGTTGTCTAGAGCGACAAGTCCGAAAATAACGTCCGTTTCGCTCTACGACACACCGTTCCCGAGATATTGACGAAAACGAGAAATGCCGATTCGGCAAAAAAATTTCGGGTCAAGGTCAAAGTTCATCCATAATACCCTTAAGACATGTTTGTCTAGGGCGATGAGTCCGAAAATAACGTCCGTTTCGCTCTACGAAGCACCGTTTCCGAGATATCGACGAAAACGAAAAATGCCGACTCGGCAAAAAAATTTTGGGTCAAGGTCAAAGTTCATCAATAATACCCTTAAGACATGTTTGTCTAGGACGACGAGTCCGAAAATAACGTCCGTTTCGCTCTACGACGCACCGTTTCCGAGATATCGACGAAAACGAAAAAATGCCGACTCGGCAAAAAAATTTCGGGTCAAGGTCAAAGTTCATCCATAATACCCCTTAGACATGTTTGTCTAGGGCGACGAGTCCGAAAATAACGTCCGTTTCGCTCTACGACACACCGTTCCCGAGATATCGGCGAAAACGAAAAATGCCGACTCGGCAAAAAAATTTCGGTTCAAGGTCAAAGTTCATCCATAATACCCTTTAGACATGTTTGTCTAGGGCGACGAGTCCGAAAATAACGTCCGTTTCGCTCTACGAAGCACCGTTTCCGAGATATCGACGAAAACGAAAAATGCCGACTCGGCAAAAAAAATTCGGGTCAAGGTCAAAGTTCATCAATAATACCCCTTAGACATGTTTGTCTAGGGCGACGAGTCCGAAAATAACGTCCGTTTCGCTCTACGACACACCGTTCCCGAGATATCGACGAAAACGAGAAATGCCGACTCGGCAAAAAAATTTAGGGTCAAGGTCAAAGTTCATCCATAATACCCCTTAGACATGTTTGTCTAGGGCGACGAGTCCGAAAATAACGTCCGTTTCGCTCTACGACGCACCGTTTCCGAGATATGCAGGATGCCTCAAGGATGACTCAGCAAAAAATTATTTCGACCTCTAGGTCAAAGGTCGTTTGACGTATCGATCCCAAAATCAATAGGGTTCTTCCCTGTTGATATATAAACCTCCGTGCAAAATTCTGCAACTATTGCCTGAATATTTTTCGAGTTATCATCCGGAAACCAAGTTTGAAGATCAGCCTCGATTTCATCCTCAAGGACCTCACGGACCTCGGAGCCGGATCAAAAAAAAATAATACACCCTAGAGATGTTTGTCTAGGGCGACGAGTCCGAAAATAACGTCCGTTTCGCTCTACGATGCACGGTTTCTGAGATATGCAGGAAGCCTCAAGGATGAATCAGCAAAAAATTATTTTGACCTCTAGGTCAAAGGTCGTTTGACGGATCGATCCCAAAATCAATAGGGTTCTTCCCTGGTGGCATATGAACCTCCATGCAGAGTTCTGCAACTATTGCGTAAATATTTTTCCAGTTATCATCCGGAAACCAAGTCTCAAAATTAGCCTTGATTTCATCCTCACGGACCTCACGGACCTCGGATTCGGCTCAAAAAAAAATAATACACCCTAGAGATGTTTGTCTAGGGCGACGAGTCCGAAAATAACGTCCGTTTCGCTCTACGATGCACGGTTTCTGAGATATGCAGGAAGCCTCAAGGATGAATCAGCAAAAAATTATTTCGACCTCTAGGTCAAAGGTCGTTTGACGGATCGATCCCAAAATCAATAGGGTTCTTCCCTGGTGGCATATGAACCTCCATGCAGAGTTCTGCAACTATTGCGTAAATATTTTTCCAGTTATCATCCGGAAACCAAGTCTCAAAATTAGCCTTGATTTCATCCTCACGGACCTCACGGACCTCGGATTCGGCTCAAAAAGAATAGGGTTCTTCCACATATCATTTCTGACTTGTGGTGAAAATTTGACGAGGATCCGTCAAGGCAATCTAAAGTTATCGTCCGGAAACCAAAAGTGGCGGAATAAGAAAAAAAAAAAAAAAAAAAAAAAAAAAAAAATTCTGCTAAAACCATAAAGGCTGCCGAAATGCCTTAATTAACATGTATACATGCTGAAGATGCAGAGGTATCAAGGCAAGCTTTTCAGAGTTACATGTACATGCACTGATTAGAAGCCAGAAGTCTATGTACCACTGACTACATAATAATAATAATAATTATTTATATTTATAATAATAATAACTAGACGTCAAGGCCTAAAGATGCCTTGGAGGCATTTCGGTGTGATGAATAATTTATAATACTAGATATCGACGAAAATGAAAAATGTCGACAAATTTCGGGTCAAGGTCAAAGTTCATCCATAATACCCGCTAGACATGTTTGTCTAGGGCGACGAGTCCGAAAATACCATCCGTTTCGCTCTACGACGCACCGTTTCCGAGATATCGACGAAAACAAAAACTGCCGACTCGGCAAAAAAATTTCGGGTCAAGGTCAAGGTTAATCCATAATACCCCTTAGACATGTTTGTCTAGGGCGACGAGTCCGAAAGTAACGTCCGTTTCGCTCTACGACGCACCGTTTCCGAGATATCGACGAAAACGAAAAATGCCGACTCGGCAAAAAAATTTCGGGTCAAGGTCAAAGTTCATCAATAATTCCCCTTAGACATGTTTGTCTAGTGCGACGAGTCCGAAAATAACGTCCGTTTCGCTCTACGACGCACCGTTTCCGAGATATCGACGAAAACGAAAAATGCCGACTCGGCAAAAAAATTTCGGGTCAAGGTCAAAGTTCATCCATAATACCCTTTAGACATGTTTGTCTAGTGCGACGAGTCCGAAAATAACGTCCGTTTCGCTCTACGACGCACCGTTTCCGAGATAACGACGAAAACGAAAAATGCCGACTCGGCAAAAAAATTTCGGGTCAAGGTCAAAGTTCATCAATAATACCCCTTAGACATGTTTGTCTAGTGCGACGAGTCCGAAAATAACGTCCGTTTCGCTCTACGACGCACCGTTTACGAGATATCGACGAAAACGAAAAATGCCGACTCGGCAAAAAAATTTCGGGTCAAGGTCAAAGTCATCCATAATACCCCTTAGACATGTTTGTCTAGTGCGACGAGTCCGAAAATAACGTCCGTTTCGCTCTACGACGCACCGTTTCCGAGATAACGACGAAAACGAAAAATGCGGACTCGGCAAAAAAATTTCGGGTCAAGGTCAAAGTTCATCCATAATACCCCTTAGACATTTTTGTCTAGTGCGACGAGTCCGAAAATAACGTCCGTTTCGCTCTACGACGCACCGTTTCCGAGATATCGACGAAAACGAAAAATGCCGACTCGGCAAAAAAATTTCGGGTCAAGGTCAAAGTTCATCCATTCATCCATAATACCCCTTAGACATGTTTGTCTAGTGCGACGAGTCCGAAAATAACGTCCGTTTCGCTCTACGACGCACCGTTTCCGAGATATCGACGAAAACGAAAAATGCCGACTCGGCAAAAAAATTTCGGGTCAAGGTCAAAGTTCATCCATAATACCCCTTAGACATGTTTGTCTAGGGCGACGAGTCCGAAAATAACGTCCGTTTCGCTCTACGACGCACCGTTTCCGAGATATGCAGGATGAATCAAGGATGACTCAGCAAAAACTTATTTCGACCTCTAGGTCAAAGGTCGTTTGAGGTATCGATCCCAAAATCAATAGGGTTCTTCCCTGGTGATATATAAACCTCTGTGCAAAATTCTGCAACTATTGCCTGAATATTTTTTGAGTTATCGTCCGGAAACCAAGTTCCTCGATTTCATCCTCACGGACCTCGGAGCCGGATCAAAAAAAAAAAAGTACACCCTAGAGATGTTTGTCTAGGGCGACGAGTCCGAAAATAACGTCCGTTTCGCTCTACGACGCACGGTTTCCGAGATATGCAGGAAGCCTCAAGGATGAATCAGCAAAAAATTATTTTGACCTCTAGGTCAAAGGTCGTTTGACGGATCGATCCCAAAATCAATAGGGTTCTTCCCTGGTGGCATATGAACCTCCATGCAGAGTTCTGCAACTATTGCATAAATATTTTTCCAGTTATCGTCCGGAAACCAAGTCTTAAAATTAGCCTTGATTTCATCCTCACGGACCTCACGGACCTCCGATCCGGCTCAAAAAGAATAGGGTTCTTCCTCATATCATTTCTGACTTGCGGTGAAAATTTGACAAGGATCCGTCAAGGCAATCTAAAGTTATCGTCCGGAAACCAAAAGTGGCGGAAGAAGAAAAAAAAAAAAAAAAGAAATTCTGCTAAAACCATAAAGGCATTTCTGCCGAAATGCCTTAATAATAATATACATGTACTGCTGGAGCTCACCTATATCTTCTCCCAGTTCTGATAAACCTCCAGGAAACTTCCAGAGTGTGAACTGCTGAATCAAGCAAAATCAGATGTAAATAGTTATAATTTACATGTACATGTGCATCTGAAAAAAAGTTATATGGTACAGCTGGCGAATCAGAAAAATTCTGGGGGAGTTGGAAGCATCAAGTTTTATGATGCGGCGATGATAAATGCCATGCAGAACTCAATTCAAACTTAATGAAAGTTGTGTGAAATACAGAAAGGTAACTCACTGGACGGTTTCTGTCCTTGACAACCAAGACTTCACTGGATTCCTCTTTTAGCACAACTCCTGTGGAAACAGCCAAATAACATGAACAGGATTTTTCATAATTTTGTTGCATTACATGTATTAAAAAATCTGAATGTTAAATTACACTTTATCAGGATTTCAAGATATTTAGCAGTACAGAGTAATTACTTTGGTTGAAACTTTCCGATCTTGCCGACGTACTGCTATACATATATATAATTATTTATATATTAGTAACACAGCATGGACATACATAAGAATAATGTTTTACTCCACAATCTGCACAATCTTTACCTGATACACCAACTTGATGTGTGGCATACGGCGGTAGTTTATTCGGCACTTTAGCTCGTAGCCATAGAGCCAGCATAGCAATATCTCCCTCAGCATGGTGATACTCGAAGCCATACTTGGATGCCACAGGAATGATCTGCCCCATCACGATAGGAACCTGCAGCCAGATGGCACACTTCCCTGTCTCTCTCCAATGATTCAGCGACTCTGCGAAAAATCAGTACCATTTTTGTCCCATTCTGTAGTAGTATAAACACTCCTGTTTAGCAGTCCAAGTACATTTATATCATCATTAGAGATATTTGACAGAGACTGCAATAGGCATGATAGTATGATACACAGATACCAATAACATAGAGTTATTATTACATTGATACATGCATACCTCGAAGGACAACTTCAAATTCCTCTGCTGTCACATAATCTGGAATGTCC
Organism: Terebella lapidaria; assembly: GCA_949152475.1. NCBI lineage: Eukaryota > Metazoa > Annelida > Polychaeta > Terebellida > Terebellidae > Terebella > Terebella lapidaria. Next base: position 14,544,780 of record OX424556.1, read on the forward strand.
CCGAGATCGCAGTGTACACCCTGGTATCTGTCCACTTTGTATGAAAGTGTGTGCACACATGACTCTTGTTGTGTTGCTGTCCGTTTGTGACATCCTAATTCGTGGTTTAACAGATTCTTGTGCATCAAACTTTCCAGGACAAGGGGACTCACTTTTGCGAGAGAGGAAAATACTGATCGTTTTTGTACATTGAAAGTCAAACATGTGCCTCTTCTGCAAAATGTTGACAAACATCTGTGGATTCTATGGTGGCTGATTTCTGGGTGTATCAGCAGCTTTGCAGCCAGACTAGAACATTTAGCTGTGTGCGTCATTCTGACAACACTGAAACATCACACATCAAGGCACTGCAAAAAAAAGATAGACGACAAATCAAATATGATGAAAAAAATCAACTAGAAGCATGTAAAAACAGATGAAAATATCTACCGGATACGCTACATTCATTCTAGTTTAGATTGATACTTTCAATTAATTTAAATGCTGGCAACTGCTGAAACAAATAAGCTTAATTCATTGAAATGTATCAGCAATAACTAACTACAATGTGATCGATTAGTCAATCATCGTGATGCAATAATCCTGTTTTGCCTACCATAATGGCATTATTAAAAGGCGTTGCCCTAACGCTAACCAGCTGCTAACACTGAACCCTTTATTAAAAGGTGTCAGCCCATGACAGTGTGAGTGAACTGACTCTCATACGATACTGCACTATATGGCCTACTATCCGTGCTAAATTTGCCACAACCCAAAGTTCACCAATTCAGTAGATTTATTATCGGAGCTCAAAAGTTTGTTTTGTGGAAAACAAACTGCTGGTACAAAGAGTCTCGATTGATCAGATAAGACTGGTTGGTTTTATTTGCATAACAAGGTCTGGAAACGAATTTTGGAATGCAGTGAATTTAGAATGGATGGCTCGTCTTCACAGTACTGTTGATAGGGATATGGCCAGATGAGACTGGAAATGGCTACATGCAATGCTGCGGCTGAAACGAACCGGCCGCCCGTTTCCTCTCTTATATCATAGCGCTGCAGCAGTGTGATCACCGAGTTGTACCTTTCACTTCGTGTCTGTGTGTGATTCATGCAATGTCCTCATAGCCTTGAACTTTTGAAGATTTTTAATTGAACATGTTTTATATAATTCTTGACAGGTGCTGATTATTCTGCTACTGATTGTCAGGAAACGGAATAGCGTGATCGAAGGAAGACTGAGCTTGGTTGAACCATAGACATATATGTCTATCGTTGAACCATCGGACAAATTAGCTCTCCAGCTTCTGGTTGTCAAGGAATGGCTTTAAAAAGTGCTCACAAAAAAGGATGGCTGAGATTAAAAAGTGCTCACAAAAAAGGATGGCTGAGATTGCAGATTATTGATGGAAACATTCTCACTGAACTTGACTTTGTTATGTTTACACTCATATAGGCCTGCCAATCCACTAACAAACCTAAGTATATATTAGTGTGGCGATTTTGCCCATAGATTAAGACAGGTATTTTGGCTAATCTCGTACACCATATTAGCCCGAGTGGAATATCGAGTATTAGTTCTACACGAAGATCAATAGATTATTTATTACAACACTAAACATGATTTGTCAAGCATCTCACATACATGTGTACATACATGACAGAACCTCGAGGCTTGGAAGTAAAGTTTAAAAAGTTAACATTATTAAGTGCTTCTTTCTAGAGATGTATATCTCTAATCAAAGGCGCTGTACACCTTACCTACCGGGTATTACCCCAGTCTATCCTGTATAGGTTTAACTACAGCTGCCAACAGTGCCAATCGGGCACTACATTATAGCCAGCCTGAGAGACACGGAACTCAGGCTGCATTATGGTCGCCTATTGAATGACTGGTACCTATTTAACCCTGGGTGGAGATAGATAATGATTGGTGCACATGTTGCCTTAAGGATGTTAGTGAAATAACACAATACAGAGTAAGTTCGGCCTGTACCCCCTTAGGATTCGCGTTACGAGACCAGCGCCTCATCCATTCAGCATCCATTGTCATTTAGTCACCCAGTCCATTTGAACAGAGACATGTCTGTTCAGCCAGCCATGCAGGTGCGCTATGATACACGAGAGTTGGGTATAACTGGTTTGGGCTTTGGCAGCTGGGTAGCGTCAGCTGCAGCATACGAGCCATCTGTCCTAATTTCGACGCATTCCCAAATTCGTCAACAGGGTTTAGGACCTTGTAATGCAAATGAGCCAACCAATTCTATCATCAATCGAGACGATCATCAATGATGTTCAATCTTTGTACCAGCAGTTTGTTTTCCATATATAACAAGTTTCTGAGCTCTGATAATATTGAGTTGGCGAATTTTGGGATGCGGCGAATTTAGGACAGATGGCTCGTACCCCGTATGAGTGTTTTCGCAGGCTGGGCTACAGTTAGGGCTAATACGAGTAGAGATTTTCGTAACCGAGTACTCGGCAGTGTGTAACCGGTTACTAACCGGTTACTCGTACCACTGGATAATTAAGTTTGTAAAGGTTTTACTGTAGTGATCGTATACATATACATGCTTATAATGGGTCTGAAATCACCTATACTATTGCCGGGACATCGAAAATTCGAAATAAGCACACGTCTGATTGTCTGGCAGCAAATGCAGCTCAGACAATTACATTAAATGTTGCGCATAGTTTCGTGATCAATTGAAAACATAACCACGAAAGTTGACAAAACAATGGAATTCGCACATGCTGAAGCGATGTAGAGGCATAAATTACAATGACGACATGAAAAACAACATTACATGCCTAAAAGCGAACAAATTGAGAACAAAAGGCTGAGAATTACTGAAGAATGCATTGTATTTTATCACTTCTTGAAATTCACGAGTAACCGGTTAGCCATTTCCTAACCGGTTAGAAGCCTTTTTGCAACCGTCAACGAGTACTCGCCTACTCGTATAAGCCCTAGCTACAGTACAGTATTGGATCTAGAATTTGGTTCTGGAGCAGATGAGAGGTCATGTAAGTTGACATGTAAGCTCATGATCCACATACTATACAGTGGATCCTGTGTTTTAAGACCACCCAAGGGACCCCAAAAAGGTGGTCTTAAATGGCAGGTGGTCTCTCATGACAGGTTCATTTACATGATAAAAGGCCACTTGGGACCAAGTGGAGTGGTCTTAAAACACAGGGTGGTCTCTCAAACCAGGTGGTCTTTAACACAGGATCCACTGTACTCTGATTTTTCTAACTCGTTTACACTGTTTTTCGCTAATATTTCCGTGATGCTAAACGCTATCGTTCTGAAACTTGGCATACTTCATCTGGGAGTCAAACGGCAATTTTCTGCCGAATTTCAGACAGCGATCGCGAAAATTGAAAAAGTTGGCAATCTACCTCAATGTTAAATTTCAGCCCAATACGGGATCTCGAGAATCTGAGCATATTCGAGGAATTGGTCCCGTTTACATCCATCAGGATTCAAAATTTTCTTGTAACTTTGAATCAGAAGATATACAATGTTGATTTTGAAACATTGCTCCGCTACAAAACCGAGCAAATGTACAAAATTGTGTGCGGGTTCAGAATTATATAATAGGGCTAAATTGAATGTCAACTGTAATTCGCCTAGCCGTCAGAGTACCTAATCATCGACCCTCTCCCTAATCGTCGACCTCTGCAAACGGCTGGGCAAAACTTGAATAAACTAAAATGTGAAATCTGCTGAAATGTGTATTAGAGGTACTTTCAATGTTGTTTTTGTCAGATATCTGTTTTGCACAGCTGTTGGGCAGTGTTTGCAGGGGTCGATGATTAGGGACGGGGTCGATGATTAGGTACCCTGACGAGCTCTCTCTGAAATTTTGTAGAAAATTGCCGTTTGACTCCCAGATGAAGTATGCCAAGTTATAGAACGATAGCGTTTAGCATCACGAAAATATGAGCGAAAAACAGTGTATACGAATTAGAAAAATCAGAGTATACAGCCGTAGGCAGATACAGTGGATTCAAACATATATAGTGAACACAAACATGACAAACTGACAAGAGTTGCACTTGTTGACACGGGTTCACCAAGACGACCTTGACCTCTTTGGTGCAAGATATAAGTTACCAACACCGACCATAAAATCACAAGCGGTCCGAGAGCTGTAACCACGGTGGAAGACTGTTTTAGGGTTGATATCACCAATGATCGGCTGTTAAATTGGTCAACTTCGGATGTGCGATTCACCTTTCCAAAAAAAAAATAATAATAGCAAAAAAAAAAAAAAAATAGGGCTTAACGGTGGATAGGGTGTGATAGTATAATAATAGTACCAGAGAGTATACTCTCTGATAGTACTTCAATAAAAATCTAGGTCACTACAGAGCACGATAGTTCCAATTTTTCATAAAATGACGCTGAACAGGACCCCTGTCAATTTAGCTTGTTTTCAGATCGCAATGGGTTTCCTCTTTAGTTTGGCAACAAATGTACCAAAACCTTGAGTGCAGATGGTGCCAAACTAAAGAGGAAACCCAAGAACACATACTAACTAAATGCAAAGAATTCAAGCACATCACAAGGGAACTCCCATATAAAACATATTTCCAAGACGATATGCTATCCCCAACCAGAACAAAAAACGTACTGGAAAAAACCTTACAAAAATTAAACCCACGTGACGCTCCTCCAAATGTTGGAAGTTGAGCGACCTGGCCGAACCAGGGAATCACAAAAGAAAAAAAAAGACAACAAAAAGACATAGCATACATCCTCAATGTGTGAGGCTTCCCCAAGTCTATTCCTGGTTTTTACCTATTAGATATACGCATAGTCTTTGTATCAGATGTACGCACAGTGTCATTATGTATGAAGAAAACATGTCGATATCATTGAATATACGAAATGCGTTAAATGTAATGTTCTACAAATGTTGATATCAAACAAAATCAATCGAACAAGAGGCCAGACAGTTTGCCCCCTCATCATCGAGAACTGGTAGACAAGATATGGTTCAAGACAGGAAAGACCAGTGCGTCATAAATGAATGAATTACCGCCATCTCAACCCTTTTACTGAGAAGGACATTTACCCATTGCCGAAAATAGACAACACCATATAGCAGCCTGTTCTGAACGAAAGTGGTTTTGAAATCTGAACGTGACGAGTGGCTACATGCAAGTGGGAACGGATGAGGATGCCAGAAACGAGTCGGCTTTCTGTGTTCCCAGTGTTCAAGAGGATGAGCTTTGGGCTGTGCAACACGCTGGGAACTTTCGAACAGCTCATGGGGAAAGTCCTTGGTTAATTCTCCTGGATGTAGGGATAGAAGGAGTAGGGAATTTCGTAACTGGGTACTCGTTAAGCCGTAACTGAACCGTAACTTTGTATCCGTTAATATACAAACTCAACTGAACATCAATCGATCTGAATCCCTGAGCTACTGAGATATACATGTAGCCAAAACATTATTGGATAGGTATCATAGGTCTATCGTGTTTTCAATTGACTCTTTTTCATAGATGTAAACGAACATGTTTCTGTATCTGAATATTTGCAAACGATGCAAAATTTGTTCACAATATCATCTCCATTGGCAAATAAATCCTAGCATAATTCCTATTCAGCTTTCCAGCTGTCAGTCACAACATAACAAGTCACCATGACTGAATCACGTGATCTCAAGAAAGTAGTCCCGGTCTTTGTCCATCTACCGTAATGCCATGAATGAAGTAGCCTACTTGTAACACAAAATACACAATGTAAAAACAAGCCATTTATTTTCCAAACAAATACAATGGTCGAAATGCAAAACGTGCAATACCATGCATGCTGCATAGACATGGAAGAGAGTTGGACTGCCAACACGACCTCAGTGACCTTGAGCTTGAGACCAGAGGAACATGGGTACATGTACTTCATTTCCGGTTTGGAGTTCCATGGGAAAATTGAATTGTCAAAATACGTTGAATACCATATGTGACGTCAACACGCTGAGGATCGTCAGGAATGAACAATGGCAATAGGATGTTATACGTTGACAACGGAAGTGTAACAACCATCTTCCTCTGACCTTTTGTGACCTCAAGCTCAATGACTAGAAACAGAGAGAATGATATCGGAGTTGGCAGTCCATCTCTCTTCTATGTCTATGGCATGCTGCACGTGAGTTACAGTCAATTACTCCTTTATTTGCTTCATGCTACGAGTCAGATTTGAATATATTACAGCAGGGCGGAAACAGTTCAAAGGCACTCGAGTTGTGAAATGAATAAAAATGAGCCTAACGCTAATATTGAAAGCCTGGAGTATGATTTTAACACATTCACGGGTAACGGTTAAATGATATCCTAACCGAGTAAAAGCCATACCCGAACCTAACCGAGTTACCTGAGTACTCCTTCTATTCCTACCTGGAAGATCTGCTTGATCTACCTAGATGATGTGACCATCTACAGCCGGACATTCAAAGAATCTATAAGAGAAAATGAAGGCTGTCAGTCAGAAATCGAAGCCATCAAAGTGTAGATTTTTAATCTAGAAATGTCATTGCTTGGACATATCGTTGGCCGAGACAGCATCAGAACAAACCCAGCTAAAGAAACTGTCAGAAGTTGGTCTACACCAGACAGTGTGTCCGAGCTGCGGAGTTTCCTGGGTCTGTGTTCCTACTGATGGAAGTTCGGGCCAAAGTTTGCCGAGAAATCTGGACTGTACTAATTTGAGTCCAGAAGAAGGACTCCATTGTCCTGACAAACGACAATGGAGTGATCTACAGAGGATGGACCGACATCTACCGATTGAACTGGTACTGTTGCCATGCAGAATCTTGGGAGGCTACGTCAATCATCACTTGTAGATGTACATGAGATGCTGACAGCAACACTATATCATCACCACAAGTTGGGACACTGACATCCACTGTTCTTACACAGTAACTGATCCCACTCTTCTCAATACGCCTCAGGACCTAGTTACAACAATGCATATTGTGATTTGTGGCACCTACTGATCGGTTTTCATGATAAATTTTTTTGTCAGTAGAAATCCCAAAGTCACGTGACCCACCCCCGAAATTCGTATCTATAAGTACAGCCGACTCACGGGAGTCAGCGCCTTTCGAGCCTTGGATGTCAGAGTGTTCACATAAAAAAAAAAAAGTTAAAGTTAACATTTATTAAGCGCTCCTTTATAGAACGTAGCGCTTAATAAGTTACAATCTCTGGTACCTGAGCCGACTTCAGCCGAAACGCCACTCATGTTCCCGAGGAGCGGTAACCACTGAGAGGAGTCATCTCTGATGTAGTCACAACATTTCCAATCGACTGTAGATCAAAGAGGTAGACCACATCAACTCCACCCTGGACCGATGATCCATGAGTTCTACAGCTGGCGACAAGCGAAGATTGGAGGCCTTCCACGCTACCAACCGACGACGGCCTGCTGATGAAGGAGGAGCCCTCTCCAGCCGAGGAGCCGACCTCTGCCGAATCAAAAGAGCCGACCTCAACCGAGACCAAGGAGCTGACTTCACCGGTGCCCGATCCCAACCGGCTGAGGAGCCGACTTCAGCCGAAGTCTAGGCGCCTGCTGCAGCCGATAAACCGACACTAGAACCCTTATATAAGTTACAATATCAATTTGTTCATGTGTTTTATTTTTACTTCCATCTTGTTGGCTGCCAAATATATAATCAAATATCAAAACCAAAACTCTCATGTGGATTGTTGACCACGAAAACCGATTTTCAGGTAATAGTTTTTATTTTGTCGCCGGTATTTATTATTTATAAAACATATTCGCCAGACGGCGCTCTGTCATAGAAAACGCCATTTTTGTCAACATTCTTGGAGAAATATTCTGTTCAACTTTTGCCATTTCTCAATGGATAGGAACACCAGATATCAGATTGTAAGCAACTGACGACTTGAATCTGCTGTGATCAGCGCATAAAGAAGGGTTTTCATTAGATGATTTTTTCAGCGACACGCCACGGTTACCAAGCGATAAGGCCGCCAAGCCCAAAGCGATCAGGCCGCATACGGCATATTAATCATACCCGTATGCTCGAGTGTCATAACACTCATCATCCATCACTTAACCTGTAGTTTGATGGCGCCCTGATCACTTTGGCGGCCTTACCACCTGTACCCCCACGCCACTGTCCCTCTCCTAGTCTGATTCAATTCATGCCATGCCATGGTGGTCTCATTCAACTCAAAGTTTGTGGAAGCGTAGAGTAAAGCAGCCTAATTTTGGACACCACCAGAAATTGGACACTTCATGAGTTACCACCAATTATCTATATCAGTTATAATGTTTCAAATAGGGCCCGGACGAGTCGAAGGGTACCCGAATTCGGGGCGGGTCATACAATTACCTGGGTCGGAATTTCATTACCCGTATCGGAGAACGAATAAAGATATAGTTTTTGTCTTGAAAATTTGCGATAAACACTAGTAAAATCACAAAAGTGACAAGAAAATCATCGAGAAACAATGGGAAGTAGTTTTATGAGGTCATGTGATCTTTCTCAAACTTGAAAATAAACACTGACGAAACCAATAATATGTGTCAAAAGATCGATGACTGGCGTTTACGTGTTACAAATTGCTCCAGTGATTCCCGTTCAAATTTGATCTGTATTTGGACGGGTTACCCTGGGCGGGTCGGGTCAGACCACATGGGTACCCGGGTCGGAAATTTCCGACTCGTCCGGGCCTAGTTGCAAACAAATATGCCATTTTGGCAATCCAATGATTGAATTTTAAGTGTGCAAATAAGGCCATATTGGGATATAGGTCCCACTTTTTTAGGACGTCATGATTTTAGTGTGTGCATCCATCTACCCCTGGCTTCCACCCCCCTCCAGGATTCTCCATCTCCAAGATATAGAAGTTGACTGGAAACTTTAAAATGGTGTTACTATTTTAACTGAATAAGCCTCGTCCTAGTGTAACAGTATCTTGCAGCATTCACGAGAATGCTGCAAATAAAATGTTGATGGGCATTCTCGTGAAATAGGTCCTGCTACATTATGACCAGGCTTATTCAGTTAAAATAGAGTAGCACCATTTTAATGTTTTCGGTCAACATCTATATATCTTGGAGAATCTTTGAGGGAGGTGGTGGGGGAATGTAGATGCATCATAGCGTGTGAAATAAGCAAGACTTATATCATGGTCTGGCCCGTTGATGTACCTTAAGTAATATCTTTTCTAGTGCTAGAAAGAGTACCCTGGTAACTCGTAACGGTTATGAATTTGCCACCGGTTACGGAATTTGCTATTCGTTATTCGTCAGAAGCTGATCTCACAATATTAACCGATTGTCTGATGCATAAAAGTCTATTCAAAACTTGATTTTGAAGCTCTGTGCTTTTTATACATACATACTAAAACATATTGTTTTGAATAATTTTTGGTGTTCGAGTTATTAGAGTGTTCGAACTAATTGAATAATTACGGTAGCACATTTCAAACTACGAGACATGAAGAAAAATGAGTACTCATGTCAATCGTCGAGTGTTGGCCGCATACAGAAGCCTGTTGTCTGGGGGGGGGGGGGGGGGGGGCTGGAGGGGGAACAGCCTTTTCGATTGGGCAGCATGCCAGTGACGCGCTTGTGTCAGAGCAACTTTTGTATAGACTGGCTGTTGATCGCTGCTTGTGTAAGTTGTCTTCAAACATGTAATGCGCACTTGCAGTCAAACCATGTGAAGCTTCACAATAGTTCACCGAAAATCAAATTAAGATGACATACAAGTTGATTTAGGTGTTATTTGAGGCACTTCTAATGTAACTAATGTAACAGGTACATTCAGTAGTAGAGACAAAACCCAAGTTTGGAACTACCTAGCCATTTCTTTATTTCTTTACGGGTACTCTTTTGAAGAGTACACGGTTAGCCGGTTACTAAAATTGCTACTCCTTCTACCACTAATCTTTTCTACCTAGTAGATAATATGTTTTATAGATTGGCATGCACTATAATGTGACTGTTATCTCAAAAATGAAAAAAAGTTCTTAGTGAAGTTAACTGTTGAAGATATATACATGGGTGATACATGTACTGCTGTTAGTGATGGGAGTCGGTTTGGATTTCATAATCGATCATCGGTTTGATGAAAGTAACCGATGATCGATTAATAATCGGTTTAGATAATGTCAATCAGTATTTATTAATATGAATATATTATTTAGTTCACTAATCAAAGATTTCTTCTAAGTTTTGATTGCTCTCTGCCATTTTCCAGTTAACTAATCATACCCACCCACTGCCAGTGCTCACAACCAAACACTTCACACTCCATTAAATTCGATCCAAATCATAACGTTCGCCCTTCGTTAAGTACATGCGTGGATCCAAATAATTGATGGTACGAAATGCACAGCACTGGGCAGATGGGTACGAAATAGATCGGAAAGCAACTACCGTACTTTAGCGCATTGATGAAAATCGAGCTCTAAATATATAATCGAGCGCTTGAATTTTCATAGCAAACGACTGACTTTCGACTAGAGTCGATGATCGTCCCATCACTAACTGCTGTCCTTAGTACAATCAGCTGTGTTGTGTGCTTGCAGCTGAGGAATGAGGATAACGAGGGTAGTGATGAGGAGCCGGGAGAGGCTGGTCCTGCTGAGGTACAAGAGACAGGCTCTCAGGAGGACTGCGCTGGAGGGGAGGAGGTCACAGTCGTGGAGACTAACCCAGTAGATGGTCAGTACATTGAGTACTTTATCTGAATATGTAAACGCTGGAGTAGGAAGTGGAGTAGAAAGTTCCTAATTGTTAAAATGTACTTGTGTTTGTGGAAGTGTGGTGTGACAAACTTGTACTTGTAAATTTTATATATGCGTTCGAACATTGCTAGCTGCTGCTCGCCCTCTGGAGCCGCCATCCTACAACATTGCTACCAGTCTGCCCACGTACGAGGAGGCTGAGGAGAACAAAGAGGCCGACGAACAGTTCCGGCAGCAGAAGGAACGACAACATCAGCAGGCTCAGGTAGCACTTGTAGCAACATACTGGACTCTGTTGTTCACTTCACTCTGTCTAAAACTGAGCCTTTGCCTACCATTGCAATTGGTGCTTTCAAGAGTTATTTTGTGTGTCAGTGACTTCCTTAACGCCTCACATACATACATTATCACACACACCATATAAATTTTGTAATGAATATGTTATGATTGACACATCAGGCTGCCAGCACGGCAACTAGTAATCAGAGAATAGGCGATGTCTACCTAGGAACTGACGGGATCTTCATCTGCTCATTTCTCTGTAAGTTAAACACTTGACATCTACTGTAGTGATAATGTTCTATGTACATTTGACAGATGATGGTTGTCTATATTTTACGAGTGGGTGATAATTTCCTTTCAGTGGCCTTTCTGTTCAACTGCATCGGTCTGTTTGCCATTCTGTGCGTCAGCCAGACCATTGCCGCACGGTTTGGTGCCATATCAGGATTCGGACTGTCCATTGTCAAATATGTCGCACTGATGAAGGTAAAACTCGTTATAGCATGCTCATGTTGAGCATTTGATGCCATAAGTATTTGGATACAAAAGTAATAGGATATAAAACTGATTTGGATCTATGAATTTCGACTACGTTCAATATTAACGGTAACAGTTTTGCACATGTATTGTACATATATTCACCTGAGACCACCCATGGTTGTTGCAGTACCAAAACTGGGTGACGTCCTGGACTGACGGCTACTCCTGGCTCTGGTGGTTCACCCTCGTCTTAGGTCTGTGTCCAAGCATGATGGAAATTTATGTCTTCTGTGATATCAGTTGAACTGTCTTCTGTGATATCAGTTGTAACTGACAAAATTAAGAGCAAAATTAGTGAGTGCTATGTCATTAGTTGAATTCATTGTGATGTATAATAGAAAGTTAAAAAATCACACCTTGTGAGTTGGTTGAGATAATACCTTAAAAGCATGCTGAAACTCCTGCACCACATGTGTTGTACAATCTACAGTATATCTTACACATTTACTATCCCTTGTTTGTAAATTGCAGGGCTGCTGATGTTTTTCCGAGGATCCCTGCAGTACATGCGCATCAAGCACCAGTGGTCGCGTCTCAGTCAGCAGACAAGAGGGCGAATTTATCTCTATTTCTAGATCACTCTGAAGTCAATTCTATGGATCGCACATCGATGGATGCATCGGCTTTGTCTCATTGTTATAACTTGGGTGCAGGACCAGTGTAATGTAAATGATTATCCCAGAAGAATTAACTATTCATGTATGACGTCATAGACTCAATGTCGGTACCAAAATGTCTCAAACTGTGTCTGACACGTGTCGTCAGTACAGTCCAGGGTCGTGAGGGTATACTTATCAGTAGTCACTAGACATGTACAGACGCCAGATCCCCACAAATACCAACACATTTTGTGAGGGTGCCAGGGGGAAGCAGAAACCTATGAATGTGGATAATGTAACGTTGGTTAAGTGTTGGGTGGACAAGTTTGTGCTGCTATCTGTGATCGTTGTTTGTTGTCATTGATTGCGTGTAGTAAGGTGCATGTTATGTGTATGTATGTCTGATGTACTGCAGAAGTGAGTATGAGAAAGATTCCTTTGAGCCAGATGAAGCAAGTCATCATGGTACATACATGTAGATAAATGGAATATTAGATAGGATTTGTCATCGCAAGTATTGGAGAATATTTTGGACCTATTTTGTTGAATTTGGTGACTCAACTACATTGAGCCAAAATCTATTTTAATCTTCACCGCTGTTAACAAAATAGTGATTTGACAGTAGTTATTTAGTGGTACTACAATTATAGATTTTAATATACTGTTTGTTACATATTGAGTGACAATATTTGCTCGTGTGTTGACTTGAGAGGAGTGATGATGTTACACAAAATTTGCAAGCTTGTTATTATCTGTTGCAGTTATGTAAATATGTATCGTGAGCAACAATGCTATTTATTGTGATGTTAGAACACTTGAGATGATGTATATAATTCTTATGGACATGGTGGTATCATCAATGTATTTAATTGTACTGCCTGACACCCAGAAAGGGTTCTGCCGTACAGTCATATACTCTACGTCTGTATGAGGTGTACTGCCTGACACCCAGAAAGGGTTCTGTCGTACAGTCATATACTCTACGTCTGTATGAGGTGTACTGCCTGACACCCAGAAAGGGTTCTGCCGTACAGTCATATACTCTACGTCTGTATGAGGTGTACTGCCTGACACCCAGAAAGGGTTCTGCCATACAGTCATATACTCTACGTCTGTATGAGGTGTACTGCCTGACACCCAGAAAGGGTTCTGTCGTACAGTCATATACTCTACGTCTGTATGAGGTGTACTGCCTGACACCCAGAAAGGGTTCTGCCGTACAGTCATATACTCTACGTCTGTATGAGGTGTACTGCCTGACACCCAGAAAGGGTTCTGTCGTACAGTCATATACTCTACGTCTGTATGAGGTGTACTGCCTGACACCCAGAAAGGGTTCTGTCGTACAGTCATATACTCTACGTCTGTATGAGGTGTACTGCCTGACACCCAGAAAGGGTTCTGTCGTACAGTCATATACTCTACGTCTGTATGAGGTGTTGATGCTGTGCAAAACAGAAACATTCTCCCCATTCCTCAGCAGTATAGCTTCATGTAGCACAACATCAATCGGTTCTATAGCAGACTTATACATTCCATTTAGTGTCCTACGATGGAGGTTTGTTGTTTGTGGTTACACTTTGCTGGTTTCAAGTTGTATAGTATTAGGCATCCCGATTGAAAATCGGGAGGCCTTATGTTTTTGTCTGTTTTTTTTTTTTTTTTCTTTTTTTTTTTTTTTTTTTTTTTTTTTTTCTTCCGCCGTTCGGTTTCCGGATCATAACTCTTGAACGCCTTAATCTATCTTTCCGAAATTTTCACAGCTCATCCGAAATACTTTGCTCCTAACCCCTATTGTTTTTCGTCGAGACCCGAAATCCAAGATGGCCGCCAGCGGCCATTTTGGAAAAAAAAATCGGGCGATTCCTGTCAATGTCATAATTTGATTCAGGCAATTTCCAGGGGGAAAAAATTTTTTGGGTGTATTTTTTTTTGGACTTAGAATTTTTCCCTCGCCTGCCCCCATGCAGATGTAATACTGTGACTGAGCCATGCTACTGTATTCACTGACTGCAGCCTGCATGTCCCATGTGTCCAGCATGAGGCTAGGCTCTGCCCTCTCAGCCAGTGCAGTATATGAGAGCCCTGCTCAGTAATGCCTGTGATAAGGCAATACCCCCCCCCCCCCCTCTCCCTCCCCCACCTCCACTGTCAGCCAGTCTAATCTGCATATGAATGTAGCAATGTATCAGTGACTTGTATGCACTGCCCCTCTTCCCCCCCCCCCCCCCCCTCTCCTGTCCCCTCACCCCAGTTTACTATACTAACACCAACAAGTTGGAACAATGCCCTCCTTCCCTTTCTAAAGAAAACAATAGGTGGTTATATAATGATGACCCAAACTGAAGATAACAGCTTTGAAGGTCTGCCTGGGCCTTGGTTGCCGGTCAATTGTTCATTGTATTCAGTTAAAACAGCACTGTGTTTATCTGGATGAAACTACATGGCATTGCATTGTTTTGTTTTCTAGCTGTATTTCACATGCAGTGACCAAATTATCATTGTTTTACTTAGCCAGAACCCAGAATAATTTCCTTTTTGCTTGTATTATGAATGTCTGTCATGTCTGTACATTTAATACCTATTGAGATTAAAACAAATATCTGATGGACATTTGTCTAGTGAGCAACTGCTATAATTTGAACTCTCACTCCCACCTGTGTTCAATAATCCTGGTATATGTATTATAATAACAGTCAAGTTTCACCATTAGAAAAGAACAGAAAAAATTGGGGGATGCCACAAAGCCTATAGGCTTTTATGTCTAGTTCAGCATAGGAGTCAGTTTGACAAGCCCATCACCCGTATGCATGATTCTCACATAAACCATTTAAATTTCAAATTCCAGGATCTATACTAGAGATATGGGTTGTCGTAAAGGACTTTTATGAATTCCAACAATTATGACATTGAAAACAATATGAAAGGACATTTCAATTGTTACTCAAATGTTGTCAATTCACCATTCGCTGAAGAACTTGTAAATGTATTATGTTCATGTTTACAACAGACGCAAAATCAGTACCGGGTATTGTGAGACGTGCTGCACACTTTCCAGGGTGATGGGCTCGTCACACAGACTTCTATCTTGAAGCTGAGGGAAAACATGTGCAATTTAAAAAATATTTCAATGAAATATACTCATGGAAAGATTAGGCTATTTATATTTATTGCAGATATCTTATTTGTGGCAGTTTATCTGATATACATGATATATATGAAAACTATTCAAATTCAGATGCTGTTGTGCATTCAGTAAGTAAAATTTAAACTAAAAAAATGTACAGTTTAAAGTACAAATACAGATTTCATTTTTGTGTAAAGTAATTTTTATACACAGTTAATGGTAGATCTTTTCATTTTTTATGCCAATTATTTGTTGACTGAAAAAGCTGTTAATTCAAATACGGTTTATTCTGCCAAAATATGATAAAGACTTATTACTGATGTGTGTACAATAAAACACAAATTGAAATTTCAAACTTCTCCTCTGCTTGCATGTAAGTAGACACCTACAAGAGATTAAATGTATCAGGTTACAAAATCCTGAATGGTTTGTTATACATCAGTAGAATAAACAACAGATATTTGATTGTTTCATACAACATGGGACTGAAAATCAAGATGTGTACATACATGCCTCTTCAACAAGATGCATCGTCAAATAGATGTGTACATACATGCATATACCATTACACCAAATCATAATGTAACCGTTTCTGTGCCGCTTGGTGAAATCAATGTTCTCCTTCAATATAGACCCAACGACGACGGGATATTGATGTAAGACATTCACCTATCCATGATCCATACTCAGCTAAAATAATGTGCTGTTCTGCTTCGACGCCTTGCATTATGTGAATATTAGCCTATCAAATAGCCTACTGAATCAGGCATCCTAAAAAAAGTGAGAGTGGCCTATAGCACTACCCGACGTTTGTACGGTGACCCCGGCTCAAGGGACGATTCCATTTCTTCTCGTTTCAAGAGACAACAACCTGCTCAAAGTCTAGATCTGATGCTCATTTTTTTCTAATACAATGTCTGATGGCTGGGGTAATTTTTTATCCTGAATGCAGATGTTGTGCCCGGGATTTTTCCCTTCTTTACGTGGCCGTTTGTCGCATCATGATATATGCTGAAGTGACTTCTGGAGATTAAACAACCACCGTGATACTACACGTGAGTCTAGGTTTGTTTTATGGGCACATGGGAAGTCTTATGTGGCGCATCTTGTGGTGATCTTCAACATGACGTCAGGTGACCTTGAGTGCTCAAATCTCACACGTGGGTGCTTGATGCCTTGTCTATGATTGGTCGGGTCTTTGGATGTACATTTTTCCGCCTCTCTCCCTGCTTCTGATCATCTCGGAAAAAGTGAAGTAGTTCGTTTGGTCCTCAGAAACTCTGGACATGGTAGGCAGATTCAGGATAGCCTTGGGACTCTGAATCTCCATGCCTGCCACTTACCGGTATTTGGAACTCGTACAATAAACTCGCACAAGACTGCCAAGCATTTACCCTGTTTGAGGTAGTGCTTAGGCCATTCTGAGAAATCATATGCGTTGCATGTTTCGGTGAGGATGGTCCGTAGATGCATGTACTCTGAGAGCGCTATCATAGCTACATGTATACAGGGAGTGGCCTCTGTTTGATGTCGTTGAGGGCCTGTGGTCCATCAGCATCGTCGACTCCATCTTGTGGCTTGTTAGACGATCGTAAACGGGTTTACCGTCCGGGTTTCTTGAACAATACATTCTGGCGCCCTGCTTTTCCATGGTTCGGACATTTTGAACTTGTGTGGAGTCTTTGTGTTGTCCATGTTCTCTGCTCAGAAGCTCACCGACTCTGACCTGTTCTGAAATGGGCTCTCACAGTTCCTCTCTAGCTAGCAGCAGGCCATGTACTGGCCTTCGGGCAAAATATTTTGTCGTTTGTCACCTCGCAATATACTGCAGGCTAATTCGTTGATGCTGAGGTTCCATCGTCCCTGGAGTCTGGGTTCCAAATCTTTATCACCACTCCACACCCACGTACAGAATGGCAGGGCGGTTTGAACAAGCGTATTGCAGCGTATGTTCAGCTCGAGTTGTACGCGTTAAGCTGGCCTTGACTACAGCCCCATATTCAGTTCGTGTGTAGGTGTAGCGATGAGCAATAAAAGTTTCAACCTTTCTTCTTTTATGTATACTCACATCTGAGTGTGTAAGAATACCTTGTTGGAAGATTTTGAGAGATTTAGGAAAGGCTTGACAGTGGACGATGTCACCCACCAGGACTGAACTGCACTACATTTGTGCATATATGCACGCATCCAGCGTAAGTTCCTTGTGAAATTCTTGTTCAGTGTATTACTTGTTCACCGTAATACACAACAACACCAAATACTCAAAAGATAGGTTACCAGACAGTTTTGGTTTAACCATGGCAGGTAACAGACCTTGAGATTTACCAAGCAAGGTTATCAGTGTGAACATATGACCTTGAAATTTACCAATCAAGGTCATCTATGTGAACTACAATGTCATCATTACATGTATGTTTGCGGCATTTGATTTTCTCGATGGACGATGGACGCAACGCCACGTCAATAGGTTAGGCGATTCATGTTTTATATCTTGGTTTACGAACGATGGATGAAAAAATGTTGGGTCGGAGGGAGGAATAAAAAGAAAAACATAGGCCCAAGGGACCTGTAGCTTACCGGCTAGCCAATAGGTGATCGGACCGATGGTCTGGTAACTTCAAGGTTACAAGTATATTCAGCATACATCATTCTTATATGTCCACAATTGATTCGTAGGCTGTAAAGTTGACAACAAGTGAGAATATGCGCCATTTCGTGCTCTGACCTTGAAAATGAGGTCAAAGGTCAAATTCAAGGTCATCAGAGTATTCGACATGCATCATTTCCTATATGTCCACAATTGATTCCTAAGCTGTAAAGTCGATAATCAGCGAGATATCAGCCATTCTGTGCTTTGACCTTGAAAATAAGGTCAAAGGTCACATTCAGTGTCATGAGAATATTCTGCTTATATCATTCCTTATATGTCTACAATTGATTCCCAAACTGTAAAGTGAATAATAAGCAATATATTAGCGATTTTGTGCTCTGACCTCTAAAATGAGGTCAAAGGTCAGATCCAAGGTCACGAGAATATTCAGTATATATTATTTCTCATATACCCACAATTGATTCCCAAGCTGAAAAGTAAATAATGAGCGAGATATTAGCCATTTTGTGCTCTGACCTTGAAAATGAGGTCAAAGGTCAAATTCAAGGTAATCAGAGTATTCGACATGCATCATGATTTCAAAGCTGTAAAGTCATTAATAAGCGTGATAATAGCCATTTTGTGCTTTGACCTTGAAAATTAGTTCAAAGGTCAAATTCAAGGTCATCAGAGTATTCGACATGCATCATTTCCTTTATGTCCACGATTGATTCCTAAGCTGTAAAGTCGATAATAAGTGAGATATTAGCTATTTTGTGCTTTGACCTTGAAAATAAGGTCAAAGGTCACATTCAAAGTCATGAGAATATTCTGCTTATATCATTTCTTATATGTCCACAATTGATTCCCAAGCTGTAAAGTGAATAATAAGCGAGATATCAGCGATTCTGTGCTCTGACCTTGAAAATGAGGTCAAAGGTCAAATTCAAGGTCATCAGAATATTCGGCATATATCAATTCCTATATGGTCACAATAGATTTCTAAGCTGTAAAGTCGATAATAAGTGAGATATTAGCCATTTTGTGCTCTGACCTGAACATGAGGTCAAAGGTCAAATTCAAGGTCACGAGAATATTCAGCATATATCAGTTCCTATATATCCACAATTGATTCCTAAGCTGTAAAGTCAATAATAAGAAAGATATTGGCCATTTTTGCTCTGACCTTGAAAATGAGGCTAAAGGTCAAATTCATGGTCACGAGAATATTCAGCATATATCATTTCCTATATGTCCACAATTGATTCCAAGTCTCTAATCTCGATATTAAGTGAGATATCAAGAACATTGTGGCCCATTATAAAGCATAGGAGAATTTAACATGGGATAGTCCTATTTGGGCCCAGTAAAAAACATCAAAATGGCCGCCACACGCAGACCGGCGATTAAAGAGCATCGAAACTTATACACATTATAAGGATACATGAGGGGGACATTTTGAAACTAAAATCTCAAAACTGATCAGACAGTTTTTGAGAAAATAATTTTTTAAATTGAAAACATGGAAATCAAAAAAATGAAAAAAATCATCTGGGGGTATTGACCCAATACATATTCACACAAATTTATGGACAAATTCATCAGCCCGAAAAAAAAAAAAAATGTTAACAGATGATGTGGCGGACGACGACGACGACGACAACGAGATTAAACAACCGCCGTGACACTGCACGTGAGTCTAGGTTTGTTTTATGGGCACATGGGAAGTCTTATGTGGCGCATCTTGTGGTGATCTTCAACATGACGTCAGATGACCTTGAGTGCTCAAATCTCACACGTGGGTGCTTGATGCCTTGTCTATGATTGGTCGGGTCTTTGGATGTACATTTTTCCGCCTCTCTCCATGCTTCTGATCGTCTCGGAAAAAGTGAAGTAGTTCGTTTGGTCCTCAGAAACTCTGGACATGGTAGGCAGATTTAGGATAGCCTTGGGACTCGGAATCTCCATGCCTGCCACTTACCGGTATTTGGAACTCGCACAATAAACTCGCACAAGACTGCCAAGCATTTACCCTGTTTGAGGTAGTGCTTAGGCCATTCTGAGAAATCATATGCGTTGCATGTTTCGGTGAGGATGGTCCGTAGATGCATGTACTCTGAGAGCTCTATCATAGCTACATGTATACAGGGAGTGGCCTCTGTTTGATGTCGTTGAGGGCCTGTGGTCCATCAACATCGTCGACTCCATCTTGTGGCTTGTTAGACGATCGTAAACGGGTTTACCGTCCGGGTTTCTTGAACAATACATTCTGGCGCCCTGCTTTTCCATGGTTCGGACATTTTGAACTTGTGTGGAGTCTTTGTGTTGTCCATGTTCTCTGCTCAGAAGCTCACCGACTCTGACCTGTTCTGAAATGGGCTCTCACAGTTCCTCTCTAGCTAGCAGCAGGCCATGTACTGGCCTTCGGGCAAAATATTTTGTCGTTTGTCACCTCGCAATATACTGCGGGCTAATTCGTTGATGCTGAGGTTCCATCGTCCCTGGAGTCTGGGTTCCAAATCTTTATCACCACTCCACACCCACGTACAGAATGGCAGGGCGGTTTGAACAAGCGTATTGCAGCGTATGTTCAGCTCGAGTTGTACGCGTTAAGCTGGCCTTGACTACAGCCCCATGTTCAGTTCGTGTGTAGGTGTAGCGATGAGCAATAAAAGTTTCAACCTTTCTTCTTTTATGTATACTCACATCTGAGTGTGTAAGAATACCTTGTTGGAAGATTTTGAGAGATTTAGGAAAGGCTTGACAGTGGACGATGTCACCCACCAGGACTGAATTGCACTACATTTGTGCATATATGCACGCATCCAGCGTAAGTTCCTTGTGAAAATCTTGTTCAGTGTATTACTTGTTCACCGTAATACACAAAAACACCAAATACTCAAAAGATAGGTTACCAGACAGTTTTTGTTTAAACATGGCAGGTAACACACCTTTAGATTTACCAAGCAAGGTTATCAGTGTGAACATATGACCTTGAAATTTACCAATCAAGGTCATCTATGTGAACTACAATGTCACCATTACATGTATGTTTGCGGCATTTGATTTTCTCGATGGACGATGGACGCAACGCCACGTCAATAGGTTAGGCGATTCATGTTTTATTTCTTGGTTTACGAACGATGGATGAAAAAATGTTGGGTCGGAGGGAGGAATAAAAAGAAAAACATAGGCCCAAGGGACCTGTAGCTTACCGGCTAGCCAATAGGTGATCGGACCGATGGTCTGGTAACTTCAAGGTTACAAGTATATTCAGCATACATCATTCTTATATGTCCACAATTGATTCGTAAGCTGTAAAGTTGACAACAAGTGAGAATATGCGCCATTTCGAGCTCTGACCTTGAAAATGAGGTCAAAGGTCAAATTCAAGGTCATCAGAGTATTCGACATGCATCATTTCCTATATGTCCACAATTGATTCCTAAGCTGTAAAGTCGATAATCAGCGAGATATTAGCCATTCTGTGCTTTGACTTTGAAAATAAGGTCAAAGGTCACATTCAGTGTCATGAGAATATTCTGCTTATATCATTCCTTATATGTCTACAATTGATTCCCAAGCTGTAAAGTGAATAATAAGCAAGATATTAGCGATTTTGTGCTCTGACCTCTAAAATGAGGTCAAAGGTCAGATCCAAGGTCACGAGAATATTCAGTATATATTATTTCTCATATATCCACAATTGATTCCCAAGCTGAAAAGTAAATAATGAGCGAGATATTAGCCATTTTGTGCTCTGACCTTGAAAATGAGGTCAAAGGTCAAATTCAAGGTAATCAGAGTATTCGACATGCATCATGATTTCAAAGCTGTAAAGTCGTTAATAAGCGAGATAATAGCCATTTTGTGCTTTGACCTTGAAAATTAGTTCAAAGGTCAAATTCAAGGTCATCAGAGTATTCGACATGCATCATTTCCTTTATGTCCACGATTGATTCCTAAGCTGTAAAGTCGATAATAAGTGAGATATTAGCTATTTTGTGCTTTGACCTTGAAAATAAGGTCAAAGGTCACATTCAAAGTCATGAGAATATTCTGCTTATATCATTTCTTATATGTCCACAATTGATTCCCAAGCTGTAAAGTGAATAATAAGCGAGATATCAGCGATTCTGTGCTCTGACCTTGAAAATGAGGTCAAATGTCAAATTCAAGGTCATCAGAATATTCGGCATATATCAATTCCTATATGGTCACAATAGATTTCTAAGCTGTAAAGTCGATAATAAGTGAGATATTAGCCATTTTGTGCTCTGACCTGAACATGAGGTCAAAGGTCAAATTCAAGGTCACGAGAATATTCAGCATATATCAGTTCCTATATATCCACAATTGATTCCTAAGCTGTAAAGTCAATAATAAGAAAGATATTGGCCATTTTTGCTCTGACCTTGAAAATGAGGCTAAAGGTCAAATTCATGGTCACGAGAATATTCAGCATATATCATTTCCTATATGTCCACAATTGATTCCAAGTCTCTAATATCGATATTAAGTGAGATATCAAGAACATTGTGGCCCATTATAAAGCATAGGAGAATTTAACATGGGATAGTCCTATTTGGGCCCAGTAAAAAACATCAAAATGGCCGCCACACGCAGACCGGCGATTAAAGAGCATCGAAACTTATACACATTATAAGGATACATGAGGGGGACATTTTGAAACTAAAATCTCAAAACTGATCAGACAGTTTTTGAGAAAATAATATTTTAAATTGAAAACATGGAAATCAAAAAAATGAAAAAAATCATCTGGGGGTATTGACCCAATACATATTCACACAAATTTATGGACAAATTCATCAGCCCGAAAAAAAAAAAATGTTAACAGATGATGTGGCGGACGACGACGACGACGACGACAACGAGATTAAACAACCGCCGTGACACTGCACGTGAGTCTAGGTTTGTTTTATGGGCACATGGGAAGTCTTATGTGGCGCATCTTGTGGTGATCTTCAACATGACGTCAGGTGACCTTGAGTGCTCAAATCTCACACGTGGGTGCTTGATGCCTTGTCTATGATTGGTCGGGTCTTTGGATGTACATTTTTCCGCCTCTCTCCATGCTTCTGATCGTCTCGGAAAAAGTGAAGTAGTTCGTTTGGTCCTCAGAAACTCTGGACATGGTAGGCAGATTTAGGATAGCCTTGGGACTCGGAATCTCCATGCCTGCCACTTACCGGTATTTGGAACTCGCACAATAAACTCGCACAAGACTGCCAAGCATTTACCCTGTTTGAGGTAGTGCTTAGGCCATTCTGAGAAATCATATGCGTTGCATGTTTCGGTGAGGATGGTCCGTAGATGCATGTACTCTGAGAGCTCTATCATAGCTACATGTATACAGGGAGTGGCCTCTGTTTGATGTCGTTGAGTGCCTGTGGTCCATCAACATCGTCGACTCCATCTTGTGGCTTGTTAGACGATCGTAAACGGGTTTACCGTCCGGGTTTCTTGAACAATACATTCTGGCGCCCTGCTTTTCCATGGTTCGGACATTTTGAACTTGTGTGGAGTCTTTGTGTTATCCATGTTCTCTGCTCAGAAGCTCACCGACTCTGACCTGTTCTGAATTGGGCTCTCACAGTTCCTCTCTAGCTAGCAGCAGGCCATGTACTGGCCTTCGGGCAAAATATTTTGTCGTTTGTCACCTCGCAATATACTGCGGGCTAATTCGTTGATGCTGAGGTTCCATCGTCCCTGGAGTCTGGGTTCCAAATCTTTATCACCACTCCACACCCACGTACAGAATGGCAGGGCGGTTTGAACAAGCGTATTGCAGCGTATATCAGCTCGAGTTGTACGCGTTAAGCTGGCCTTGACTACAGCCCCATATTCAGTTCGTGTGTAGATGTAGCGATGAGCAATAAAAGTTTCAACCTTTCTTCTTTTATGTATACTCACATCTGAGTGTGTAAGAATACCTTGTTGGAAGATTTCGAGAGATTTAGGAAAGGCTTGACAGTGGACGATGTCACCCACCAGGACTGAACTGCACTACATTTGTGCATATATGCACGCATCCAGCGTAAGTTCCTTGTGAAAATCTTGTTCAACCGTAATACACACAACACCAAATACTCAAAAGATAGGTTACCAGACAGTTTTGGTTTGGCCATGGCAGGTAACAGACCTTGAGATTTACCAAGCAAGGTTATCAGTGTGAACATATGACCTTGAGATTTACCAATCAAGGTCATCTATGTGAAATTCAATGTCACCATTACATGTATGTTTGCGGCATTTGATTTTCTCGATGGACGCAACGCCACGTCAATAGGTTAGGCGATTCATGTTTTATTTCTTAGTTTACGAACGATGGATGAAAAAATGTTGGGTCGGAGGGAGGAATAAAAATAAAAACATAGGCCCAAGGGACCTGTAGCTTACCGGCTAGCCAATAGGTGATCGGACCGATGGTCTGGTAATTTCAAGGTTACAAGTATATTCAGCATACATCATTCTTATATGTCCACAATTGATTCGTAAGCTGTAAAGTTGACAACAAGTGAGAATATGCGCCATTTCGTGCTCTGACCTTGAAAATGAGGTAAAAGGTCAAATTCAAGGTCATCAGAGTATTCGACATGCATCATTTCCTATATGTCCACAATTGATTCCTAAGCTGTAAAGTCGATAATAAGCGAGATATTAGCCATTTTGTGCTTTGACCTTGAAAATAAGGTCAAAGGTCACATTCAGTGTCATGAGAATATTCTGCTTATATCATTTCTTATATGTCCACAATTGATTCCCAAGCTGTAAAGTGAATAATGAGCAAGATATTAGCGATTTTGTGCTCTGACCTCTAAAATGAAGTCAAAGGTCATATCCAAGGTCACGAGAATATTCAGTATATATTATTTCTTATATATCCACAATTGATTCCCAAGCTGAAAAGTAAATAATGAGCGAGATATTAGCCATTTTGTGCTCTGACCTTGAAAATGAGGTCAAAGGTCAAATTCAAGGTAATCAGAGTATTCGACATGCATCATGATTTCAAAGCTGTAAAGTCGTTAATAAGCGAGATAATAGCCATTTTGTGCTTTGACTTTGAAAATTAGTTCAAAGGTCAAATTCAAGGTCATCAGAGTATTCGACATGCATCATTTCCTTTATGTCCACGATTGATTCCTAAGCTGTAAAGTCGATAATAAGTGAGATATTAGCTATTTTGTGCTTTGATCTTGAAAATAAGGTCAAAGGTCACATTCAAAGTCATGAGAATATTCTGCTTATATCATTTCTTATATGTCCACAATTGATTCCCAAGCTGTAAAGTGAATAATAAGCGAGATATCAGCGATTTTGTGCTCTGACCTTGAAAATGAGGTCAAAGGTCAAATTCAAGGTCATCAGAATATTCGGCATATATCAATTCCTATATGGTCACAATAGATTTCTAAGCTGTAAAGTCGATAATAAGTGAGATATTAGCCATTTTGTGCTCTGACCTTGAACATGAGGTCAAAGGTCAAATTCAAGGTCACGAGAATATTCAGCATATATCAGTTCCTATATATCCACAATTGATTCCTAAGCTGTAAAGTCAATAATAAGAAAGATATTGGCCATTTTTGCTCTGACCTTGAAAATGAGGCTAAAGGTCAAATTCAAGGTCACGAGAATATTCAGCATATATCATTTCCTATATGTCCACAATTGATTCCAAGTCTTTAATCTCAGTATTAAGTGAGATATCAAGAACATTGTGGCCCATTATAAAGCATAGGAGAATTTAACATGGGATAGTCCTATTTGGGCCCAGTAAAAAACATCAAAATGGCCGCCACACGCAGACCGGCGATTAAAGAGCATCGAAACTTATACACATTATAAGGATACATGAGGGGAACATTTTGAAACTAAAATCTCAAAACTGATCAGACAGTTTTTGAGAAAATAATTTTTTAAATTGAAAACATGGAAATCAAAAAAATGAAAAAAATCATCTGGGGGTATTGACCCAATACCTATTCACACAAATTTATGGACAAATTCATCAGCCCGAAAAAAAGATAAATAATGTTAATAGATGATGTGGCGGACGACGACGACGACGACAACGACGACGACGGACGAAAAACCACGACAATAGGTTTTCGGCCCATAAGGGCCGATAAGCTAAAAATGGATTCAAATGTAGTGTTGGGGAAAATAAAATATTTGAAAAGTATAAAATATGCTTAAAAGCATACATCAGGAACAATGAACAGTTTTTTTTTATTATAAATGCACGAAAACAAAGAATGTTCTTTTGTTTCAAAACAAAAGTAACACCTCGTGAATATGCCTGATGCAAAATTAAAGAGATTTACCTCATTTCAAAATTTTAAAATTTGCACATTTTGCTATCGGAGGAAATAAAAAAAGACAAAATCTCAATTTTATTTCTATTGCCAAAACAGAAAATTTAGGGTCGGAGGGTTTGTAAACCAAGAAATAAAAAATAAATCGCCTTATTGGACTAAAAAAATTAGCCCAAGGGTTCATTTTCAAATAAATATTTTCATTTCAAGTGTGAGATCCACTTGAAATAAATATTTCATAAAAATTGTTACCACACAATGTATATTTTAGATATCAGCCTTTTGTCCCATGACCTTGAAAATAAGGTCGTTGGTCAATTCAACGTCCCGAGAAAATTCAGCCCATATCATTTCTAGCATGTCCACAATTGATTCCAAAGCTGCAAAGTCAATAATACGTGAAATATTCGCCATGTTGTGATCTGACCTTGAAAAAGGGGTCAAAGGTAAAGTTCAAGGTCATGAGAATATTAAGCATATATCATTTCCAATATGTTCGCAATTGATTCCTAAGCTGTAAAATCGATAATAAGCGAGATATTAGCCATTTTGTGCTCTGACCTTGAAAAAGAGTTCGAAGGACAAATTCAAGGTCATGACAATATTCAACATATCATTTCCCATAGGTTTACAATTGATTCCTAAGCTGTAAAGTCGATAATAAGCGAGATATTAGTCATTTTGTGCTGTGACCTTGAAAATTAGGTCAAAGGTCAAATTTAAGGTCTCGAGAATATTCGGCATATATCAATTCCTATAAGTCCACAATTGATTCCTAATCTCTAATCTCAATATTAAGTGAGATAACAGGAAAAATGTTTCATATTATAAAGCAAAGGAGAATTTAACATGGGAAAGTGCCATTTGGGACCCGTTGAAACATTCAAAATGGCTGCCACACGCAGACCGGCGATTCAATGGCAACGAAACTTATACACGTCAGAGAGATATATGAGGGGAATCTATTGAAACAAAAATCTCCAATCTGATCAGACAGTTTTTGAGAAAACGACCGCCAAATTTCAAAATTGACCGTTTTTCGTCAAAAATGGCCGCCATTTTGGAAGAATTGCGAAAATAAAAAATAAAAAATATAAAAAAAGACCTCCCTCTCGAAATATTTTTAGGCATTTTTTTGTGCAAAATTTCAGAAAGATTAGATGGTAAACTTTAAAGATGAAAATGTAGACGGACGACGACGACGGACGATTGACGACGGACGCAATGCCACGGCAACACCACGGCAAATCTAAAAATAACAGTTATTAAGTTATTAGGCCGAAACTTTGGGATTTTGTAGGCTCCTCGTGATAGATTTCACTCCCGATGGCATTAGTGTCTTCAAGTATGACAGATCCCCAAAAAGAAAGGAACTAACTGAAGTTAGTATTTGACCTCCAGAAGAAAGAAAGTCAACCTCAAGGACACCAGTAGAATGAATGGGCTATGCCCTTTGACCAATACATGGGACACATAATGCTCGTATCCACAATCCAAGGATATCATGCAATTAATTTAGTCTTCGTTGAATTTGGCATGCAAATTTGATTTTTTTTTCTGAACAATTCCACATACTTGAGTTTAGACTCAGTGATAATTTTAATTGCCATATATGTCACCACATAAATAAATCAGTTGAGAGAGAGAGAGAGAGAGAGAGAGAGAGAGAGCTGAAGACTGGACATTCAGCTCTCAAGTATAGGCGGGTTGATTACTGTTATTCGTGCCTCGCGGCGATCGAGTGATGAATGACACGACGTGAATGTCGCTTTTTACTGTTTCGAAGTACAGACAAAGTAATAAACTATCTATTTAACCACAACTGTCACTTGAAATGGGACCAATTAGAAATGCCATCGTCCACAGTTTTGGCAAGCCGCGCAGTCAGCGACCCCAACTTTTGTTGTACCAGACCAACTCTTGAATTCTTTCCTAAGTGGTGACAGATGCCGTATGAGTTTTGTTGACACAGTTATTTCTCTGCTACTCCTTCACTGTGTATATACAAGCAAGTTGGCCCCGAATGTTATACATGTAACACGTTGTCATAAATGGGCCTTTATCTTTGTCAGTGTCATCCGTTGTTCAAACACAATAATATAACGACACATCCAGCCGTCAGATGCCGACCAGACCCTGTAATTTTCGTCCGACCATTTTGCGAACAGATTTCCGTGCAACAGAGTCACGATAACATACATGTAGCAAGCGAAGGCGAAAAAAATATACACCTGTGAGCACCTGTAAAACTAATAGGACCACAGTTCTGTTATACATTCAACGAATAGTTATTGACACATAAAATAACTTCAAAGATTTGGACATATATTACATTTAACTTTCACGATGGGATACTTATAATACAAAATCACAAATAGTGTTATTATTATCGTAGTTTGAATTATTTAAATGCAAATTAGCGTACACTATATAATCAAAATCCAATCACTATTGTGTACATGAACACAAGTTTTGGCCACGTGTCGATCCAGGGAGACGCCCCCGATAGGTGGCAGCAATGGTTCACCCTGTCGCTCCCAGTGGCCGGTAGAGGGCAGCAGGGTCGCTAGCGGTCCTCCTCACGGGACCTTTGTCAGCCCGCGTGTCTGTGTCACTCACTCCGGGCCATCCACTGCTTTCTGCTTATTCATTCAGTCACCAAGTGAAAGAGAAGAAGATTGTATGTGACATACTGGGGCCGCTCGAGTGTCGAGTGTTTGCTAGTCCTTCACCGCGCCTCGTCTGACTCCGGTCGCTTTTGACAGTGTTCGCGAGACCGGGCTTCCTGCCTACAAGTGATATTCAAATGCGACGAAAGATCTTATCATCGCATACTGTTTGGTATGGAATAGCTTGGGTTAACAGTACAAAACCATGCAGCACATTTCCACCGAGAAGTCCACACTCTGATCAGTGATGCCGGTCGATTGTTGTGCGGCGGATATCCTTTGATGAGTTTTATCTATTTGTACGAGTTGATTTGTTTATGACTTTATTGAGTGGGTCTACACAGACACACTTGGACACATGAAGATACTCCATTCATACTGTGGATATATAGACCAAGTACTGCACCACGAATTCACCAAGTCATTGTCACCGTTAAGCTTCGATCAGTGACAGTACTCATGTAAGTTTGGAG
This sequence comes from Terebella lapidaria, assembly GCA_949152475.1. Classification (NCBI taxonomy): domain Eukaryota; kingdom Metazoa; phylum Annelida; class Polychaeta; order Terebellida; family Terebellidae; genus Terebella; species Terebella lapidaria. Next base: position 14,574,121 of record OX424556.1, read on the forward strand.
ACCCACCAATCATCGATGGTCGTGGAGTTGGTCTGTTGACAACAGCCACTCAACGTACGTGATCCGGTACTGAGTTCATGTGTTTGCGTCCTGGAGAGTCTGACCAGGGACAAGCTCGTCCTACCGTACCGTGACCGCCCGAGGCCCGAGAGGAACCCGTTAAATGGACTTGTGACGGTGATCTGGAGGCGTCGGACCCGCGTGTGTGGGACGATGAGTCTAGGACGGCCGGGGGAGGGCCAGGGACCCGGCAGAATCCCAACCCCGTCCGGTACGGGCACTAACCGGTGCCGTCGTGACTTCTACATCGAACACGGCTGATCCACTCATTGCCTGTCGTAACACCGACGTCCGCCCGTCAAATCGTCTGTCGGCAGGTGCTCGTCACGTCACATCACAGACACTCGACTTGTGAACCAACTTACAGACTGTACGAAGCACTCAAGCCAAAAACCTCGCCCATCATCGGATCAAATAACGCCTGGATATGATAACGTAGCAACTCTTGCCTGTCCGTGACGTCGCGTACATTGTTGCTCTGCGTACAGGGACGTTCAAGTCCCCCATTCTACCCTAGATTAGCATCAGAATCACTTGACGATGTCTCGCCGTCCGCTGTTGAGACTGAACTCCAAAGAAAAACACACCCTCATCTTCATCACCGAGGAGGGAGGATGCAGGTAATAATAATAATAATAATAATAATAATAATAATAATAATAATAATAATAATAATAATAATAATAATAATAATAATAATAATTGAAATATTCAGACAGTATTTTGCACTTTATAGTGGTGGTTACCGATAGCATATACATATAATGCAATATAGGTAGGGTCCTATAGTCTGAAATGTTCCTATCTAGTAGAAGACATACTAGGGTCAATCGGTATAGAGTTCTGGCAGTTGATATAAAAACGAGCATGTCATTATCAACCAATTTTTCGCCTGATTGGTCGCAGGCGCATTCGCGTGGATTGAATGCCCATCAGAGCTACAGTAAACATCGTTGACAAAACCGCAAAAGCTAAAATTGGCCAGAACCGGGTCGCAAGTACATGTACATGTATGCCGCATGGGTTCCTGCAGGTGTCCTGTCTCTGTGGTTCCCAACGAAACCTCTGTTTGTTTGTGATTTATTCCTTTTTCTCTGTCATCTGCTGCCGACAGTGTTGAAAGGCTGCGTACCCGTAAAAGCAGGGAATTATGAGTGTGACTGTGGCTTCGGACCCACCAGCGTATCGTGTTTCTAATCCCGTCCAAGCTCCATTGCCAACAGCTCACTTGGGCATCTATACAACCAAATTTGAAGTGTTCGGCCAATATTTATAATCGCCAATACAGTATACACGGATCGACCACGTTGTTTATGGACAAGTTGACTGACGTGTTATCAATCACATGAAGGTCCAGTTAGTCCTGGTACGATTTTCTCAGCAAGGTGATCATTCACAGGTCTGACGGACCATAACATTGCTTCACGCCCTCTGTGTACTATACTTGTACTTGTGGTTTGACTTGTGTACAAACTTACAAGAAACAAAGTATGCGTGCGCGTACTGTAACAGAATGATTTCAAATATATATTCAAAGCCTTGCCGTGGTAGTCCGCATACATGTAAGTCGATGAAGTGAAAGTCTACTCAGAATCCATATGATACATGTACGTTTATATGACATTTGTCATATCAACATGCATCATCACATTATTACTTTCCGTATCAATATGGTAGCGACAAAATATAGATCTGAAATACTATCATGAACAAGATGTAGGTTCGGGACAACTTTCGCCAGACATGTAGGTTTGCAGTCACTGTTATGAACATGTCGAGAAGAAAGACATGCATGCCTGGGACCACAGGTCCTAACCATGGTTCTGGGAGTGTGACAACTTCTGAAGATAAGTGAGAGTAATTCAGAATATGCTAACATGTATAGGACAGTAGGAGGCCAATGGATATATGGAGAGATGGGACCTACATGTATATGTATGTACACGTACATGTATGTAAATATTATTACATACATATAGATCCCCTCCCTCCATATTCCATGTATTGTTGGTTAGTATGCCTATAAATGTACAATTTGTACATTGATTTTCCAGAACAAATTCACCTCGGAATGTGCATACATGTACAGTCATCATTCGAACGCAATATTTCATCTACGTGCAAACGCACATGTACCAACAGTGATATAGTCGTCTCTCATGTTTTCTTTGATCCTTGACATTGAAAAACTGACCGCAAATAGGTTCCACTTCTGGGCAAAAAAATAAAATCGCATAAAATATATCACTTGATATTTGAGGTAGACACAAACCAGAGACTAGGATAATTGAGTGGATTTGACGAGTGACAATTGACACGGCTCTAGTGTCAATCTCACAGCTGATCGACACAAGCACCAGACACCCTCACACGGGTACAGGGACTCTCAACCAGCGACCAACGTCTAACCCCTCGCCATGACAATTGACAATACACTTACACCAAAATCAGCAGACTCCGCGCACCTAGCAGAGGTGCCATCGGGCAATCATACCGTGAGAAATGCACGTAACAATGTGTCATGTCTACTCAGGGGTTAACAGAACTAGACGACAGCAGGTCACAAAAACGTGGCTCAAGTGGCCAGACTTAGCACATTCACTGTCAACCTGCACCTGGCCTGCTCTTCTCAGCGCACCACGATCTTCTGCAACAGTGTCAATGCAACTTAAACGTGGTTCTGTATACTTCGTCCTGGAGTTAGACGAAGATCCTAGAAAGAGCATGCATGATGAATACAACGTGTGTAATGGTCACTTGCAACACACGGTTCGTTACTTCTCAATTTTGTGGTATAGATTCCTCTTTTCCTCCAGGAAAACCGATGCATAAGTGTTGAGGGTACAAATTTAAAAAACAACGTGGTTGTAAGGTCCCAGCTTTTCGATTTAACACCATATCTGAGATACATTGCGTGCAACTGGAATACACATCATGTCTTCAAACGATTAGATTTGGGAGTCAGATATATATTCAGACAACATTCACTATCACACTATCCCAGGGGCATCAGCCCGCAATCTAGCAGTCCGGGTGTAGTTTTATATTCACTTGCTTCCTTGATCAGGCTGGTAGAAGGATCTACATGTACTATATTTGGTTCGGGATGGAGGCTTGGAGCGAGCCTCGTACATCTTAACAGGAAGTGTCCCAAGATCTCATCGTCTCCACCACACAAGTGAAATTCGAGGTCGGGTCTCCTAAACAGATTGAATTGCCGTCAGATTGTGATATTACCTTCCCATCCGGATCTATGCCCTGACCCCAGCCTGCATTACAGCTTTTCGGTTATGTGGGTTTCTCCGCCACATTGGATGAATCCCTTCCAGCATACATTAAGGATTGATTGCATGTGATCGTCATGAACCTGGCATTGACCTGCTGTCCATTCACTTATAATGTAAATATAAAGGTAACAAATTCATGAATTTACACACTTCCAATCAACGTGAAACTTTGCCTTTCTGATTGTTAGCCATCAAGGATTACTAACCGAGACTCTGTTTCTCACAAAGCAATGTTAAATTTGTTAAATTCATCGTTTTCATATGTCATTTTCCGACCTATTTCTCAGTCTACAAAATACACTCACATAAGGGCGAGCGAAAGGATTATGCTGTGCAGCAAATAGCTAGTGAGGCCAGTAAAACTCACAGGTGATATGCACTCGGAGTCACCGAGGTGTTTGGGATTATGAATGTTCAGCTCATTGTATTCATCTCACAGAAAGTATAGCCCTAGATATTCTCATTATTTTGACGACAACAAGGAATAAATATATGCAACAGCCAGTGCTTGTCAAACAGAACACTCGAATCTTCGTTTTGGTGAAACGTATAAAATTATGTATCTAATCATCAAATTGCACAGCTTTCGTGATATCATTTATGAAACCATGTCTCGGTTCATCATCCATGAGTATATGTGTGTGTGCTAGCCAAGTTTTAGGTCAGGGGATTGTACTGTTTTGGTGATTTTGTTACCTTTACTTTCACATTATAAGTCAATGGAAAAGTGCCTCAGTGCAGTCACCGGTAAGTTACGTGCAATCACACCTTAAGGTAGTCCACTCCAATCAGTGAGGGCAGGGGGTCAAAGATTTTTTAAAAATAAATAACTGTGTCAACATGATCTAGACTAGAGCTTCAAAATGACATATTTTATAGAGTAACTGATCAGCATCCTAAAACTGAAAAGAAAATAGGGGGTCACCGTATCCCTTCGCATGCAAAACACGATGCAAGTTGTGAATATGGACAAGAAAATGTGCAAATATGCCAGAATTTATGTCATTTTAGGTAAATGTTTTTGATCGAAAGTGTCGAAAAAAAAACAGCACGGTGACTCCCCTATTTTCTTTCTAGTATTAGGATGCTGATCAGTAACTCTATAAAATAGGTCATTTTGAAGAAATAATATTCAAGAAATAACTTTTGAAATTTGACTCTTCGTTACCTCACTGTTTGTGGCGGACTACGTTAACAGAGAGTACACACTGCCGAGCCTCGGTCTTCTCTGACCATATGCGAGACAATTCAAGTCATATGTAATGTACAGGTACATGTACAGTAAGCCCCTTTCTTTGCCTGGTGAGTCTTGCAAGAGACTGTATGGGGTTGGTGAGTTGTATTTACTCAGGATATATCTGACTCCAGCTGCCCAGCTGTTTATTGTGTTCCTTTTACTGCCAGTTGTAGGCCAGTTACTGCCAGTTGTCAGGATTTTGACATACTTCTTTGTGTGTTGGGTAGCTTGCCGAATAGGATCAGGAGATTTCTGTCCACAATCAGCTTAGGGGGGGGGGGGGGGGGGGAGGAGTAGGAAGCAGGTGGACGCTATTGTTTGTTGCACTTGCCAGAAGATGCTGGATCCGTCTCAGGATTGGCGTTGACGTGCTTCCATACAGGACTTTGATGTCCGTCATACTCATCGTCAGGGTCTCTAATTCGTAGACGAATCTGGCATAGACTTTCGTCAGAAATCAAGCTCAATGCACGTAATCGAATTCACAATTCTTGCAACATAACATGATACGACATACATTTGTATGAAATCGATACCCAATCGGACCCCTGCATTTATTGCATACACAATTACAGACGTATCTGTAGTACAGGTACATGAAATTGTGCATGTACATATCACTGTGGACACCTCTCTATTGCTGCAATCTATACAGGGTCTGGACACTGTTTGTCCTCTGGGTCAAAATATGTACATTTAACCTACTTTTTGGTGTACATAGTGTATAATACATGTATACACAGTTTCTTCTCAAGTATAATTGTGTACCTCACAAACACGTAAGACGCCTATTTTGGTGTCTTGCACGAGTCGACCTCGGATTTTAAGGGAACTAGAAAAAACACGGCGATAAATGCCACATATACAAATAACAACATTTGTAAATAACAGCAAAGTTTTGTTCAAGAGATCCTGTCAGTCATTCGGTAGTCAAGTGCAGGTGAAGGAGGACTATATATACATGCAGGTGTCCTTGTCAAAATGTGGCTAGGCATGCTACCTGACGATATATAACGTCGCCTGATTGTATTGCGGGACGCTGTATTGGAGACCAACACTCGCTCGTGATTTATTCTGAATACACACGCCACGGGGGGCATGAAATCTCCAGGCGATTGTACTTGCATACATCACAATTACTGCCACGTAAGACGTCCTCTCTGTGCCCCGTAAACCGAGCTAAAATATACCCAACATTAATAAACACAATACGCAACGATAACTACAGAACGACCAGCAAGTGTCACTTGGCCAATGGTGTGATAATCGTTGTGGCAGACACGAGACAGAAGGCAGTTACACCACACAGACTCTAGTACACGAGAGGACAGTTTGCACAGACTCGTGTCCTTCCTGTCCCGCCTTTGTGGCCAGTGTTGTCACACCAAACAACCACATCCTCCCCGGTGCCTGACTGTTGGAGGACCGGTCCCAGACAGCTGATACTCGGCTATGGGGCCAGCTTGTGTCGCCTCAAGGACTCGATCATCTCTCTCGGGCCAGCGATTGTCTCCTTAGCCCGCTTGAGGGCGACTGACTCCAAGCCTTCTGTTCATTAATGGGCAGAGATTTCACTGCACCTTCTCCCATACTCAATCTCATCACAGTTGGGCGAGAACGCGGGTTCTCTTTTGCTTTTCCATTCATGAAATGCACATGTTTGACAACATTGTCGGGTTGACTTACGATGTCGGCTTGACTCTAGTTTTGAAAGAATATTACGTAACAGAACTGTAATAAGTAACAAGAAAGAAATGGAAATCCTAATAAAAATGTTTAAATCGAAATTTGTGAAACTGTTTCTGGAGTCATAACAGATTCATGGGTTGTGGTTCTCCCGAACTCCCGAATATTTATCAGGATTTGAAATATAATTTGCACGCGTAAACATTGTACATAGTCGATTATATTTATGTAAATCACACGTAAGAAATTTTGGTCTCAAACATTTGCAGCAGCATCTAAATACAGTTTATACACAAGTCAAGGGCATCTCTCTAGAGGACGAATTCATGTATTTCTTGACTGTGCTGGTTCTTTATTTTTGCTGCAATGGCAAGTGACATTCTACAAATTTTTACCTGAATTTTGTTTTCTTTTTTAAATCTATTCACCCATTCACCATGGTGAAAAGAAAGCAAGTGGTTTATTTTTTCAGAGGAAAGGCGTTTCACAAACCGAGTTTTGTGTAGTATAATGAGCCATCGAAGCGTATCAAGAATTGGCGGGAGACTGTCACAGTCGGCAAGGCCCCAATACCCACATCCTTCCTGTGTCTTTGTAAACAGCGCAATCGGACACGTATCTTACCAGGTGCCGCATGGCAGAAGGCAATGTCAGATAATACGTCATTTTTGGTGAAAGTCAGGACGATAAAAATAATACGAACATAAAAATCAAATGTTATCTGCCAGATCGGTCAATAATTGGCAAAAATTACTCCGGTATGGCGCATAGAAATATGTGAGCTACACCAGGGCAAATGGGACACCACATATTTTATGTGATGGCCTTATATGTTAATATATCTTGGTCGAAGTACATTTCAAGTAAATAGGCTAAAAACTCGACAAAATTCTAACTCTATTTAGTCGGTTAGAATTAAGTTTACCTGGGAACAGGAACGCGTTTGTGTCGAGTCGCCAACTTGTTGACGCTGTCGCGATACAACTTTTTTTATTGCCGAACAGAAGCTCTTTATTTAAAAATGGGAAACACCCTTCAACTGTGTTTTTATTTTCATGTCAATAACTCCTGTGAATGCGTCAAGTTTCGCGGAGATGCAACCAAACTGAACAAACCCATTATGACGCTAAAAGGTTAATTTCAGTCGTATACAAAACACTGCTTATACAAAACAGAAACCCAGTCAAAAAGAGACCAGCAGTCTATAACGTTTCTCATGGTTGTCAAGTCTGTTATTGGGCCCTTTGATAGTCAGATATATGTTCCCATGACTGCGAGGGTCTGTGTGAACGACATTGTACATAACATATAACATTGGATAACACAATAATGAAGTATTACTCTTACTGTTACTCATTTCTACCCAAAAAAATAAATAAATTGATTTTGATTATTAAAATTGTATGAACCAAAATGTGTTTTTTTGTTTCGTGAGACAATGTTGAATTTTTATCAAATTGTGATGAAAGTTTGGTAAGAAATTATTGATAGTGCACACTGTGTATGGCATTATAGTAGGCCTGGGTCTACCATGACATCTCTACTGGACAGAAAATTTACCTTGTTAAGCCCAATAATAAATGTTTCCTGTCTTAATTATTTTTATTGTGGTAAATAATAGACTTAACTAATGTTAAATTATTCGATGATATTTTTCTGTTTTAACCAAAAATATCTCTCGTCTAAACAAGAATCCATAGTACAGGTTATTAGAGTGATCACAGATGTCAAAGTGGGTATTTTAATGGTCGTAATATTAAAGATAGCCTGTTAACGTAATATTGATTCCATCATTCTAAAAAGCAATAGGTTTCGTGTGACTGTCATTCTTACCGAACTTTCATCATCATTCATTGAAAACTCGCCCGTAGAGCACTCACAAACCACGTGAGCTAAACAGCAAATTAAGCACAAATCTGTCGCCAATTTTGCTATGGAATCAAAATCGATTGGTATGGCGATCTTACCATAAGATGTGTCCCTCGAAAAATTATCGTGATCGGTTCAGATCAATTCTACGGCGCAAGGAAAATCTTTACGGCGGACACGGCGACGGTGCGACGATTGCAAAACCATAGTATCCGCCGAACGAAGTTCGGCGGATACAATACGAATTGACCTTTTTATATGTGAGAGAACATTATGATTTCATTGAATCATAATGTACCGTATTTGCTCTCAGGAGCCAAAAAACAAATGGCCCAAGTATCATACACTGCGCACTAAATGCAGGCTATTTAATTCGTCTGTCACCTTTTTAATCCTTATTGAATATAGAAGAAGGCGCAGTGTATGATACTCGGGCCAAACAAATCATAAATATGATGTACATGTGTGTTGGAATAATAAAACTGTTGAATTATACTACCTTCCCCCGAATTCAGATTAATGATATTGAAAAAAATAATACCGGTAGTCATTTTCTAAAATTTAAAATTTTATTTTTTATCGGCATTGTCCAGCTTTAACCCCTATATCCCGTGGAGAGTACTACATGGGAGGCACAATTCAATCGTCACGGACATATGTATGTTGAAAAAAAAAACACCCGGCCCGGGGACATATAACAGATATTCATGAGTGTAGGCCAAGTAATTACAGGAACATGCAATAAAAAACCGTATCAAAATTTATTGAACAAATTGTAAAAAGTTGAAACTGTGTAAAAAGTTGCAATTTCACAATAATTTTGACCATAGGCTCACATTGCACGATATCACTCAATTCACTTTTTAATAAACGCTTTAAACTGGAAGAATTTGTTGGGCAAATAATTAAGATGTATTCTACCCACAGCTGGTTGTCACTGCGAGTTTAATGCACACAAAAATAGTATGTGGCGAATATGTGCACGTACTTTATCTACATAAAAATAGCAAATATCGCCAAATTGCAATTGAACGTGCCGCTCAACACGCAGCTATAACGCACAGAGAGCAAGTTCTACACTGGCCAAAACCTTGCCTTTACATATATTTTGACAGTTATTACATTGGCCTACTACACTAAATGAACTAGAATATACAAGCCCAATTCATTGAGAAAAACAATGCATGGTGTACGCGTGTTTCAATGTTAATTCCAAATTAATCGCCAAGACTGGATGTTTTTTCTACGACAAGCCCCCGTCTTGTTTACTTCATTCGTCAGTCGTGAGGAGGAAGTTGTTATCTGAAATGTTGTATCTTGGCGGGAAATCACAACATTATCGACTTTGCCACCAAAAAGCTTGTTAACTTCCCGTCTGTGGTGAGAGAGGGGGGGTGCCAAAAATCTCCTCCTTTTGCAGGGATACCTCATTCATGTCTGGCCGGCTTATGTTGATGAATCGACCCGAGGCAACTTGGACTCGTCCATGTGAAAGGGGAGAACCGATAGCAACGCGAATTAAACGCAAAAATAAAAAGATATGATAGTATATTGAGTGATTTGAAATTATCACAAAATACTTTGCAATATATGTTTTATCTATATCGCATAATTAGATAATAGCTATGGTAGTATATTTGGCGATATTAAATGCATGACAATATACTCATGCATTATATATTTTGATTTTTATCGCAGAATTCAATACACATCGTAGCTTTTTCAGAGACACAAAATGTTGCACAATATACATTGCAAAGTATGGCTCAAACCCGATAGGATTCCGATATTCGATCAATATTATAGTGTGACGAATCGACATTGAATAAAAATCGTTGTGAAAAAATGCGCTGCAAATATAAACTATTCAAGTTTTATTCAGCGAAGCATCACACAGAAGTCACTGAGCTGTGATACCTAATAAAGTTTGTGGTTATAATGTTAACTGGCGAAGCAAACATATACTTTGTTTAACTTGTATCAGTATTGTAATTGGTATACTTATACGTTGTTTAACTTGTATAATTGTTATAATTAAATAAAACATACTTCATATAATCTGATGAAATTATATCCAATCCAGGGTGGACCAAAAATGCAATTGAGTATTTCATAACAAATAGCAAAAAAAGACGTAATAATATGACTAACGTTATTCCCTTGCGTTTTAAATTTTGACTATTAAATTTTTCAGAAATGTCTGACATTTCTATGTATTATATAGTCCCATTACATCTAGGCATGTTCGCTTTTCACTGTATATTGGTTACTTATATCAAATTTATATCAAATGAAAATTTTGGAACAATTGTAACTGCGTTTTGTCATCGCATGTATTGCAAATAACAAATGTGCACATAGCACACCATGCTGTTTTGCAAATGCAATGTTTGAAAATAAAATATATTTGAACTTGAACTTTGTAATGAATTACTAGAATGGAAAATGGAATTCTAAAGAAGGCCTATGAACGGGTTTTAGGTTATCCTTATAATATAATATATATTTTGATTGTGCTTTATGAAACAAATCGGAATGCATGTGTATGCATCATACGATTATTCTCAAGTTGAATGTGAAATGACCAAGACATTCACTTCGAATTCGTATCTTACATTTATTGTGTTGTGGGAAAAAATATTGAAAATGTTATTACAGCAGTTCAACATCAGTTTATATGCATGATAGAACTGTGTGCTACAGGGTAACCAGCTCGATGAACCCCAATCTTTCTGGTGTCCGGCATGTGCTGTAGTGTACTGTATTGTGAAATTCAGAGCTCTTTTGTTCGTCAGTATATATGTGAAATAAGTTCTTTTACAGGTAGGCCTGATATTGCAGAACAAAAACATGCCACTTTTAATCAAACCCCTGGATCTAATATATTTATACGTTCTTTAGTAGGCCTAACATATTGTGTAAATAAACAGCGCCAATAAACATTGGTGTTGTATTTTACACCGGTAATGAATACATTTAATTTGCAAACAGTAGGCCTATTTTCACAAGTGTATTCACAACGATGCACAGCACAACCCGTACCTCCCTTTTCTCTGGGATAATGGACTTGGTCCGGAAGTTGTGCGGGTCACATTACCCGCTCCCCTTCCATATATGGAGGCCTCATTCAATGAACGTTAGATGCTGAAGGGAGATTCACGGTGCACGCTTGCTGTCATATTTGGATGCTTTAACCTGATGACTGATCATTCATATCGATATCACAGGATAGTACAAAAACAAAAGAACAACATGGCTATGGAAGAAACCTGAAAATCGCTAGAATTTGGTGAGTAAAAACGAGTCGAATCGCTGCGGCCTGCGCAGCATATTGCTGCTGAGTGCGGTTCATTCATAAAAAGCGGGATAGAGCGGGACACACATCTGTAGCACTGGCTGCGATATGTATGCAACATGGCTTCATTGTTGTGGTTAGCGAGTATTTCGATCGGAGTAAGAAACGCGTGCTTGACTTCGTTGTAGTCTTTGCTGCCTGTTTTCGCGGGTAGGTCATTAAAGAAGGTTACTAACCGCGCAATATCTCTGAGATATTGTTATACATGTAGGCGGTGTTGTACGCAGTGCACATACGGACAGTATCCAACACTGTGGGTGTTTTATCAAAGGCTTGGCCGTTCAAGGACAGACACACGACCATTTACGTCACAAGGATCGGGCTCGCAGGGTGCTCAGTGTATCACATTCTCACGCTGAAATCCTAGACATGACACGATATCCCAACTGTTCAACTGGGGTAAAACCTAACCTACATGTCGGACTCCAGTAAATTAGTATGCTAGTATAATAGTTGGTGTAATAGGGTGGAAATTAACAAAATTCTCTGAAATTCCAGAACTTGCAGAAGTCCTTTCTTTTGTCAGATCATGAAATTATTTGATGGTGACAGGGATGTCCATGGATCCAGTTTGTTTGCGCATTGTGGGGGTGCTTGTTGCTTGATCCTTAATACAGATTGTATTTAACTCCAATGGAGTCAATTAGGAGTCTATGTTTTGCAGTTAATTTTGTCCTTTGTATTAAACTGTCTAAAGTCTCGTAATTTAGGGGGAAAAATATTCCTGATAAAATTAATAGTCAGAAAAACAGCTTCATGTTTGGTAATGCCACATGGGAGAGTGTTGAATGGAGGAAGAGATATATGTTGAGCTGCTGAAGCAGTGTGCTGAAGGCCGGGTCGTAGATGTGCCGGGGACGTGGGATGCAGTGTGGGGGTGGAGTGGGCGTTAGGTCGGAAGGGAAGAGGGCGATGACGGAACGTCGCTCGTGTCTCGCCTCCCTTCCCATCTTGAGGTTGAATGGACATGAAAAATCCTGATTGGAAGTATTGACTTTTTACACCCACGCGTGGTAGTTTCCATTCACACGGACAGTGTTTGGTTCAAAATGACACAATGTGTCTCAGACTGTAGCCGGCATTACTGGGGAGGGAATCGTGGGCGCAAGAAGTGTGACAGGCTGGGGAAGTGAAGGTGTTACCACTTACCAGTGACCTAACACAACTTACAATATATGGTAGAGGACTCCGGTGCTCCCTGCTTCCTGCCCTGCTTTAATATTGACGGAAATGCTTCGGAGCTAGATAAGTGTCTCTTCAAGGACAATATACCGTCCGCTATTGATTACATCTCATTACCGATTGTGTACTTCAAATTGCTTGTATTTCATAGGATCATTGGTTACATTTGATCTGATTACAGATGCTGTACTTGAGGATCTGCCACGAAATGCAGACAATGATTACACCTGATGAATTTTACCGATACTTGTTTATATTCCTCAGGATCCCCCAGCGAGTGCGGACGTCTTCCACGTCGGCCTCCACGCACCAGCCTATGGATACTGATGCTGTGGAGCGACGGATCAGCGTAGAAGCAGCCGCCCGGTACGCACACACCGCCCCCGTGCACGGTGGCCCGACCCTGTCCTGCCAGCCTCCACCACCGGCGCTGCCCCAGCGAGCGTCCCGACCCCTGCAGCAGCTGCCCCTCCCCCCACGGGAACCCTCGTCCTCCAGGCTACACCCGGTGTCACCGCAGCGTGAGCCACCGCCCCCACGGGGCCTCGCCACCCTGGAACAACCCCGCTCCCAGCGCAAAGTACTGAATGAATATGTGGAGACACCGCATCGGTCGACCAGCCCACGGTCGGGCGGCCACCTTCCAAAGACTGCTCTCTCGGCACCCACCAGCCACGGTGGGGGCGTCAAGTCCACGCTGCAGGTGCCCGGATCAGGGTCAGAGCGCCACCCAGCGAGCAGCGGCGGTGGAATGGACAGCGGGCGAGGGACTGTCATCACCACGCAGCCCACGTCCTCCGCCCTGAAGAAGGTGCCATCACTGGAGGCCGAGGAGAGTCACGTTACGGTGCCCTCATGCTCGGAGAGCATCATCTGCTCACAGTGCGGCAAGTGTCGCTGCCAAGCATGCACACAGCCACGAGAACTGCCGCGGCGCTGGCTGTGTAACAACAAGTGTGAGTGCAGCGTGCAGAAGGTGCTGGATGTGTGCACGTGTCTGTGTCTGGTGCGCGCCTGTTTCTACCACTGCTGCTTCAAAGACTTGGAGGGTGACGAGTACTCAGCCAGTGACGACCCTTGCGCCTGCTGTGAACAGCCACTGTGCTGCAAGCGCTGGATGTGTCTGGGTGTGCTGTCACTCTGTCTGCCCTGTCTGTGTTTATACTGGCCTATGTGTTGCGGCCTGCGGTGTTGTACAAGCTTGTACAACCGGTGTACATTGCGAGGCTGTCGCTGTCGCAGAGACAAACTGCCAGGGTCTAAACGACTCCTCATCGACTCGGAGAGTTCTAGTACATAGAACCCCGCTAGCTCTCTTATAAATATATATCTATATATATAGTCATTTTGCTCTCCGGGATCATTTCATCAAAAACATCGTCATTCTGCACACCGTAGCTGTAGAGGTCCCTCTCTCGGACCTGCCACTCTGGAAATAACACGCTGGATACAACAGCTCTGGACTATTCCTTCCTTGTGATTACTGCTAATCATAGATAGACAGGATTACTCCATAACACCTCCGCAATCATCGTAAAGTCGCATCGGTCAGCTCCCTGAAATACGGACAGGAACACTGTGGGTCCATTCTGAGTAGGATTTGAGACTTGATGTTTAGTGTTCAGCACCCAGTGTGCCATAGAGACACCGGTTGGAAACACCTCACATCCATGATGAAATGGGCATTTTTAGCACTAAAACTTGTGGTGGCTGCATTGTTGTAGTAATACATATAAATATATATATATTTAGTTTAATTTTTTTCCCAGCATCTTGAACTATACATGTAGATGTTATGGTGAGTGTTTGACATTATCAAAACTTGTAAAATGACTGATTTGTTATGATAATATCGTCGATACTGTAACTCCATTGATTTATCATGCAGGTTTGTTTCATGATTCCAGTGAGCATATTGAGTTAAAATTCTGCTTATGGGCACTGCCGCACACCGAGTCCTACCTGAGACGATTATTAACATGTCTAATTTATGGGAAATCACGTTGTCATTTGCCAGTCTGTTAAGAATAGCAGTATTTTTACACCCGTTTATTTCTGAACCATTGAAATATCACTTGCCTTCAGAACAGAAAATCATGTTCATCTGCAAAGTGGTGAAGTTTTGAAATCGCTACTATTGTTTGTACACACATAGACAGTCGTAAGCATTTACAGTTGGTGGTGTAACAGGGTGACTGGTGTGTGTTCCATCATGTTATGTAATTGTTAGTGAATTATGTTAAGTCTATTGTTCATTGTATTTTTTTTGGTATGAAATAGTATGACCAAATGTGTAAGAAGAATCAGTAACCACTTTCCTGTTTAATTAGATGATCTGGACATGAGAGGGTATACCTTGTAACTTTTCTGTATATTGGGGGCCTGACTGGTGTGACTTGTGGCATTGCTAGTTGTGTAGTGCATTGAAATCTCTCAGTTTCATACAAACTACAAACATTTATATGATAGCTGTTACCATTTTGCTTTCACTTGTTGCATTTAATTGACTGTTTTAGCATTGTGATACTGTACACGTTGTTACCTGTGAGCTGACTGTACAGATGTGTATGACGTATGTGTGTGCGTGTGGGTAGCTGCTCGAGCTGTATGAATGTGTTCCAGAACGACACTATCATGTTGGTAATAAAGTGGTCAGTGATGATCAAAATACAACAATCGCGAGTCAACTTCATAGAGAGTATAGCATCTTTTAAATGTCATTTACTTGTTAAGTATGCTAACAACTCCAGGCATTCTATTTTAACTTTATTTTAACTTCACTGACAAAGGATTGACCTACCACAACTGCATTTCATGTTGTAAGTGGTGACTTTCTGCAAATATTGCTAACCATTCTAAATCTGGTCACTTGGACTGCCAGTGTATTTCAGTGGGCTGGTATCTTGCTTCTAATACAGGTGCTCTATACAAATTATACCTTAATACTTACCTGTGGTTATAGTGTATACATGTATATTCATACCCCGATGGGTTGTGAAGTTGTGTTGTGTGGTATACTGTACATTGGTCTTGTTTTCCCTTGCAGGCAGTTTTGGAAATCAATCCTTAAGTGTATATTGGTGTATAGCATGCGAAACTTTGTTCATTTCCAAGTTCTGACCTCATTAGAGCATATTTCAGCAGTTAGTATCTGTGATGGAAAACAAAGCATTTTAGTGACAGTTATTTACATACAACACTAGAAATATTACTTCCCGTCGCTTGATTGAAGAGTGTATACCATTGCGTTTTGATCACCTGACTGTAACTATATACTTTGTAATGTTTTAGTCCTGTCTATGGCCATGTGTCATTGAGTTCTCTTGGTCCTGCTAATATTTATAACAATTTGAATATTGATATCTATATACATTATACACATAATATATCAGCATAATCTTTTAGATGACTTATACTACAAAGCATGAATACGAATGGACGATTATCTTCGGTCTTGAAAGCTTTGACGATCACTGTGACCAGTTATTGAATGGCCTAGTACCAGTTCTTATAGCATTGATTGGGCACTTTCCAGGCCAGTTTACGTGGAAGATGGCGGTTGATTGTAACGTGGTCTGCAATACTACTAGCTTGTGTGATGAAATGACAAAATGCCTTAGCATTCTGAATTGTTTGTTAATCAAAATGGTGATCAACAGGGTTTTACAATTAGGATTGGCTGTTAAATATGTGTACATGCTGTATTATGCAATTCACAAGTTATTCAGCAATTACATTCAATCATATTTAAGTATTGTATTTTACTGCCATTGCCAAGTCAAATGCAGCGAAGCCAGCATATGAACAAATAAAAATGTCGAACTCTCTTCTATCTCTTTCGGCAGAAACTGAAATTTTCAAACGAGGACGGGTGTGGTTTAAAATCAGGCCAAGAATGTTTTATGTGGTAAAGATAAGATTCGGATGTGTACATAAAGTCTGTTCGGAATGTTTTTTTGTGAATTATTAGAAGCTTATGTGTTGAAAACATCCTGGATTTTGCTTTCCGGATCGTTCATGTTACGGCCACCTTTGCATGAATGGGCTATGTACTAATAACCTGCAAGTCACTCACAAAATTTAATAGTGTCATAGTCAATATTCCAGTGTTTCGATTGCCGACACGACAGCAAGAAGCACATTTTGCAGGTGTATCCGTTCACAACGGAGTACATGTATGCTGACATCTGTTGTGACTTCAGGAGGTCGTGTAGTAGGTGCCAATGACCAACAGAGCATGACTGTCATCAGCTGGGATTGCTGGTGCTTAAATACAGTATTACACGGTGTGCATGTATACAGCTACACCCATATCCAGTGTCAACATTTAAACAAAATTTACTAACCCGACAAACCATTGCTGTATTCAAATGCCAATTCCCAGTCGAGTAGACGATAGTGGAAGAAGTGTTGTTTCTGGAAATCAATCCATGGTTGTTGGAACATAGATTGAATGGATACATGCACGATACTGTTTAATCTATGCTCCATGTTTGTGTGCCAGTGATGTTTATATCATATCTGTTATACATTTGTTATTTACTGTGCATCCATTGTTGTTTTTGTCGGCCATTTTGAGTTTAATATATTATCGATTGTAACTTGTTACGATGAATATATATCTTCTGATCTGCTTGAAAACCTAGAATTGGGAGGCATTTACATGTGTTAGCAAACTGTACATTATTATGTCTTGTACATAATTGCTGTTTACACGGAGCGCTGTTATATTGTGGTCAGTTGTGTTGTCCCTGAGCTGTATATAATGTGATGTACGTGAGATTGTCGGTTGTGGTGGTGGTTTGCTGGGCTGGGTTCCTGGCTTCCCCGCTTGTACCTGCATGACACCAGAAATACATAAGACCAATTGGTCTCGTGTATTTCTGATGACACAGACTGCACGAGTGACAGAACGCATCCATCCCGCGTCTTCTGATCCAACCAACTTGATCCCCCGCCGTCATATTTGCCCCAGTTACCACTACATGTAGTACACTAATGGGGTGAAAATAATTAACGAGAGGTATGGTCACATACTAGTATAACATTTGCATGTTGACAGTGTAGTTTTTATGATAGAGTTACTTGTGCATACGATAGGTAAATATGACAAAGCAGTCCTGAGTTTTTAGTGTGACCTTGAGTTTCATAGTAACCCCGGGTTGATGAACACGATGTGTGTATGGTTCGTCGCAGTGGACATCAATTAGATTCATTCATTCCTTGTGACAGACTACGGACTAATGATGCCCATAGTCATTCATATAACTACAGTCAGGATTTTTATTTTTTTTTTTCTGCAGAAAAAAAGGCCAACAAAAGTCTGACAAATCACGGTGTAGATGTGGTGTGATTCGTTGAGGAGTGTCTTTATAGTTTTTGTTAGGGTGAACATGTCTGTTTTGATTGTCTGCTGTTGGTTCATATGGTTGGTGCTTACATGAATATACTCTGGAAGCCCACAAACTGATCGAGTGTATAAACTATTTGACATGGAGCCACGTTTGTTGTTGCGATGTAAAGTTCTGTATTGTGTAGAGTCAAAGCCATATGATACTTTCTCTTGGTGTGTTTAAATTATAATGCTCATCCGCATCTGGGTGACACGAAACTTGTTACTTTATTTCTGTGAGCAAAATGTTGATTTGATATCGGGCGAGTAGCCATGTATCGAAATGGTTAACAAATAAAAGATGCTATATTTATTGTTGTACAGCGATATTCAGATATTATCATGGTCGACATCATAACACTGATTTGTGTTGGCACGTTCGAGTTCGCTTGTTGGCAAAGCACTTCATATCACTGTCCGAGGGCCATGAAGCAGCCGATTTGTCCATACAATAGTGAAACAATTATTCACAGACCATGGTTCACGCAGTATTCATGTTAGCTTGCATATTGGTGTTGTCAAAGCAATCAAACTTTTCTATCTAAACTTAATAACTGGCAAAGTTAAATGTGTGGTGTTAGTGTTAAATCTAATGTACCGAAATACCACCAATAGTCGAGCAAGTATGTATTAAACTTGGTAAACTCCGGTGAATTGGAAAGCAAGCAAGATACTAGTATAACATCAGTAGAAAGTCATGTTAATAATCATCTGCGTTACTGTTTGAGCAAGACTGCGTTGTTTGAACAAGATTTTGTGCTGTGTAACCTGCCTATAGACCACGATAAGCACAGTTTGGTTCGGCCGCGGTGTGAACTTCCGGTGGCAGGCCAGTTCTGTACTCCAGAGATCGAGATGAGTTCCAGAAACTTTCCCGAAATCCCCGCGCTCTCCCGTTCTTCCCGGCTCTGCCACTAACAAGGTCGAGCCTTATACCTATGTATAATTAAGTTGCCAGCAAGAGATAGTTGAGACTTAAAAAAAAAACACTCGCACAGAAACGATAACACGCAAACACAACATGAGATTCAGTATAAGAAGTGAAATCAGAAGTTGCCAGATACTTTTAAATGAGTTACGATTTCACCATCATTAGCATGTTTCAGGGCTCAGTCACAGAGTGCAAATCCATATGCACAAAATTCAAGTCGCTTGGAATCCTAATGATAACGACGCTTTTACATGTACAGTAGGCCTATGAGCAATAGTATTCATGATCATTCAGTCATATCAAAATTCTTCCATTATATATAGTCTGACTGTGGATACATATTATGTTATGTATACGCTGCATCAGTATAGCAAGTATTCATACACTACATGGGAGATTCATACACTATTCATAGCTCCGGGAGAAAGCCGGGGGGGGGGGGGGGGGGGGGGAGTAAGGGGGGTACGTGGTGTTCATGACGATTGATACAGCAATTAAAAACTGGATATTAAGATACACATTTCCAAAACTGATTTCGTACAGATTTATATCATTTATAGTATTGCGATTAGTTTTTTTGCTAGAATTGTATAGCTGTACAGCTTGAAATGTATTGGATATTGTGCACGTTTCCGTCTAGAGCTGCAAATGAGATCTTAGTTTTTGCAAGAAAACAACACAGATGGAAAGCAGAGTCCACGCTTGGTATCTGGAACAGCAAGACTTGTAATGTTAGCATGCATGTTTTCTGTGTGGAAGACAAAAAATTAAACACTAGCTGCATCCGAGGTCCACTTTTATATGAAAGCTGTACCGGGCGAGCACTGGATCAACAGCTGGCTGCTTGGTCCTTGACCGCGGTGTCAGTACACGTGGGAACTCCGCACTCGATTCAGGATACATACGACTACAACAGTTGGCTCGTTATCCATGGGAAATTAGCAGTATTGTAGGTCCGAATCAGTTATGAAATCCAGTATCAGTTGTAACCAATAACCATAGTAGTAGTATTAGTTTGATACACATTCCAAACGTAGGCATCGTACGATACAAGTAAATGTACGTGACTGCTAGCATGTATTGTCTTCTGCAGAGTTCTGAGCTTCATTTCAAGAGCATATCCCATGCTTTAGTTTGATAGCATTCTATCAGCACTGAAGTCTGAAATAAAATACCAGAATACGTAACCTTGAACTTCACAAAACTTGGAAGATAATATATCCACGCAAAGAACAGTGGGATGGTTGTCACCACTGCATGGGGCATTTCAACTGGGGCAATATCAACGAACTAGCGTTTCACAAGAGCGATAATTGCAATGAAAATATGCCGATCCTCAGTGCCTCATTTTTCATTGATTCGCGATCTCGTTCTGCATGTTGATGACATGTAGTGTATGAATACTTGCTATACTGATGCAGCGTATACATAACATAATATGTATCCACAGTCAGACTATATATAATGGAAGAAACCACACAACAGAGGAGTGTTGAGGACAACTGCAACAATTAGAAGCAAGCTATGTAGTGCATAGATCCATCTGAACCAAACCAATTACTTCGAAGTTCAACATGATCAATCACTTTAACTCCGTAAGTAGACAGCTACTGCACTGTCGTGACTAAACCTGTACTCTAACTCCTTTACAAAGACACATGACCTGCATGACATTTTTGGAGCTTATATGAGGTGATGTAGTTTCGAATAGGTTGCAGTAATATATAATATATAGTATTAAAATGTTACAAACATATCAAATAATTAAATGCGTCTAATGTGGATTAATGTGGTGTTTATACGAATTTTGATATGGAACGTAATGTTAACCACTTGGGAGCCAATGATATAGAGGAATATATAAATCTCCATTAACATGTGTGTCGCCTTGTCGGTAGCAGGACAGTGTGTCGCCATTTTTGTGCCTGATGCAGTCTATGGGGGAATAAATCTGAAGAAGCTCTGGAAGCAAGCAAGCTGATTTCATTCAGTGTAGGTGTATTGCTGTTGTAATGGATAAAGAAAGATGTAACTTTGTGGGAGGGAAGGGGAGCAATACGTCAGAGCCGGGGCGGGAATGTAGGTCAGCTCACGGCAGCTGCTCCGGGAGAAAGCCGGGGGGGGGGGGGGGGGGGAGTAAGGGGGGTACGTGGTATTCATGACGATTGATTTGTGGACAGGCGTTACGGAAGGTGGGCTGGAAGCAAGAACAGTGAGCTAGTACACGACCGACTACCTGCACGGACCGACCAGGAAACCGACCGACCGACCAAAATCTTCCTCTCTGACCGTCTTCCGGGAGCTAGAACTCTGCATGGGCTCGGGGCCAACTCACACAAGGCGGTCGAGATATACGTGCATGGGGCCAGAAAACGGACGGACTGAAGGAAACCGCCCCGTCAAACTGTTAGCAGAAATCTCCAAATTGCTTCCGGTAATAACACTGTTATCGCGCGGCCTATATAAAACCCTCACACTAAATATCACTGACCACAATGTAATATCTCACGGTCAAATATATATGGCGGCATATAAGTTACCACAGCTCAGCATTGTGATGTTGTGAACCATAATACAAGTGTAAATATTTGGAATCTAAGTTTATTTGGAATCGAACGGATTTTATTCTTTGAAAAAAAATCCAGAAACGACATTTAAGTGTAGACTGCCAATATATACATACATTTTGTGTTATTAATTTGAACTTGGATATATTTTCAGACTGTGAATATTATCTTGATCAGTTCCTGTTTCGTAAAATATGACTGACATCCGAGAATTTCAAAATACATAGATGTAGTTTATTTAGGCCAAGATGTGTATAAAAATGTTTTAATAAATATATATAATTATACACTTTATCAGTATATGGCCAGCTTAAACAAGAGTATAGCTGGTTCATCTGTTGATTGAATATTATTAGTCACGGGCAGTTCAAGTGCATTTTTTCAATGTGTTCACTAGTTTCACATCAAGCATCTATGATTTATAGCGGAGCAGTTCGTGCTCCCATTTCCCAGAAATTTATTACGAACCTAAGTAGAAGATCTACATGTGGCAAAGAAAGTGGCCAGCTCACATCGATGTATGTGAACTGCAGTATAAAACGAGCACATCTAGCGTGATGCGGAGTTTACACTGACGATCCATTCATAAAGCCTATAGAGATTATGCTGCACCGGCGCCGGTGTTTTCATGCAGTCTGGGGGTGCACGTCTTTGTAGCTCCTGATCGGTCGGTCTCTGCAATGCGGTACGATGGCACAGCCAGCTGGGCACCGTGCCATGGCCCCAGTCGGCACCACCAGCCTCAAACAGCACCCCTCAGCAGCAGCAGCAGCAGCAACAACCGACACGGAAACTCCGTCCGAAAACACACGTGCACCCAACATCATCCGCATAAAATCAATCTCAAGCATTCGCTTTTAAAGCAACACTTTTAAAGGGCAACAATCATTTTGAGGGGAAAGGGCAAAAAGGGCAACAATAATGTTATTATTTCGCGTTATCCCATTCCATTTCTTTAAAAAATATAAACCTATACATTGTGTAATGACAATTAAGTACGAAAACCTAGGGTATTGGTTTATCAGGGCGAAGCTCGCATGGAGGTCCGAAGATGGAAATCTCAGACAGCCATTTCCCCACTCCACTTTGACCACCATCCAAACTTTCATCTGATATCAGATTTGATTGTACTCTTTGAATCTGCTTATTTCGCGTAGGCCTACTCTTTAAAGTCGAGTTCAACACAAAATCTCAAATGTGTTTTTAGGTTACCGGACCTATGGTCCGATAACCTATTGCCGTCACGTTGCGTCCGTCGTCCGTCCGTCGTCCGGCGTCCGTCGTCCGTCGTCCGTCCACATTTTTATCTTTAAAGTTTACAGGCGGATTTTCCTGAAATTTTGCACAAAGTTGCCTAAAAATATTTCAAGACGGGGTTATTTTTTAGTTTTCTGATTTTCGCATTTTTCTCAAAATGGCGGCCATTTTTGACGAAAAATGGCCAATTTTGGACTTTGGCGGCCATTTTCTCAAAAACTGTCTGATCAGTTTTGAGATTATTGTTTCAAAATATTCCCCTTATGTACCTTTATGATGTTTATAAGTTTTGTTGCCCTTGAATCGCCAGTGTCCGTGTGGCGGCCATTTTGAATTTTTGACGGGTTGGCGAAAAAAATTTTGTTTGCCCCAAATCGCGTTACTATTCATTTTGGGTCATTTCTAGACAAAAAAAAAAATTTCACCCTTTGAAAAAAATTTTGGACAGAAAATTTTCGGCACTTTTTTCCTTCATAATGGGAGCTGCCAGGACTGTACTCATAGTACGCTTGAAGATAGAGCTTAGATATTGGCACTTTCAAATAGGAAGTCATATATAGCGAGTTGGGAGGTGACCTTGAATTTGACCTTTGATGACCTTGAAAGGTCAAAACAGCCATTTTTGGGTGAAAAAATGCCCAAATTTGCCTCTACAGATGAAATGCATGTAGATAGAGCTTCAGTTTGCATTATGAACATATTGGAAGTCATATATGAAACAACTGATGATGACCTTGATTTTGACCTTGGATGACCTTGAGTGCTAAACTTGAAATCTTGAAAGTGGTCTCTGAAGCATAAACTTTTGCACATACAGGTTAGGATTGTGTATAAGCCTGTAAAAGAGTCATGTATAAATGGCACATTTTTTGGTGACCTTGAACTTGACCTTAAAGACCTTGAAGGGCGAATCTCAAAATCTGAAATTGGCCTCTACACACGAAATACTTGTTGATAAAACTTTTTTTTTGACGACTCGGCACTACCTGTTTGGCCGTATCTCGGAAACGGTGAGTCGTAGAGCGAAACGGAGCTCAATTCCGGCCTTCTGTATTTTGAACATACGAAGTCATATGCAGCATACCTGATGGTGACATTGAGATTCACAAAGATGACCTTGACTGGTAAATCTCAAAATCATATGTCACCTACAATGCTTGAAACCAAAATTGTCCGGTAACCTATCTTAGCCCTTGGGCTAATTATTTTCGATACATGTCATGTAGCTTTTTTCAGGATCATCGGATCAATTTGAGATTTTACATGTTTCCATTTGACATAAAATAATATTTTGTCACCAAATTTCAGACTTCTAAAAGTAAACTTTATGCAAAACGTTAAATTTGGACGTCTCAACACAATTTAATTTGGCGTATTATTCGATGTTAGAATTGCACAGTACTTTGTGAAAACAATATTTTGTTAGAATATATACTCGTATTGGTCTTCCATCTGAAATTGGTGCATTCTTCTTTGGAATGAAGATCATGAAATCCCAAAATTTGCTTGAGTACACGTAATATTCATGCAACACTAATCTTCATTATTTTGGAACTGGGCATGTAACTGCATGCATGTGTATTGCATATATATGTGACTATAACATACTATTATTATTGTATATGTTTCATGGACATCTGTAACTGTGGCGATATCACTCATAAAACTTATGATGGGACGATTCACTCTCATCGATGTTACACTCAAAGCTGATTTACATACATGTCATATACATGACTTTATGTGTTGTCACATGTGTCTTGTTGGTAGATAATGTAGTAAATGTACTGCGAACAACAATAGAGTTTTGTCTCTATAACGTTAGTCTCCGTATTAAGGTTAACGTGTATCACTTTTCAAGTTAAATATTCATGTACTCGTATCATTTCAGCTACATGATAGACTTGAAGTGATAAACGTTCACCAAGATACGGATACTGATTCCCTTCTTTCCATTTAGAAGATCAATTACAATTTTACTACATTTTCGATTATTCAGCATTATGTATTTTCAAGAAAA
The DNA here is from genome assembly GCA_949152475.1 of Terebella lapidaria. Taxonomy (NCBI): domain Eukaryota; kingdom Metazoa; phylum Annelida; class Polychaeta; order Terebellida; family Terebellidae; genus Terebella; species Terebella lapidaria. The sequence continues at coordinate 14,598,964 of OX424556.1, forward strand.
TTAAAGAAGTCCAGTACCTATTAGGTACAAATCTTATATGATTGATGTGTGGACGGGTAGGTTTTGGCAATTTTGGACGAGCTCGGTTCAGGATAATACAGGATCCAGAAGCTGATTTTAGCTGCGTCATCCGTCTGCACGTGCCCAATGCGGCGTCCCTTTTAGTTCCGGGAACGACCGCAATATCTTATCTTGCTAGAACTGGAACATTCGCGCAGCACACGGCAGCAACATGAACGAAATCCAAAACACACAAACAGTGGATAACCCAGAAAACTGGGGCGAGAGCGAAGGAGGAAGAGGTTTGTCAGACCCCAGCCGTAGAACTGTCAATGATACTTCCGTGGGCGTCAGACCTGCCGAGGTTTTTTTTACCTCCCCTCTACAAGATGATGGACCGGCAGGAAGAGGGTTTTCTGAGATACACAGATCTTGCCAGGAAAGAAACTCTAGAGCTTTGTTGTGGTGGGCAACCGCAAGCCACCGACCGACCGCATCAGACCTAGAAATGTGAGATAAAAATACACCACCTCATCACCGATTGATCTGTATTAATCTATGGGATCCGACCACAGTTCACAGGAATTATTTGTAGAGCCTCATGTGATGTGGCTACCGAACTAGACAGAATTATACAATACATACACTATAATGAACTGCCACTATTTCAAGCGTTTCTTATTCTTAATAATTCCCTTCTTTCAATGTATTTTTCTAATATGGTTATGCATAATAATTATATCATTCAAACAATGTCGTTCTCCTTTCATGTCTGGCTGTATAACATATGTGTAGATCGATGAAGGCAGCGTGGAACAAGAACGAAGCGTATTATCACAAGGATTCTGCAGCCACCAAGGGCGTAGGAGTGTGTCTTATCCGCAAGTACCTACAGATAATTGTGCAATATTGATTTCCTGCCGTTTGTTTTGGACGGCGGCCATTTGGTCACGTGAGGCGGTGTCCGTTTGCTGGGGTTCGGCCGCCCACGCACCTGGCTCTCCCTGGCTGCTGCAGCCCATAGCTATCGGGCTGTAGAGGGGATAATCTTCATGGCCCTTCTTCTCGACATTACACGTCGTGTATTACGGGTGGTACGACACTTAACACACCACCCAGACACGTGTAATAACTGTGATGTAATCAGGCAATAGTCAAGTCTTTATTATAACCGGAAAGATTGCAGGACGTGGGCGGAGGAATCGGTTCATTTGCCTACCCATAGTTACTCCAATTCAATCTGTGATGGAAACAGGTGAAATTATCCCGAACTTATGTGACAATCGTGTCTGTACAAGTATAATTGTGTCGTATAGAAACCTGAATCACATTCCTACTTCAGTGCCTCATGATCCAAGTTGAAGATATTGACCGAATAAGATAAATGTATGTTCGATACCAACAATACATTTTTCAAATGAATAGCGAACCCCATCCACCCGACCCGGATGGTTGTACATGTAGGTACTAGTGCACAAAAACTTGAGGTGTCTCTTATGCCTTACGCATAAAAAACCTCCAGACGAACTCCCGGCCACCCACATGACAACTGGTGGAGAATCCACGTCTGGACACAGCTGCCGGCCACACACGGGACAAGTGGTGGAGAATCCACGTCTGGACTCAGCTCCCGGTCACCCACGGGACAAATGGTGGAGAATCCACGTCTTAACTCAGCTCCCGGCCACACGCGGGACAAATGGTGGAGAATCCACGTCTGGACTCAGTCCCCGGCCACACACAGGACAAATGGTGGAGAACCCACGTCTGGACTCAGCTCCCGGCCACACACGGGACAAATGGTAGAGAATCCACGTCTGGACACAGCTGCCGGCCACACAAGGGACAAGTGGTGGAGAATCCACGTCTGGACTCAGCTCCCGGTCACCCACGGGACAAATGGTGGAGAATCCACGTCTGAACTCAGCTCCCGGCCACTCGCGGGACAAATGGTGGAGAATCCACGTCTGGACTCAGCTCCCGGCTACACACGGGACAAATGGTGGAGAATCCACGTCTGAACTCAGCTCCCAGCCACACACGGGACAAATGGTGGAGAATCCACGTGTGAACTCAGCTCCCGGCTACACACGGGACAAATTGTGGAGAATCCACGGCTGGACTCAACTCCCGGCCACACATGCGACAAATGGTGGAGAATCCACGTCTGGACTCAGCTCCCAGCCATACAAGGGACAAATGGTGGAGAATCCACGTGTGAACTCAGCTCCCGGCCACACACGAAGAATCCAAGTCTGGACTCAGCTCCCGGCCACACACGGGACAAATGGTGGAGAATCCACGTGTGAACTCAGCTCCCGGCAACACACGGGACAAATGGTGAACAATCCACGTCTGGACTCAGCTCCCGGCCACAAACGGGACAAATAGTGAAGAATCCAAGTCTGGACTCAGCTCCCGGCCACACACGGGACAAATGGTGGAGAATCCACGTGTGAACTCAGCTCCCGGCAACACACGGGACAAATGGTGAACAATCCACGTCTGGACTCAGCTCCCGGCCACAAACGGGACATATGGTGGAGAATCCACGTCTGGACTCAGCTCCCGGCCACACACGGGACAAATGGTGGAGAATGCACGTCTGGACTCAGCTCCCGGCCACACACGGGACAACTGGGGGAAAATCCACGTCTGGATTCAACTCCAGGCCACACACGGGACAAATGGTGGAGAATCCACGTCTGGACTCAGCTCCCGGCCTCACACGCGACAAATAGTGAAGAATCCACGTCTGGACTCAGCTCCCAGCCACACAAGGGACAAATGGTGAAGAATCCACGTCTGGAGAATCCACGTCTGGACTCAGCTCCCGGCCACAAACGGGACGAATGGTGAAAAATCCACGTCTGGATTCAACTCCCGGCCACACACGGGACAAATGGTGGAGAATCCACGTCTGGAATCAGCTCCCAGCCACAAAAGGGACAAATGGTGAAGAATCCACGTCTGGACTCAGCTCCCGGCCACACACGGGACAAATGGTGGAGATTGAGAATCCACGTCTGGACTCAGCTCCCGGCCATACATGCGACAAATGGTGGAGAATCCACGTCTGGACTCAACTCTCAGCCATACACGGGAAAATGATGGAGAATCCACGTGTGAACTTAGCTCCCGACCACACACGGGACAAATGGTGGAGAATCCACGTCTGAACTGAGCACCCGGCCACACATGGGTCAAATGGTGGACAATCCACATCTGAGCTCAGCTTCCGGCCACACATGGGACAAGTAGTGGAGAATCCACATTTGGACTCAGGTCCTGGCCACACATGGGACAAATTGTGGAGATTCCACATCTGAGCTCAGCTCCTGGCCACACACGGGACAAATGGTGGAGAATGAACATCTGAGCTCAGCTGCCGGCCACACACTGGACAAATGTGGATAATCCATATTTGAGCTCAACTGCCGGCCACACACGGAACAAATGGTGGAGAATCCACATATGGACTCAGCTCCCATCCACACATTTGACAAATGGTTGAGAATCCACATCTGAGCTCAGCTCCCTGCCACACGGGGACACATGGTGGATGATCCACGTTTGAACTCAGCTTCTGGCCACACACAGAACAAATAGTGGAGAATCCACGATTGGATTCAGCTCCCGGCCACACATGGGACAAATTGTGGAAAATCCATGTCTGAACTCAACTCCCAGCCACACGGGACAAATATTGGAGAATCCACGTCTGAACTCAGCTCCCGGGCCCGGCCACACATGGTACAAATGGTCGAGAACCCAAGTCTGAACTCAGCCCCCAGCCACACGTGACAAATATTGGAGAATACACGTCTTGACTCACCTCCCGGGCAGAGCCACACACGAACAAATGCTGGAAAATCCAGGTCTGAACTCAGCTCCCGGCCACATACGGGACAAATTGTGGAGAATCCTCGTCTGAACTCAGCTCTCAGCCACACGGGACAAATGGTGGAGAATCCAAGTCTGAACTCAGCTCCCGGCCACACGGGACAAATGTTGGAGCTTCCACGTCTGAACTAAGCTCCAAGCCACACGGGACAAATAGTGGAGAATCCACGCCTGAATTCAGCTCCCGGCCGCACACGGGACAAATGGTGGAGAATCCGCGTCTGCACTCACTTCTCAGCCACACGGGACAAATGTTGGAGAATCCACGTCTGGACTCAGCTCCCAGCCACACGGGAGAAATGGGGGAGAATCAACATCTGGAATCAGCTCCCGGGAACACACAGCACAAATGGTGGAAAATCCACATCTGGACTCAGCTCCCGGCCACACATGGGACGAATGGTGGAGAATTCACCTCTAAATTCAGCTCCCAGCCACACGGGACAAATGGTGGAAAATGCAGGTCTGAACTCAGCTTTTGGCCATACATTGGACAAATGGTGGAGAATAGGCATCTGGACTCAGCTCCCGGCCACACACGGGACAAATGGTGGAAGATTCAATTCTGAACTCAGCTCCCGGCCACACGCAGGACAAATGGTGCAGAATCCATATCTGAACTCAGCTCCCAGCCACACATGTAAGAAATGGTGTACAATCCACGTCTGAACTCAGCTCCCAGCCACACAAGACGAATGGTGGAAAATGCACACCTGGATTCAGTTCCCCATAGCACATGGGACAAATGGTGGAGAATCTATATCTGAACCTAGCTTCTGACCACACACGGGACAAAAGGTGGAGAATCCACGTCTGAACTCAGCTGTTGGAGAATCCACAGCTGGACTCGGCTCTCGGCCACACACGGGACAAATATTGGAGAATCCACGCCTGGACTCAGCTCCCGGCCACACACGGGACAAATGGTGGAGAATCCACATCTGGGCTCAGCTCACGTCTACACACAAGACAATTGGTGGAGAACCCACATATAAACTCAGCTCCAGGTCACACTCAGAATAAATGGTGGATAATCCACATCTGGACTCAGTTCCCGCTCACACTTGGAATAAATGGTGGAGAATCCACATCTGAACTCAACTCCCAGCCACACGAGACAAATGGTGGAGAATCCAAGTTTGATCTCAGCCCCTGGCCACACACAAAACAAATTGTGGAGAATCCACCTCTGAATACAGCTCCCAGCCACACGGGACAAATATTGGAGAATCCACGCCTGGACTCAGCTCCCGGCCACACACGGGACAAATGGTGGAGAATCCACATCTGGGCTCAGCTCACGTCTACACACAAGACAATTGGTGGAGAACCCACATATAAACTCAGCTCCAGGTCACACTCAGAATAAATGGTGGAGAATCCACATCTGGACTCAGTTCCCGCTCACACTTGGAATAAATGGTGGAGAATCCACATCTGAACTCAACTCCCAGCCACACGAGACAAATGGTGGAGAATCCAAGTTTGATCTCAGCCCCTGGCCACACACAAAACAAATTGTGGAGAATCCACCTCTGAATACAGCTCCCAGCCACACGGGACAAATGCTGGAAAATCCAGGTCTGAACTCAGCTCTTGGCCATACACGGGACAAATGGTGGAGAATACGCGTCTGGACTCAGCTCCCTCCACCAGGATTCGATTCTGAACTCAGCTCCCGGCCACACGCAGGACAAATGGTGCAGAATCCACATCTGAACTCAGCTCCCAGCCACATACGTAAGAAATGGTTTACAACCCACGTCTGAACTCAGCTCCCAGCCACACGAGACGAATGGTGGAGAATGCACATCTGGACTCAGTTCCCCATCACACATGGGACAAATGGTGGAGAATCCACATCTGAACTCAGCTCCCGGCCACACACGGGACGAATGGTGGAGAATCCACGCCTGAATTCAGCTCCCAGCCACATGAGACGAATAGTGGAGAATGCACATCTGGACTCAGTTCCCGACCACGCATAGGACAAATGGTGGAGAATCCACATCGGAGCTCCCGGCCACACACGGGACAGATGGTGGAGAATTCATGACTGGACTTAGCTCCCGGCCATAAACGGGACAAATGGTGGAGAATCCACATTCGAACTCAGCTCCCGACCATACACGGGACAAATGGTGTAGAATCCACATCTGAACTCAGCTCCCGGCCATACATGGGACAAATGGTGGAGAATCCGCGTCTTCGCTCAGTTCCCGGCCACACGCGGGACAAATGATGGAGAATTTAGCTCCCGGCCTGAATTTAGCTCCCGGCCGCATGTGGGACAAATGAAGGAGAATCCACGTCTGAACTCAGTGCTCAGCCACACGGGACAAATGGTGGAGAATCCACGCCTAAATTCAGCTCCCAGCCACACGGGACAAATGGTGGAGAATCCACGTCTGAAATCAGCTTCCAGGCCCGGCCACACGGGACAAATGGTGGAGAATCCACGTCTTTACTCATCTCCCGGCCATACACGGGACAGATGGTGGAGAATCCACGTTTGAACACAACTCCCGACCACACACGGGACAAATGGTGGAGAGTCCAGTTCTGGACTCAGCTCTCGGACACAGACGGGACGAATGGTGGAGAATCCACGTCTGAATTCAGCTCCCAGCCTCACGGGACAAATGGTGAAGAATACACGTCTAGATTCAGCTCCCGGCCACACACGGAACAAATGATGGAGAATGAACATCTGGACTCAACTCCCGGCCACACATGCGACAAATGGTGGAGAATCCACGTCTGGACTCAACTCTCGGCCATACACGGGAAAATGATTGAGAATCCACGTGTGAACTTAGCTCCCGACCACACACGGGACAAGTGGTGGAGAATCCACGTCTGGACTCAGCTCCCGGTCACCCACGGGACAAATGGTGGAGAATCCACGCCTAAATTCAGCTCCCAGCCACACGGGACAAATGGTGGAGAATCCACGTCTGAAATCAGCTTCCAGGCCCGGCCACACGGGACAAATGGTGGAGAATCCACGTCTTTACTCATCTCCCGGCCATACACGGGACAAATGGTGGAGAATCCACGTTTGAACTCAACTCCCGACCACACACGGGACAAATGGTGGAGAGTCCAGGTCTGGACTCAGCTCTCGGACACAGACGGGACGAATGGTGGAGAATCCACGTCTGAATTCAGCTCCCAGCCTCACGGGACAAATGGTGAAGAATACACGTCTAGATTCAGCTCCCGGCCACACACGGAACAAATGATGGAGAATGAACATCTGGACTCAACTCCCGGCCACACATGCGACAAATGGTGGAGAATCCACGTCTGGACTCAACTCTCGGCCATACACGGGAAAATGATGGAGAATCCACGTGTGAATTTAGCTCCCGACCACACACGGGACAAATGGTGGAGAATCCACGTCTGAACTCAGCACCCGACCACACATGGGACAAATGGTGGACAATCCACATCTGAGCTCAGTTTCCGGCCACACATGGGACAAATAGTGGAGAAATCCACATTTGGACTCAGATCCTGGCCACACATGGGACAAATGGTGGAGAATCCACATCTGAGCTCAGCTCCCGGTCACACATGGGACATATGGTGGAGAATGAACATCTGGACCTAGCTCCCGGCCACACATGGGACAAATGTGGATAATCCATATTTGAACTCAACTGCCGGCCACACACGGAACAAATGGTGGAGAATCCACATTTGGACTCAGCTCCCATCCACACATTTGACAAATGGTTGAGAATCCACATCTGAGCTCAGCTCCCGGCCACACGGGGACAAATGGTGGAGGATCCACGTTTGAACTCAGCTTCTGGCCACACACAGAACAAATAGTGGAGAATCCACGATTGGATTCAGCTCCCGGCCACACACGGGACAAATTGTGGAGAATCCATGTCTGAACTCAGCTCCCAGCCACACGGGACAAATATTGGAGAATCCACGTCTGAACTCAGCTCCCGGGCCCGGCCACACACGGTACAAATGGTCGAGAACCCAAGTCTGAACTCAGCTCCCGGCCACACACGGGACAAATGGTGGAGAATCCACGTCTGAACTCAGCTGTTGGAGAATCCACGGCTGGACTCGGCTCTCGGCCACACAGGGACGAATATTGGAGAATCCACGTCTGGACTCAGCTCCCGGCTACACACGGGACAAATGGTGGAGAATCCACATCTGGACTCAGCTCCCAGCCACACGGGACAAATACTCCCGGGCCCAGCCACACACGTGACAAATGGTGGAGAATCCACGTCTTTACTCAGCTCTCGGCCATACACGGGACAAATGTTGGAGAATCCACGTCTGGACTCAGCTCCCAGCCATATATGGGTCAAATGGTGGAGAATCCACGTTTGGACTCAGCTGCCGTTCACACACGGAACAAATTGTGGAGAACCCTCGTATGGTCATACACGTGACAAATGGGAGAGAAATTTCTCCTGAACCCAGCTCCTTCATGTTGATAGGGGAAGTGACAACGAAGATTTGCGTCTCTGATTTAAGTTGTACACTTTTAATAGTTTACAATTTTCTTAACAACTTTATTAATCATATCTCGCGTCACACTTGTGCACATTCGATTTATTTTCAGGTCATTATTCATACCGGTATTTATGTGCACATTATGAGTGTGGCATCCACGTGTCAGCAGCCGTATCATGTCAAGCGTGTACACTGTGACATTAGCTCTCAACTCGTACACGTTGACACCTGCTTGCGGCCGGGAGAGCATGTGCGTCTCCTCCCGACTCCCGTACCCCTCCCCGCCGCTTCCATGCCTCCCACGCACCTCCCACACTGGGTCACCCAGCCTGGCGCTGGCACAGATTGATTTTATCGATCCGTGTGGAGGAGCCGCCGCCCGCTGGCCCGAGGGAACCTTCGGGACGTACGCTCCTGACGCGGGGGATAACTCGGGGTGGGTGGTGTGTCAGGGTGCCAATTACGTAATATATGTAAACAACTCATCTCCCATTTCAGTCCGCCTCCACTGGTGTCACAAAAATCTGTCAGAAGGCCCTTAACCGGTTCTATTCGTTTCACAGAGGAGGTGTAATTAGGGCTATCTGTCGTTGTCACAGCTATTTACCTTAATATCACGTCAGCTTGCAGGTGCCCGAGTACTGTAGGTATATGCTCTATCTATGGGCATATTTTTGAAGAAGTTTTGTGTTCAGGCTACATTTTGACGCGACGTTTTGTACACGGGTTTGTTTTGAGACGGCTGGACGGAGACGGGGATCCACGTCATGTCCTTGAACACGACACGGTGACAGCTGTCAGCCACACGTGTTCCCCGCGGACGCGGCATGGGCCCCGAGGTGGACCGGATTCCCGGCCTTGCTGCACAGGCAATCAGATCAGTCGGTGTTGCTGTACACCGTGATACCAATCAAGACGCTGATGCCATTACATCCCGCTAAAAAGCGCGGGGGAGTTTGACGTCACAGACAACCGTTAAAGGGTTTAACCCTCTGTTCCCTGAGTACATGAAAGGCGGAAGTGTAATAGCCACCCCCCTCTCCCACTCCCTGCCCCTTGTGGCATCTTGTCTCCCGACCCAGTCACATCACCCACCCAGCTCAGTCCTACGAACCAGACCTAACTACAGAGGGATGCCAGTACATAGGGACGGGTTTTCACTGAGGGAATCTGTGTACGTTTTTTCCCCTGTCTAAATCATTCCTTTTTATTTCCTCCTCTTGTAGGTTGAATGATTATCCCTCCTACACGCGGGACAATAACCGTAATTCTCCGCACTGAAGTGAGTTATTTATACATGTGCCATATATAGAAATAGTCCGGAAATATACTAACTCCGGGAAATCACCATCACTTGTAATTATTATAATAATCACGTCTTCATAATGAAAATGTGGGAGAAAGTAAAATATCCCGACAATGGCCAATGGCCTTTCATCAAGCGACAACTGGAAGTACTGTAAAATAATGTCTTCTATAGTGTTTCAACCGAAAATATTGAGACAATAATGAAATGTATTAACGATTTGTATGTATATTTTTTTAACACAACTTCCCACTCGTATAACAGTTATATATAACAGTTATAACTTCCCAATTGTATATACAGTATTATAATACACCATCCCCGATCTGCGAGTCCTTACATAAATGGCACAGAAAACAGGCCATATGTTACATAGGACACTCCTTTGTACAGAGATTCCCGCTGTATGAACTGGGCAATGGTATAGATAACGTGCGATAACACGGGCCATACCATAGACGTAGAGACCTCTCTCTACGTCTATGGACATGCAATGTATAATACACGGAGTCTGATTACTGACATGATGGTCCGTCAAGATGAAGGTTTAAGTAAGAAAACCCTTATGTGACTATATAAGAATCATTACACAATTATTTGCAATATTATAGCATCTATATTGAGTATTCGCATTGGTTGTTGACACATTGTCCCACGTTCAAATGATTAAACTTGAACAATGGGAAAAAAAGACGTTCAGAGTCTGAACAACTTCCATGCGTATGTAGTAATTTGTCGACACGCCCATTTCCATGTAAATCTATTATCAGCAAATTATGTTTGAGAAAAAAACTTATAATGACAAAATTAGCCCAAGGGCAAAGAAAAGTTACCCGAGTAATGTAGTGTTAGACATCAAACTTTTTTTTCAGTGAAATTGCAGCTTAAACATATCAAATTCACTAAAGGTAAAATTCAATTCATCAAAAGATGAGATATGATATTATATTACAATAATTAGGTCTATGTACAACTGCTTTTGGCACCAGGAGACAATTTGTGCATATCATGCCAGTTTGGAACTTTCTGGTCTAGTTATAGGGCCTCATGAGGAAATTAAGCGTTCCACCTTTCGCTTAATGGCATGTTCTAAAATAAAAATCTAAAAACTGATCAGATACTTTTTGAGAAAATGCAATTTATTTGATAATCTTTACCTCAAAATTGCTGTTTTGACATTTGAAGGTTACAGAAGGTCAAGGTCACCACATAAATCATCATATATGACTTTCCATTAGAAGGTGTCAATATCTAAGCCATATCTTCAAGCTTTCTAGGAGTACACTGGTGGCAGCTCCCATTATGAAGGAAAACAGATGCAAAAATATTGTTTTTCAAAGGGTGATATTTTGTGGCCTAGAAATGGCTCAAAATGGATAGTAGCACGATTGGGGTCCAAAAGTCAAAATGGCTGCTAACGCAGACTGGCGATTCAAGGGCAACCAAACTTATATGCCCACACGTCAAAAAGGTACATGAGGGGAACCCTTGAAACGAAAATCTCAAAACTGATTAGTTTTTTTTTAGAAAATGGGTGCCGAAACTTGGCCGTTTCTCGTCAAAAATGGCTGCCATTTTGGAAAAAATTTCGAGAATAAAAACTAAAAAAATTATCTCCCTCTTATTATATATTTTAAAGGCATTTTTGTGCAAAATTTCAGAAAGATTTGCCCTTAAAACTTTAAAAATGAAAATGTAGACGGACGACGGATGCAACGCCACGCCAATAGGTTATCGGACCAATAAGGTCCGGTAACCTAACAAAAGTGTACATCGAATAATGGGCAATATACACATTTTGGAAAATGATTGTTCATCAGTATACTTTTACACAACCATATAGACCAATACATGTATCGTGCCTTTTCATTTTCATACATATTTTCATTTTCGATCAACTTGTGATTTTGATAAGTGAATATCTCTTGTAGATAGAACATAATTGATATCGACCTGCAGTGGAGATGTGACTCAATATTTACAAGAATGGATCAAATTAGAAAAGTTTGAAAAAATATCGATTTTTTTTTTTCAAAAACAGTTGAAAAAAAAAATCAAGTAAAATGTAGAGGAATATTACATCAGATGCGGTTTATTACATATAGTGAGCTAGTTCGTGCAAACAAAACGAACAATATAGTGGAATTTCATGTCGCAGGTAAATGTCATCTCACGAATATAAGTAGTACTTGAAAATGTTGGTGTTGAGGTCAAGGGATCCATTTAATAAATGCACGATTTCCCTTGTACAACATCAGGCCTAGACTGGAGCAAACACCGGTCTGTGTAATTGTTTGTTTTTCCAACTCGTGGTTTGGCAACATAAGCAAAGTTCTCGCCAGAAGCTATAGCGTAAATTACAAGACAAGAAGTGCACGCATTTTTTTCCTCTCTCAAGAAGGATGTGGAATTTTACAGGAATTCCAGGTGATCGCAGTACCGACTGACCCGAAACTCCCAGCGAAAATTAATATATTCATCGTGTTTCCTGCTTTTACCGCGATATAGCTGTATAACAGAGCACCGTGCATGATTTAGCATTCTACGAAAATTGCATAGTTTGGTTTGAAATAGTTTGGGGTTGATTTTGGGTATGCTAATGCTAATTTTGGGTGCTAATTCTGAAGTAGATTCTATGAATTTTGAATTTATAATTAAATACTTTTCATTGTCGTTATTCGCATATTGCAGACCGTTCATGTGTATTGAATTACTTTGCATTGTCGTTATTCGCAAATTGCAGATCGTTCATGTGTATTGAATTACTTTGCATTGTCGTTATTCGCAAATTGCAGACCGTTCATGTGTATTGAATTACTTTGCATTGTCGTTATTCGCAAATTGCAGACCGTTCATGTGTATTAAATTTGAGTATACTTGTATGGGTATATGATAATGATATTCACCAGTGCACGGGAATTCTATGCATTATTCTAAAGAATATATTGGAGGAGTATGTATTGGAGGAATTATAGATAGTCGAACAGCCAAATCCATGCATCCCCTTGCTGAAAGGCAGTTGCACACTGCATGTCCTTGAGCTGCATGTAAATAAATGGAAGAAAATATACATACAGATCACATGACACTGTGAAAGATTAGGCTCTGTGAGATTCTGCAAACGGACATCTGGTGTAAGTTACTCAGTTTCGGCTGTAAGTTACTCAGTGTAGGCTGTATGTATGTATTGTGAAGTTCGTGTGTACGTTAGATAGACGACAGAGACACGTAGTTCTACACGTCTGTCATGTGCAACCCAGATGTTGTGACGTAGTCACTCACAGGAAAGAATGGATTCTACAGCTGCAAAAACATACCCGGAAGAAAAAAAATATCAACTGAGAATAAGGTGTCGCTTTATGATGTGCTGAAAATAGCACTGTATCGATAACCCCGGAAATAATAGTATCTTTGATGTTGGCGATTAAATATTTGACGGGTTTTGACACCGAGGATTGGGCCTGTTTGTCCTAGTGGACGGTGCGTTTCCTGTAGGCGGTACACGGTGGCCGACTGTCGTGTCTGAGGTCAGCTTACAGGCGCACAGAGTGCAGTGTCAGAGCAGGCGGGACAGTATACACTGAGCAAGCAATGTCCTCCCCAGCATTGTGGCCTGTGTCAAAGGCCAGTGTGGGTCTACAAACACACGGGAACAATCAGCGACCAGCACATATTCCACAGGTCACCACATGGACTCAGAACCTGACCCCCACATGGACACGACGTGAAATATCATGCAATATAGGGACAGTTCATCACGCACGATATGTGACAAATTATTCAAGAGGGTGAAATTGCACGTGCGATAAATGATTTCTCAAATACATATCATCACAAACTGAGACATGTGATAGACGGTAACTGTCCCTTAGAAAGGGCACACCTAATGCAAAAATACTAATTAAAGTACACCATTGTATTTTTTCTCCAAGCAATAAAGCTCGCGAGTTTGGTGTCAAGTGGAACGTTTTCTTGGGCTAGTTACTTTCGTTGTGCTGGTTATTTCTTTGAGGGCCGTTTGTTTCTGGTTTTTGTTCATTCAACCCTACACGTAATAATTAATGAAGGTTACAGTCGCGTTAACACTCTCAGGTGTCAAGTGAAAATTACGAGCCTTCGAAAAAGGTAAAAAAAATAACAGGATCTACATGAACTAAGCACGTTACTGGTTTGTGTGGTTTGTCAACAGGACTTTTTGCTGAGCTCAAGATAAATTATCCACATCGCTTTGTCATCAAGATACGGTGTTGAATTTCAAAGGAAAAAATTTGAAGTATAACGTCGAACCACAGCCATTAGTCCACTGTGAAACATTTATATATATTCGATACATAATGATTTTGTGATAGTAAGATATTCTGTTGTCATTGGTTAATATTTTCGCGTTTATTGTTTTTGTTGAGGTGATGGCGGTGGTCGTCCAATATTGTTCAACAGTACCATTCATTTATCACGGTAGTTTTCACTTTTTTTCTGAACAGGAAGCCGATGGAAGCTTCTTAATGCAATATCGTTAGCGACAGGAAATATGACAAGAGCATTGTACCCTGACCCAACCTTCTCTCAACTCCCTCGACAATAAAAAAGAAAAGTACCTAAATTAAGCGTAATAACGAGACTCGTAAACCAGGAGAGAATTTGAAATTTTCTAAGGACCGGAAAGCTCATATCCTGTGTGACAATGCAAACTGAAGTCAGAATTGTGATACACTGTAACTGAATCAGAGCAGACGATTGAGAAAGTGTTTCATAATTAATGGCATCATACAGTTTTCATACCAGCACTGCTCAGAGACAACGGAAACACAACAGAATCATCAAAATATATGAAGAGTGATTTATAAAAGACAAAATAATAGGCCTATTCATATCTAGGCACGAATTATCTCTAATAATTTGATTTCCAAACTCCTGTGGAAAGTGAGTTGTGTACCGTCTTTGCTGTTTACTATTACAACAATGTAAACCTCTGTGACTCTTTTACATGTAACGCTTTAAATAATTCGGTGACCATGAGTGTATGCAGTAACGTCATCAATGAATGACCACGTACTGGTATCTCACAACTGAGATAACAACGCCAAGTATTTCACCGGTTCCTTTCTATCATGGGAAATTCTGCTCCCTGATCGATTACAAATCACATCAATAGATTGGCAAAGTGACCAGTTTGTGACATTTGTAACCGATATCGTTTGCGGTCAGAACCCAAACCGACTTCTCGGTACAACTGCTGACCACGGGCCGCCCCCTGCCCTCACCACCACCACACCAACTCCTGTATAGTTGGACACCATGAACCTCTACTGGTCGCTCGTGGTTCACCGCAAACATTCCTTCATCTCTTGTGGTCGAATTTTTGTTTCAATACATGTAGCTATGTGAAAATGCATGTATATTGGTTTACAACAGCAACGTCTTGGCTCAATACAATACTAGTATCTCATACTATACTACACTATATAATATTTTAATATTATTAAAGCTGTATGATGAACGACTTATTAACACCAAGTCACATTTGATTAGTCTCGAGAACTGTGAACTCTGTTTATGGATTAATATAGAAGGCACAACGGCCATCAAGATACTAATTTTACACTGAAGGAGCAATTAATATACCAAATTGGGTGGTAATGAAACAGTGAACGTGGTGGAAAATATCATTAATTGCGTGGACCCTTCGGAGACGAACAACTCTCCAGATTATACATTTCCCTCTTGTACTTTTTTTCTTCTTATTTTTCTTGAAAGATGACTGTACAGGTGTCGGGGGCACAACGGCTTCTGACACTAGCCGCAGGACGAGACGTTATTTAATAACTCCAGGCCAAACGTACGCCCACTGCAACCACAAACGCGACTACTTTTCAGATAGCGGCCATCCAGGAAAGGAAAGTTGCAAATTAAAAAATCATTTTACTGAGATTCATTTGGTTCACCCCCGAATCAAACCTGGACGACTGGCCAGCGGACAGAGATAACTGGCGCATGTGCTACACATGACGTGTAGCTGTAGTATATTTCAATATTTTATGGTCATTTATACGAGTACGACCGGACAGCTGTGAGCCAGAAGCACTCTCACGGGCAGGAATGATGGCTAAATAATTCGAAATTCATGGTCACTCGAGGAAGTCATCGGTCAAAAGTTAAGCAAATGTAGTTATCTCGTCAGACTGCGGTTGAGGTTGAAGTCACCACAGATGACTATCGCGGGGGTATCTGTGTCCGTGGTTACTACCCCCCAAGGTGGGAACTTGGAGAGTCTGGGGGTATCGCACCTCGTCACGAGATGACCCGTGAACCCCGCAATCTACCAGCTTTGATTTATGACTTTCCCGTGGTGGTCTGCCTGTTCGAAGTATGGTTATGTGATGTTTTCGTAACCCGCACTAGACCTCGCGCCGGTGGGTCTCTGACCTATCCCTCAGGCTTACGATCGACTGGTGGTCTACACCACGGGTGTAATCAGTATTCCTCTCGAGTATGTCAGACTCATCACCTCTATATATTTATGTACTCCACAAAGTTCCATAAACCATAAATATGTCTAAGTTCAAACAACGGTTAAAAACGATCAGATACTTACACATACCGGTAAATTAACATACATGTACATAGCGAATCTTCATGTTGAAATGGATTTTCTGATGGGAGTCTACCACACATTGGAACCTGTCGTAGACATCTCTTATATGTCTATTGAACCTGCCTAGTTAATCAGGGATATACAATGTCGCCTAATAATGAATATGCAACTGTATGCTTCAATTTTTGTGTTCCATTATTACCTGGCCAAGTAGCTTATTCCAACTCCGGGAAAGTTGACCCCACATAGAATCTATACAGCGCTTGAGAGTGTATTTAACTAAGACGTGGTCAATAACGCGTTCAAGCCATACTTTCAGATTCAAGCACAAGTAGGCTACAACGTGACAAAGCCGTCACTGATGACGGCTATTAGTATTCTGGTGGTCATTTCAGAGGGGATTGTTCGGGTCCCATTTCCACAAACCGCTCGTTTTCATGCCACGTCCAACATGACGAATATTAATTTCCCTTGATTGATATAGTACAATATAATTAATGCTGCATCCCGCGGTTGTCCCAATTTGTGAACAAGCCGCCAGCCTTTGTGACGGTTGTTGGGGTCCATTCAAGGCCTTTCTCCGTCTGTCAAAGAGGCACCCCGGGCCCCGGAAATGTCCGGCCCCAATCAGCCCCTCCCACCACATACCATGCCGCCCAGTCACTCTTCTCCATGGATATGCTTTAATTATAACGAGGCAGATGACTGGTTTACTGTCAGTTAATTCCCAGCGAGATATCTCCTGTCGCCCCATCCCAACCCTTAGCTCTTGGTGTTTTTGGGTACTACTGCCCTGTCCCTGACAACAGAGAGAGAGAGAGAGAGAGAGAGAGAGAGAGAGAGAGAGAGAGAGGTCTGACTGTTGCAATACAGATACATGCAGTCACCAAGCCAGTATGACCCCACTCAGACACAGCCGTCACTAATTGGATGGTAAATTGATGTATATTACACGTAATGTGGCGTCATGTCATGAGAAAAACTAATAAACCCATATAATCATACGAGAAATTGGAAAAATGAAATAATGGCCTATGTATAGTACATTTTATTACGACGTGTATATTCAATAATCACATTGATTGAATTTCTCACAATAGGCCTATAATAATCGCGTATACCCACTGTATATGAAAGTCAATAAGAAATTACAGATACTTAGATCTACGTACATGTATTAACGTAGTCCGCTACAAACAGTGAGGTAACGAAGAGTCAAAATTTAAAAGTCATTTCTTTAATATTATCTCTTCAGAATGATATATTTTATAGAGTAAGTGATCAGCATCCTAATACTGGAAAGAAAACAGGGGGTCACCGTGCTCGTTTCTTCTACATGTTCGATCAAAATCATACACATTTACCCAAAATGACATAAATTGTGGCATTTTTGCACATTTTTTCGTCCATATTCATATCTTGCATCGTGTTTTCCATGCGAACGGACACGGTGACCCCCTATTTTCTTTTCAGTTTCAGGATGCTGAACAGTTACTCTATAAAATATATCATTTTGAAGCTCTAGATTATGCTGACACAGTTATTCATTAAAAAAAACTCTGTGACCCCCCTCCCCTCACTGTTCGTAGCGGACTACCTTAATATATACGTTTTATTAGTCACGGCGTCGTATATCTGCAATACCACAAGTTTCACTGTGCTCTTAGTCGCCATCGACTCTATTTCACCTCATCGCTGTGTTAAAATAACGCAAACTATGAGGATATTTTTATGCCGCCGATGAATCTTGTCATATATATTTATGGTGAAGTCCCTTCCGTGGTGTAATAGGATACCGGTGGCTTTGACACCGCTTAGCCCGCTTCGGTGTAATATGATATCGGGAATACATGGGAAACTCCTCGCAAATTATAACTTATCTCTGTATTTATGGGACTCGTATAGTTCTCATGTGAGTCGAGGGCCATGGACACATATATGCATGCATAATGAAGACGGACTGTTATCAAAAACACAAGATAAAAGTGAGCGCATTTACTGGAGAGAGCTGAAAGTATGATGACGACAGTGGAAGTAGCAGGTTACGGTCGGTCTGTGCCTGGCCTCCAGCGAGTACAGCTTCCAGCAGTCACTCGCCTCGCCGCGCACCCTGTCAAAGGCCTCGTGCGTATCACTAGCAGGGGCCCACTAGCTGCCCGTAAAAGGATATTTCGCCATCTGTGTCAATAATTATTTGAAGAGGCTTAGGTCATGTTTTTGTGGGATTTTTCTCCCTGAAAGGAGACTGGCGGACTTCCTGTCACATGTGTCCGATAGTGCGATATCAACCGTCACTTGAGCATTGTTAAACTTGATTTCCCAACCATACACCGTCAAATAATGCTACATGAAATAAGACATGAATCGATATACAAATGATCAAGTTTCTGCGACAATTTTGATGTGGATACGAAGGACACAGAAATAGTTTATCAGTAATATCCTATCGATCACTTTTCTAAAGATACAAGGAACATTTGAAAACGCGGCCTGTGATAGTCTGAGTATAGTTTGATGGTTTTGATAGTTTAACAGGCTTACATGATATCAGCAAAGATTTTCACTTCCTGTCTTGCTTACGACTCACACCCCTCCCCCCCCCCTTCACCCTCCCAAGAAACAGAGAAAGAGGAAAATATGTTGGGAGTTATGGCCCGAGGGTGACATCAGTTTTATAAAGAATCGGCCAAGAAGGAAATGGCCCAGTCAATGGAAAATGTTTAACAACCTGGTGTGGGAATTCGTGTGTTTGATATCACAGGCAGGGTTGGGCCGACTTTCTCTATTGACTCATGATTACATTGATTCTTGTTACCAAATAGAACAGTTATCCTATTTCAAATTTGAGCGCGAAATAAGCGCTTGTGAGACTTTATAACGAGTCGACTGACAATATCAAGGAAAGACAGTTACTTTGATCATAATATATACACGTACATGGTGCTATTTCGTAGCTATTGGATGTGTCACGAAAAGTTTGAATCTCGAGAAAATCCTAATCATGGCGGCACGAGGATTAATTAATTAACTATGTGAAAAACATGAGGCAAATATTCATTCTTCATACAACTCACACATTCCAATCCTATAAGAAATTTATAAATTGAATGTAAAATTTACGGATACATAGAAGTAATTTGATATTGAGACATTGGTAAAGCCAGTTAGTTCACAACGCAATTAAGGAAGACAAAAGTGCACATTGATAGTTACCACACTGTTATTTAAATGATAATATGTAGTACATGTAGTCCACTCCATCTCCAAGGTCGAAGATGAACTTCACATCATAACGGAATGTCCGCTGCGTCGTCGTGCTTGTCTATACAAATGATTACATTGTTTTATATATGTATGCATTTTGTTTCGTGTCTCTCATAATTCAATTTTGAATGGGTGGTACCGGTTTTAAATCTTCACACCTTTTATAGTTGCCGTGTAATTATATACCATGTGGGACTAACTAACTAACTAACTAACTAACTAACTAACTAACTAACTAACTAACTAACTAACTAACTAACTAACTAACTAACTAACTAATATGTATATAGGAATACATGAAAATACATGTAGGTATTCATATCGTCGTTTGATGATAGAATAAAATCAAACAACACAAAATATGCGCCACAAAAATATGTACGAATTTGCAATTTTACAGTGGTGACGCCGATACATAATGATCACGAAAGATCATAACGTTCTATTCCAAGTGTACCGAAAATCCGTACATTTACAAAATTGGCGAAGCGTGTGGTTGGTCAAATACATAATTTTCAATGAAATATACCAGCTCAGGCAATTAAACATTATATAACATTATTATATTGCTGGTTGTGACCCTTTTTGGTATCATAAAATATCGTTGGAAAATAATACCAATTATCATTTGCTAGCTTTATAACAGTTGTGACTAATATTTCAAGTCTCTAATATGTCCAAGACACTTAATATTCATCTTGTTCCACAAATATCCATAATGACGGTATTCACTGTAGTATATGATTATTGAACTTTTATATTCGAGAATACACAGTGCGCAATCAGTTTGATGATTTGGTCACTGGAGGTGGTACATTTCTGCAAATTTCACGGAAAACAGGCAAGTTAAATTTCAGGCTGTTGAGTTTGGTGAAGCAAAGGCATACTAAATTCGGAGAACTACTCAATAGAATACTGTAGTTGCGTTCAATATAACCAAAACTGAATATTAGCGGCAATTAAACAACATGACAGTAGATATGCAGTGCGAGACACAATGTAAACATTCCCCATTTATCTCCCATTTCACACCCAAACGTCCCTATCAATTGCTCTGTTATACTTGACTGTGTCGCGCATCAAATTTGACATTAGATGAGCGATTCAACACTTTATCGTGAGCACACGCTAGAACTATGGGGTGTTCTGTGATTTTGACAAATCTATTTGCTTTTGTGGTTTGCCGAGTCCCATATGAGATGCAAATGTGACCCACTAGGCGATGCATCATTGACCCACAAGGGGCTGAAGAAATGTACCACCATTTCGGTCCATGAAATTCGTTTTTCTTTGTAGAAAATCACCAATTTACTCATCTCATGTTATTTTTTCATAATTCAAAGCTTCAAGAATGGAATAGTACACGATAGTAGTCACAATATCCGCAGGCTATTTGATCTTCCATTGTGAACTTGTACGTTCCTGAACTGTTAACTGCAACAAGAGATGCGACTTCTCAAAACTATGCACCTCTATATTTACTACATGCAAGTTTATTGCATTATAACACACTAACGTTCATTCGCGTTCTATTCCATTCCAGAAGCTTTAAATTATGAAAACATAGGCCCAAGGGACCTGTAGCTTACCGGCTAGCCAATAGGTGATCGGACCGATGGTCTGGTAACTTCAAGGTTACAAGTATATTCAGCATAATCATTTCCTATATGTCCACATTTGATTTCTAAGCTGTAAAGTCGATAATAAGCGAGATAATAACCATTTTGTGCTTTGACCTTGAAAATTAGGTCAAAGGTCAATTTCAAGGTCATCAGAGTATTCGACATATATCATTTCCTATATGTCCGCAATTGATTCCTAAGCTGTAAAGTCGATAATAAACGAGATATGAGCCATTTTATGGTCTGACCTTGAAAATGAGGTCAAAGGTCAAATTCAAGGTCATCAAAATATTCGGCATATTTCCTCATTTCATATATGGTCACAATAGATTTCTAAGCTGTAAAGTCGATAATAAGTGAGATATTAGCCATTTTGTGCTCTGACTTTGAAAATGAGGTTAAAGGTCAAATTCAAGGTCACGAGAATATTCAGCATATATCATTTCCTATAATGCTATATGTCTACAATTGATTGCTATGCTGTAAAGTACATGATAAGTGAGATATTGGCCATTTTGTGCTCTGACCTTGAAAATGAGGTTAAAGGTCAAATTCAAGGTCACGAGAATATTCAGCATACCGGTATATCATTTCCTATATGTCTACAGTTGATTCCAAGTCTCGAATCTCAATGTTAAGTGAGATATCAAGAACATTGTGGCCCATTATAAAGCATAGGAGAATTTAACATGGGAAAGTCCTATTTGGGCCCCGTAAAAAACATCAAAATGGCCGCCACACGCAGACCAGCGATTCAAGAGCATCGAAACTTATACACATTATAAAGATACATGAGGGGAACACTTCGAAACTAAAATCTCAAAACTGATCAGACAGTTTTCGAGAAAACAATTTTTAAAGTTGAAAACATTCAAAAACAGCCATTTTCGGCATAAAAATGGCCGTCAAAACTGCATAATCGATTCAATCAAAAAAATGAAAAAAACGTCTGGGGGTATTGACCCAATACATATTCACACAAATTTATGGACAAATTCATCAGCCCGAAAAAAAGATAAAAATTAGCCCAAGGGCTAAGAAAGGTTACCGGACAATATATATTTTAGATCTTAGCCTTTTGTCTGGTGACCTTAAAAACAAGGTCATTGGTCAATTGAAGGTCATGAGAATAATCACCATATATCATTTCCTATATGTTCGCAACTGATTCCAAAGCTGTAAAGTCAATAATAATATTCTGCATATATCATTTTCTATATGTCCACAATTGATTCCTAAGCTGTAAAGTTGATAATAAAAGAGATATTACCCATTTTGCGTTCTGACCTTGAAAATGAGGCCAAAGGTCAAATTCAAAATCACAAGAATATTATGGATATATAATTTTCTATATGTCCACGATTGATTCCTAAGTTGTAAAATCGATAATAAGCGAGATATTAGCCATTTTGTGCTATGACCTTGAAAATAAGGTCAAAGGTCAAATTTAAGGTCATCAGAATATTCAGCGTATATCCTTTCCTATATGTCCACAATTGATTCCTAAACTGTAAAGTCGATAATAAGCGAGATATTAGCCATTTTGGGCTCTTGACCTTGAAAATGAGGTCAGAGGTCAAATTCAAGGTCACGTGAATATTCAGCATATATCATGTCCTACATGTCCACAATTGATCCCTAAGCTGTAAAATCGATAATAAGTGAGATATTAGCCATTTCGTCCCGTGACCTTGGAAATGAGGTCAAAGGTCAAATTCAAGGTCATGACAATAATCTGCATATATCATTTCCTATATGTTCATAATTGATTCCTATGCTGTAAAGTCGATAAGAAGTGAGATATTACCCATTTTGTACTGTGACCTTGAAAATGAGGTCAAAGGTCAAATTCAAGGTCATCAGAATATTCGGCATATATCATTTCCTATATGTCCACAATTAATTTATAAGCTGTAAAGTCGATAATAAGCGAGATATAAGCCATTTTGTTCTTTGACCTTGAAACTGAGGTCAGAGGTCAAATTCGAGGTCACGAGAATATTCAGCATATTTCGTTTCCTATATGTCCACAATTGATTCCTAGTCTCTAATCTCAATATTAAGTGAGATATAAGGCATAATGTGTCCCATTATAAAGCATAGGAGAATTTAACATGGGAAAGTCCCATTTGGGCCAAGTTTGGCCCAAAATGGCCCACTTCGAGCGATTCAAGCGCAACGAAACTTATACACATCACAGGAGTACATATGAGGAGTGTTGTGTATCAAAAAGAAAACAAATTACTGAACAGTTTTTGAGAAAATGGCCGCCAAAGTCCAAAATCAGGCATTTTTCGTTGAAAACGGCCGCCATTTTGAAAAAAATGCGAAAATGGAAAAACTAAAAAAAACCGTTCCTGGAAATATTTTCAGGTATTTTTGTGCAAAATTTCAGAAAGATTCGACCGTAAACTTTAAAGATAAAAATGTGAACAGACGATGGACGGACGGACGGACGGACGGACGCAACGCCACGGCAATAGGTTATCGGACCAAAGGTCCGGTAACCTAAAATTAGCCCAAAGGCTAAGAAACGTTACCGGACAAAATATATTTTAGATATTAGCCTTTTGACCCAAGGCCTTGAAAATAAGGTCATCGGTCAAGGTCATGAAAATATTCAGCGTATATCATTTCTAGTATGTCCTCATTGATTCCTAAGCTGTAAAGTCGATAATAAGTGAGATATTAGTCATTTTGTGATGTGACCTTGAAAATGAGGTGAAAGGTCAAATTCAAGGTCATGAGAATATTCAGCATATATCATTTCCTCTATGTTCGCAATTGATTCCTAAACTGTAAAGTCGATAATAAGCGAGATATCAGCCATTTTGTTCTCTGACATGAGGTCAAAGGTCAAATTCATTGGTCACCAAAATATTCAGTATATATCATTTCCAATATGTTCACTATGGATTCCTAAGCTGTAAAGTCGATTATGAGCGAGATATAACATGTACAAGCCATTTTGTGCTCTGACCTTGAAAATAAAGTCAAGGTCAAATTCAAGGTCATCAAAATATTCAGTGTATATCATTTTCTATATGTCCACAATTGGTTCCCAATCTATAAAGTCAATAGAGAAGCAAGATGTTTTATTGTTTATTTAGCTATTTTGTCCTGTGACCTTGAAAATGAGGTCAAAGATCAAATCCAAGGTCATGGCAATATTCAGCATATATCATTTTCTATATTTTCACAATTGATTGTTAAGCTGTAAAGTCGATAATAAGCGAGATATTAGCCATTTTGTGCTATGACCTTGAAAATTAGGTCAAAGGTCAAATTTAAGGTCACAAGAATAATCTGTATATATCAGTTCCTATATGTTCACAATTGATTCCTAAGCAGTAAAATCGATAATAAGTGAGATATATAGCCATTTTGTCCTGGGACCTTGAAAATTAGGTCAAAGGTCAAATTCAAGGTCATGAGAATATTCAGCATATATCATTTCCTATATGTCTACAACTGATTCCTAATCTCTAATCTCAATATTAAGTGAGATATTTGGAAAAATGTGCCCCATTATAATGCATAGGAAAATTTAACATGGGAAAGTGCCATTTGGGACCCGTTGAAAAAATTGAAATGGCCGCCACACGAAGATCGGCGATTCAAGGGCAACAAAACTTATACACGTCACAGAGGTATATAAGAAGAATCTTTTTAAACAAAAATCTCAAAACTGATCAGACAGTTTTCGAGAAAATACACACCAGGTGCAAATTTCAGCATTTTTCGACCCCAAAATGGCTGTTTTGACCTTTCAAGGTCATCCAAGGTCAAATTCAAGGTCACCACACAAGTCGCCATATATGACTTCCCATTTGAAAGTGCCAATTTCTAAGCTCTATCTTCAAGCGTTCTATGAGTACAGTCCTGACAGCTCCCATTATGAAGGAAGAAAGTGCCGAAAATTTTCTAAGTCCAAAATTTTTTTCAAAGGGTGAAAGAATTTTTTCTTGTCTAGAAATGGCCCAAAATGGATAGTAATGCGATTTGGGGTAAAAAAAATTTTTTCGCCGACTCGTCAAAAATTCAAAATGGCCCCCACACGGAGAGCGGCGATTCAAGGGCAACAAAACTTATACACATCAAAAAGGTACATAAGGGGAATCTTTTGGAACAAAAATCCAAAAAAAACTGATCAGACAGTTTTTGAGAAAATGGCTGCCAAAGTTCAAAATTGGCCATTTTTCGACAAAAATGGCCGCCATTTTGAAAAACTAGAAATACCTCCCTCTCGAAATATTTTTAGGCATTGTGGTGCAAAATTTTGGGAAGATTCGATCGTAAACTTTAATGTTGACGGACGAGGACGGACGACGACGACAACGGACGCAACGCCATGGCAATAGGTTATCGGACCAAAGGTACGGTAACCTAAAAATGTTAACAGATGATGTGGCGGACGACGACGATGACGAACGAAAAACCACGAGAATAGGTTATCGGCCCTTATGGGCCGGTAAGCTAAAAATAACATGAAATGAGTAAATTGATGATTTTTTACAAAGAAAAACGAATTTCATGGACCGAAATGGTGGTACATTCCTCCAATCCTTGTGGGTCAATGATGCATCGCCTAGTGGGTCATATCTGCATCTCATATTGGACTCGGCAAACCACAAACATAGCACCAAGGGTGCTGTAGCTTACTGGCAATCATGAGAAACGCAGAGTATTGATTTTCCAACATATAAATTGTTACACTGATCTTGAACTTTAATTGCCAAAACATGTTCGTAAATGTTGTCGGAAACACATTCTCTGCATGGACTATAATACGAAATCAAATTACACATCACAAAGGTAAATAAAAGAGAATCTTATACATTATTTTGAGAAAAACAGTCTGAATAGATTTTGACAAAATGGCCACCAAAGACCAAATTTTTGTTTTTGACCTTTCAAGGTCATTGAAGGTCAAATTCAAGGTCATCACTCAAACCGCAATATATGATTTCCCATTTGAATGTGCCAATACTTAGGCTCTACGATCGACTGGTGGTCTACACCACGGGTGTAATCAGTATTCCTCTCGAGTATGTCAGACTCATCACCTCTATATATTTATGTACTCCACAAAGTTCCATAAACCATAAATATGTCTAAGTTCAAACAACGGTTAAAAACGATCAGATACTTACACATACCGGTAAATTAACATACATGTACATAGCGAATCTTCATGTTGAAATGGATTTTCTGATGGGAGTCTACCACACATTGGAACCTGTCGTAGACATCTCTTATATGTCTATTGAACCTGCCTAGTTAATCAGGGATATACAATGTCGCCTAATAATGAATATGCAACTGTATGCTTCAATTTTTGTGTTCCATTATTACCTGGCCAAGTAGCTTATTCCAACTCCGGGAAAGTTGACTCCACATAGAATCTATACAGCGCTTGAGAGTGTATTTAACTAAGACGTGGTCAATAACGCGTTCAAGCCATACTTTCAGATTCAAGCACAAGTAGGCTACAACGTGACAAAGCCGTCACTGATGACGGCTATTAGTATTCTGGTGGTCATTTCAGAGGGGATTGTTCGGGTCCCATTTCCACAAACCGCTCATTTTCATGCCACGTCCAACATGACGAATATTAATTTCCCTTGATTGATATAGTACAATATAATTAATGTTGCATCCCGCGGTTGTCCCAATTTGTGAACAAGCCGCCAGCCTTTGTGACGGTTGTTGGGGTCCATTCAAGGCCTTTCTCCGTCTGTCAAAGAGGCACCCCGGGCCCCGGAAATGTCCGGCCCCAATCAGCCCCTCCCACCACATACCATGCCGCCCAGTCACTCTTCTCCATGGATATGCTTTAATTATAACGAGGCAGATGACTGGTTTACTGTCAGTTAATTCCCAGCGAGATATCTCCTGTCGCCCCATCCCAACCCTTAGCTCTTGGTGTTTTTGGGTACTACTGCCCTGTCCCTGACAACAGAGAGAGAGAGAGAGAGAGAGAGAGAGAGAGAGAGGTCTGACTGTTGCAATACAGATACATGCAGTCACCAAGCCAGTATGACCCCACTCAGACACAGCCGTCACTAATTGGATGGTAAATTGATGTATATTACACGTAATGTGGCGTCATGTCGTGAGAAAAACTAATAAACCCATATAATCATACGAGAAATTGGAAAAATGAAATAATGGCCTATGTATAGTACATTTTATTACGACGTGTATATTCAATAATCACATTGATTGAATTTCTCACAATAGGCCTATAATAATCGCGTATACCCACTGTATATGAAAGTCAATAAGAAATTACAGATACTTAGATCTACGTACATGTATTAACGTAGTCCGCTACAAACAGTGAGGTAACGAAGAGTCAAAATTTAAAAGTCATTTCTTTAATATTATCTCTTCAGAATGATATATTTTATAGAGTAAGTGATCAGCATCCTAATACTGGAAAGAAAACAGGGGGTCACCGTGCTCGTTTCTTCTACATGTTCGATCAAAATCATACACATTTACCCAAAATGACATAAATTGTGGCATTTTTGCACATTTTTTCGTCCATATTCATATCTTGCATCGTGTTTTCCATGCGAACGGACACGGTGACCCCCTATTTTCTTTTCAGTTTCAGGATGCTGAACAGTTACTCTATAAAATATATCATTTTGAAGCTCTAGATTATGCTGACACAGTTATTCATTAAAAAAAACTCTGTGACCCCCCTCCCCTCACTGTTCGTAGCGGACTACCTTAATATATACGTTTTATTAGTCACGGCGTCGTATATCTGCAATACCACAAGTTTCACTGTGCTCTTAGTCGCCATCGACTCTATTTCACCTCATCGCTGTGTTAAAATAACGCAAACTATGAGGATATTTTTATGCCGCCGATGAATCTTGTCATATATATTTATGGTGAAGTCCCTTCCGTGGTGTAATAGGATACCGGTGGCTTTGACACCGCTTAGCCCGCTTCGGTGTAATATGATATCGGGAATACATGGGAAACTCCTCGCAAATTATAACTTATCTCTGTATTTATGGGACTCGTATAGTTCTCATGTGAGTCGAGGGCCATGGACACATATATGCATGCATAATGAAGACGGACTGTTATCAAAAACACAAGATAAAAGTGAGCGCATTTACTGGAGAGAGCTGAAAGTATGATGACGACAGTGGAAGTAGCAGGTTACGGTCGGTCTGTGCCTGGCCTCCAGCGAGTACAGCTTCCAGCAGTCACTCGCCTCGCCGCGCACCCTGTCAAAGGCCTCGTGCGTATCACTAGCAGGGGCCCACTAGCTGCCCGTAAAAGGATATTTCGCCATCTGTGTCAATAATTATTTGAAGAGGCTTAGGTCATGTTTTTGTGGGATTTTTCTCCCTGAAAGGAGACTGGCGGACTTCCTGTCACATGTGTCCGATAGTGCGATATCAACCGTCACTTGAGCATTGTTAAACTTGATTTCCCAACCATACACCGTCAAATAATGCTACATGAAATAAGACATGAATCGATATACAAATGATCAAGTTTCTGCGACAATTTTGATGTGGATACGAAGGACACAGAAATAGTTTATCAGTAATATCCTATCGATCACTTTTCTAAAGATACAAGGAACATTTGAAAACGCGGCCTGTGATAGTCTGAGTATAGTTTGATGGTTTTGATAGTTTAACAGGCTTACATGATATCAGCAAAGATTTTCACTTCCTGTCTTGCTTACGACTCACACCCCCCCCCCCCTTCACCCTCCCAAGAAACAGAGAAAGAGGAAAATATGTTGGGAGTTATGGCCCGAGGGTGACATCAGTTTTATAAAGAATCGGCCAAGAAGGAAATGGCCCAGTCAATGGAAAATGTTTAACAACCTGGTGTGGGAATTCGTGTGTTTGATATCACAGGCAGGGTTGGGCCGACTTTCTCTATTGACTCATGATTACATTGATTCTTGTTACCAAATAGAACAGTTATCCTATTTCAAATTTGAGCGCGAAATAAGCGCTTGTGAGACTTTATAACGAGTCGACTGACAATATCAAGGAAAGACAGTTACTTTGATCATAATATATACACGTACATGGTGCTATTTCGTAGCTATTGGATGTGTCACGAAAAGTTTGAATCTCGAGAAAATCCTAATCATGGCGGCACGAGGATTAATTAATTAACTATGTGAAAAACATGAGGCAAATATTCATTCTTCATACAACTCACACATTCCAATCCTATAAGAAATTTATAAATTGAATGTAAAATTTACGGATACATAGAAGTAATTTGATATTGAGACATTGGTAAAGCCAGTTAGTTCACAACGCAATTAAGGAAGACAAAAGTGCACATTGATAGTTACCACACTGTTATTTAAATGATAATATGTAGTACATGTAGTCCACTCCATCTCCAAGGTCGAAGATGAACTTCACATCATAACGGAATGTCCGCTGCGTCGTCGTGCTTGTCTATACAAATGATTACATTGTTTTATATATGTATGCATTTTGTTTCGTGTCTCTCATAATTCAATTTTGAATGGGTGGTACCGGTTTTAAATCTTCACACCTTTTATAGTTGCCGTGTAATTATATACCATGTGGGACTAACTAACTAACTAACTAACTAACTAACTAACTAACTAACTAACTAACTAACTAACTAATATGTATATAGGAATACATGAAAATACATGTAGGTATTCATATCGTCGTTTGATGATAGAATAAAATCAAACAACACAAAATATGCGCCACAAAAATATGTACGAATTTGCAATTTTACAGTGGTGACGCCGATACATAATGATCACGAAAGATCATAACGTTCTATTCCAAGTGTACCGAAAATCCGTACATTTACAAAATTGGCGAAGCGTGTGGTTGGTCAAATACATAATTTTCAATGAAATATACCAGCTCAGGCAATTAAACATTATATAACATTATTATATTGCTGGTTGTGACCCTTTTTGGTATCATAAAATATCGTTGGAAAATAATACCAATTATCATTTGCTAGCTTTATAACAGTTGTGACTAATATTTCAAGTCTCTAATATGTCCAAGACACTTAATATTCATCTTGTTCCACAAATATCCATAATGACGGTATTCACTGTAGTATATGATTATTGAACTTTTATATTCGAGAATACACAGTGCGCAATCAGTTTGATGATTTGGTCACTGGAGGTGGTACATTTCTGCAAATTTCACGGAAAACAGGCAAGTTAAATTTCAGGCTGTTGAGTTTGGTGAAGCAAAGGCATACTAAATTCGGAGAACTACTCAATAGAATACTGTAGTTGCGTTCAATATAACCAAAACTGAATATTAGCGGCAATTAAACAACATGACAGTAGATATGCAGTGCGAGACACAATGTAAACATTCCCCATTTATCTCCCATTTCACACCCAAACGTCCCTATCAATTGCTCTGTTATACTTGACTGTGTCGCGCATCAAATTTGACATTAGATGAGCGATTCAACACTTTATCGTGAGCACACGCTAGAACTATGGGGTGTTCTGTGATTTTGACAAATCTATTTGCTTTTGTGGTTTGCCGAGTCCCATATGAGATGCAAATGTGACCCACTAGGCGATGCATCATTGACCCACAAGGGGCTGAAGAAATGTACCACCATTTCGGTCCATGAAATTCGTTTTTCTTTGTAGAAAATCACCAATTTACTCATCTCATGTTATTTTTTCATAATTCGAAGCTTCAAGAATGGAATAGTACACGATAGTAGTCACAATATCCGCAGGCTATTTGATCTTCCATTGTGAACTTGTACGTTCCTGAACTGTTAACTGCAACAAGAGATGCGACTTCTCAAAACTATGCACCTCTATATTTACTACATGCAAGTTTATTGCATTATAACACACTAACGTTCATTCGCGTTCTATTCCATTCCAGAAGCTTTAAATTATGAAAACATAGGCCCAAGGGACCTGTAGCTTACCGGCTAGCCAATAGGTGATCGGACCGATGGTCTGGTAACTTCAAGGTTACAAGTATATTCAGCATAATCATTTCCTATATGTCCACATTTGATTTCTAAGCTGTAAAGTCGATAATAAGCGAGATAATAACCATTTTGTGCTTTGACCTTGAAAATTAGGTCAAAGGTCAATTTCAAGGTCATCAGAGTATTCGACATATATCATTTCCTATATGTCCGCAATTGATTCCTAAGCTGTAAAGTCGATAATAAACGAGATATGAGCCATTTTATGGTCTGACCTTGAAAATGAGGTCAAAGGTCAAATTCAAGGTCATCAAAATATTCGGCATATTTCCTCATTTCATATATGGTCACAATAGATTTCTAAGCTGTAAAGTCGATAATAAGTGAGATATTAGCCATTTTGTGCTCTGACTTTGAAAATGAGGTTAAAGGTCAAATTCAAGGTCACGAGAATATTCAGCATATATCATTTCCTATAATGCTATATGTCTACAATTGATTGCTATGCTGTAAAGTACATGATAAGTGAGATATTGGCCATTTTGTGCTCTGACCTTGAAAATGAGGTTAAAGGTCAAATTCAAGGTCACGAGAATATTCAGCATACCGGTATATCATTTCCTATATGTCTACAGTTGATTCCAAGTCTCGAATCTCAATGTTAAGTGAGATATCAAGAACATTGTGGCCCATTATAAAGCATAGGAGAATTTAACATGGGAAAGTCCTATTTGGGCCCCGTAAAAAACATCAAAATGGCCGCCACACGCAGACCAGCGATTCAAGAGCATCGAAACTTATACACATTATAAAGATACATGAGGGGAACACTTCGAAACTAAAATCTCAAAACTGATCAGACAGTTTTCGAGAAAACAATTTTTAAAGTTGAAAACATTCAAAAACAGCCATTTTCGGCATAAAAATGGCCGTCAAAACTGCATAATCGATTCAATCAAAAAAATGAAAAAAACGTCTGGGGGTATTGACCCAATACATATTCACACAAATTTATGGACAAATTCATCAGCCCGAAAAAAAGATAAAAATTAGCCCAAGGGCTAAGAAAGGTTACCGGACAATATATATTTTAGATCTTAGCCTTTTGTCTGGTGACCTTAAAAACAAGGTCATTGGTCAATTGAAGGTCATGAGAATAATCACCATATATCATTTCCTATATGTTCGCAACTGATTCCAAAGCTGTAAAGTCAATAATAATATTCTGCATATATCATTTTCTATATGTCCACAATTGATTCCTAAGCTGTAAAGTTGATAATAAAAGAGATATTACCCATTTTGCGTTCTGACCTTGAAAATGAGGCCAAAGGTCAAATTCAAAATCACAAGAATATTATGGATATATAATTTTCTATATGTCCACGATTGATTCCTAAGTTGTAAAATCGATAATAAGCGAGATATTAGCCATTTTGTGCTATGACCTTGAAAATAAGGTCAAAGGTCAAATTTAAGGTCATCAGAATATTCAGCGTATATCCTTTCCTATATGTCCACAATTGATTCCTAAACTGTAAAGTCGATAATAAGCGAGATATTAGCCATTTTGGGCTCTTGACCTTGAAAATGAGGTCAGAGGTCAAATTCAAGGTCACGTGAATATTCAGCATATATCATGTCCTACATGTCCACAATTGATCCCTAAGCTGTAAAATCGATAATAAGTGAGATATTAGCCATTTCGTCCCGTGACCTTGGAAATGAGGTCAAAGGTCAAATTCAAGGTCATGACAATAATCTGCATATATCATTTCCTATATGTTCATAATTGATTCCTATGCTGTAAAGTCGATAAGAAGTGAGATATTACCCATTTTGTACTGTGACCTTGAAAATGAGGTCAAAGGTCAAATTCAAGGTCATCAGAATATTCGGCATATATCATTTCCTATATGTCCACAATTAATTTATAAGCTGTAAAGTCGATAATAAGCGAGATATAAGCCATTTTGTTCTTTGACCTTGAAACTGAGGTCAGAGGTCAAATTCGAGGTCACGAGAATATTCAGCATATTTCGTTTCCTATATGTCCACAATTGATTCCTAGTCTCTAATCTCAATATTAAGTGAGATATAAGGCATAATGTGTCCCATTATAAAGCATAGGAGAATTTAACATGGGAAAGTCCCATTTGGGCCAAGTTTGGCCCAAAATGGCCCACTTCGAGCGATTCAAGCGCAACGAAACTTATACACATCACAGGAGTACATATGAGGAGTGTTGTGTATCAAAAAGAAAACAAATTACTGAACAGTTTTTGAGAAAATGGCCGC
The DNA here is from genome assembly GCA_949152475.1 of Terebella lapidaria. Lineage (NCBI taxonomy): Eukaryota > Metazoa > Annelida > Polychaeta > Terebellida > Terebellidae > Terebella > Terebella lapidaria. Next base: position 14,632,421 of record OX424556.1, read on the forward strand.
CAAAGTCCAAAATCAGGCATTTTTCGTTGAAAACGGCCGCCATTTTGAAAAAAATGCGAAAATGGAAAAACTAAAAAAAACCGTTCCTGGAAATATTTTCAGGTATTTTTGTGCAAAATTTCAGAAAGATTCGACCGTAAACTTTAAAGATAAAAATGTGAACAGACGATGGACGGACGGACGGACGGACGGACGGACGGACGCAACGCCACGGCAATAGGTTATCGGACCAAAGGTCCGGTAACCTAAAATTAGCCCAAAGGCTAAGAAACGTTACCGGACAAAATATATTTTAGATATTAGCCTTTTGACCCAAGGCCTTGAAAATAAGGTCATCGGTCAAGGTCATGAAAATATTCAGCGTATATCATTTCTAGTATGTCCTCATTGATTCCTAAGCTGTAAAGTCGATAATAAGTGAGATATTAGTCATTTTGTGATGTGACCTTGAAAATGAGGTGAAAGGTCAAATTCAAGGTCATGAGAATATTCAGCATATATCATTTCCTCTATGTTCGCAATTGATTCCTAAACTGTAAAGTCGATAATAAGCGAGATATCAGCCATTTTGTTCTCTGACATGAGGTCAAAGGTCAAATTCATTGGTCACCAAAATATTCAGTATATATCATTTCCAATATGTTCACTATGGATTCCTAAGCTGTAAAGTCGATTATGAGCGAGATATAACATGTACAAGCCATTTTGTGCTCTGACCTTGAAAATAAAGTCAAGGTCAAATTCAAGGTCATCAAAATATTCAGTGTATATCATTTTCTATATGTCCACAATTGGTTCCCAATCTATAAAGTCAATAGAGAAGCAAGATGTTTTATTGTTTATTTAGCTATTTTGTCCTGTGACCTTGAAAATGAGGTCAAAGATCAAATCCAAGGTCATGGCAATATTCAGCATATATCATTTTCTATATTTTCACAATTGATTGTTAAGCTGTAAAGTCGATAATAAGCGAGATATTAGCCATTTTGTGCTATGACCTTGAAAATTAGGTCAAAGGTCAAATTTAAGGTCACAAGAATAATCTGTATATATCAGTTCCTATATGTTCACAATTGATTCCTAAGCAGTAAAATCGATAATAAGTGAGATATATAGCCATTTTGTCCTGGGACCTTGAAAATTAGGTCAAAGGTCAAATTCAAGGTCATGAGAATATTCAGCATATATCATTTCCTATATGTCTACAACTGATTCCTAATCTCTAATCTCAATATTAAGTGAGATATTTGGAAAAATGTGCCCCATTATAATGCATAGGAAAATTTAACATGGGAAAGTGCCATTTGGGACCCGTTGAAAAAATTGAAATGGCCGCCACACGAAGATCGGCGATTCAAGGGCAACAAAACTTATACACGTCACAGAGGTATATAAGAAGAATCTTTTTAAACAAAAATCTCAAAACTGATCAGACAGTTTTCGAGAAAATACACACCAGGTGCAAATTTCAGCATTTTTCGACCCCAAAATGGCTGTTTTGACCTTTCAAGGTCATCCAAGGTAAAATTCAAGGTCACCACACAAGTCGCCATATATGACTTCCCATTTGAAAGTGCCAATTTCTAAGCTCTATCTTCAAGCGTTCTATGAGTACAGTCCTGACAGCTCCCATTATGAAGGAAGAAAGTGCCGAAAATTTTCTAAGTCCAAAATTTTTTTCAAAGGGTGAAAGAATTTTTTCTTGTCTAGAAATGGCCCAAAATGGATAGTAATGCGATTTGGGGTAAAAAAATTTTTTTCGCCGACTCGTCAAAAATTCAAAATGGCCCCCACACGGAGAGCGGCGATTCAAGGGCAACAAAACTTATACACATCAAAATAGTACATAAGGGGAATCTTTTGGAACAAAAATCCAAAAAAAACTGATCAGACAGTTTTTGAGAAAATGGCTGCCAAAGTTCAAAATTGGCCATTTTTCGACAAAAATGGCCGCCATTTTGAAAAACTAGAAATACCTCCCTCTCGAAATATTTTTAGGCATTGTGGTGCAAAATTTTGGGAAGATTCGATCGTAAACTTTAATGTTGACGGACGAGGACGGACGACGACGACAACGGACGCAACGCCATGGCAATAGGTTATCGGACCAAAGGTACGGTAACCTAAAAATGTTAACAGATGATGTGGCGGACGACGACGATGACGAACGAAAAACCACGAGAATAGGTTATCGGCCCTTATGGGCCGGTAAGCTAAAAATAACATGAAATGAGTAAATTGATGATTTTTTACAAAGAAAAACGAATTTCATGGACCGAAATGGTGGTACATTCCTCCAATCCTTGTGGGTCAATGATGCATCGCCTAGTGGGTCATATCTGCATCTCATATTGGACTCGGCAAACCACAAACATAGCACCAAGGGTGCTGTAGCTTACTGGCAATCATGAGAAACGCAGAGTATTGATTTTCCAACATATAAATTGTTACACTGATCTTGAACTTTAATTGCCAAAACATGTTCGTAAATGTTGTCGGAAACACATTCTCTGCATGGACTATAATACGAAATCAAATTACACATCACAAAGGTAAATAAAAGAGAATCTTATACATTATTTTGAGAAAAACAGTCTGAATAGATTTTGACAAAATGGCCACCAAAGACCAAATTTTTGTTTTTGACCTTTCAAGGTCATTGAAGGTCAAATTCAAGGTCATCACTCAAACCGCAATATATGATTTCCCATTTGAATGTGCCAATACTTAGGCTCTACCTTCAAGTGTTCTATGAGTTTACTCTGCACAGTTCCCATTATGACGGAAAATTGGGTGAAATTTTTTAAGTCCAAAAAATTTTTCAATGGCCAAACAAAAATTTTTTTTTTTTTTGCTGGAAATGGCTCAAAATGAATAGTGACTTGATTTGGGACAAAAAAATTTTTTTTCGCCGACCCGTCAAAAAATCAAAATGGCCGCCACACGCAGGCCGGCGATTCAAGGGCAACGAAACTTATACACGTCATAAAGGTACATGAGAGGAATGTTTTGAAACAAAAATCTCAAAACTGATCAGACAGTTTTTGAGAAAATGGCCTCCAAAGTCCAAAATTGGCAATTTTTCGTCCAAAATGGCCGCCAAATAGGCAAAAACGATTCAATAAAAAAAATTAAAAAATTTTTTTTAAATACTGGCCCAAGGTATGTTCTGACAAATTTAAGGGGAAATTCATCATGTCAAAAAAAAGTTACAGACCCGGACGGACGACGGACGACGGACGAAATACCACGACAATAGCATATCGGCCCAAAGGGCCAGTAAGCTAAAAATCAAAATGGCCGCCACACGCAGACCAGCGATTCAAGGGCAACGAAACTTATACAAGTCATAAAGGTACATGAGAGGAATGTTTTGAAACAAAAATCTGAAAACTGATCAGACAGTTTTTGAGAAAATGGCCTCCAAAGTCCAAAATTGGCAATTTTTCATCAAAAATGGCCGCCAAATAGGCAAAAACGATTCAATCAAAAAAATTAAAAAGACGTCTTTAGATACTGGCCCAAGGTATGTTCTGACAAATTTATGGGGAAATTCATCATGTCAAAAAAAAGTTACAGACCCATACGGACGACGGACGAAATACCACGACAATAACTTATCGGCCCAAAGGGCCGGTAAGCTAAAAACAAATAGATTTTGTCAAAATCACAGAACCCCCCATAGTTCTAGGTTGTGCTTAGGATAAAGTGTTGAATCGCTCATCTATTTTCAAATTTGATGCACAACACAGTGAAGTATAACAGAGTAACTGATATGATTGGGTGTGAAATGGGTGATAAATGGGGAATGTTTACAATGTGCTCGCTCTGCATAAAAAATATCTACTGTCATGTTGTTTAATCGCCGCTAATATTCAGGTTTGAGTACATTGAATGTAACTACAGTTTTCTATTGAGTAGTTCTCCGAATTTAGTATGCATTTGCATCACCAAACTCAACAGCCTAAAATTTAACTTGCCTGTTTTTCGTGAAATTTGCAGAAAAGTACCACCTCTAGTGACCAAATCTTCAAACTGATTGCGCACTGTAGAATAGTATGATAGAAATAAAATTAGCCCAATGGGCTAGAAAGGTTACCGGAGAAATATACAGAGTTAAGCCGAGAAAGTTGAAGGTCAAATTCAAGGTGACCACTGAAATCGCCATATCTCTAACCTTGAAAATGGGATCAAAGGTTAAATTCTAGATCACCAAACTATTCAGCATACATCATTTCCTATATGTTCACTATGGACCCCTAAGCTGTAAATTTGATAATAAGCGAGATATAAGCCATTTTGTAATCTGACTTTGAAAATAAAATGACTGACCTTGAAATTTAGGTCAAAGGTCAAACTCAAAATCATTAAAATATTCAGAGTATCTCATTTCCTATATGTTCACAATTGATTCCTAAGCTGTAAAGTCGCTAATAAGCAAGATATTGGCCATTTTGTCCTGTTGAGCTTGAAAATGAGGTCAAAAGTCAAATTCAAGGTCACGAGAAAATTCAGCATATATTATTTCCTATATGTTCACAATTGATTCCTAAGCTGTAGAGTCGCTAATAAGCAAGATATTGGCCATTTTGTCCTGTGACCTTGAAAATAAGGTCAAAGGTCAAATTCAAGGTCACGAGAAAATTCAGCATATATTATTTCCTATATGTTCACAATTGATTCCTAAGCTGTAAAGTCGATAATAGGCGAGATATTAGCAATTTTGTCCTGTGACCTTGGAAATGAGGTCAAAGGTCAAATTCAAGGTCATGAGAATATTCAGCATATATCATTTCCTATATGTTCACAATTGATTCCTAAGCTGTAAAGTCGATTATTAGCGAGATATTAGCAATTTTGTCATGTGACCTTGAAAATGAGGTCAAAGGTCAAATTCAGGGTCATGAGAATTTTCAGCATATATCATTTCCTATATGTTCACAATTGATTCCTAAGCTGTAAAGTCGATAATAAGCGAGATATTAGCCATTTTGTCATGTGACCTTGAAAATGAGGTCAAAAGTCAAATTCAAGGTCATGAGAATTTTCAGCATATATCATTTCCTATATGTTCACAATTGATTCCTAAGCTGTAAAGTAGCTAATAAGCAAGATATTGGCAATTTTGTCCTCTGACCTTGAAAATGAGGTCAAAGGTCAAATTCAAGGTCATGAGAATTTTCAGCATATATCATTTCCTATATGTTCACAATTGATTCCTAAGCTGTAAAGTCGCTAATAAGCAAGATATTGGCCATTTTGTCCTGTGACCTTGAAAATGAGGTCAAAGGTCAAATTCAAGGTCACGAGAATATTCAGCATATATCATTTCCTATATGTTCACAATTGATTCCTAAGCTGTAAAGTCGCTAATAAGCAAGATATTGGCCACTTTGTCCTGTGACCTTGAAAATGAGGCCAAAGGTCAAATTCAAGGTCACGAGAATATTCAGCATATATCATTTCCTATATGTTCACAATTGATTCCTAAGCTGTAAAGTCGATAATAAGCGAGATATTAGCAATTTTGTCCTGTGACCTTGGAAATGAGGTCAAAGGTCAAATTCAAGGTCACGAAAATATTCAGCATATATCCTTTCCTATATGTTCACAATTGATTCCTAAACTGTAAAGTCGATAATAAGCGAGATATTAGCCATTCTGTTATGTGACCTTGAAAATGAGGTCAAATTCAAGGTCACGAGAATATTCAGCATATATCATTTCCTATATGTTCACGATTGATTCCTAAACTGTAAAGTCGATAACAAGTGAGATATTAGCCATTTTGTCCTGTGACCTTGAAAATGAGTTCGAAGGTCAAATTCAAGGTCATCAGAATATTCAGTATATATCATTTCCTATATGTCCACAATTGATTCCTAAGCTGTAGAGTCGATAATAAGCGATATATAAGCCATTTTGTGCTCTGACCTTGAAACTGAGGTCAGAGGTCAAATTCAAGGTCACGAGAATATTCAGCATATATTATTTCCTATATGTCCACAATTGATTCCTAAGCTGTAAAGTCGATAATAGGCGAGATATTAGCAATTTTGTCCTGTGACCTTGGAAATGAGGTCAAAGGTCAAATTCAAGGTCATGAGAATATTCAGCATATATCATTTCCTATATGTTCACAATTGATTCCTAAGCTGTAAAGTCGATTATTAGCGAGATATTAGCAATTTTGTCATGTGACCTTGAAAATGAGGTCAAAGGTCAAATTCAGGTTCATGAGAATTTTCAGCATATATCATTTCCTATATGTTCACAATTGATTCCTAAGCTGTAAAGTCGATAATAAGCGAGATATTAGCCATTTTGTCATGTGACCTTGAAAATGAGGTCAAAAGTCAAATTCAAGGTCATGAGAATTTTCAGCATATATCATTTCCTATATGTTCACAATTGATTCCTAAGCTGTAAAGTAGCTAATAAGCAAGATATTGGCAATTTTGTCCTGTGACCTTGAAAATGAGGTCAAAGGTCAAATTCAAGGTCATGAGAATTTTCAGCATATATCATTTCCTATATGTTCACAATTGATTCCTAAGCTGTAAAGTCGCTAATAAGCAAGATATTGGCCATTTTGTCCTGTGACCTTGAAAATGAGGTCAAAGGTCAAATTCAAGGTCACGAGAATATTCAGCATATATCATTTCCTATATGTTCACAATTGATTCCTAAGCTGCAAAGTCGATAATAGGCGAGATATTAGCAATTTTGTCCTGTGACCTTGGAAATGAGGTCAAAGGTCAAATTCAAGGTCACGAAAATATTCAGCATATATCCTTTCCTATATGTTCACAATTGATTCCTAAACTGTAAAGTCGATAATAAGCGAGATATTAGCCATTCTGTTATGTGACCTTGAAAATGAGGTCAAAAGTCAAATTCAAGGTCACGAGAATATTCAGCATATATCATTTCCTATATGTTCACAATTGATTCCTAAACTGTAAAGTCGATAACAAGCGAGATATTAGCCATTTTGTCCTGTGACCTTGAAAATGAGTTCGAAGGTCAAATTCAAGGTCATCAGAATATTCAGTATATATCATTTACTATATGTCCACAATTGATTCCTAAGCTGTAGAGTCGATAATAAGCGATATATAAGCCATTTTGTGCTCTGACCTTGAAACTGAGGTCAGAGGTCAAATTCAAGGTCACGAGAATATTCAGCATATATTATTTCCTATATGTCCACAATTGATTCCTAAGCTGTAGAGTCGATAATAAGCGAGATATAAGCCATTTTGTGCTCTGACCTTGAAACTGAGGTCAGAGGGCAAATTCAAGGTCACGAGAATATTCAGCATATATCATTTCCTATATGTTCACAATTGATCTCTAGTCTCTAATCTCAATATCAAGTGAGATATTAGGCATAATGTGTCCCATTATAAAGCATAGGAGAATTTAACATGGTAAAGTCCCATTTGGGCCGAGTTTGGGCCAAAATGGCCCACTTCGAGCGATTCAAGCGCAACGAAATTTATAGACATCATAGAAGTACATATGAGGAGTCTTATGTATCAAAAAGAAAAAAAGTTACTGAACAGATTTTGAGAAAATGGCCGCCAAAGTCCAAAATCAGGCATTTTTCGTCGAAAACGGCCGCCATTTTGAAAAAAATGCGAAAATCAAAAAACTAAAAAATACCTCAGTCTTGAATTATTTTTAAGTATTTTTCTGCAAAATTTCAGAAAAATTCGCCGGTAAACAAAAAAGATAAAATTAGGCCAAGCGCCAAAGATAGGTTACCGGACAATGTTTAATATTTTAGGTGTTAGCCAGGTCCCTGTTTGAATTCAAGGTCAAGAGAATATTCAGCATATATAACATTAAGCATATATCATGTCCACAGTTGATTGCTAAGCTGTAAGTTCAATAATCAGAGAGATATTAGCAATTTTATGCTGTAGCCTTGAAAATGAAAGGGCAAAGGTCAAATTCAAGGTCATCAAAATATTCAGTGTATATCATTTTCTATATCATGTATATCATGTCCACAATTGATTCCCAAGCCATACAGTCAATAGAGGAGCAAGATATGAGCCAGTTTGTCCTTGGACCAAGGAAATGAGGTCAGAGGTCAAATTCAAGGTCACGAGAATATTCAGCATATATCATTTCCTATATGTCCACAATTGATTCCTAAGCTGTAAAATCGATAATAAGTGAGATATTAGCCATTTTGTCCTGTGACCTTGAAAATGAGGTCAAAGGTCAAATTCAAGGTCATGACAATAATCTGCATATATCATTTCCTATATGTTCATAATTGATTGCTAAGCTGTAAAGTCGATAACAAGCGAGATATTAGCCATTTTTCCTGTGACCTTGAAAATGAGGTCGAAGGTCAAATTCAAGGTCATCAGAATATTCAGCATATATCATTTCCTATATGTCCACAATTGATTCCTAAGCTGTAGAGTCGATAATAAGCGAGATATAAGCCATTTTGTGCTCTGACCTTGAAACTGAGGTCAGAGGTCAAATTCAAGGTCACGAGAATATTCAGAATATATCATTTCCTATATGTCCACAATTGATTCCTAAGCTGTAGAGTCGATAATAAGCGAGATATAAGCCATTTTGTGCTCTGACCTTGAAACTGAGGTCAGAGGTCAAATTCAAGGTCACGAGAATATTCAGCATATATCATTTCCTATAGGTCCACAATTGATTCCTAGTCTCTAATCTCAATATCAAGTGAGATATTAGGCATAATGTGTCCCATTATAAGCATAGGAAAATTTAACATGGGAAAGTCCCATTCGAGCCGAGTTTGGGCCAAAATGGCCCACTTCGAGCGATTCAAGCGCAACGAAATTTATAGACATCATAGGAGTACATATGAGGAGTGTTATTTATCAAAAAGAAAAAAAGTTACTGAACAGATTTTGAGAAAATGGCCGCCAAAGTCCAAAATCAGGCATTTTTCGTCGAAAACGGCCGCCATTTTGAAAAAAATGCGAAAATCGAAAAACTAAAAAATACCTCCTTCTTGAATTATTTTTAAGTATTTTTGTGCAAAATTTCAGAAAAATTCGCCTGTAAACAAAAAAGATAAAAATGTGGACGACGACGACGGACGACGACGGACGCAACGCCATGCCAATAGGTTATCGGACCATTGGTCCGGTAACCTAAAAATGTGGACGACGACGACGACGGACGACGACGGACGCAATGCCATGCCAATAGGTTATCGGACCATAGGTCCGGTAACCTAAAAATTAGGCCAAGGGCCGAAGATAGGTTACCGGACAATGTTTAATATTTTAGATGTTAGCCAGGTCACTGGTTGAATTCGAGGTCAAGAGAATATTCAGCATATATAACATTAAACATATATCATGTCCACAGTTGATCGCTAAGCTGTAAGTTCAATAATCAGAGAGATATTAGCAATTTTGTGCTGTGGCCTTGAAAATGAAGGGGCAAAGGTCAAATTCAAGGTCATCAAAATATTCAATGTATATCATTTTCTATATCATGTCCACAATTGATTCCCAAGCCATACAGTCAATAGAGGAGCTAGATATGAGCCAGTTTGTCCTTGGACCTTGAAAATGAGGTCAGAGGTCAAATTCAAGGTCACGAGAATATTCAGCATATATCATTTCCTATATGTCCACAATTGATTCCTAAGCTGTAAAATCGATAACAGTGAGATATTAGCCATTTTGACCTGTGACCTTGAAAATAAGGTCAAAGGTCAAATTCAAGGTCATGACAATAATCTGCATATATCATTTCCTATATGTTCATAATTGATTGCTAAGCTGTAAAGTCGATAACAAGCGAGATATTAGCCATTTCGTCATGTGACCTTGAAAATGAGGTCAAAGGTCAAATTCAAGGTCATCAGAATATTCAGCATATATCATTTCCTATATGTCCACAATTGATTCCTGAGCTGTAGAGTCGATAATAAGCGAGATATAAGCCATTTTGTGCTCTGACCTTGAAACTGAGGTCAGAGGTCAAATTCAAGGTCACGAGAATATTCAGCATATATTATTTCCTATATGTCCACAATTGATTCCTAAGCTGTAGAGTCGATAATAAGCGAGATATAAGCCATTTTGTGCTCTGACCTTGAAACTGAGATCAGAGGTCAAATTCAAGGTCACGAGAATATTCAGCATATATCATTTCCTATATGTCAACAATTGATTTCTAGTCTCTAATATCAATATCAAGTGAGATATTAGGCATAATGTGTCCCATTATAAAGCATAGGAGAATTTAACATGGGAAAGTCCCATTTGGGCTGAGTTTGGGCCAAAATGGCCCACTTCGAGCGATTCAAGCCCAACGAAATTTATAGACATCATAGAAGTACATATGAGGAGTCTTATGTATCAAAAAGAAAACAAGGGCCACTGGCCTCAAAGGAAGAGCTTCGAAAATGTTTGCACAGAACTATTTAAAAACCCTTGAATATTGTATTTGATTTGGTACATATATGTTGTGGCCATATTGTAACTCTACTGGGCAGAATCTATACCTTGTTTGGCCAATAAATTTGTCATGTAACTATTTTCTTGTCATGTAACTATTTTTATTGTGGTCAATAATAGACTCAACTAGTAAAACTAATGATAACCTATTCGGTTAGTCATGACTGGATAGAACTTTTTAGGGCCCGAGTGAGTCGGAAATTTCCGAACCGGGTACCTGTGTCGTCTGACCCGACCCGTCCAAATATATAGCAAAATTTGAATGATACTCACTGAAGCAATTTGTAACACGTAAACGCCAGACATTGATCTTTGACACATATTATTTGTTTCGTCAGTAATTACCAGTATTTTCAAGTTTGAGAAAGATCACAATGTCATGACCTCATAAAACTATCGTTTTTTTTCCTGATGATTTCCTTGTCATTCTTGTGATTTTACTAGTGTTTATCACATATATTCAAAACTATATCTTTATTTGTTCTCAAATACGAGTAACAAAATTCCGATCCAGGTAATTGTATGACCCGCCCCGAATTTGGGTACCTGTCGACTCGTCTGGGCCCCAGAACCTTGTAATAATTATTTTTATTGTGGCCAATAAGACTTAATCAATAAAACTAATGTTACTTATTCCGTTACAGCCATGAAATCTCTACAAGTCAGAAGCTTTACCTTGTTGAACACGTTTAAAAATCACCCGACTATTTTAGGGACCAATGTGTAAGATTTTCAAGGTTCTGATTATGTTTTTCTGATTTAGGAGGCACAATGTTTTTTGAGCTTTAGTCTTAGATTTAAATTTCTTTATGGATTTTTTTTCAGTGTTTTGATTTGTACTGCAGAGACATTTCAGTAACTTGTCTGCATTTCCAATAATTCATGACATGCATGAAAGCTTTTTTCATCAATGCGATCATGTTTCTCCTTGCCCAAATGTTGGTTTGAAGATCAGCGTACATGTTGTGTCAGTGTGCAGTTTTTTTTTTTTTTTTTTTTTTTTTTTTTTTTTTGTGATTCCCTGGTTCGGCCAGGTCGCTCAACTTCCAATATTTGGAGGAGCGTCACGTGAGTTTAATTTTTGTAAGGTTTTTTCCAGCACGTTTTTTGTTCTGGTTAGGGATAGCATATCGTCTTGGAAATATGTTTTATATGGGAGTTCCCTTGTGATGTGCTTGAATTCTTTGCATTTAGTTAGTATGTGTTCTTGGGTTTCCTCTTTAGTTTGGCACCATCTGCACTCAAGGTTTTGGTACATTTGTTTGAAGTTTGTCTTTACTGGTAGCATCCTTGATCTTACAAGAAATATGTTGGTGCAAACTTTGCGGGGGAATTTTAGCATATACAGGGGCTTTTTGCCTGCTGTTATGTTATGTTTCCTTGTTATTAGGTCATAGGCTTTGGATTTTTGGTAGGCCGTGGTCAGTATCCGTTGTTTGAAGGCTGCTTCGGTTTGGTGTTTTACGTAAGTTTTTGCCTGGGTTTTGGTCATTTTGATTAGACGTTCTTTGTCTATTTTTGTCTCTGTCATGACATTCAGGACATGTTTGGTAGTGTCAGCTGCCAAATACTGAAGTAGCCCAGGCACACCCCCCACCCCGAATCGCCGCTCGTGTGACTGCTATCAAATTCAGCACTGACAATTCTCGTCGGCAATATGAAACTATCATAAACATGATAAAAGTGCTAGATCTAGTATCCATTTGTTTCTGCTTATTTTAGGAGGAAACTAAGTTTTTTCCCGTGTAAAAGCTCCGCAAATCTGCCAAGTTTTGTTTGTTTGTTTCCGACTGTTCCTTTTAGTCAAATCTCGTTGAAATCTCGCTTCACTTCAATGGCATTTTTAATTAAATTCCCCCATAAACAAGCTTTCGGTGGTGATATTTTTATGAAGTATTACCAGTGAAGTAGGAAAGAGTCATAGAAAAGACCATTTATTTGGGTCGTAACAAGTATTTCCACAAATACCGCACTCAGTTGGACGATCTCTTGGCGGCTGGCATTTTGACCTTGACCCTGCAGGAATTTTTTGGGGCAGTACGCTAATTGGCGGGACTCGCTCACGTGATCATTTGCATATCATTATATCCACGTGTATTTCATAAACATGTGGGTGTGTCCGCCAAGACAGCTTCCCGATTGGACAATTCAGTGACTCTCAGGCTGGCGGGCCGACTGCCGTGACTGCTTATCGGGGCCACACGAGAATTGAATTTGCCCACTCGAATATGGAATACCACCACTAACACATAATTATTATGTTGCCGTATCAACTTGTTTTTCATTGTTGCAATACCATACTGTATCTATATATTGTGCGGAATGTATATCCAAAACTTTGAGTGCATATGATTGCGAGAAAGCACTGTTCCAGTGGATATCAAAACGGGAGTGGTGATGGGTATGAAACGGTGACATACAAAAAAAAAAACGGTCGGAACACACGTCTCCTGGGATTATTATCGCTAATAACTTATTACATTAACCATGATTAGGTACACGGGCGTCATTTTCCTCCCAACAAGCCCCGGGCCCTCCCAATTAGCCACAGTTGAATAGCCTGTTGTGGTTCCAAGTGGCACTTTCAAGAATGTAAACAAAAGAAAAAATTCAAAAATCCAAAAAAAACCAACATCATAGAGGAAGAGCCCTGCTCTTCCTAAAAAGTTACTGAACAGATTTTGAGAAAATGGCCGCCAAAGTCCAAAATCAGGCATTTTTTGTCGAAAACGGCCGCCATTTTGAAAAAAAATGCGAAAATCAAAAAACTAAAAAATACCTCCTTCTTGAAATTTTTTAAAGTATTTTTCTGCAAAATTTCAGAAAAATTCGCCCGTAAACAAAAAAGATAAAAATGTGGACGACGACGACGACGGACGCAACGCCATGCCAATAGGTTATAACCTAAAAATCAATTCACCATCTGCAAAAATCAAGGGGTTTACGACTGAAAATTTCTGGACTGGTTGATAGTTACAAGTTCCCATGCCCATGAACAAATGAAGAATATGAATCAACGAGCAAATTTGAATCGTTTATTGTTCTAAAATGAAATATGTCTCCTTTAATAAAATCAAAATGCTGTACACAGCTCTCATTTGATTCATGAGAAGAATGAACATTCGTGTGGACAAAACATCTGTATTACTGTTCATACAAACACTCGACAGTACATACATACAGACCAGTTACTCCTTAGATTGATATCACCAGGACATTAATTCGCAATATACACCAATCAGATTCTCACAAAGCAAAACAATGTGAAGGACCAAAAACAACACCATTACTTCAACCACATATTGGTGGTAGCCAAAACCAGTTCAGTTATGTCACTTTTTCTGTGCGCACAATAGATTGTGAAAACACCAAGATTCTAAAACACAGAAACCTTTCACTGAAACAACTAGTTCAACAATTTTCAGAAACATGAAGCAGATAACCGAATTAAATAGTCAAGTCCTGCAGTTGATGAACAACCAAAGGCAGGTATTCCATGATATATAGTTTGATAACCAAATTACTGAAAATAAATACTAGTATTACCGGTAGATCACAGAAATACAAATTTGTCTTATGAAGTTAAAAAACATTGCTCCGTGAAATTATTGTGTTTGTGCATACAGCTGGAGTTGTTTTGTTGTGTCTTACAGCGCACTAATTATCGCTCATATTGTGGAAAGTTTGAGAAATTACCATCATGAATACCAAGGTTCACAAGCATGAAGAATCATTGAATAACTCTTGTACTGTAAAATAAATACATCGAGAAATCCTGATCGATAGAACAGTGTAAATCATGATGGACCAGGACGCTTCTTAGCAGGCTTGGATTTAGCAGGCTTCTTCTGCGGACCACCACCAAACCAATTTGTGAACAGCTCAGACAGTTCTGGCATATTTTGCTTCGGGTTGAGAATGTTCATCTGGTTCTGCAGGTCCTACAATACATGGGAGCACCATACAGACGACATAGCATCAGTTATAAGATATCAACACCAAACCCGGTAGTAATTCATTGTACTGTGTTTTTTTTAGAACTCGTACATACCCTTTGAGTTTCTGGATCAGCAGTGTTCATCAGTTTGGGTAGAACCATGATCATCAAGAAAGGCAGAACCATCATCATGACCTGCAAAATAAAGACTTCAAACCTGTTAATCAAAGTTAGTGTGAAATCAAAACTGATCATAACTGACAACTGAACCATCTCACAATTGACCAGTATAACATACCAGGTGAGTAACTGTGAGTAAGACAGAGAGAGACTACGATTATTATGTATACTTGCACTAACCATTGGACTAAAGAGGAAGTCTGTGATTCTCCACTGCTCCCTCTGCATGAAGTAGCTTGGTCTCGCTCGAGCCTTGAATTTGAGTGGGTAAGTGACTGTATTCACCACCGACGGTTGGATGTGGTTCAGCCGTCGGGCTCGCATTTTACCTTTTGAGTTGATGTCAACTCGTGTTGGTTCGAACATGAAATCTGGACTTGCAACTTCAACGACATAAGATCCCGTTGGCACATTGGTGACTGTGAAAGTGCCATCGCTCCTGAGAAAATATATCAAGTCTGATCAATAATACATCTCTATAGTGCAATTCAGAAGGGAAATGAATCTAAAACACCAGTAAACATAACAGAAGTAAACTTCTAATGGATCACTGAGCCATACAATTACTACCGCGACGTTGTATGAGGGACTGAGCTTGTTCAGTTACTTGAAGAACAGAATTCTTCACCGACAGTTTCTCGGTTTTTAGCTCAAGATTCACAACAGCATACTACACAAGGAAAACCACTAAATGGCGAAATGCAGATTTCTGTCTTACTGCACAGTGTACATACAGAACACAGCCTGGCACATGCCAAAAATTGCTGTTAACTTACTAATGCCTATTATGATTCTGCTTTGCAGTATCCTATTTGCTATGTCGCAATTTGTCGGATATGCATTGATGATGGAATGCAATTATACACACTAGGCCCTCACGTTTACAAAAAACACTGTAATCGATTTTGAATCGACATGAATTAATAATATTATTAATGGATTAATCTATTTATTAATGGATTACCCATTAGTCTTACTATTACATAAATGCAACTTTTCAAGGTGAAGGAACCATGTCAAACTAAATCTATGATATTTCAGATGCTTTCATGTTCAATCATACCAGTATTATGTTGTGCATTTTTAATATTTCGGTGAGACAACCATAGAGGTGGCCTTACAGTTGTATCCAAACATCGATTGTAGTCAATTTTTCCGTGGCTGGTGTTTAATTCACAATAAATCGGATACATAATCTAAGTAATCGAATACTTGCAGTTGTTGGCAATACTCTTGCCGAATACTAATCGTGTAAGCCTTAATTCAGCATCATTCAACTCTGTCCTGTTTTTTTACGATAATTTCTAATTTGATGTACATTTTAGAAGGGTTTGGACAGTACTCAGTAGGCCTAAACAACAACAAAATTTAGCCTATCTGGCCTACGGTAAATTTTGGGAGAAATTGGTCATGGACTGCTGCCAACCTCTGTAGTATTCATATAACGCTGACACTTTCGTATTTTATTAATCATCAATCAGTCAGTCAATCAAATAGGCCAAATGAGCTATTTTTTTTTGGTTTACTTTCTAATCTTTCTATAATGTTGGATCTAGATCTATTTAATTAGGCCGCTATATATGTCAAGAATCATGGAAGCTGTGGAAAAATTCCTTCCAAGGCCGAAGGCCGCGGGCAATAGATAATCTGAACACTCCCTCCCTCAGGTCAAATAGTATTGTCTGTTACACGGGGCACCAGTCAATGTTTGTTTTAGTAAATTTTATAATAAGGATCCAAACGACTGACAAACACATGAATGTTGGTGTTTTCCGGAGAAAACTAACGGAACTTCGAAACTAACGTAATTTGCCAACTTCAAAGCGGTCACTAGTCCTACGTTCTGTTGCCCGGTAGGGTCTTTCGGGAATACCTGCTGAGGACTGCCTGCGGTTCTCAGCATGTAGCCCTGAAAGACGTACTTTGTCTAGTTGCCCGGGTGCTGAATCATCGGTATAGTGCCCGGCAAAACAAGGAGGTAGGTCATAGCGATTTCTACGAGCCATCCGTCCTAAATTCGGCGCATCCCAAAATTCGCCAACTCAATATTATTAGAGCTCAGAAACTTGTTTTATGGAAAACAAACTGCTGGTACAAAGATTGAACATCAGAGTCTCGATTGATGATAGAATTGGTTTTCATTTGCATTACAACTACAAGGTCTGAAAACCGCTCCTGACCAATGGCAAGCCAGTTTATGGTCATAGCAATTAACAAATGTTTTTGACCACCGTGCAGTGGGGGCAATTACCTGAGAAAACCAATATATTCTCCTCCATCGACCAAAATACGCGAATTCGAAATCCATTCTTGGTCATTTGTGAAGGGGTTGGACACCTTCCCTTCAATGTGATATATGTTGGCCGACTGGGAATCGTCCGTCTCCGCTTGAACAATTATCACATCAAAGACATTTAAAAGCATCGATACTTGGAGTATCGAGCCCAAATAATGCCTAATATGAGAAATCAAATTCATTTTCGACTGAACACCACAGTTTGGGAAACGATTGTGGCGTGAAGAATTGGGACCATAACAAACACACACAGCACGTAGACTATGGTCCCATTATCTTGACAGTACTTTCGACATATTCGATATAGTTCGGCTTGTTCATATTGATGTGAGGTTATTTTGAAGTGTTTACAGTATGTTTATATTCAATATTTAACTTGTACGGCTGGAAGCTCATTACAAGAATTACCCGTATATATTTAAATGGTAATTTAAAGGGGCACTATAGGCCTATATCGACAGGCTAAAGCAAAAATGGCCTAAGTCATTTTTTTCACAAAATGAGATTTTTGTTCCATAGGGTTCATTTTGACATTCTACACCAATAAAAATAACCCTATGTGCCGGGAAATGCACGTAAATTACTTATAATTAACGTTATTTAATTGGCCTAACTCGTTGTGACTTAGGCCATATTCCCACATTTGACTTAGGCCACTTACTCGCAACTGCAGTCTACATGCAGAGACTTAGGCCATTTAGCCAATTTGAGTTAGGCCATTTTGCACACTGTCATGTTTGACTTAGGCCATTTGTCGTGTATTCGTGGCGCGAGTGTTTTCTTTTCAAACTGTCGTCTGGATTCGAGAAAGCATTTCTACTTTTTCATTTCTACTGATTTCATCACCACCATCTCTTCTGATAAATGTTTTGATTGGAGCGCTGAAGGTCGGCGCCTAGTTTTTGCACGCTGCACAGTTGGGACTCGGTAACTATTCAATGTTTGCGATCAATATGTGGTCGCCATGGGCGATAATCCAGAGAATATGTGCCGGATTGCACGCAAAAAAAAGACAAATAAATTGACCTATGATACTCTGTAGGCGCATCAAATGTATAATATAGAAATATATATAGGCCTAAACACCTGATAACAAAATGTGAATCTGATCGATCAGCAGCCTAGCAGAAGCGACAGTATAGCAATCATAGTCCACCCATACTATAGGCGTAGCCCTACCCCACTCCTAAAGGCTAATGCTACATTTTTAGTAAACAATTGTAATTAAATAGATAAAATATATATGTATTTAGATTGTATCTAAATGTTATTTGTAATAAAAAAAAAAATAGTTGAGTTTGCTAGAGAATCGAACCCTCGACCTCCAAATCATCATCGAAATCCCACACTCTACTCACTGCGCTAAAGCGCCTCTTGTTGATATACATTGTTTACACCGGTCAGATAATAGCAAAGCAGATGGGGTCCGTTATGATATTTCTAGGCCTATATCAAACGCGATCAATTTATTTCATGCAATTACATCTAGAAAAGTATAGATTTATCCATAATTACTTTACTCTTGTTGCTCTGCAAAATGGAACATAAACTTTAATACAAACACAACCGCCCATAGATCTAGCCTACATATAATGGTATACCCCAGTCTAGCCCAGATTCACATGTAGGCTATGCCATAATGCCGGACACACAACCTATTATCATGATTTAGGGGGGCCTATGCAAAGTTGCAAACCAATCGCATGCTTGACAACTCGATTAATAATGTATATTTTATATAGGCCCATATCTGAAATTTATTTGTGATAAAAACATTGCGTAGGTATTGGTTCACGTATCGAACCTACAACCTCCAGTCCCCCGTACGCGAAGTCCCACACGCATTTCTCTGGGCCAAAGTGGCAACTCATATTATATTCGGCGTTGTCGGCATATTTCAGATAATAGCAAAACAAAATGGTTCCGTTATGATACTTGTATCCCTACGATTATTCATGCACTTATTATAGATTTATCTAATTAATTAATTCTTGTTGTTCTGCAGAGTGGAACATAAATTAAATACAAACATAACCACCCATAGATCTGCATAATCGTATAGACCTACTCACATTCAGTCATGCATGACACACAATCCTATTGTCATGATTAACGATTATAGGCCTACATGTGAAACCCATCACATGCTAGAGAATACTGGAAGTTAGAACATATGCATATGTCTAGAAGATGTATCAATATGGTATGAACCGATTATCTGATAACTGATATCTCTATCTGATAATCTAAATTTTCAATGACATCATTAATACTAGTACATGGGGTTCTAGGCCTATAATGAAATAAACCATAGGGTCTAGATGGCCATACCACTAGGTCCACAAGTAGATATGTGCTAAGGATAACATTATTATGAGCCCAAGCTACCGTGTAACATCAATTTATTTATTAAAAACTAGAAGGTATGCCTGAACATCGCTGCAGGGCATTTTTTTATTCCTGCAACCAGTCTGTATACGGTCACCAATACAGGGCATAACTTTGTAAACCTACATACCGGTAGTTATTTTGCATTGCACTCTATAGGCCTACACAATATTATTTTGCCTTAATTAAGACAGTTGCGTGACAGTTGTGTGGGTGGTTCTGTCCTAAACTGAATCGTGATAATTAATTAACCCAATAAACAACAACTAATTAACTCTCCATGGCGAATCATATGTGATAGACCAGTGGGCCCGCTATAAGTTATAAGTTGTGACGGAAGGACATTCTTCTGGCCTATAACCACCATCTATCGCTCTATTCTATATATGTCCTATACTCATCGAAATAATTAGCGTCTAACGTTACACATCCAGAGAAGTAATATAGGACATTCATTGTTTTACTTAGGGTACTTGTCTTCTGAAGAAACTTTTTGAAACTGGGAATTGAATATATATATCAAACTCGGTATTAAATATATTGAAAATACCAGAACCTGGAATTAAATATTTCTGGGCTTTAATACTTTAATATTTAAATATTAAATTCCAGTTCATAATACTTACTCAGTATTTTATTCCTTGTTCTAAATATTCATTTTTCGGTTTCCCAGGTTTTCTCGATGAGTATATCATCCTTCAGAAAATGGTTAATTACTGAATAAAAAAATATGTATTGTACTCAATAAGTTTCCCTACACATCCACTGCCCAGCCTTCAAACCTACAACGTGTTCTCTTAGATATACATGAAGTAAACAAACACTAACATTGAGCACGGTATAAATTATAAACCTATGAATATCTGACAAGTTCACTACCTTCAAGTTTGTTTTGCAGAGGCAGCAAAATGCTGGGCTGTAAAAATATTCCAGTGAATCGTGGCCAGATGCTCCTCCAAATGTCATTGAAGAAGACCAAAGGTAGTGTAAGCATACATCTGAATTTCCCTGAGTGTATCTTTCAAATCGTACACAAAATTTGGGATTCGTCGAGTTGACTATGCTTAATCGATATTCAATTGATTTTCACAGGCTCCAGTTCAACCAAACACACTGGACCCACAGCTCCCTGTGGAAAGGATCAGCCCCCAGAAGGTCATGCGATGAGAAAAGATGTCTTCGAGGTAGCTAGGTTGCTCGGCATAATAACGTCCTACTATTTCATCAAGTGTTCACCGGTCATCCGATCATTTATTTATTGTTATGGTTGGTCATTTGTCAAGCACAACTGTAAAAAATATTATGCTTTTGTACCAAAGTCTATTACAATGAGTACTGGAAATAAAATGCCATGTCATATTCTGTCTTGTCTCATGTCCAAAGCCGGCATGCACCGGATCTATGCCTCGCTCAGAGATGTCGTCAGGGGTCGAGCAGCCGGCTAGGGCATCCACACCTCACCCAGAGATATCGTCAGGGGTCGAGCAGCCGGCTAGTGCATCCACACCTCACCCAGAGATATCGCCAGGGGTCGAGCAGCCGGCTAGTGGATCCACACCTCACCCAGAGATATCGTCAGGGGTCGAGCAGTTGGCTGGTGGATCCACGCCTCGCCCAGAGATGTTGTCAGGGGTCGAGCAGCCAGCCAGTGGATCCACGCCTCGCCCAGAGATGTCGCCAGGGGTCGAGCAGTTGGCTGGTGGATCTACACCTCACTCCTGTTGGGGCGTCAGGGGCCAAGCACCTTGCCCTTGGATCCGCATCACGCCTGGGTCTAGTCGTCAGGGGTCAAGCAGCTTTCCAGTGGATCAGCCTCACGCCGATATCGTCGAGCAGCCGGCCAGAGGGTCCACACGTTGCAGAGATCAGAATTGGCCTCCTAACTATGATAAGATGGTGAGAAATTTAACGTAATCAACGTCATACTATTCCTTTGTCCACACATAGGTCTTGATACATTCTTGCTAAGTACTATCTGAAAATATATTTTTTTTTTTTTATTGAATTCTTCATAACAGTATACATACATTTGATATTAATAGACACGATTTCAGACTTGATACATGCTGATACATGACAAAAAGCAATATATACAATACATACAGTCTACATTACATGACAAAAAGCAATATATACAATACATACAGTCTACATTACAGTCGACACTGCATTCAACACAAATATATCGGGTCGAGTGTTGCAGTTTGTGTTGATATGTATATGTGTGTGCTATTATGTATATGTGTGTGCTATTCAGTGGTATCTGAAAATATTATTTTGTTGCTTTTGAGTACTGTTACAATCAGTGCATACAACAAGTATTATTTACTGTTCTGTTTGAAGGCCACATCTACCAGATCAACTACTCACCTGAGTCAGTTGCTAGAGTGCAAGCAAACAGCAAGTGGATCCACACTTCGACAGGATCGTTCGTTTGGGGTCCAGCAGCTGGCCAGTAGATCCACACCTTGCCTGGATCAGTCATCAGGGGTCGACGAGCTTGGAACGAACTTTCAGAAGGATTGTAGTTCTGCAGAAATCACAGTTGTGCAAGTTCATGAAAATCATGTACCCTCTGGAATGTTGTCTCATTCATTTGAAGTGCCTATTATCATTGATGAGTCTTGTCATAGAGCATCTGACGTGGATGTTCCATTGTTCGAAAATGTCACAATAAGTGCTGAAGAAGTAGATCTGTTGCTCTATGAAAGTGTCTTGAGTGATGCCAATCTCGTGCCAAATGATGAAACATCAGATGTCATATCTTTGCAAGCAGTGGATCAACCTATGGTAGAAGAGAGGATCACTGCCCATGAGCAGTTTGTTGTACAACAAGATATCGACCACGTATCACAAGATGACATAGGAACTCAAGATGCTGCTTTGGAAACGCCAACTGAGGTAGAATCTTCCAGGTTTGACGAAGAACTTCACGCTACCAATATGTTGGCTACGAGTGAGGGGGACAGTGACACCGATGATGCGCTGAACCCAAGATCTCGCAAAAGGAAAAGGAAATATGAAGCAACACGACAAAAGGAATGGAAAAGGAACCTGCAGACGTCACGAAGATTACAGGGAAAGATGTACAAAACAAAGCTCGGGAGAGAACAACAAGCCAGGACAATTGGTAGACCATGCCAATCTAAATTTTGCAGACAATCTTCAAAAAGAGAATGCCAGGACATTTGCCAGAAAGACAGACTCGCAATATTTCACAATTTTTGGTCAACGCTGAACACTTGGCAGGAGCGGCGTCTGTATGTGTGTACTTTAGTGAAGAAAGTAGACGTAAAACAAAAGAAATCATATGACCAATCGAGGCGAAAATCCACTTGTCAGTACTACCTGTCCCATAAACACAAGGCGTACCAGGTATGCAAGGACATGTTCGCTTCAACACTTGGTGTGTCCAAACGTACATTGGCGCACTGGCTAGAAGACCCACAAGCCACGAACAGGGCAGCAGAAAACAAAACACAAAACGAAGGGACATCACAAACATATAATGACGAAAGACAACCAGCGGCAAGAAAGGCACCAAACAAATTGTCAGCTAGGGCAACTGCATTCATCACTGATTTTTTGGCAACACTAGCGACTGTACCGTCGCACTACTGTCGGCAGGCCTATGCGCACTTGAAATTCTTGGAGCCAGGCACGACAATCAACGGATTGTATACACAGTACAAAGAAAAAGCTGCATCACAAAACATGGAAGCTGTGAGTATTGCTTCCTTCAGCAAAGTGTTCCACGCTGAATCATACTCGGTTTTTACTCCAAGAAAGGACCAGTGTGATGTGTGCTTGGCTGCCAAACATGGGAACATCACAGTAGAGAAACTTGCAGAACATAGGACACAGAAAGACAGGGCGAGACAAGAAAAAGACGCAGACAAGGTGAAAGCTCAAGCAGATCCAACTGTATCGTGTTGGAGTATGGACCTGCAAGCCGTGTTGCTGAGTCCCAAAACTGATGCTAGTGCGATGTACTACAAGACAAAGTTGAAGGTCCATAACTTCACAATGTATTGCATGGATAGCTCAGATGGCTATTGTTACGTGTGGGATGAAACCAACGGAGGACTGGACGCTGATGTATTCTCCTGGATCGTATACGAGCATTTTCGAAAATTCATTGAAAACAACCCTGCGATAGAAACCATCATCATATGGTCTGACGGCTGTGGTTATCAAAATCGCAATGCCACCTTGTCAAATGCACTACTACATCTGGCAAAAGAAACCGGGAAGAGAATTTTGCAGAAGTATCTCATTGCTGGACATACTCAAATGGAGTGCGACTCCATGCACTCCGTGATCGAGCGCAAAATAAACAACATATATGCACCACGAGATTACATTATAATCATGGAACTTGCAAGGAAGTCCCCCAAACCGTACGTTGTCCAGCAACTCGCATACAGCGACTTCAGGGAAGGTTTCAGTTGTGCATACATCTCATCAGTACGTCCAGGAAAGTCTTCAGGCGACAGTAGAGTTACAGAACTCAGGGTCCTCATGTATACATCGGATGGGATTTACTACAAAACCTCTTTCGATGATGAGCTTTCTGCACTGCCACAGAGAATGAAGAAATCCACCATCACACTACGCCCAAAGTACACAGCCCCCATTCCTATCACAAAACGGAAATTTGAGGATCTGCAGTGTCTGAAAAGCGTCCTACCACAGGATGTGCATGCATATTATGACAGTATATTGCATTTGTAGGGCCCCAATATCATGTCCCGTTTCCATTCTAACTCCTGACTGATAATGTTTTGTCGTCTCTGATAAACGATGACATCTCAATCATGGAGTTTAATACTAGCAGTCTTTCACTTTTGACGCACATCAGTTAGTCGTACCCTATTCGCCAGCGAATACTAAGTAACTCAAACTGGCGTATAGACGACGAATAGACTGAGGAGTCTTATCCGTGCGCACTGGTCAATATTGAACAACCAGCCCATGTATCGCAGGATAGGGCCTACGCCTTCTTCTAAATTCAATAAAAATTTAAAATGTATGAGACAAATTAAAATTATGACATTCATTCAGTGGGTGAGTAGTATTAGTATAGTGCAGTGCTCTACATGGGTCCAGCAGCCATCGGGAATGTCAAATACACCGAGTCATCCTCGAGCTTATTGTACTTGTACCACGGGTATGTGGGATAGTGGGATAGACGGAGGTCTGGGCTGTTGAGGTTTGAATGGTTAGACAATCTGTATCACACCTATTCAAATTCAACGTGAAACCTGCAATTATTTTTGCCGATTTTTGCCTAACTTTGTCGCATTTTACTTGTGTAGCTGGTCAACGCATACTAGTATTGCAGGCTACATACATGGCAACGAAATATGAAATTTGAAGCCTTATTAAAGAAAATATACCACACCCATGTATCCGATCACCTTGGCTATCATATCATATCATACATACGGTCCTTAGCAATATGGTTGGTTGTATTTAATTTGCGGATGGTCTGAATTCTAAGCAATTCGAACAACATGCGTTTTCAATGCACCTACACAATTATTACACAGTCACTTGTGGGCAAACCATTGATCATTTTGTCCTGAACTTGACTTTGGGCACATATACACATGTAATTATGTTAAATATTTCGACAAGTGCGCGTGGATACGACCCCTCGCCCTACTCGTCTGATATACACCAGTTTGAGTTATTCGCCAGTGCATAGATGGCGACTATAGCGCTCACTCGTCAAAAGTGAAAGACTGCTACTAGCATTCATCATCACAAATTTTTGCCATAGGCCTATAACACCACGTTAAAAATCGACGTGTTGTGAGACGAGGATGACACCAAACACGCATATAAAATAAGTGTCGTTGAATGATGTGCAATACAAACATGACAAGCACACATCCATGACGTGAACTGATGAATGGCAACTCGTACAAAATAACAACCAAATTTCTAGCAGAAGCGGTCGGCACGATGCTGATGCTGTCTATTGTCGTTCAAAATGTTGAAGAGCTGCACTGATTTGACGAAGCACGTCTAGCTGATAAACATTATAATCGTTTGCATTTTATCACTACATAAATCTCCTGCTCGCCCAAATATCCCTGCCGGTGACCGCTGTCTGGGCACAGCCTATCATCGGCTACGGATATTCCACGGGTGGGATTATACCAACGGTGTCTATTCACAACCAATGCAATAATGATCACATGTACTATCTCTATGTTGTTATGAATATGATGTACCATACTAGTATCTGTCATTATATCTTTTTATCTTTATCTTTGTCATCATCGTACAGCTAAATAAACTCAAGTGTATATATGCATGTACTATGTTTCATGCGATGTAAAGATAAAATTATCGTTATTAATGCAGAAATGTATCCCATAGCTTAAAACCAGCAGTACATATTTGTCCATAGCATTGATTCTCAGTATAATGATGCTAAATGATAGCGCGCTGGCTTTTGCTTTCGGCTATGCATGCATCCCATGATGATTGTACGACACGGTCCTGGCACGACACATATTTTATGAACAAACCCATTGTGGTAGTAGTACATCACATGTATGTTATGTGTATCTGATGTGTGACTTTCTTGTATAGTGCAGATGAAAGCGGCAGTGTCTAACTGTATGAAAACATATCTTTTGTGACTATATAGTTATATTTCAAGGTTTTCAATATGCATTGTGAACAAGGTCGAGACGCACATAGTGCCGAATAATGTTAAGGTAATTGAGGTTGAGGTAATGAATTGTTATTCCAATTACTAGTAAGTATTACAAAGTTTGACGTAAAGTATCAATATAATCATTATATTACATGAGAATTGTACAATATTGCTTAAGTATTTTACATGAATCGTAATAGGCTATTATGATTATATCATGATTATTTATGAAAGTTCATTGGTACATGTATTTAAATGCACGTAAAAAAGCGCTGCATGATGTGAGGCCGAATGTGTGATAATGATGTTTCAACAAAGTTTAAATATGATTCACGACTGGATATAAATTACCATACATAAGTATCATTGTACATGTATAGATAAATTTGCGCCACAATGTACATTGTATATAATTATATGCGTTGCAGGACTGTGTATTTGACATTGAGAACTACTACTATTTCTTGAGAGAATGAGTAAAATACCAGATTATTGTTCTTTCGTGTTGAATAAAGTTGTTACTAAATAACTTTCTTCAGTTTGTGTACATTAAATTCATATTGTGACAACTAATTACTTGTGAATAGCGAAACACATTATGGCCTGAGTAAAATGCAGTTGCACAAAATGGCCTAAGTCACGAAAGACAAAATGGCCTAAGTCAGTCGATCTGGTTCAAATATGGCCTAAGTCATATTATTCATAAATATTTGAAGATAATGATTATAAGACCAGACGTATGCTTAAATGTCATGCCAAGAATGACGTTAGCGAAATATCATGGCAGTGAAATTAAAAAACACATGCGAAGACAGTTTTTTGTTTCTCCTGAAAAATCGTCTTTATTGACTTAGGCCATTTTTGCTTTAGCCTGTCGATATACGGTAATTATGGGATTCCGATTTCAGGGGATTTCCAAGATTTGTCGGCCAATGCTTCAGGACTGTTCTATTTACAGAACAAAAGATCGTATTACGTTTTTGACCCAGGATCTCTGCTCAGCCGCTGTTCAGATCACCCGAGGTTGGCCGAGCCAATTAATGGTCAGATCAGTTGAAAAGCTGAATCCCATATAGTGCCCCCTAAAGCTATTTCAATATAGGAGATCCTATTATCTTACTTGTCCTATAACCGGTTTTGAGTTATAGTTGTTATGAGTTAGATACATCTACACTGAGCCATTCAAACTATAATTGCATAATTGCGTTTTTAATGTGTCTGAAAACAGAAGAGAAAGTGGTATATTTGGCCTAATCAAAGACCATAATAGTTATACGCGAACTGTATTACTATACTGGCGTTGCAAGGGTGGATCTAGATGGAGGGGGGCGGGGAGGGGGGGGGGGGATGTCCAAGGGTCTGGGGATAGATAATCAGTGTGAAATAGCGGCACACACCTACAAAATAATACCTGCAATCGAAATCAAAAGTCCGTTCATGCTGCACTTCGAATGTGGCCAGCGCATAGCTCGTTTGACAGTCTGACAGGGCGATAAAGGCGCGACCTCTTGAACTGTTAACCCCTATATAGACAGGTTCAAGAGGGAGCAACGTCGGCTAGCTCTGCCCATGATGTTATATGTGACGATTTTGCCCAAAGATCAAGACAGGCGTTTTGGCCACTTTTGTACACCATATTCAGGCCGCCTCAGATTCGAAGCTCACTTCACCATATAGTGACGTTTATATATATCGACTGGTTTCACTGTGTCATGTTTATGACGTTTTCCCTCTTGCTCATGCGCTGGCAATATAAATACTGCCAGCGCCTTAGATTCTGGGGAGTCACTCTCTTGAACGCACTACATGTGCTGATCCTGTCTCCTTTCTGAATAGAGAGCCCTTGGCTCCCAGGGACCAAATAATTGTAGGCCTCAGAGGAAAGGCCTTTGTGAAATATGCTTGCATGTTGAGCTGAAGGCCCTACCCTGAGGTGGTACGTACAGGCTCTGGCAGTCCGTCGGGCTGACAGGGGTTCTATCCCCTCTTTGGACCATCGACGAGTCTGGCCAGCAATGCACCCATGTGCCCCCATTCGTTGTGCCGCTCCCATTGTTTTCGTTCCCAGGTACATTGGGCTACATGACAGTGATTGGCAGTGAAGGCCCTATCACTGATTACGTGCACGGACAGTGGCTGGTCAAACTGCAAGAATATGATATGCAGATCGAACACCATGCCGGAAAGCACCATGACAACGCTGACCGCATGTCACATTGTCATTAGTGCAAGAATCCGAATTGTGTCGATGCCTTCTTCGTCAGGCGCAATGAGGATGCTTCATCTGAACCTTCCGGGAAGACCCCAGGTCGCCACTACCAAATCTGCCATGGTGGCCCGGCCACCAGGTGTCCATCCCTTGGTACCGACAGAATCGTCCACCGTTCGATCCAGGGATGCGGCACAGCCAGAGTGGGACTTCCTTGGATGAGGTATTATCCTCATGGATTCCGACCCCGTCCAGCTCAGATTCTGAGCAGGAACGACCTTAGCCCATTCGAGCCATGGGCACCCTCCCTTAGGCCTACTGCCCTTGAGGCTGGGAAGAAGCCTGAAAACGCTGAACGGTTGAAGTACACTGAGGAGACCCAAGTTCTAGTCTGCCGGTGGGAGCAACTGTCACCCTGAGCCTGCCGTCTGGCAGCTGGTGCTCTCGGCAGCACTGAGGAGGGAAATGCTACACCATCTCCACGACCTTAAGATGGGTGGTCAGCTGGGCATCCAGAAGACCATTGCCCAGTTACAACAGCACTTCTACTGGCCTGGTTGTAATTCGGACGTGTGCCGCCTGTCCCCAGTGTCAAGCTCGGAAAAGAGATCCGGCTCTTGGCCACCACCTTTTACTGGGTAAAGCCAGCGTGCCGTTTGACCTATCGCCTTGGGTATATTTGGATATACTGGGTAACACCGCAAGGGTACGGGTACATCCTGGTGATTTCAGACTACTTCACCAAGTACACAGACACCTTTCCGCTCCCCCGACAGAGTGCCGATGAGGTGAACAGGCTCTCTGTCAGTGAGAGGGTGGTGTAACATGGCGTACCCAAATAGGTACACTCGGATCAGGGCACACAATTTGAAAGCCTTTTGTTCCGAGGCCTGACAGAAATGTTGGGCAGTACCAAGGTGTGGACTACCGTATAATCCCCAGTGTGATGGGCAGGTTGAACGATTCAATTGATCCATCCTAAATATGCTGGCGGCCTATGTCAATGAATTGGTATGCCTCCACGCCTCTACCGGGTTGACACGGCATGCAATGTTGTACGGCCGGGATCTTAACCGTCCCGTGGATATCATGAAACCAGCCCAATACCGCAGTGTGGAACCGAGTATGTGGAATGGGTTCGCCGAGTTCTTTGCCCGAATGCGCCTGAACAAGTCTGCCATTCGCCAGAAGCGTGGCTATGATATCCATGCCAAGGGCCGGCCCGCTTTTGCGGAGGGCTACAAGGTGCGGTACTACTATCCACATGCTAACCAGGGTAATAAGTTTGCCAGGGCCTTTCACGGTACTGAAGCACACTCGCCTTGTAAGCGTACAGTAGGTTCGGTGGAGTGGTTTTTATTATTGACACATATTACATCGTTATTGTTCATGAGTGGTTATGGTTTATTAAAACCACAAATATGTGGCAAGTCCCTAGAGAATTTTGTTCTTGCTCAATTCATGACACAATTGAGACAAGTTTTGTGATAATTTTTCACCCTGGTGCAACAGAGTGTTGAAAATCAAGTTATTTCCACTATGGAAAGAGGGGTGTGGAAGATTGTGCTGATTTTGGCAGTGGCGGCATGCTGTGATATTTCGAAGAAAAGACTGGAGAATGACAATTTATAGTTGTTCTCGTCTAATTTACAGTACCGATTTCGCAAAACCTCACCAAAATGTTAGCATGCTGGCATTTAGCACGTGTTAACCCAATTCCGTCTGACCTAGCATCGTGTGATTTGATGCTAGCATTGTGTCTGCGATCGCCCGATGCTAGCATTGGTTTTTGGCACTGTGGCACACTAAAAGCATTTCGCATTTCTTTGTGAAGGCCATTATATTCTCGCATATGCTCGCAAACACATGGTCGAGTGGTTTATAGACAGTCTGTATCAGGTGATCTATTGGGCAAGTGCAGTTCATATTAAAGTCTGTATTTGTGTCTGAAATAAAGCATGCGCGCATCTGTGTGAGACAATGCTCGCCTGTTCAACTAAGACGACCGTCTGATGTGATGGCATCGCACCCACTGGACGCATCATGCGAGTTGATGCTAGCATCAAGTCGCACGTAATCGCACGGCCTAGCATTTAGCATGTAGCCTCGCATGGCTAGTGAGGTTTTGCAAAATCGGTATTGTACTTGTTCCATCCACAAGTGGACGGCTACAGTCAATTTGAGCACAATTTCTACCTTGCAAATACTGGTAATTTCTTGTCATTGACCGCCAGTGTGGAAGCTTTGCTATTGACTCGATTTTATTGCTAATCTTTAATTGCGGAGTCCTCCAGGATAGAAATGATCGAAAATAACATCGAATCTGCCACTATGCGTCTCAATCCTCTTTGGAAACAGAATCGCCTACTAGATGTAGAAAGGTTAACTGAAATACGATGCACGCATTAATACGCAACCCAGAAACCCACTAAAGGTAATTCACGGACTGCAGTTTTTACCGTTCCGTTGTAGGAGTCCCTTTTGGGCTATTGTCGTTCTCATTCTTGGGCATTTGGACATTCTCTGGAATGCCCAGTTTGACCAGGACAATCTTGGAATATGAAATGTTCTATTTAAATATTGGCTGTAAACAGCGAACAATTTTTTGCACAATTTTCCTTCCAATTCAAATCGAGGAATATAAATTCATAGGGCCTACAATGTTCCCACATGTTTATTCAATGATTACTCGTAAATACATTTATATGGAGGTTTGTTTTATTCCAGTTTATCAGTCAAATCCAGTGTGTTTCCCTGCTTGTCAATTTTCTAGCTTATAATTACGGCGGCCCAATGCTGCCATTATTCATGCCTGAGTTAAGAGTAGTTTTGAAATCAGTTTCATAGTTAGTAAACAGTTATTTTCAGTTATGAAACTAGTTTCTAGCAAGGCACAAACCCTTTACACCCGGCACAAACGTTTTTAGCAGGGTGCAAACCTTTCTAGCATGGCGCAAACCTTTCTAGCACGGCACAAACCTTTATAACAGGGCATAAACCTTTATAACACGGCACAAATCTTTTTAACTTCGCGCAAACCTTTTTAGCACGGCACAAACCTTTTTAGCATGGCACAAACCTTTATAACACGGCACAAACCTTTATAGCAGGGCGCAAACCTTTTTAACATGGCACAAACCTTTATAACAGGGCACAAACCTTTTTAACACGGCACAAACCTTTATAGCAGCGCATAAACCTTTATAACACGGCACAAACCTTTTTAACTTGGCGCAAACCTTTTTAGCACGGCACAAACCTTTTTAGCATGGCACAAACCTTTATAGCAGGGCGCAAACCTTTATAGCAGGGCGCAAACATTTTTAACATGGCGCAAACCTTTATAGCAGGGCACAAACCTTTTTAACACGGCACAAACCTTTTTAGCATGGCACAAACCTTTATAGCAGGGCACAAACCTTTTTAACACGGCACAAACCTTTATAGCAGGGCATAAACCTTTATAACACGGCACAAACCTTTTTAACATGGCACAAACCTTTATAACGGGGCGCAAACCGTTTTAACACGGCACAAACCTTTACAGCAGGGCACAAACCTTTTTAACATGGCACAAACCTTTATAGCAGGGCACAAACCTTTTTAACACGGCACAAACCTTTATAGCAGGGCATAAACCTTTATAACACGGCACAAACCTTTTTAACATGGCACAAACCTTTATAACGGGGCGCAAACCGTTTTAACACGGCACAAACCTTTTTAACACGGCACAAAACTTTATAGCAGGGCACAAACCCTTTTAACACGGCACAAACCTTTATAGCAGGGCATAAAGCTTTATAACACGGCACAAACCTTTTTAACATGGCACAAACCTTTATAACGGGGCGCAAACCGTTTTAACACGGCACAAACCTTTTTAACACGGCACAAACCTTTATAGCAGGGCACAAACCCTTTTAACACGGCACAAACCTTTATAGCAGGGCATAAACCTTTATAACACGGAACAAACCTTTTTAACTTGGCGCAAACCTTTTTAGCACGGCACAAACCTTTTTAGCATGGCACAAACCTTTATAACACGGCACAAACCTTTATAGCAGGGCGCAAACCTTTTTAACATGGCGCAAACCTTTATAACAGGGCACAAACCTTTTTAACACGGCACAAACCTTTATAGCAGGGCACAAACCTTTTAACACGGCACAAACCTTTATAGCAGGGCATAAACCTTTATAACACGGCACAAACCTTTTTAACATGGCAAAAACCTTTATAACGGGGCGCAAACCTTTTTAACACGGCACAAACCTTTATAGCAGGGCACAAACCTTTTTAACACGGCACAAACCTTTATAGCAGGGCACAAACCTTTTTAGGACGGCACAAACCTTTATAGCAGGGCATAAACCTTTATAACACGGCATAAACCTTTGTAGCATGGCACAAACCCCATGTTGTAAAGGTTTGTGCTGTGATAGATAGGTTTGTGTCATGCTAGAAACTAGTTTCATAACTGAAAAAAACTGTTTACTCACTACGAAACTAATTTCAAACCTACTCTGTTATAAAGGTTTGGGCCCCGCTATATAGGTTTGCGCCATGATAAAAAGGTTTGTGCCCCGTTATAAAGATTTAGGCCCTGTTATAAAGGTTTGTGCCATGCTAAAAAGGTTTGTGCCGTGTTATAAAGGTTTTTGCCGTGTTAAAAAGGTTTGTGCCCTGCTATAAAGGTTTGTGCCATGTTAAAAAGGTTTGTGCCTTGCTATAAAGGTTTGCGCCCTGCTATAAAGGTTTGTGCCATGCTAAAAAGGTTTGTGCTGTGCTTAAAAGGTTTGCGCCAAGTTAAAAAGGTTTGTGCCGTGTTATAAAGGTTTATGCCCTGCTCTAAAGGTTTGTGCCGTGTTAAAAAGGTTTGTGCCGTGTTATAAAGGTTTTTGCCGTGTTAAAAAGGTTTGTGCCCTGCTATAAAGGTTTGTGCCATGTTAAATAGGTTTGTGCCCTGCTAGAAAGGTTTGTGCCGGGTGTAAAGGGTTTGTGCCTTGCTAGAAACTAGTTTCATAACTGAAAATAACTGTTCACTAACTATGAAGCTGATTTCAAAACTACTCTTAACTCAGGCATGAATAATGGCAGCATTGGGCCGCCGTATATAATTATAGCTTTGCATAATCCAACTTGGTTATTTAACACAAGTTACATTAAAATTTATTTGCTATATTGTCAAGGAATAAATCAAAATCATCATGGTAAAGCGCCCTTCCAAAACGGCCCTGGGCCATATTGCACTGGACCTTCTCGATATTGTCGAAATTCCCAAGAATGACCACAACAATATTAGACCATCTTGAAAAGATCCAGTGCAAACTTGAGGATTTCATAATGGCCCTGGGTCGTTTTGGAAGGGAACTCTTGACATCATATTTATTTTTTTTGTGGCAAATAAGCGTCGATACTTTAATTAGTATCACTCGGATTTGATTACTCACAGTGATGTTGTAAAATTCGTCCATGGTTTCGGTCTTGGAAGTTTATACC
Organism: Terebella lapidaria; assembly: GCA_949152475.1. Taxonomy (NCBI): domain Eukaryota; kingdom Metazoa; phylum Annelida; class Polychaeta; order Terebellida; family Terebellidae; genus Terebella; species Terebella lapidaria. Next base: position 14,666,087 of record OX424556.1, read on the forward strand.
AAAAAGTGGCATTCAACGGGAAATGGTGGAATTAATTGATGTAGATGAATAAAATGACACTAAAATAGTGTTAATATTTTGATTTATTTCGATGTAATAATATTGCATAAAGCCTATTATTTATCGCCTTAATTGAAGAAAAACTGTGCAAATATTATTTGTTGTGACAGTTGCTCACAACTACAGTTAAGCAACATTACAGTTATATTCAAGCAACATTATGTACTCCAAGTTTGCCACAGGGAAACTGATATTCCCAACTTGTCCACCAAGAATGAGCACAACATCCACTGTGTCAGAAACTGCCAGTTGTCTCCCAATTTTCAAACTGGATTTTATAATAAGTTGCATTTACCGAAATCATAACGCACACGTTTTTGCACGAAGACTTGGTCGTTCAAAGGTTGTTCAGGTTACTAGTAGATCTATACGGTGGATGACGTGTGGATATATGTAGCCAGGTAGCTAGTATAGCTATTGCTGGTAGGGCCTACTATATAATAGCCTACGGTTGTGGCCACTAGTAACATACTGTAGGCCTATAGTTAGTTTATATTCATGTGTAAATTATTACACTTACACGTCATACAGTTGTATTGGATATCTAGCTCTATTAGGTCATTGCATGTGACACAGCTAAGATGTAGGCTTACCGGTACATGTTACTATATTGTTAGATACTCCTATAGGCCTACGTATCGTCTTGTTTGGTCCCAAGGAAAGAGGCACCTGGAACATTGAAACATCCATGACCTCAACGAGTAACCTGGTAACGTTGATCTACCATGTTGCAGTAGGTCTACACTGGTAGGTCCATCTACCAGTAGCATACTGCAGTAGAGGCTGGCAATACCATCTACTTGTAGCCTAGTCTATGGTAGGCCGGCTCACAGATTAATCCTGGCAAATGTTGCTTCTGTATGCCTCCACTATTTTCCAGTGGTTTACGGCCTCATTATAGTCGCCGCCATCTTGGATTTCAGGCTGACTACTTATCAAAATTGAATTCCATTGACACCATTGGACTCCTCACCCTTCAAAATGCTGGGCTAGAACCCGAAATTATATTTCTGTCCCATTTATTGAAGAAGATGAGGGCTTTATGCAAACAGTCGATTTCATCGGTTTACGGCCTCATTAATCACCACCATCTTGAATTTCAGGCTGAATACTTACCAGATTTAAATATTAGCCTATCGGCGGCCATCTTTGAAATAACACCATTTGAATCCATTTCCGAGAGTCAGATTTTGGTAGTCTTTTTTTTCTGTTAATCAGTATACCCAGTAGGGGTGAAAACACCATAAAACCTTTTGTTGCAATTTGTTGTGGGTCAGGTGGTTGTTTGTCATAGATTGACCTGTCTAAAATGGTAATGGTTGTACAAGATTGCCAAGGTAGGCCGTTAGAATCAGCTATGCCAGATACTGGTCGTCAGAAAAATAATTGCATGGTTCATTTAAGAATGACAATTGTTCTCCACAGTAAACAGCTCCAGAAAGATAGTCAGGATGGCTACCGTGACTCGAGCACTCTTCAGACAAAGAGTTCCACATGTCCTGCTAAGCAAGGAACTTTCCACGTCATGTCAACTTGCTCGCCAGAAACATGCCAAGTATTTCCCGGCAAAGCGTACACCAATGTTGCCAGCGGGTTCGTTTAACGGAAAGATTGCCTTTGTGACAGGCGGAGGGACTGGACTAGGCAAGGGCATGGCCGCTATGCTGTCGCAGCTAGGTGCCAGTGTCACAATTGTCAGCAGAAAGCTTGACGTGGTGCAGAATACAGCGGATGAGATAAGCAAACAGACCGGTAACCCTGTCTTGGCTGCGGCCTGTGACGTCCGAGATCCGATCCTCGTCAAGGAAGCTGTCAGCGAGTGCGTTGACAGATTTGGACTGCCGGATGTAATCATTAACAATGCAGCTGGCAACTTTATTTCCCCAACAGAGCGGCTCACTAATAACGCCTGGAAAACAGTCGTGGATATTGTACTGAATGGAACAGCGAATGTCACCCTGGACATCGGGAAACGTCTGATTGCTGCGCAACAGGGTGCAGCCTTTCTCAGCATCGGTACCACCTATACTCAGAGCGGTTCTGGATTCGTGACACCCAGTGCTGCTGCCAAGGCTGGCTCTGAAGTTTTGACGAAATCTTTGGCCTCTGAGTGGGCCCGCTATGGGATGAGGTTCAACTGCATAGCTCCTGGTCCAATAGAAACGAAGGGGGCTTTCAGCCGACTAGATCCAACTGGCGAGTTCAAAAGAGCTGTGCTGGAGAGGACACCTGTGGGGCGTTTGGGTGAGGTGGAAGAGCTGGCGAATTTGGCTTGCTACCTCGTCAGTGACTTCTCTTCGTGGATGAATGGAGCAGTCGTGCCCTTTGACGGAGGAGAATACAACTGTATGGCAGGAGAGTTTAACAGCTTGTTGGCCGTGTCGCAAGAGCAATGGGACATGTTAGAGAAAACCATCAAAGGCGTCAAAGGGTCATAAGAATGTCATATTTCATGGTACTTGCCTGCTGTGACTAGGGACCAGCTCACCCCCGATAATGGACGCTAAACTAAGCGGTATTTGAGATAAGAAGTTTGTAATTGATTATTTCGTTTTGGGTAATTCTCACGCTTACTTGCAATAAATTGTGATATCAAATTATCCGCGTTGCGAGTAGAAAGTATGTCATCTATAAATCTCACAGCTGCACATGTTCGCCTGTTACATCAGGGACACACCAGTGAACGTCTTCAGTAATTGCAGTATATACGAAGAAAAAGATATTTTGTTCGGTAAATGTTTGTGTAGTTGTCGTGACACGCAGGTGTCACGACGTGTAGGGGAGGGGTGGGGGGGGGGGGGAGTTCATAGCCATGCACCAATTCATCAAAATTCGTAAATCCCATGCTTCAGATAGCTTCATTAAATTTCGAGGTATTGTTCCAACTTGCCCAGACGCGGAGGTGAGGTGGGACACCCAACGGAAATATATGGGATGTATTCGGGCGGGTGGGGGGTAGGTAGTAGGTTCCAATCAATTTTCATTACCTCACAACGACACTGGTTTGCTATAACTGGTAAGACCTGACTTTTCCATCTCGGGTACCAATGATTTTGTTAAATGAACAGAATCCAGACATGCATTCTGGACATATACATGTAGCTTGAAGGCTCGGCCCGATTGAATTGGTGGCTCTCCGATCTGCCATGTTTTATGTACATTCTTGCAAACTTTCACAATACTATACATGTACATGACGTCATGCAGATCTTTGGTCATGCAGATCTTTCAGCTACATGTAATTGATTCTCTCAAATATATATTTTTCTCATGTACAATGTATCTTGTGAGGAGTGGTACATGACTTCTACACGTGAATTACATATACCTACATGGAATAACTTATAGTCCCTCAGGCGTTTATAAAACACTGGTACAAATGGTATGATCATATTCAATCATCAAAGGCAACTGCACCATTCGCTCTTTGATGAAGTGTACACGTATATTCTGATTTTTCTAACTTGTTTACACCGGTTTTTGACGATATTCTTGCGATGCTAAATGGTATCGTTCTCAAGTCACTTGGCATACTTCTCCTGGGAGTCGAAGGGTACATTTCTACCAAATTTCACACCTCTATCGCCAAAATTGCAAAAGTTGGCAATCCACCTCGATGTTGAACGTAAGCCCAAAACGGGATCTCGAGAGTCGAGAATCTACGGTAAGTGCATTCGAGGATTTGGTCCTGTTGACATCCATCAGGATTCGAAGTATTATTGTATTTTTGGACCAGAAGACACATTGGTGTGTATTTCTACACAAGCATGTTCTGATGTTGATTTCGAAAGATTGCATTGCTACAAAACCGAGTAAATGCGCAAAATTGTGTGGGGACCCCGAAATTTAAAGGACAGGGCTAATTAGGTTATATTAGGTTACCGGTCCATAGGTCCGATAACCTATTGCCGTCACGTTGCGTCCGTCGTCCGTCCGGCTGGCGTGAACAATTTTATCTTTAAAATGTACGGGCGAATTTTTCTGAAAGTTTGCACAAATATACCTAAAAATATTTCGAGAAGGAGATGTTTCTTAGTTTTTTCAAAATGGCGGCTGTCTTCAACAAAAATCGACCGATTTCTGACTTTGACGGCCATTTTCTCAAATACTGTTCAGTTTTGAGATTCCAATTTCCCCTTATGTACCTCTATGATGTGTATATAAGTTTGATTGCCCTTGAATCGCTGGTATGCCTGAGGCGGCCATTTTGAATTTTTGACGGGTCAACTAAAGAAATTTTTTCGGCCCAAATCTCGTTACTATCCATTTTGGGACATTTCTAGGGGGAAAAAAATTTCACCTTTTGAACAAAATTTTGGACTTTCGCCAGTTTTTACCTTCATAATGGGAGCTGCCAAACGGTACTCATAGAACGCCTGAAGATAGAGCTTAGAAATTGACACTTTCAAATGGGAAGTCATATATGGCGACTTGTGTGGTGACCTTGAATTTGACCTTCGATGACATTGGAAGGTCAAAACAGCCGTTTTGGGGTAAAAAAATGGCCAGATTTGCCTCTATAGATGAAATGCTTGCAGATAGAGCTTATGTTTTTAAGATTGGGTATCGAGCACGATTCACGTAATTTCAATGGTTTCATACCACGTGCAATTTTGGTTCATATCTCGGCCGTTTCATAACAAACTCACATGAAATTTGGAATGTATATTCTGTATACATCTATGAAGCTGACGCGAAGAAGAGATTGAAGATTTCATTGATAAATTAGAATATAAATGGAGTTGAATGTTGCTTGAACAAATGTAACTTACGTTGCGTACACGAAGCATTACAGGGTGTAGTTCCTTAACTGCAGTTCTCACGCGCTGGTGTTGATAAATGGGGACTTCAATCATTGTTCTTTAAATAAGAGCAGTGTTCAATACTATCAACACGTGACCTCCACAACGCGAGGTGCGGCAACCCTAGACCTATTCCATTCCAATGTCAAAGAAGCCTACTCATGCCAACAGCTGCCCAAACTTGGAGAATCAGATCACAACCTGGTTCTACTTCAACCAAAATACAAACCACTAGTACAACGTCAGGAACCGAAGCAAATAGTTGTTCAAAACTGGGATACAGAATCCCGAGAACAATTACAGTGCGAATTCGCCTGTACAGACTGGGATATGTTTGTCTCCCAAACGAACTGTTTTGACGAGCTGACTGAAACTATCGGGGCTTACATCAACTTCTGTGTTGAAACAACCATACCATCCAAAGAAGTCAAAATCTACTCGAACAACAAACCCTGGATAACGAAACCAATCAAGGACATCATAAACCGAAAAAGGGGCATTTTTGGGCGAGGTGACAAACAAGAGCTGAAAACTGTTCAAAAGGAATTACAAAAAGCAATTACTCGGGAAAAGACTCGGTATAAGTCGAAAATCGAAGACCATTTTACTGAAAACAACATGAAGCGGGTATGGAAAGGAATGAGGCTTATGAGTGGCTTCTCAAACGGAAGTTCACAGAAAAACTCTCTTCCAAATACAACGACTGCATACGCCAATAGGTTGAATGGTTTCTACAACAGGTTCGACGAGACTGACTTCTCAGAAGAAGCGAGTGATCTCCGAAGTACCCTGGAGGACAGTGAGGACTGGCAACTAACAGTGTCACAGTCAGAAGTGGTGAAACAGTTCTTATGCCAAAACCCCTCCAAAGCAGCTGGTCCAGACAAAATATCATGTAAAGTGTTAAAGTACTGTGCTCACGAACTAGGCCAATTTTCTGCACATTGTTTAATATGTGTATCCAATCAAGATCAATACCCTCTGTATGGAAACGTTCCTGTATTGTGCCAGAGCCTAAAAACCTGTCATCACGTGTTTGAATGATTTGAGACCAGTGGCACTAACATCAGTAGTAATGAAGGTATGTGAACGAATAATATTAAATCAGTTCAAAGTAATTGTTTCGCCATATCTTGATCCCATGCAGTTCGCTTACCGAAATAATCGTAGTACAGAAGATGCCTTACTAGTGGTGGTAGACAAATTGTACTCAAGATCTGGTAATTCAGCACGTGTTATGTTTTTCGACTTTTCATCAGCCTTCAACACAATGCAGCCACATGTACTCGTGGCTAAACTACTAAACATGAACGCCCCGAAGGGACTTGCTTTGTGGGTGTTAAACTACCTCACCCTACGTTCGCAATATGTAAGACTTGGATCGAATGTCTGCTCTGAAACTATACTGTCGAACACAGGGGCTCCACGGGTACGGTGTTGGCACCTTTCCTATTTACTGTCTACACCTACGACTGTCGCGCGTCTGACTCGTCTTGTCCATTAGTCAAATTCGCAGATGACACTGCAATGCTCGGTCTCATTACAAATGATAATCATACTGCATATATTAACGAATTAGAAAGCTTTGTAAGCTATTGTGAAACAAATTATCTTAGGCTCAACGTGAGGAAAACAAAAGAAATGTTGATCAATTTCCGTAAATCATCTGTTTCGCCAGAACCAATTGTGATTAATGCCACTGCAGTAGAACGAGTAGATAACTACATGTACAAGTATCTTGGCGTATACATTGACAACAAGCTGACATGGTCAACCAATGTGGACTATATTGTATTAAACCATATTTGCATTGTTCTCGAAGGTGTTTAATCAATGCTGTATGTTGGCTAAACACCTGCCGGTCACGGCTGAGTAGTTTTCTGTATGGTTTAAAATAGAGAAACCCCTCGAGTAACAGGGAGTTATTCAACATAGTCTCGGGCTGCCGCCCTCGACCATGTTGAATAACCCCCTGTTCCTCGGGGTTTCTCTATTTCAAAAAGCTAAATACACGCATGTATTGTATGCGAAAGTTATCTAGCTTCAACGTAGATAACAAAGTGCTATGTCTCTATTACCAATCTATTATCCAAAGTGTCTGGAAGTATTGTATATTATGCTGGGCAGGCAATGCTTACATCACGGATAAGGAAAGGATAAATGGAATAATACGCAAGGCCAGTCGAATTATTGGGCTACGCCAAGATGAGGTAGACTGTGTTTACAGTCGCCAAATTAAACCCAAACTGGACACTATCTGGGCTGATGTTCACCATCCATTACACAACGCTTTCGCTTCTCAGGTAATTGAACGCAGTGGTAGACTCAGGGTACCATATGCTGGCACAGTATCCCGCCACCCAAGGTCATTCATCCCACGAGCCACTAAAGTGTTCAACGACAACTATGTCCGAACTGACCAAGGTTGATAAATAGCCATGCTCCTGTCATTTGTATGCATGTGTTTTGATCTATTGTAAGTAATATGTATTATGTGTGTATGTATGTATAATGAATGAGCGCTACGAGCATCAACAATTCCCCGAAAGGGAGTAATAAAGGATTACTTACTTACTTACTTACTTACTTACTTACTTACTTAGTGCACATGTCCGTGATCAATAACCTACCCTTAAATTTTAGGTATCCCATCGAAAATCATGTCAAATTGATGTGCAAATGTGTATATCTATTGTGATCCCATGAAAATGTGTTGTGCCGCTGGTCAATGAAGCGCTAAGTACAGATCAGCGGATTGTTCGTATGGCAAATACCGTCAATGCTCAGCTGTCGAGAACGTTGTATACTCAGGAGTGAGATGTTGCTGTGATTTTGGTTCCATACTGCATTTAGAAAATATTAGAGTCGCTGAATTCCTGATGTAGTTTGCGGTTGAGCTTACAATGCCAACGGATATACACGTTATTAATGCGATTGACAATCAATTTCTTTTGCTCAGTGTATTTTCAGTGCGGATGATATATAACATGCTATTTTGACCATCAAACTCCCATCAAGTGTTGAGGTAGATCCAAAAACACGCAGTAGGTTATTGTTATGATATGTAATCCAACCATAGTCAAGAAACTGTACCCTAAAACGCTGTCAGTTTTCTATGTAAGTTACATTTGATTGGCGGTGTATGACGTTCAGGATCTGTATGAATATCAACTGGGTCTTCCATCTGGCCATGGGACAAGCCTTGTAATCATGGATAGAACCTACGCAACAGTTTTCAGAGCAATCCATTACCAAACTGCGGAGTTATAAGCTAAACAAAACTTACAAGAATTCTGCTGACAAGGCATGGATCCTGACTGATAAGCATCTTTAAGATTAGAGATTATGAATCCTCTGTCGAGGAAAGGACGGATGCCAAATATTTTGATGACCTCGAACTTGACCTTTGACCTTATTTTCAAAGTCAAAGCCTGAAATGGCTAATATCTCGGTCATTATCGACTTTATAGCTTTGGAGTCGATTGTGAACATATAGAAAACAATGTTCCCCTTTGGCACATGTTGTCGAAAAATTACAGTTTCGGACTTTGACACATTATCCGGTAACCTTTGTCATCCTTTGGGCTAATTGTTTTAACATTGGGGTAGATTGCCGACTTTTTAAATTTTCGCGGCAGAAGTCTGAAATTTGGTATAAAATTGCCCTTTGACTCCCAAATTAAGTATGCCAAGTTATAGAACGATACCATTCACATTGTAGCATCGCAAAAATGTCAGAAAAATCAGAGTATAAATGTAAAGTTTATTCAGAGGCACATTGATTCTGACGATTACAATCCATGCGTTTCAACACACATTTTATGCCAGTTTTGTATAGTAACCATCAAACTCGAATGTACAAAAAAATGCCATACTGGCCCCAAAATTCCACATTGAGTACATTTTCCAATTGTATCTGCATATACCGTGGTGTGTGCGGAATTGTCTGTCCATCTTGCATTTTTATGCTTTGTTTACATCTGCGTGTGATGGATACAGTTCCTGTAATCACGCGTGAACCGCCCGTTCAGATGAGCAAAGTTGCCCAAGTGACTACCTGTAGTCATAAATTTGTGTGTACGCCTTATTCAAGTCATTTCACATGTTTAATATGAAATATTTAAAAAATATTGCCTGTATTCGAAGGGTTGCTAAAAAAAGTGGGGTGAGAGTTTTTAGCCCATGAAATGGTATGCATGCTCGTAAAAGGTATATAAAAATGTGAGGTGGGCGGTAGTTGCTCTTTACAGATTATCTGTTTGCCTCGGCTTCTGTTGAGGTACATGTACGATGTTGAGGTGCGACTGTCCGCTCATTATCTGGATGTTCACCACTATCCGGGAACTCGCCACTACTGCCGATACGTTCCTTATTGCACATGACGCAAGTATCGAGCTTGACGGACTGACCTTGTTGCTCAAGGATGCTGCTGTAGTGTTCCTTGAGCGAGGTTAAAACTCCTGCCATCCAGGACAGTCCTAGGAACACCCATAAAGCCACGCAAATTTGGTAGAACACGCGTTGTTTGGTTCTATCAGCATCACCTGTAAAATATAATATTGACAGCTGTTTGGAGCATGTATTCAAAATCACATCTGTGAAGCCAAGCCATGTCAAATAGGGTCTACCAAGCGATGATGCATGAGGGTGCACTGACCTGGTACAAAGTCACCCAGCCCTATAGTTGTCAGGGTTATAAACGCCGCGTACATTCCCTCCACGTACGACCAGTGCTGGACAAGAGCAAATGCCACGCCTGGTATGACAATGAATAGCAAAATGCCCACGGAGATATATGTGAGAGTGCCGAGTATCTGAGCCGTCTTTGACAAGATGCCGCTGCTGTCCCCCCCCCCCCCCCCCCCCATGAAGTCGGTTCTGTAACTTCCTGAACAGGGAGAAGATCGCCGAACCCAGTGTCGCGATCACGATGAGAAAGAGCGGGATCCCACACAGGGCAAACCCCACACAAAATACACGGCCATATGTCGTCGACGGAGTGATATTGCCGAAACCTGCAAGAAAAACTGAGATAACACTGTATAGGCCTAATACCTGTAGGCCCGTGGACATACTAGTTTTGAGGTCTACGCGTGTACTGACCTATGGTGGTGACAAGGGTCAGGGCGAAGTACATGGCGCGGTAATAGGCCCAGTCGGGTACGACCTCCGCCGTGTGATTGGTCAGCACTTGGAGCTGGTCGGGCCGGCTGTCAGGCAGTAGCGACTTCAACAGCCGCTTCATCTCCTCCACCGTCACACATGTATTGTTCTCTGTCACACATAATGACAATGTTAAACGTACATGTACATGTATGTAATATCACGTATGTATTATCAGCTCGGTATCATAACCTGTAATATCAGCTCGGTATCATAACCTCTCTATTTCCTCCTGTTTTTTATAGATGAAATGAAAAAAAAATTATTGATTTAAGATATCATCACTAAGAAAATGGTTTCCATCTTTGGAGTCCATGTTTGTAAGGTCTACACATACAGGACGTGTATCCGGACAAATATATACATGAAGCATATAATATATGTCTATATTACATTTACAAGAGGTACTCTACCCAAGAAGTCCACGATGTCTTGTCTAGTCTGTTGTTTTGTTTGGATATCCCTCGTGTCTTCCAGGAAGTGGAATATCAGCCCTCCAACGGCGACGTAGACAACAGCCAGCAGCAGGAGTGTTACTTGCACGATCATGGACATATCGCTCGGTTGTTAGCAGGGTTTGTAAGGCTCTAATCATGTACACGTGTACTCCACTCCAATGCAATGGGTCAGGATATTAAAGTGACGCATTTGAAACATTGTGAAGTATGTTACACCTACACATAGCTTTGCATTCCAGTCACCCACTGCAAAACTATACGTAATTAACATGCCCCCATCTAATATATCCCAGTGCAGCGCTTGTATCGATGTTTAGAATGAATATTTCAGCGACAATTGACGTAATAGTCAGTTATTAGATTGACAATGACTGTCTGTGTTGTTGTTCTCTTGCAGTGGACTACAGTGTCGCAGGCGCTGTTCCATCCATATATTGACAGCACCACCAATCACTTACTGTAATAGGTTTTCGTTCTGCACCCGACAGAGATTAATCCTTCCCTATATCAACGCACTCATCACACGATACCCGACAATGTACATGTAGTGTTGCTAGGTAACTGCACTTCCGATACACCGTGTAATTCTGCTTCTGGAGCTGGGAAGCATACTCAACAAAACTCTCTCCAATCCGTATAATGACGTGGAAAGTGTGCGGCTGTACTAAAAGTATCATGTTTTTGTAGAACCGTTTTTGTCCAATACAACATGCAGTGTTCCGCTTTCTGTCGATTGAACATGGATTAAATCGCTTAGGTTCGTATTATTCGTACCTCTCGAGCGATTCAAGTTGAATCATAATGCCAGCTGCGCGAACCACCAGAATAAAGAGCACAATATTGTACACGTACTGTAGTAGTTATGATTGTAAACACTTGTCGACCTGTACCTTATGTAATTGATTGATCATGCTGTATGTACATTGTGGAAAATATATTCTTGTGTTGTAACCAATTTATGTAAATATTGTGAACATTTTGTACATACATGTATACTTCATGATATATTTATATCGTGATCATATATAGTGCGATTCATTATCGTTACACACATCAGACCCACAACTTCGTATCCTATTACAGCCAGCAGATTAAATTGAGTTTATTGTCTACTAGTATCCTCCTACTTGCACGACATCCTGAGTATAACTTTGTCCGAAAGTATCCTCTATACTCGAGTTCAAGTAGGGGCCTACTGCAGTGCCACAACGATGTTAGCGGTATTCACATATATCTATTAGAGTATTATATGTGAGCACATCCAATTTGGATGTTTTATAGCACCACAGAACATGAATATTGATTCGTACGTTGCGCAAGTACACCAGTTTGTTCTGGACAGCTGCCTCGGTACTTGAGTTTTGTTCAGACACTTCACGCCATCAGAGGTGACTCCATCAAAGCTGAAAAATAACAAATACGAGTTATGTAATATTTAGCACACCTGCCGCCAAAACGGTTCGTATTGGGAATTAATTCAGGTAGACCTAGATACATGTACAACATTTGAGACCGAGTCCTTTGACAATGAATTACCTTGGTGAGACATTCCTCGTCGTCTCTGTCCACGATGTAGGAGGTGGGGCTCTGTGGCTGGCTGACGTGGCCATTCCCGCGAGCGCTGGCCGTCTCCACGTCAAAGCTGGTTGCCCGGTTGTACCGCGGGGTGCCGCCGTAGTCCGTCTCCACGCTGAAGCCGCGGGCGAGCTCGGGCTGACTGCCATGGCGTGGCTTGCTGTCAACCACGGCGTTGATGCGACCCTCCGAGCGACTGTTGCGGCGCGAGGCCTGCTGTGTACTGAGTGCGTCGTCACGCTCTTTTACTGTTTCCATGTAATAGTCCTGTATCGAGGAAATAACTCCAGCCATCCAGGACAGGCCTAGCAATATCCATGCGGCCACACACAGTCGGTAAATGCCGTGCCAGGCAGGTTTACCTGAGAGAAAACAGAAAACATTCCTGAGCATTGAAATTATGACGAAAGGGTATCAATATTTTTTTTGGACAAAATTCAGATAACCCACTTCAATACCAAAATAGTGTAGCCTAATTATTTTTACCTGGAACAAAATCACCGAATCCTATTGTAGTCAGTGTTATAAATGAGTAATATAGTCCTTCTGCGTATGTCCATTCTTCCAGAAAGGCGAATATTATTCCCGGTACGATGATGAACAGTCCCACACCCAGGACAATGTAGAATATACTCCCACAAGCCTTGGCACCTTTAGACAATGCTCCATTGATGTCTTCTTTGAAGCATCGTTTCTGAGCTCTCCTGACGATCGAGAAGATGTCTGTACCGATAGTGGCCGCCACAACCAGAAACAGGGGAATACCTACCACGGCAAAGGCCACGCAAAATATCCGACCCCGTAACGTCACTGGGGATATGTTGCCGTATCCTGTCCAAAGATCGAATGAACAAAGATGTACATGTGGGCTGATAATTAATCTCACAAACGTAAATATCTGCCCGTTAGATATAAAAAATGTCTGTAACATTAAAGTACTTCCCTATATATATAGATCTAGCAGTGTATGGATTCTGATAGCAGGTGGTACTGACCAATGGTTGTGACGACGGTCATTGCGAAGAAAATGGAGCTGTAGGAGTCCCAGTTAGTCTGTACGGGGTCCACTGTGTTGTTCAGTGTGAACTGACCGCTTTGATAGGCCTTGAACGTGGCCACCAACAGAGTCTTCAACTCCTCGGCATCCACACACGTCTTGTTCTCTGAAATCACACGTCAATCTCAATATATTCATTTGCGATCTGGACGATTTGAAACTCCGAAAATTGTCTCCGGAACTCAAGGCGACGATCGCGAGGGTAGCAGACATACCGAGAAAGTCTTGTATGTTGAGTGTAGCTAGATCTCTGGTCTCCCCCTCGTTATCACTCTCGAAGTAGTGGAAGACGATTCCCCCGACAGCCACGTAAGCCACCAGGATCAGCAGCAGTACGAACTTGACCAGGAAGTTCATCCCGCATGGGTTATATGTCCTTAGTCCTTCTCGGTGACTGGATAGGAAGGAGCGCATGGAGTTTGATGTTTGATAATAGGTACAGTAAGTCATGGGCACCCACCAATATTCCTAGTGTAACTGTGACTCACGACATCACGTGGAGATTTCTCGAGTTATTACTGGGCATGGTGGTTACCTGTTTTATGAATTGTAGTGTAATGATTAAAAAATATATTGATTTTTTGCACGTACCTGTATTAATTTTACCTAATCGGATTTGTTGGCGAATGGTTCGTCCTTTCGGTTAGAGCACAAATTTGGCCTATTTTGTACACCAGAATAATAAAGCCAAATACTAGTACCGTGTATTCTACAAATTTTGTATCGGCTACATGTAGTTGTACCGAGTGCCGTCAAGTTTTCATGTTGGCATTGCTACCAGACTAGTATTATATCGTGTCACTCTTGCATACTGATGACAGTGTTTGACTAACAGTGGTAACGTTCAGAGCATAACATTCAGGTCAAACATGACACCTGCCAACGCCAGATACTTGAATCGATCATCAAGGCTGTGTAGTGTTCTCTGACTCCACGTGGTGCAAGGGTATCTGCAAGGTTTCTCGATCATACAGCACAGCAATATAGTCCTAACTACAGTGTGTATAAGTAATTCACTTGAATATGTCGTAATAACTAACTCATATATCCACGACAAAAGAGTTACTAGTATTCCCAACGTGTGACATACGGAAGAGAGGCGCTTCCTCTGCAGGCTCACCACACAAGTCTGTATACATGTGCGTCATCCAGTCAGGCCGGGCTCGGCTGACTGTTTACTTCGCCACGCTCTCTGATTTCAAATCAATGGTCCTTTGCTAGAAATGCTATAACTTCCTGCCCATGTCATGTGGTGTTGTCTTGTCAGATATTCTTGGAAATACTGCCAGCAAATAACCAAATATGGGATAACCTACCTCCATGTACACTGGGTATAAACCTGATGTAGGTAACTAAGTTACCTACATCCCAAGATGGCCACGGGAAAGAACGCTTCAAATTGATATTGGCGATTACATATTATTTACGAGGTTTTGGTTGATGTAGTTCATTCGAGATATTTCTGAAAAATACAAGGCGCCTCCAATAATCCCCCCAAGTATGGTATACATGTACAAACCCATTATTCCGTTTAAAATAATCCAAATGTATCCACCAATCATTTTTATACATCGATACTAAATTCCTTATCTGTTATAATTACAAACTCCTGTTGTTATACTGAGTCGGCCTCAAGGACCCTCGAGCTGGCTATTTTGGACCAGCGATGAATATTTGGCCAGGATACGTTGAGGCAAGCTCAAGTTATCGTCCGGAACCGAAACTGAACCGGCTGGAAAAAAGAAATAGTTTTGTTAAGCACAAAATTCCACCAAGGCTGTTGTAGTTTACCAGCAGAGTCAGATCGAACGTGATACTGGGGCTTAAAGCAGCTGCCTTCGAAACCAGTCATAATTTTTTTTGAAAACTATATTTCATACTTAACATGCTAAACTAACTGAATGAAACATACTCACATCAAATGTAATGAAAATAACCAGTTCTCAGGGAAATTTTGCTCATTTGAACAGGCGGTTATCGCGTAAATCCAGGAACTGTATCCATCACACGCAGATGTAACCAAAGCAGAGAAGTGCGAGATAGACTGACAATTCCACGCACATCATGGTATATCACTGATTATTTTCTCACAACTACACTATATGCACATACGAACTGGAAAATGTATTCGATGTGGACTTTTAAGCGCGATTTGAGCATTTGTTTACATTCGGGTTTGATGGATACACTTCGTTTGTTTATTTACAAAACCGGTACAAAATGGGCACTAAAACGGATAAAAAAAACAACTCGGACGGACTGTAATCGTCAAAATCATTGAGTACACCTTTTGTTATATTGCATTGGATCTGTTTAACAAAAAATGGTTTTGAAAAAAATATTGCATACATTCGAAGGCAGCAGCTTTAATACTGAGAGTAGTCTGAAGTCAGTTTCAAGGTCATTATCAAAACCACCATATATATATTTTCCTATAATGTGCGTATAGTTCACGTAAGGTGTCAAGTTCAAAGTCACTACTCAAGGTTATCTGAGGTCAGCTTCAGGGTCATCATAGAATCCAACATATGGCTTCCTACATGTACTCATAATACAAATCTAGGGCCTACGCATTAACTACAAGCGCTTTGTTTGCAACATCACATTTCAACATACAAAGTTCAACATACACATTTCAGGTTAGACATGACCTTGAGACATATGTGGTCAAGTTCAAGATCACCAACAGATCCATCATTATACATGACTTTCTATACGTTC
Organism: Terebella lapidaria; assembly: GCA_949152475.1. NCBI lineage: Eukaryota > Metazoa > Annelida > Polychaeta > Terebellida > Terebellidae > Terebella > Terebella lapidaria. The sequence continues at coordinate 14,681,923 of OX424556.1, forward strand.
ATAATAGTTCCTAAGTTCCATCTATAAGTGTAATGTCTGCACATGTCCAATCTATCAGGTCTGACGTGACTTTGTAGATTTAATTTTTCAAGCCAAGGTCACCAAGACTAGAGGTCCACCATATATGACTTTTCAATACGAACCTTAGCTCTATTTACATGCGTTTTGTCCCGAAGCACCAATTTGTTCATCTTGGCCCATTTTGGACCTTTTGGGAAGGACCGGGACAGTGCTGGGGAAGTTTGAAAACTGACCAACTACGTTGTCTGAGCTTGTCTCTGAATTTTGTCACTGCAGTAGCTCTGTTGGAGTGGAGTTTCTAAGGAGTTAATCCAGGGCGAACTGAAGTGCCACAGTGGCTGAGATGGAATAGAGTCGGGTTCGCTAGGCCCGGTTCTGTCGGGATGCTGTCGGAGTGGTTTGGTCCAGATCGAGCGTTCTGTGGCTCTACTGTCGAGTCACTGCCATAACATTGTCGGTCTATAGTAACCCCCCCCCCCCGCCCCCCTCGTCCCTGTTCATTCCGGATGCTCCCTGCAACTCGCTCATGGTTCATTCTATTCGAGACGGTCCGTAGTATCGCCGGGTTCTGTGTGACTGTAGCATAACCACAGCCTAAATGTTTTAAACGTTATGACAATCATTTCACAGCAACGAGACCGCTATGACCGAAACCATTTACGATGGTGCCGCCCCCTCTTGACTGCTTACTGGCATGACCTGACCTGACGGGCATTCAGCAGATAAGATCTGTCTTGTGTAAGATATATCATATATGTGTTACATGCATCGTAATTAAGGCCTTATAACTTCATACAAAAACATGGTATACATTCAGATACACTTGTTTCGTCAGGTTGTCGTTTCCAGTATTATGAGTAAATCTGTATGGCTGTTTAATTATGTATTCCTGTATTATCGCTCATACAAGCAAAAACTCACTGATACGATCCATCCGTCCTAAATTCGCCGCATCCCAAAATTCGCCAACTCAATATTATTAGAGCTCAGAAACTTGTTTTATGGAAAAGAAACTGGTGGTACAAAGATTGAATATCAGAGTCTCGATGTATTTCATGCATTCAAAACATGTTTTGTTCTGAAATAAGTTCACAAATCCTGACCCACTGTGACAGGGTGTCAGGCGAAAACTGTTGTCAACTCAAGAAGGGATTAGCACTTAACTCTGTTATTGGGCTGAACTATACAAGGTCTGAAACTCTGTTGGCGAATTTGGGAATGCGGCGAATTTAGGACAGACGGCTCGTATTGATTTAATCACCTCTAGTGTGACATGTCGTGACTTCATAAGCCAGTTCGGAAATGTTTCTAGGTCAGGTCAGGTCAATTGGCTGCCCCGAAGAGTAAAATGTACCAAATGAATAGATCTAGTCGTATTTGTAGACAAACAATATCGTCTTCTCTGAACTGAGGGCCAAAGGCCCGAAGACGAAATGCCTCCTGTGTCAGAATTCTGCTGAATTTTCGACAAAATTTTTTTTGCGGTTTTACCTTCGTTACACTTTGTTCTCCTGTATGAACAAATTTTTGTGGTGGAGTTAATTTTGCAGGTTTGATATTACCACGAAATCCGCGAAATAAATCCGCTGCAAAAATCAGCACGTTTACAGTACTTCCTAAATCCGACGAAATATCCAGAACTTTGTTATCGTGTTCATCCACACAATTGACACGCAATTGCACTCGAGGAAATCCCCTCGAAAAATGACACAGGATTCCGCATGAGTGCGCGCGCGGGTGACATCATTTGGCAGGCAAAGATGTCAGGAAAGTCGTTTGAAATAGTAACCCGGCTGGCTTCAGAACAGTCAATTGTGATGATAAACACGATAACAAGTGGATATTTCATTACAATATTCATCTCGCACTCTGATGTCATTTTAACATGTTCAGTAGGAATAGTCAGTGAGTTTCAGACTTCAAGGCAGTCATCAATATGACATTGATTGTGCATTTGGAAACAGAAATTTGGGATTAAATATTAACTTTTGTTTAATTATGGATGAGTGGTATCATGGGTATTGCTGATTATTTTGATTGCAATCCAACTGCAGGGGTGGTACTCGCATGAAAAATGGGCAGAAGAGTAGAATATCCATCTCGCTCACCAATATTTTTATAGTCATTTCACCTTTGATATTGCTGTTGTCGTATGAACTTGTGTGACAGATTGACCTAAAGCCTGAAACTAAAATGACAAAGCCTGGGTTTAAAGTTAGATAGGCCAAGATGATGGACAACTTTGAGACTGGCCAAGCAGCTCTGATATTGTCAGCCATGCATGGGATGACCATAGTTCTCGTTCTGGTGGGCAGTTTAAGACCGAAGTGGTCATAGTCATCAGGGGAAGTGCTTACCATCAAGTCAATGAACGGTTGACGTTTGGACGGTTGTCTGAACCAGGTGTCTGATAGCTGGTTGTATACTTGGTGGTCGAGAGTGATACCTATACTGTGGGAGGGGTCGAAGGAGGCAAGTGTGCAGAGTGAGTCAAATCCAGCACCCTCGACCTCTGACATCTGGTCTTGTGCTGAACACGCCTGTCTTGATTTTGTTCTTGCTCTGGCATACGTGGTCTAAGTGATGCAATTTGTTGCAGTGTATGCACGTGTGGCCATATGCAAAACATTCTTTCTAACGGATATTGGGAGCCGATTGTGTGCCATGTCCGACTTTGCCGTAGTAGTGACATGGCTTTTGCTGGTCTATGTTAGGGGTAGCCTAGTGATGTTGCAACGATAGCAGCTGCGTGCAGCTGTTGCCCCCTGAGACTGTGACTCAAGGAGACAATCGGCAGATCTTTTTCCAGATCCTTTCGCTGCTACGAATTGCAATATTTCCTCAAGGGTTTTGGATTCTTTGTCTTCACCTAACAAGTCCAGTTGAATGTCGGTATCTCCAAGGCCCTGTATCATGGGAGGTGAATCATCACGAGGTGAAGTATGTCTACTTTTCACTGGTGCCAGCAGAAGACACCGTTGGTCTCTTGACCTTCTCCGCCTTCGCTGTCACAGAGGGAGCCACTGCGGGGGTTGCTGTGTGGGACGTGGCGTCTGCACTGATGAGGGCTGCCGCTATGACTGCTTCAACATCGGGGGTTGTGTTTTCGCACTCAGCAATAGGGCACTGTACATGTACAACAGGCATGTTCAGATGGGTGTAGTATATAGTGTTTTATGCCCTCGTGAAGGGAAGCTCGCTAATGGATGTGGTGTGTAGGCCTCCGTTGCCATAGTCTCATCATAGATAGGAATTCGACCATTTTGTAGAATTGCCTTTATTCAGAGCAGATCACGAATGATGAGACTATCTGAAAATGCACAAAGTAACATATAGGCTAATTACCCTCTAAAAATAAGTAGGCGGGTGCAGATAATTTAGGAAGACTGCAACATTTGTAAAGTGTTGATGACATTTTTCAACCCTGGTAATAAAACCTCTTATCAACTCAAATTGATCTAGACTACATGTATCCAGATCAAGACTACGCCATGTGATGATAAAGATTCAAGATGGTTGTAATATGTTCTCAAAAAATAAAAATAAAAACCCAAAGCATCGCTATCTGGGATCTTGTCCAGTAGAGCAGTAAAGAATTTGTTAGAATGTAGTGGAGGTTTTTTTTTCACATAGAAAAGTTTGACATGTGTACTGTACGGTATGTAAGAAGTAGATATAGCGGAACAAGGCACTCAAGTTTTGTACAAAATCAAACAGCCATTTCAATATATTTTTGAAGATTGAATCCACAATAAAAGAAATAACTTGTGTTGGATCAAGCATATAAATATGGTGTGCACAGGTGTATACACTGTACATGTGCCAGTATTTTCTTGTACTAATCACAAACGTATCTAATCGGAAATAATCAGAAACGTATTTCTCTCAGAGTACGTACAATGTACGTATTTTTGTACGGCATGATCAGTTTTGTTTTGGAATGATTGTCGAGGTTCAACTATGAACTGCTCAATAGTTCTTCATAAAATCATTTTTGAAAAACTATTTTAAAACATAAGTTTACTGCCTGAATTTGCTAAATTGACCGTTTGACCTTGAATGAACTTGAATACTGTTAGAGAAATGGCCAAGGTTATTTGTTGTGACCAGTTTCTCTATGTTCCTTGAACACTACCGAGAGTAGGATCACTTCTGTTTTATGGAGCGTGAAGATTTAGCTCATTAATAAAATGGCATATCATGCATACCTACAGGTTAAACATGGTACAAGTATTTGTACACACGGTATAGCATGGAAAGCTTGGGTAGCAGTAGTACACCTTGAACATGTTACATTATCAGTAAATTATCAGACACTGGAAGGTCCTGCATCGATGAGTTCACTTTCCTTTCACCGAGTCCGAGAGCATACTTGTCTTCATACACGTACATGTGCATCACTATGTTCATCTCTTCCCCTCCTCCACTTCTACAATTTTCGGATGTCATCCAATCTTTGCCTCACCATGTTGCATGGATTTATTGACTGAGTTGTTTGGGGCATTAACAATGGCAAGATGAGCATGTGTTATTGTAGGAATTGAACATATGTACTGTACACCAGGCTGAGCAGTTCATAGTTCAACCTTGACAATCATTCCAAAACAAAACTGATCATGCCGTACAAAAATAAAGCAATTGCTTTTCTAATACAGTGACTTCTATAAACTGTAGCTGGTAGTTGGAACTGTGTAAACACGAGAACATGCAGGAGTCTGAATACGTGAGAATGCATATATCACAGGCAATGGCATGGAGTATGAGATCGGACATAATCAGGTATGTACATGTACCGTATTGGTCCTAATAGTGGCATGTGCCATAATAGTAGAGCGCCCCCCTCTTTTCCCCAAAAATGTTCGATTTTTGTAACCTTGTAACTCACTTCATATCTCACCCCCCTCCAAGATTCTGATAGGATCTTGGAGTGTTCCAATCCACATATTTATGTTATTGGAATCATAATAAAGGGGATTGAAGGCTATAGATACATGTATATTATTCAGGGATTTTCTTAAATTTGACCTCAAGTTTGACCTCATTCTTGCATGCGCTGTTGCAGGAGGTCTTGCTTTGGCTCATCATGGCATTATTAAGACCAATACGGTATGTAACCATGGTAATATGCAGATTAAAGATTGTTCATAAACATGTGCAGACTGCGTATTTTGAAGGAAGAATGCTGTGAACAGTACTCTCGCTCGCAATTTGTGCCTTTAAAAGCAGGTCCAACTAATACATGTACACACTCTTTGTGTAGATATATGCTAAAAACCCATTAGGAATATGTACATGTTTTCATGACAGTAAATGTTGAGAAAATGGGGAACCATGGACAAAATTATCCTCGTCAATTGTATGTACAAGTATTGTTCTTGGTATTTATATGGCATTGCAACTTTGCACCGCACATTTGAACATCATAGTCCATTCATTCACACATCATGTACATGGAGCTATTATCCATGGCAACAAACGACCCTCACTGATCACTCACTACACAATACACAAGCTAGAAATCTACACATCTGTCATGTTCAAAGCTGGTTAGGTGTTAGGAGTAATTGTAGTCTGTCTGTTAATTCATGTGGTTGGTTATTGAGGAAGGCTTAAAATTGCCAGACCAGTTTACATGGGTGAATGCTTGAACATGTACATGTATCGGTGTTATATATTGTTATATCAGTGTTATATCGGTGTTAATAGTATTGTGGATGATAAGTATTTGTGGATAATGTTCTGGTAAACGTTCATGATTGCATGGCATGTTTTAGTATGTACTCAAATTTAGGGGAACTAGGCATGATGAGAATTTTGTTCTTTGTTTTTTCAGTGAGAAATGCCCAATTGGTGTGGAACAGATACATGTAGGGCTGTGTGACTGATGATGGTGACTATGTGTCTTGACAAACAACAGTACAGCAACAACCCAACTACAAGGTAACTGGTGTGTACTACATACTCACACAGAATGTACATGCAGTGTAATGATTTACCATGCTTAATATATAATGGACATACATGTACCAGTAATGTATATGTACATAATATATACAAGTAATACATATAAAGTAAAATTGTCAATGATGGTAGGCCTACACATACTTGTGAGTACATGAGGTTTCAGAAGTTGTGATGAAATATTTCACGTTGTTGCACAGTAATAAGCCAGTAATTTTGGAATTTTGGAATATGTTTACTCTGAGTTGCACTTTATCTTTAGCATCAGTAGGTAGTGCTGACTGAGATCTGTAACCATAGCAACAGTGACTGACTAGAAATCACCATGGCACCTTCCAAAGACAACAAGTGTCGCATCAACAGAAAGCTGGCTCCAGTGAAGGCCACATACTTCTTCGAACTTGGAGGTACACTGTTGCATTCAATTATGCTGTCTTCGTGTAAATCACAACAAAAGTGGAACACTCATCCACATTTGAGATAATAAGTATAGGAGATTCATTTTATTACAAATGTTTCATATATCTTATTATTTTGTATACCGTCCAATCGACATTTTGTGCCTGTATTTTCATACAATGTGCACAGTACAGTCTGTGATGTTGTCTTACAGCGGTGGCTAGCCTGCTGCCATACCTGACTGTGTACATGAAGACAATCGGTCTGACGTACTCGGAGATCTCCATCATCTACGGGACCATGCCCTTCGTCGCCGCGGTGCTGCGGATGCCGGTTGGGATGCTCGCCGACAAGCTGCAGAAGCACCGCCTGCTGCTGTTGCTGTGTTGTGTCTTCAGCGGTGTGTTCCACGGAGCGCTCCTGATGACGCCTCGGTCCGCAGAAGGTACACAGGAGTACGCCGTGTGTCAGGCGCCTGTCAGCGTCCGCTGTCACGGCTCCGACAGCTGGCTGGATCTCTGTCATGGTCACCATGGTAATGGGACAGATGTGCTCTGCGTCGGTGGCCAGAAAGACTGCAGTGCCAGGAGTACCCAGATGTTCACCAACGCTTCGATGTGTACGATGCAGTGTACTAGAGAGAAGGGGTATTGTATTGTCGCTAGGACATCTCACCTCTACGTGGAGCCATGTACACAGTCTGACAGTACCGTCACAGATACAACCTTCACTGCTGACCACATAACCAACACTGAGATCACATACGGCAGAGACCAGGCCCAATGCTCCCGCTATACCTTGAGTGCCGTGAGATATGAAGACACAATGACAGCTGGTTTCTCCTGCCCAGCTGACAGCCAGCTGCATCTCAGCAACTGTACCATGACTTGTGAGCTGACCACCCCTCCACAGAATGCCACATCTTGTAGTGACTTCCAGGACAGTACAAGCCAGACTCAGCCCTACCAGACGACATTCTGGTACATGTTCATCCTCTTCCTGCTGGGCCAGGTCTTCTTCTCACCGATCTTCTCTCTGATCGATGCCATGGTTTACGATCACCTGGGCACAGACGCCGGTCAGTGGGGGTACCAGAGACTCTGGGGAACAGTCGGCTTTGGGGTCTTCGCTGTCATATCAGGCCTCATGATGGATACATTCGCAGACCTGGAACTTAGCACTGATGGTAGCAACTTTATATATGCCTTTGTGGCCTTTGCCGTTCTATCCATAGTTGGGGGACTTATGGTCCTGTTCTACAAAATCTCGCCAAACATCACAAGTACGCGCATGCTGAGCAACCTCAGGGACCTGTTCTCACGCTTCGAGGTCATCGTCCTCTTTGTTTGTATCTTTCTGTACGGCCTCTACACGGGTGTTATCGAAGTATTCCTTTATGTGAGACTTGATGAGCTTGGAGCTTCAAAAGTTCTCATGGGATTGTCCATGGTCATCAACTGTCTGCCAGAGATTGGTGTCCTGATATTTTCTGGCAAGATAATGAAGTTCTGTGGGTATGCCATGTGCTTGTCTTTTGTCTTCCTTGCATATGCCATTCGGCTCGTGGGCTACGCCTTCCTGAAGGAACCCTGGTTCGTGCTGCTACTTGAGCCTTTACACAGCATCACGTTTGGACTGATGTATGCGACAGTGACAAGTTATGGGAACGACATCACTCCTGATGGCATGCATGGTACCATACAGAGCATTATAGGCGCTCTCTACTTCGGCTTTGGTATGTTTTCGTGTTGGGCAATGGTCCAGTCATTACATGTTACGTGTAAACTCTTGATATGTGTAAACTTATAAATTATTTGATAAAATATATCTGCGTAGCTATCATCATTTCTGTATGAGTTACTTTCAAAATCTGTACTTTGTAGGAAAATATTGCCAGAGCATTCATGTACTTGGTAAAGGTGGAACCAATTTTAGAATTGATTGAATTTATTCTATCCATAGCACCTTTGTTTTGTCTGTAGATATGTATTTTGTGCTGAAGGTGAGTAGCCACAGATTCAAACTCAAGCCTATCAGTCTGTCATCCATGTTTTCCTCAAAATGGCCAACCCTACACACAGTCTCGTGACATCATTACCTAGTATTTGTCTGAATACTATGGCAACCAGCAATGTCAGCAATTCCATTAATCATTCTCTATCCAGTGTTTTCATGCGTGATAAACCGTGATTTTCTCTGTAACTGTGCGCATTACATACATGCCCTTGACATTCCCGAGATGTACTTTCAAGTTTTCAAAACATACAAAAATGCAAAACTTTAGGCTGATTTTAAAATTGGTTCCATCTGTAAGTCTTGTTGTGTGGATTTGCCAGTATAACCATGTGTAAGGTTTGTTTGGTCACAGGGAAGGGAGTAGGTGGGATATCCAGCGGTCAGGTGTACGAAGCGTACGGAGTCAAGTCAATGTTCCTGGGTTACGGGATCTCCTCCGTGGTCTTCCTTGTGCTCTACCTCGTGCTCTACGTCAGTGTGATACGCAGGCGTCACCAGGCGACCAGCAGAAATCGTACGTTGCTACGCATAATTCCTATGACTGATGGCGATAGGGTTATAGTATATGCAGATATATGTATCCAAAAGTGGTTGCTTCATCACATCGTGAAAAAATGTTATAGAGCTAATTTGTACATTGGCACATTGCAGTTCATTTTCGATCCATAACTTGAGCAAAATGCCTATGTCTCCATAATACTACCGTCAGTGAAACTGTCATCAATTTGTATTTACCTACTGATGCCTGTATGGACACAGTTTGATTGTGTTTTCCCAGTACAGTTCACTAGTGGTGTGTTTGCAGGCGAGGTGTTGGACGTGAAGGATGTCGAGACAAAGATGATGAGCACCGCGAGTGACCATCCAGCTGACATAGAGGGAGAGAAGGATCAGGCTGTGGAGGCCGACGGTCTCGTCGATCAAAACCATCTCACCAACAACACCAAGGCTTGACCTTTCAAGTCATAGTGTTAATTTGGCATAATACATCAAAATGTTGTTGACCTGTAGACCAAAATTATGTGTGATGTTGTACTGTTGATGTTATTGTGTGATATGTTTGTTAATGTTGATCCTGTTGATTGTTGAGGTCATCTTGAATAGGAAATATATTATACATAGTCATTGTATAGATGGACGGCCAACTCGCACTCGGAAACCTCAAGCTTGGGTCTAGAGGAAGAGCATTACCTGTATTTCATTTCCAGTTGGCATGTACTTGGAAAACTAAATTGTAGAAATGCATCAATTACCACATGTGAAGTCAGCACCTGTACAAGATTGGACAATGGCAAAACATTGGCAACGGAAGTAAAACACCCCTGTTCCTCTGGACTTTCGTCACATGTATCTCTTGTATGTCTATGATAATGATTTCTATATTTTCAGAATGAGTCTGCACATACAGAACAACATAGCATAGCATTCAATTTTTCTCACCAAATTACATTTGTATAAATTTGGAGGTATGTGACAAAAGAAGCATATAATCTTGATAGTATATGAATGGGAATGCTAATGTACAATATATTTTTGTTGATTGAGCTTTATATACATGAGAAAATATTAAATGGGTCCAATTTGTATGATATGAAAATGACTCCCCATCACAAATTATGTATTAAGTGATGTGTCACAAACAATCTGCTAATACCGGTACATATACCATAACTCAGTATTAGTTCAACCCGATTATTTATTGGTACCGGTATGTACATGTGATACTGTATATCTCATTACCTAATCAAATGTGTGTTTTGACTATCTTATGTTATGTTTACCATATTTTTTAGGAAAAAAACATGTATGACTTGAGTACCAGTACCGGTAGTTGCCATATTTCAACACGAATCAGCAATCACGAAAATCAAATCAAATATGTTTTGCACATGATGCACAGAATGTACCATAACTGTTCATTGGGTGCTGTTGTCCTCTGAGCTGCGAGTGTGTTTGGAAGGTAGAAAAATTCATACCGGGTATGCCCAAAGGCTCTGGTACGATAAAAAATATATAAATATAATATGTAAATATAACATGCTGCCTAGATTAATCATGTGACAAAGATAAATCATGTGACAAAGATTTGTAACCTGGATACCACAAACTATACTTGTGACATATTCCTGCAACATACATTATATGTGAGCCACAACATAAGAGATTGTTCAGTGTGATATTGTGCAGCATAAGTAGAGAATCAAAAACAACTACCGGGTGTACATGTATTGTATGAGATGATGGAGTGCCAAACTTTTTTTTCATGTTACCATTGGTCCATATTCACAAATTTTATCATAACTGGTGCATTGGTGCAATCGATGAGTTATCTTACATCGACAACTTGCTTGAATTTGTTAATGAGCTGTCCAGGTCATGACGATAGTATTACTAATGTATTATTAGTGAAGCTGCACACACTGGACATATTTCGTCACCCCCTGGTCATTTCATGAAGTGAATGGACAACAAAAAACACTTACACAGCAATGAAGAATACATGTATGTTCAATGATATTCAGGTTTCTCAGCAAACAATCAGATTTTCTTTCATCTGTAAGAACAGAGCACTAATTGGGGCATTGTCCTTATGTTGTTTTTTTAAAGGTAATTTTCAAAACCAGATCGGATGAGTTCAAAATCATTGTGGTTTTGGGTCGAAATGCAGGGGTGACATTTTATGTGTGCATTGTGTGTACATGTATATTTATGCTCGCATATAGATATATATCTAATATAGACGTGGCATAGACATAGGCTAGGCATCCGAAAAAGGGACACCCATAAAAAGAAGATACTTACTTATAAGGTATATTATATTGAGAATTTGTTTTCAGAAATGAGGTGTCCATATCATGACCATACACATGAACTAGAGTAATGAGGTGTCCATGTCATGACCATACACATGTACTAGAGTAATGAGGTGTCCATGTCATGACCATATGTCTAGAGTAATGAGGTGTCCATATCATGACCATACACATGTACTAGAGTAATGAGGTGTCCATGTCATGACCATACACATGTACTAGAGTAATGAGGTGTCCATGTCATGACCATACACTAATGTGCTGGCACAGCTCAGCTATGTTTGTGTTATTTATGCATTCTGAAGTAAACTGCCTGACAAACCACTTATATCAATATTATGCATCATTTGTGTAACATTCACCATTATATTAATTATAAAACTAAAATTATTTTGAACTTTATTTATATTATTGGGGTCTTCTGGTTTTGTCTTGTTTCTGACACTGATTATGTTGGCCTATATAGATACAGTGGATCCTGTGTTAAAGACCACCTGGTTTGAGAGACCACCCTGTGTTTTAAGACCAGTCCACTTGGTCCCAAATGGCTTTTTATCATGTAAATGAACCTGTCATGAGAGACCACCTGTCATTTAAGACCACCTTTTTGGGGTCCCTCGGGTGGTTTTAAAACACAGGATCCACTGTACATGTATTCGGATGACTAATGGTTCTTTGACATGTTTGGTCACAATTGATTCTCTGTACATGTTTCTAAGTGGACCTGTGATGTTCGTGTATTTGTTCCCAGTTAGTTTGATGAGGTTGGTTTACTTCAAATTACAAAAATTTTCACCAAATATTTTTTGGCAGCATGAACATTCTGAACATTTTGCCACTGTGCTGCTAAGGAGATAAATGTAAAGAATATTTCCATTTCCATGAAATTTATTGTATATAATTGATAGACACTAATGTGTCTATAAATTTAATTTGTGGATTAAATTTAATTTTGTTCCACCATGGACAAGCTGTGAAGACCATGGATCAGTGTGTGATATTTCAGACAAGAATGCATAGATCATGTATGCATGGTATTGGAGATATTAATGGATTTGGATGAGTTTTTGAAAGCTAGAATATATGTTGATACAGAAATTCATGACACAATATTTCAAAGAAACATATTCAAGGAGTATACTTGCACATACATTGTAAGTGTCTGTTTATGTGTAGAAATCAAATTGCTATGAACTGGAATCATGTATTTTGGATTTATTTATTTAGATTTATGTTCTCCAAAATACACCGAGTGGTATGAATTTGGAAAATTTGGCTGCTATGTATTTCTATACAATCATGACCAAATCTTAAAAAGTGTTTTTATGAAATAAAATGTTGAGTCAGTGTCTCTCTTATATTATGTTCAATGTTTCTTGCATTAAACTGCATATCTAGTTTTAATTTAGATATACATGCATGTGTTTTTTCACCGAGAGGCTTGATTGATATACATGCACATGTATATTGTTACAATCCCTTTGAATAATTGAAGCTCTTGAAGTCAAAAACAAAGAAATGTAGGAGAACA